>JAECWS010000100.1:14411250-15623125 GCA_018150905.1 Drosophila ambigua
GGAGTTTTATTTGTTGTTGAAACAACTGTGGGGCCTACCCACCCAGTCACCCCTTCAGCAACTTCAGCACCTTCAGGCCTTGGCCAGGAATGCGGCCTGTAAACAGTGCTCGTATCTGGAGCTGATCTGCACCAACAGTACACTCGTACACCCGTACTCGTAGTACTCGGGGGTCTGTCTGTGGGTCGAAAATGGGTCCGATAATCCACGTAACGCCAATTTTCATACAGCAACGAGTCTGCGCTAATTAAAGACAAGCAACAAGAGATCGGAGACCAGAGCCACAGTCACAGTCAAAGCCAGAGCCAGAGCCGGACATTGCCGGTTATGAGAGCAAGCACAAGACACAACACATCACATCACACATCAGACATGACTATGGATGAGACATCCATTTGATCACATGGGCTACATGGACAAACGAATCGATTCATTTCATTAAAGACAATTGATTCGTTGAGGTTCGGGCTTCGGATATCCCTCTTTTGGCATTGCGACAGGAAGTCCATTCATTCATTTGGCTCTGAATATAACGTTTCTCTCAGAGCATATCTTTCGACATCAAATTTCGAGTGCAACAGCTGTCTGTCTGTAGAGCTTTTTGTTAATTGAAAGTCAGTTTTCCTTGTTCTGTCATCTGGGGTTTATTGACTCCACACATTTCTCACAGTGTATAGCAAGCACTCGACACTCGACTTCTCTCTCTCTTTCAAACAGTCCTCAAGTGCATCGGCCCACACACACACACACACTTTGCCTCAGATTCAGCCTAAGGCCGCAGGCCTCACAGACCTATCATTGGTTAATTTTGCCAGCTTTAATTTTAATTTTTTCGCTCTCTAAGATCAAGGCCCAACACCGAAGGTTGTCCCCCAACTTTGGGTCATTCATTCGATCTAGTCTAGTTTATATTTTGATCACCCGGTTTTTCCCCCCAATCTTCGGTATATTCCATCTGAATCTCCATTTGATTTCTGTCGCCAATTTTAATTGGCATTGGGATTAAGATTAGTCACATGGTGGTCCCATGGGGGTCCGAACTTTCGCGGGTATCGTCCGTGATTCACGGTCCCTGGCCGACCAATTAATACATTACAGGGAAAGGCATATTGACGCATTTCCACAGCTGTCTATGGCAGATCCGGTTTAGGTTTCGGCTTTGCGACCTCTCCTTACAGAACTGCGACGCAGATTAATGCCGCAGGGGCGTCTTGAGACTCGACAGAGTGTGAAAATTCTTGAGTTAATTAAGGCTGTTGATAGTTGGAAAGTTTCTCTCTCCTCTGTTCCCTCTGGACATGGTTAACGGATCTAATCCTCTGCCAATGGCCTGGCTTTTTGCGTTATGTCTTAACGTAACTGGTTTCCACACACTCCCTCTCCCTTCGAGCCGTGCCCCCCTCTTCATTCACTCCTCGTTTCAGTAGATTGACGTCAATGCAAATATACATATGTATATGTATGCATGTATACCCCAAGCAAACGAATGCGACTATCTATATACCGATGGTGCGGTGTACTCATCCCAGTGCCAGTCCCAGTCCCAGTCTCAGTCCAAGTCCCATTCCCATTCAGTCTACTCTCTGGTGAGGTCTCTTAGCTCTTCAAGACACTTTTGGAGGAGTGTTTTTCCCCTTCCATAGTAGTTTTAATGTCAGGGTTGTGTTCTACAAAAAGCTGCATCAACAGCACCTGGAGAAGGCTGCACCTGAGTCCCCTCTGCTTTGGAGTCTAGAGGCACGATCTCCGCGAGAACCTGTTTTTTTGGGGCAAGTTGTACGCATGAATCCCAGGTTCAGGGTCTCTCAAGCCTTAGGCCGGACCTCAACAGCAGCCCTATCGGTGGCTCCTAAGCTCAACTTTCAACTCAAATTCGAGTCAAATTTCGGCAGGTTGATTTTTTATAATTTTGTTCAATTAACGCAACACTCTCCTCCAGAGCGGGGCTTTGACGTCACGCGCATAAATTGATTTAAGCAAAGTTTTTATATCACTTCTTTGTTGCTGTTTTCTGCGACTGTTTCTGTCGGTTAACACGTTCCAAATGTTAAGTAGTCATAAATAAACACTACTAAACTGTGAGCTTAGCTAAACATTGGATTGGTGAATCGACGGACTGCTGAGTCGGTGAATCGCTGCTGGGGCAGGCAGCCTAAAAATAGCCCAGGGTCTGGAAAGTCGCCTCCGATTCGATCCGCACCGAATCACTCAAGCGAAAAGTGCTGTAATTTTACTGCCATACTCATAGTGCCTGCCATCACTGTTGAAGTTAATTATTGTTTTGCTCATCTTGCGGTTACGCTTTTTGCATCGCGGGAACTGTCACAATGTGTATCTGATGTTGCTGTGTTGCTGCTTTTGCCTGAGCTGAGCGCTTTTCCTTCAGCGCACACGAGTGGCGAATCAGCGAATCTTCTATTTTTTAATAATGAGATAATGATAAACATGCAATTGCAGATATAAGTTAAATAATAATGCTTCCTAGAGCAATGCCCCCATCCCATAGCATGACGCACTCCCTAACTAAAACCAAATTAAAGCTTAAATGCTAATTGAACCGAGTCACCCCAAGGGGAGTACGTGCAAAAATGTACTATTCTGGAGGGGTACTCTCACTCTAAGTCCGATTCCAATCAGTTGTAAAATGCAGTTGTAAAACGAGTACTCAATGAACAACGGACGGACTCGATCGATCGATAGATAGTTGTAGCACATAGTTTTCTATAATCAAACGCCCGACCGTTAAGATCGGATCGTTGCACAAAGGTCAGTGCTGACGACACGCCCGAGTCTACCTCGAATATTGGTTAATAGAACTCGATATGCCCATCCCCATCGCCATTCCCCCTTCCATTTGCCACTTAACAAAATCTGACATCTTATTAGCGACTAATTAATACATTTGATATTTCATAATGAACATGGAAATGTGAGAGCAGGGGGTCAAAGAATAAACATAGTACACATGTTCTTCGGGGGGTTCTAATCCCAATTTAATGTCAGACTGCGCAATATCTCAATCTCTAATCAAACATTTGCCTAAGGCTCAGGCACACATGTCATAAAATGATAAGCGCAAGATCATGCGAGTACCGTAGTACCTGGCTAGAACCCTGATAAGCAACACGTTGACCCTGAGTAGGGGTGTTCACTGTACCCGTCCCCCACCACCATCCACGCGCGCGTGACGAATTTGTGCCACATATGCAAATTTGCTGAGTTTTGTGCTGCTGCTTATCAGACTTACGTAAAGATCGCAATCGCAGTGGCAATCGTTGGGGAGCGGAGTGTTATTAACCCAAGAGAAGGAAGGACTGACTGCCGCAGAAATTCGCAGCGTTATCTGAACACTTAGACGATACGATAATATTGGATAGATATCTCTGAAGAAAAAGCAGAAGCTAAAGCTATATAAGATGCTGCGATACAAACAAGTTCCGAGCGCATTACCTTAATTTGTTAATTAATCAAAGCGTAGAGAGGTGATGGGGCGACTATACTCGTATGGGGGGGCCTGTGGTCCGGTCTGTCTGTACGTCTATCCGATCGCCTTTTACGTTGACAGATTGTTATTTGTTATGGCCAATGCTTATGGCTCTATTCGCATAGGCTAACAACAACAGCAACAGAAACAACAACGATCTTTGCATACTAAGTGCCTCATTAGGGACACGGCAGTGTCGTAAACCACACACGGCGTCCCATAAACCAAAAGCCATACACAAACAAAACGATCGAAATATTTCGCCTGCCTTCTGATAAATTAAAAAAATAAGATTTTAGTGAATCATATCCACACAGCTCTTCTAAAAATTCCTTCCTTTATCCCTCTTTTTCATTGCAGCGGATTCCCTACGAGAACTGCGAAAACTTGGCCGACTATTTGAGTCTACAAAGAGCGGCTCAGGTCCAGGCACAGACCAAGACACAGCCTCAGGCTCCTGCTCAGCAAACACCACAGATGTCACTGCTCAAGTTCTTGGCCATTGTAAGTACATTGCATTTCCCATAAACACCCTTCAAGGAGCATTGCGAAACTTTCCACATGGCTGCGATTCAACGATTCGACGATTAAACGCTTCTGCTGTTTCTGCTTCCTGCTTGCAACCTCGCACAATGTGCGATTGCTTGTCGAGTCGCATAAATTTCGCATTTACGAGGGCTCGGGGTATGTCTCCCTCCGAGGCAAGCAAATAAAATTTGTTTGATTATTTATAATCATGAGAATACCATAATGATGGAAGAGAGAGTGAGAAACAGATGGAACCAGTTCGAATCGCAGCCGGACAGCGGACAAAGCGACCTCTGATATCGCAACTTTATCAATGAATTCTTTTCACTTACCTATTTTTTTTCTCTCTTCTGCTCTGTTGCAGAATGCCCTGGAACTGAGCGCCCCTGCCACTCCGCATCTTCTCCAGCAGCAACAAACCAAGCCCCAGGGCTGGATGCAGTTGTCCGGCCATCCAGAGAGCATCGTGCCCATGTTGACGGGGATTGTGCGGAAGCGCATCGTGGGCATCGATGACAGCGAGGTTCATGCCTACCGCGAGATCTGCCAAGAGCCAGAGACGGCGCAGATTGTACCAGAGTACTTCGGGTTACGGGAGATGCAGTCGCAGCACTACATCGAGCTGCAGGACCTGCTGGCCGGCTTCAAGGATCCCTGCGTGATGGACATTAAGATGGGCTGCCGCACCTTCCTCGAGTCGGAGGTGAGCAATGCCACGCTCCGGCCCGACTTGTACCAGAAAATGCTTGCCGTTGATGAAAGCGCACCGACGGCGGCCGAGCACGAGGCGCGGGCCATCACAAAACTGCGCTACATGCTGTTCCGCGAGTCACTCTCCTCCTCCCAATCCAAGGGCTTTCGCATCGAGGCCCTCCGCCTGCGCGGTCATGCTCCCGTCAAGGATTTGAAGACCTGCCGAAGCAGCGAACAGATTTCGCAGACCATTGAGCAATTCCTGGCCGCCCGCAAGTCCGTCCTGAAGGAGCTGTTGAAGCGTCTAAAGCACATGCGACTGGTCGTCGAGCAGTCCACCTTCTTCAACCGCCACGAGATCGTCGGCTCCAGCATATTCATTGTGTACGACAATGAGCGGGTTGGCGCGTGGCTGATTGACTTTGCCAAGTCCCGCCAGCTGCCAGCACAGATGTGTGTAAACCATCGCAGTGCCTGGACGCCCGGGAATCGCGAGGAGGGCTTGTTGAAGGGCATGGACGAGCTTATCCACGCCTTCGAGGAGGTCTACGCACGGAATGGAGGCCACCGCAGCTGTCTCAAGATCTAAAGCAAGATGGCGTCGGCGACTGCAGCTGGATCTGCACCACACCAGATGTCTGGCCCATAAGACTGATCACCCATGCTCCATTTGTACACAAGAGAAGAGGATTCATTGCATCGACCGAACTGCGTCGCACTTTTTTTTTTTACTATTTTCCACATTGGAAACACTCCCGCGCCAGTTCCAAAGCACCGTTAGAATGTCTTAGTGGAAGCTGGAACTGGCAGAGAGGAAAACGATTAGTATTTGATCACCAAGCAGCATTTGTTTGAATGAAACAGGTTTAAACTAAGTATTTGTTGAAAACAATCTGAACGCAACAATAAATAATTAACTTAAGAATATTAACGTGGAATTTTTTGTTTTCTCTTCGCTTTGTACCGGAACGCGCCATTTACCGAAATATGTTTTCTCATTTTTTAATACCGTTAATATACCGAGAAAGAAAAAAGCTTAACCCACTTAACACCCCTTTTTTTAAACGGGTGAGCTGCTGGAGCTAACAGCCAAAAATAATACGGTTTGTAAATTTTCCTTGCAGCTCCAACCCTTTCTCTTAACTTACAAAAAAATAAAACTATGATATTTTACACCTCATATGGCGTACAACATTTTTCAAGTTTCATAATATTCCTGCGTAAATCGATATACTTACTGGTCGACAATGGGTTAATCGTTCTGTGTCTGGCGAAACAGCTGATCAAAAAGAATCTGATTTGTACAATTTGTTGTGTTATAAAAATGAACACAATTCGACCATGCGGCTGCAAGGGCGTACGCACCTGTCTGAGCTGCGAGAAGGACTTCCAAATAGCCAAACCGTCGTTGCAGGAACAGTTCCAACAGCTGGAACCCTGGTCATACTGCATTCAATGTGAACGTCTGTACTCCGGATGGGACACGACTGCGGTTCAGGCAGATCACCCGCAGCACGACAAGGCCAAGGGTCTCCCACTGCTAGGGGTTCTAGTGCAGGAGCAGTTCCTCAGCAAGAATGAGGGCTCCCAGTTGATGACCGACTTGGATGCGCTGTGCTGGGACATCTCCCAGAGCGGACGCCGAAAGCAGAACTTTGGGCCCAAGACGAACTTTAAGAAGCGCAAGCTGCAGGTGGGCACTTTCGCCGGATTTCCCAAGAGCACCGAGTACGTTCAGCGCCGTTTCGATAAAGTGCCGATGCTGCGCAACTTCCAGACCATCGAGCAGTGCTCTCTGGAGTACGAACCCAGCAAGGGTGCCAGCATAGATCCGCATGTGGATGACTGCTGGATCTGGGGCGAGCGTGTGGTGACTGTCAACTGTCTGGGCGATGCAGTGCTCACCCTCACCGTCTATGAGGAGCAGCAGGCGGGCAAGTACAACCTGGATTTGGTGGCAGACTACGCGAATCAGCTGCTGGAGCCACTGCTTCCAGAAGAGCAGATCTCGGCGTACAAGGGAAAGGTGCTCCGCATACCCATGCCCAGGTAAGACTACCGATTTCACATTTCTCTTTGAATGATAAATTCTTCCTTCCTTTAGCCTCTCGCTGATGGTTTTGTATGGGCCGGCGCGCTATCAGTTTGAGCATTCTGTGCTGCGCGAGGATGTGGTGGAGCGACGCGTTTGCATAGCCTACAGGGAGTTCACTCCCATGTACATTGCAGGAGCGGACCAGGAGAGGGGAGATGCTGTAAGGGAAAAGTCGCAAATCTTTTGGCAAATAAACTAACTTTAATCTAGATTGTACTGCTTCCTGCTCGCTGGTCTATAGTCCAAGAGCGCCACTTGAGCGGGCAGGTGGACTCCATGCACGCGCTTTAGGTGGGCTCGGAGGTACCTGCTGGTGCTGAAGGTGTTTGTGCAGACCACGCACGGATGGTTCGGGTGCTTGTTGCGGATGTGATCGTTCAGATCCTTGAACTTTGCAAAGGCGCACGTGCAGTACTTGCAGACGTGCGACTTACGGACATGCGTCTTCAGATACTGAGAGGAGGCGAATGCCTGCGGGCAGTACTTGCACTTGTAGATACCTTGACTGCCACTTGGTTCCACGTGGAGGCGGCGATTTGTCTCGTTGTAATCGTCTAGGTCGTTGTGCTTCAGTTCTACGGCGGCATAGTCCACTGTCCACTGCTGCAGTGGACTTTCGGAGGTTCCTTCGGCCAGGGGCTTACTCGTGGTGACTGGCAGGAATTCGGACACAATCAACGAATCTAGATTCGCCAGCTTCTGAGATGGTTTTGCGACCCCATCTTCGGAATCTACAGACTGGAACTCTTCCATTATCTCTGGACATTCGTCTATTAGCTCTGGACTCTCGTCTATTATCTGTGCACACTCGTCTATTACATCTGGAGACTCGTCTATCATGTTTGCACCCTCGTCTATGGGCTCAAAGTCGAGTGCATCTGCCTGCTCTATTGTCTCTGTCTCCGGCTCTTGCTCCAGCAATGAACATCCCTCCTCGATTGTATCTCCCTCGTGTACCACATACATCTCTCCACCTTGGGCCTGGATGTAGAGTTGAAGCAGCTGTTGATTGGCCATCTTCAGCTTTGTGGAGAATGCATAGATTTGCATGAAATTACCCAGGCAGGTCTTGCATATCATTGCCAACTGTTCTGTCAGGTCCATTTTCTGAGGGAGAATGGCCATTAGCCATTAGCCTTTAACACGATTTGCTCGCAAATTTTCTATTGTGTTGTTGTCTTACCTCTTGGAATGTGGCGTCTATCATTTCGAGAACTGTGTGCTCCGGCCAGTCGCTGGGCCGGTGTTCGTTGATGTCCACTTCTGCGCTGCCCTCAAAGCAAATCCTGCACAATTTACGCAGGTCCATTATTATTAAACTTTAATACTAATTTTTTCCCTTTTCGTATTTAGATTTAGTTTTTCTTTTCTTGTGGTATGCGATACTATATCGCAAAGAGCTGGAACAAACATCGATGACTACGAAGTGTTGCCGATAGCTGACTCAAATGAACCGAACAGAAATCGGGAGCAGATATACTAGAAATCGTTGTCGGCGCTGAAATTCAAAATATTATTTGCAACTAAAACGAAACAATAAAACAAGTTTGATGGAACTATTTCTCTTTTCAAAATAAATTTTTATTCAGTTTTTGTGTGTTTGTCGCAATCATTTCTCTCGATTTTTAATATTACTTTTTTTATTTAAATCATTTAATTCTTTTGTTTTCGCTTACAATTAATTATTATCGTCAATGTGACGAAAGTTATTTGTCTGTCAATAATACTTATCGACAACAGACTTTTGCTAATTTTTTGGGTTTCTTTTCTGTTTGCGCCATCTCATTACATGCATAATTAGTTGGAAGTTTAATGTTTTCTGTTTTTGTTTTTTTTTTTACTTTTGCTTTTGACATTTGACAGAAATTGTGGTAACGGTTTAATAATTATGCAATTAGTTATTTAAATTGAATTGGTAGTTAGACTTTGAGGGGTTCTTTTGGGTTTGGATTCGGGCTTGGGCTCGGGCACGGTTCGGATGTGGTCTGGGGTTCTGGGCTTGGAAGTCTTAGGTCGGGTGAGTTTTCGTGCTTAACATTTGCAGTTTATAGCCTAAGTTTTTTGTTGTCTTTTAGTTAAATGCTAATTTTAAATATATTTGCTTGGTTTAAAAAATGTCCCGATCGAATTAATTTTTTAATGCGCTATTTATTGTTGTTGATCTGTTTTAATTGCTCTTCTCGGCATGACCATGCGGAATTGAAACGAAAATCGGAATTTTTCGGTTTTGCTGCATTATTTATTATTTTGTAATACGAACAATTCGAATGTTTCCATGATTTAATGTGGGCTGTGTATGTGTTTGCGGGCGTGGGGGTGTACCAACCGTTTGCTTAATTTGCGTATTGCGTGTGTAACTCTGATCAGAGGAAATTAGTTATTACTTGCAAAGTAAGTAAGTAGTAAGTAGTAGAGTTTTCAAATGAAAAACATTTTCCTTGACTACAATCTTTTCAATTTTAAATTCGTTTATCGTTTTTGTTTTTCCATAATTTTTTTTTCCTTTTGCTTTTGGTTTTTCGCGTTTTTCGGCCCTTTCCTAATGTAGGACGCTTAGTTTATAGTTCTTTGCCGCCACCATCATCGCCACAATCATCGTCTCCATTTGGTTTATAATTGCCTAGTTAATGCTATATTATTATTATTTTTATTATACATATTCTCGTACATGTAGAGTTCAATCTTTTAAAGAGTGTAGAAAATGGTTTGCTTTTTAAAATAGCATCTTTTTATCAAAAAGACATCCATACACATATACATAGTTCTAATTACGCGCCTAGCTGCTCAAAGATTAGCACTAAATTAATTATACAAAAATTAAATTTAAAATGCACACACTATATCCATCTGCATCATCATATCCGACTTTATCTGATTATCAATCAATATCGATACCGTATCGTGCTTGTATTCCTATGCTTCAACGCAGGATATCCATTTCATTTCAGTTTGAATTTGAAATCGTTTTTGACGATAAACAATACATAAACAACAACCTCATGGGGGACAGAGCAGTTATCGGTAGGATTACGCATCGCTCGGGGCGTAAGTAAAAATCTTCTCATATCAAATATCAAATGTACTCGTAAATGCAAATAAAACATACAAAGTGAGCGTATACAAATATAACGCTAAGATCTGCAGTTCCTTCAGTTGATTCCAGCACTCAATGCGGTTCCGTTTCCTAGACTGTGAGCTTGTATTGAGCTGATTTCATTTCCTTTAAGTAAACTTTTCGTCTGGCTATCAAAAGTGGTTCGTGGTTCGAGGTTCGTCACACAATTCTGTTAGAAATTCTCTCGGATAGGACAACACATAAAATACTATTCCGGCAAGAGAGTGTGTGATACAGAGGGATATTTTACTCAAGGGGGGAAGACAGAGGAGGGCGATCAATACGGCAGTGTTGCTTCATCGTCTAATCATCGATCCGATCGCAATCGTCGGTTCCGTTTGTTATCGTTCCATTTTTTACTCTTTCAACAAGGAGGTAGGTTTTTCATTGATTTTGATTTTTGTGTAGAAAACATTCACATTAATAGGTTTCGTAGGTGGGTTCCGGAAAAGGTGTTCGTGTACGAGTTCATTCATTGGGGACTATACCGTAAATATCACTGTTTTGCTTTGTGTGTGAGGGGATATCGTCGATCGTTAAGATTCGATTCGATTGGATTGAATAGAGCAGAGTAAAGTAGACGAAATTTGAAGCTCATATCTAGGAATACGTTCGGAAGAGAACTCAATTCGAAAACTATGCGAAAACTTCCAACAAAATTGTGATTTCTTGGATTCGATTGGGTTGGGTTTTGTGAACTGGTTGGTTGGCTTAGTGGGGTACTTCTGGGGTTGCGCTGCCTTTTCTTCTGTTTCTGCTTAGTGACAGTAGTTTTGCTCGTTTCCGTATTGGTTTTATTAAAAATATATCTATTTATATATGTATGTATATTTATGTATGTATATATGCGGTGATATATGTGTCATAAAATATATATACACCTGTTCATCTTGTTTTGCTTTCATGGATTTTGGTTTCTGCTTTCTTTGTGTTTCATTGTAATAATTACTTTGACTAATTAATTGCTGACTATAACTCGGTTTGCTTTGGCATTTCGGTATTTTCGATTTGCTACAATATTTCAACAATAAATTTTCTAAAAACATTTCGTTCAACGAACATATACTCGTACTCTCCTGCTCAAAGGGTTCTTAATGCGCCTTTTAAAAATTAATTCAATTCACTATTCAATATATATGTATATATATTTTGTTTGTATTCATTATTATGTGTCAGTTTGTTACCATGTTACACTTAGCTAATCTTCACTTTTCACTCTTCACTCCACTTTTAAAGACCGCACCAAAAAAAAAATAGAACATAAGATCTAAGATCTACTCCTTAAGTTCTTTCATTGGGATCATATTTTGTTTGCAAATTTCAATGAAGGAAAACAAACAAAATATTGTTGGTCCACGTGATCCCAAAAATCAAAATAAATTTAAAAAAGTATAGTGAAGTAAACTGAGACAAATAAATAATTAATCAGGTTAATATTTCGACTTTCTTCTGCCTACACACGCCTACAAATAATTTCTTTCCTTTGTTTTTGCATTTGTCAATTAAGTGCTTTAGTGTCTGTGTGTCTCTGTCTTTGCTCTGCGTTTGTGTTAGTGTGGGTGTGTTGCCATTTTAAATACATATCTAATGTCTCATAGGAACAATCTCTTATATATATAATATATCTTAAGTGTTTTTGTTTGTGTGGTGTGGCGTGTCTCTATATAGTATCCTATGTCTGTGTCTGTCGTCTGTTCATCTTACATAAATTATAACAACTCAACGTGTTAATTAACTTATAACTTATATATGTGAGCATCTCTGTGTGTGCTCACATACATATATGTACATACATATGCATGTAGATTTTGTGTTTCTCCTTTACCGCGATGTTACTTTGTTGTTTCTCCCATCCTTCGTTTGCTCCTCCACCTCCACCCATTGGCTCCTCCTCTATCCCTATGTAAATTTTGGCTTGCTTTTGCTTTTGTTTGCTTAACTTTTATAATTTTGTTCGTGTCTGTGTAGCTTACTTAACACTTTTGTTTTCTTTCTTATTTATTCGGTTTCTTGTACGGCAGTAATTTTTGCTTTTTTGTTTGGTTTCTTCATAAAATATTTTGGTTTAGTATATGATTTTGTTTCTCTTTTTTTTATGCGAAATTTCCTTTGCTCTTTTTTTTGTTTTGTTTTTGACTTAAAAATGTAATTAACAATTTTTTTTGTTGGGTTTTCCATTTGTTTCTTTGCTTTTGCTTGTTTTCAAAGCAGCTTCGCTAGTTTTTGGCTTGTTTGGTTTTTCAAAAAGAACTTAACTATACATCTCCACCGTCCCAACACACAGACTCCGCACTCCGGCGTAAGTAACCCGCGTGTGTGTGTGTGCTAGGTGTATGCGTATCCGTATCCGTAGCTTAATTGTCTAAATTGAGCGTCCTTATTGCACGATTATGTGCGGAGCTGAGAGCAGCACGGTTACCGTTGCAATAATCGTGAAGAGCGTGAAAACAATTAAACAAAATCTGCGAAGTAGAAGAGCAAGCAAATCAGCGACACGAAACAAAATGGCGGCGGTCCTGGTGTCGGCCATCTTTCAATATTTGAGCCACGTGCTCTCTGTGTGTGTGTGCGTGTAGGTGTGGGCTTTGTGCCTGGCAAGGCGTTCCGCCGGAAGTTGTGTAGCAGCCAAAGCGTTTGCCAAGCCTAATTGTTTGACTTGGAAAGCGGCCACCGAAGCATGCTGGCTTCGGTTCAATAAATCTACTTGGGAGTGTGAATATTTGGATGCACATAATGATGTGGCTAATCAAAGAAGTCGGTTGGCGAGTGGAATAGAACAGGGAGATATCCAGCACTCTCTGAATACAATTTGAATGGACATTATAGTTCATAACAGAATATACCACCACAAGATTTATTTTGCATTCCACGAATAGTTTGGGGTAGTCAGACAATTGTAAAAGTGTTTATGTGGAGTGTGTACTCACCTATCCACAACCATTGCAGCGAACTTCCAATCGCTTATCAATTCCGCTTCGTCGTCAGCTTTGCGCATGCGCGCCGTAATAAATTGCAATTCTTTGAGAATTAAGTGGAGATCTTTGTGATTGCAGCCGATGGCCGTGTGGTGTTCCTCCACCGTTGTGGGTCGGCCAAAGCTACTGCAGATTTGACAGAGAATGAGTTAGTTATGGATCATCTCAAGGGTTATATAGTACTTACGCGGATGAACCGATGGCGGTTTGAGATCCTGATATTGTATGCCGAAAGTCATCGTCAATATCGAGAACATTGGCTAGCAGGGACTTGGAAGAGCGCTCCTTCAGCTCCAATTCCTTCATTCGATTGCTTAAAAGTATTGTTTTGCGTGTGATCTTGCGGCCGGGTCGACCCATTCGCAAGATCCAGGGCAGCCATTGTAGGAAAACGGATTTGATCTGATCCAAACCAAACCAGAAAGGGTTCCAGTCAGAGGAGTATTGTGAGAGGAGTGCAGATTCAGTACTTACCCACGGTGGCATCTCATGGATGTCCGCTGTGCGATGGTGATAGTTGAGCACCACAACCGTGAGCACCACCGACGATGCGACCATGAACATGATGCAGTTGAAATATGTGCCTAAGTGGGATTAGGGGTATAGCAAGAAGATATAGAAAAAAGCGAATGTTAGAGTGCTCTTCGTGGGGCCTTGCATCTCATCAAAACACTAAGAACAGAAGCGTCAAATTATAATTTACAAAATCGTACAACATTACTTTAGTTTAGCTTCATTTCATGATAAACTTCAATTAGAGTTACGGTTAGAGAAAGTAGCGTGATCAAGTTTACTGTGTGATTTCAATGCTGTACTGTACGACTACTGTACTTTACGTTACTTTTATGGAGTTTACGTTACGCTATGCTACGTTACGTAAGCCACTACATTTGATGTTTATTCAAGTACATTTTATGTCAGGCTTCTTCCATGCAGTTTAATATTTAAGTTTTGTTTCATGCAGGAGTTCTGGAGATAGGAAGCGAGACAAAGAACAGTCATATATGAGGATAAACTCGTATATTTTTCAAATGATTTTGTATGCTGTTAAAGCTGCAACTAGATCCACTTGACTGTTCTTTGCTACTCGTAGAATCGAATAAAACATTCATAAAAGCAGGCATGGATGGATAGTGGGGGTCTCTGGGTCTGGGTAAACAGGGTGCTAATCATTGTGTCTGGATAAGATTTCAACTTTAAACTTTTGTTCTAGAATGCTGTCGATAGTTTACTTTCTTTGGCGTACAGATTATGTATTTTGTTATCGATTTAACGTTTCTCTGGTTTACAGTATGCTCTCTGAATATTTAATGCTGGATGGTTAGGAATTAAGAATTCTTTCGATTTATGGACTGTTTTGAGTATGCTTCCGATACTGGGGTGCGAGGAACTCACGATTACCTAAAGCATAGATATATGTATGTACATTGCATATCCGGTTGTAAAAGCAAAGGACCTTCAAAGGTACAATCGGGAGGAAAGTAGGTCGAGTGTTAGAGTGTGTGTTAATTAGATATTCTCTCAATGTCAAAGAGGTTCAGCCAAAAGTCTAAAGAAGCAGAGGTTGTTCGGGATTCAGTTACGGTTACGGGTTCCACATATATAATTCGGTTTAGCATCTTTATCCCGGAGTTTGATCATGCTAATCATCGCTTAACATTCGATTACCTACTTTATCGCTCTAGTTTGGTTTTCTTTTGGTTTTTTTTTACAAGATTCTCTTTGATTTTAAGCTTTAGCAAACTTTTGTTATGTCTAATGAGTACTTTGTACAATCGTTTTTGCTTTTTTTGATTTTATTTTGAATTAGCAGCTAAAAGAGAGAAGATTTTTGGTTGTTTTTAAGTCTCTACGAATTTTTGATTTAGTTTCATTTTTTTTTTTTTTTTTTTTGAAAATGATAAACTCAATGTTACAATTGAAGGTTACGAATACCTAGCAGCGGTACCGCCTCGCTGGTCTTGGTAATGACATTGCCGACCAGCAGAGAGAAAACTGTTTGCGATAGTAGTATAGTAACACCTGCAAAATATTTGGTCAAATTTTGGTAAGATTTCGTGTGTGACTGCAGCAAGGGATCATCAAGGAGGTTGGTTTATCACCGATCAGTGGATCGTCCGTCCGGGTCGAACTCCGTTCAAAGTGTCGCTGGTTATAGATTAGAATACGAGTAGTAGGGAAGTGGTGGCAGGTGCAAGATAGCTTCAGGCTTAGGCTAAATGATATTTTTTGGCTGAACCTTCTCGGAGAGAACACAACACATCATACACACAACACAAGACTCGTCGTTGGCGGTGGGAGAGAGTGCATTTCAAATACTTATATATTCTTATATGTTATCATTATCATCTGTAAAAAAATGCAATCTTAACGAAATGATATATTTTTTGCAATACCAGATATGCTATAATCAATGCTTTAGTAACCGTAGTTTTCAGATGATGTATTTATTTAGCAATTGGAGTTTCACAGTTTGAGTTCTCAAAAAAGGTTCTCAAGCAAAAAATATCATTCCGAGAAATAAGTAAAAGAGTATCTTGATAGTTAGATGCAGGATGAGGACCGGGACCGGGTAGGCATTTGGAAGACATTAGCCTATGAAAGTTATATAGAAGCGTGTGTGGTTCCGTGAATTTATTGTGGAGTGATCTGTGATCTGGAGTGACTTGGTCTTGTGGTCATGACTGAGAGTTTCTTGTGTGAACGAGCGGGCGAGCGAACGATAACGAGAACGAGCTTTAAGATTTTAAGACTCATGGACAAACTTATGGTGTAAGACATATCTTTATATTGTGGTAGTGGTGGTAACGGTGGTGGTTGTGGGTGGGTGACAATGCATAAAACTGACAATCTAGAAATGAGTGAGTGGTGAGTGATAGTGAGCGTGAGAGAACCAAATTAAACACAAATCAAAGCTGTTAGCAAAAAAGTCGAAATCATACAATACAAGATAAAAACTCTTTCTTTCTTAATTGATTTCATTGTTTTCGGTCTGTGTGTGTGTCTTTGACGACGACAGGGCATCATTACGATTGAGTAGTATTTAGTGGCATCTCGCACAAGAATTCTTTAATCTTTAATTTGCGTTGTCGTTGTCGTTTCTGGTTTATCACAAGTATATTCCCAAACTCACTTGCATTGAAATCTGTCTCATAAGTATCTTTTGTAATTACGTATGGGTGGAAATTTAAGTTGAGGGAGTGGCGGTTTGAACGAAGCGGAAGGTAAGACATAACATTTACCATATAGTACGGATGTTCATATACATTTATACGAGTAGGCATTATAGTAGTTGTACATACATGTGTGTGTCGAATAATTACAGAATGAACACTTCAAGGCGGAGCTCTGATGCAATAGAAATTCGAATTTAGAAATTCAATTTTACATTGAAGATATATTTGGTTACGAATTCAGTTCGATATGAAGATATGTATATAGGTAGGATCTATTGCATCATTAATGCCCCACCGATTCATTTCTGGGAATAGAGGTTTCGTATTGAAGGGAAATGAATTAATCATTGGGGCAGCTTCTTTGGGGTGTATGTGCTGCCCTCTCCAATGAGGTTATTTGGTGGAAGAAATTGAAGATAAAGCGGAAATTGAAGTATAGATCAGAAGTGTATAAGTAGATAACGATAGCATTTAAAAGATTGTCCTAACTAATCGTATTGTTTGTTTTATCCGGTCTTTCTTGGACTCTGCCTGGTTCTAGTTGTTAATAAGAAGCGAACCAAAAAGTTTGTTGATTGTTAAAATGGAGACAGTAGGAGGAGATATAGTAGATATAGTGATAGAGAGATAGCGACAGCAACAGAATACAGTATGATCAACTAAGGAACTGCTTCTGATATATATATCGATATTAGTATTTGATTGTATTGATATTTGATATATTATAACTTCAAGTTCAGAACGAGTTAGAGAGAGACAGAGAGAGCGAGAGAGAGATAGGGGAGTGGGACAGAGAGAACGAGTTATAGTTAGAATTAGAATTGATTTGGTTTAGTTTGGTTTTAGTTTTAGTTAAGTTAGTGAGTGGCAAACTGTTGTTGTAATTAGTAAATATAGTACGACGTACACAAATAACATTTATCAACTTTATTGTCGCTTAAGAGTGGCTTAAGGGTGGTACGAGTAGTAGTATTTGTTTGACTTGGTTGTTGGTTGGTTGATTGGTTGGTTAGACTATTACTTTATTTAAGTTTTAGTTTCAGTTTTGGATTCATTTTGAGAGGGGGATTATATATGCGAACAATTTAGCAATGTGTGTGAGTAATATAATCGTAATAGATATGTATATATATATAGATAACAACAATAACAATAATATTCATGGATATACATATATATATAGATATAGATACGTCTATATATACATATATATGGCATTTAGGCATGTACGTATATGTAAATCATATTAAGTAGTTTGTTAATTATTCGTTTTTTTTTTGTTTTTTGGTTTTGGTTTGACAAATTTGAATATATATTTGCATTTGATAAGTATATTTTAAATGCAATCGCTACCTAACAAGGGGATTGCATCAGATACTTGGGGCAATGTCTCAGCTACAAGGTTGAGAAACACTGTGAGCGATAGAAGAATTGTAACTCCTGAAACAAAAGAATTTTGTTTTCGTTTTGAAAAATACAATAACAACCACACAAAAACACAAATGACACAATCGAAAATGGAAATCATAAAGCGTACGTTTATGTATGTGTAAGTATATCTGTATTTGTATCTGTATCTGTAGCGGTAGCTGTGTATCTGTAGGTGTAGATGTAGTTTGTGTGAGCGAGGACATATCGGAGAATTTAGTACATGGGGTAATCAGTAAATACGCGTATGTATGTATGTTTTGTATCAGTCCGTTCGTTGTTCTCTTTCCGTAGAGTCCGCCTTCTGGAGATTTGGTTTATATTTAGAAGTGACGTTTATCGGTTGCTTTGATTGGTTTCAATTGATCTTGATTTCTGAATGAAGTGTGCTTGCGAGATATATGGAGTATATGCCTGAGAGTATGATTCAAACTCAAAAATTCGAAACGGTTTCAACTCAATACGGGGGGCGGGGTAGTAGGGAATCCGTGGAATCCTTGGGTTGGTATTGGTCTATCCAGGAGCTCTCTCAAAGTTGTGCCTCTCCTGAGATGTGTGTTGTACCCAATTGAGATTACGATCTGACAGAATGCCCACAAAATGTTCACAACGTCTCAGAGTATTAAGTTTTATTTTTTCAAAAAAAAAAATAAGTAAACTTTTTAAGAGTTTATTGGCCAAAGGGGATAGGTGACACGGGAGCGGGGAAGTCTCAACTTTGACCCATTAGAAAGGAGCGAGCGCGAGAGCGAGAATAGCAGGAAAAAAACTTTGAAAGTAGAGCAAGTTTTTCTTGGTCTGAGAGTATTTGTAAATTGAACTCGAAGTCCGCTCAAGTTCCTGGCCTTGCACACAGCCCTTTCGCCCCTCGCAGACCCTTGCTAACACTCGTGCTACGTGTTACCAATTTGCCACGCCCACATGCGCGCCTCATTTAATTTGCTACGTGGCACACCGGGACATGGAGGAGTCAGAAATGCTAAATGGGCATTACGGTAGGAAATTTGCACACTGCATGCAAATGATTTGTCAAGTCAAGTTAGGGCCTGTGGTGGGGGCGGCAGTTGGAAAAGGTTTCGGTAACGGAGTTGGTATCGGAATAGGGTAATATAAAGGGTATATATACATGACATAATATGAACGCATGATGGGCTCGACATCATGAACGGTACGATATTATGTGGAGTTGCAACTCTACCATCTGATCAAATGGATCTGCATAAATGCAAGTTCAAATGTTGCTTTTGATTTTTTTTAAATTTTTTTAGGGATTCATCGTTTAAGTGGGGTTCGTTTAGAGAGACCTATGGTTCTATGTTTTGGTTCGAGGGGGACGGGGAGTGGTTGTCGTGGACTGATTAGATGCCAGGAGTTTACGGGTTTCAATATATGAGGTTGTTGAGCAAGAAAGATCTAGGTTAGTTTGGTGTTTTGGGTTTGGTTGGTTGGTGGTTGTTTGTGTGATAATCAAAGAGACTTCTTGCCGCAGTGAAATCTATATATAGCTATATGGATATTTATATACTGATATATATACTGAGAGAGAGAGAGTTAGAACGAGCGAGTGAGCGAGAGAGATAGGGGTAGAGAGAGAGAGAGAGCGTGTGTTAGAGAGTGTTTTAGCTTTTCGTTGCATGCGCTCGTGTGGCGGCGTTCGACAAAAGTTCTGGTGGCTCTTTTTCTTTTTTTTTTCAGTGTGTGGTGTTAGGTGGGTGGTTCGGTGGTGTTTTAGGTTCTCTTGTTTCAGGTGGTTCAGGTGGCTTCAGGTGTACTTACGTCTGTTCAGCGTGTTGTCTATATACAGTGTTCGGTATTGTGGGTGATCGGTCTTGATATAGGTATATAGTAGTATATATATATTGTATATAGTTAAATGGTTAATATAGATGCTTATTCTTTCCCAAGGCGATGCTTTTGTACAGCTTTTAACAATACAAAACACTCTTGGTTATGAGTCATATACCTACCGAGAGGCCTCTACAACAACGGCTATCGTGTGGTTATGGCAGGTACGTTATAGAGTAGAGAGTATGTCAAGCATTTAAATACAACATCTGTGTTCTGTCCTAGCTAAATGGCTATTCCTCTTTCTACACAAGGTTTCGGTTTCGGTTTTGATTTCGCTTTCACTTTCTCTGTGGCATACAAACCTCTATGAGAACTGTTCTATTTTGTGAGTGGCATTTGTACAGGTTATATAAAACATATGTATGTACGTTGTATGTATATATAAGCATGATTTATGTTATATGCATACAAAATCAGGGAAACGATTCTACCAGGCAATACTCTGTGGTCTCTCTGGTGGGTGGGTGGCCTTTACTGCATTTGACATACGACTACGACAGAAGCCACAGAAGTAAGCAACAGAAGGCAGGAAGTAGGCAGAAGGCAAACGGCTGAGGCAGCAATAGTGCGGGTCAGGAATGTAAGTGCATTGGCTGAGGTTCGAGCATCGCGCTGCGTTTCAAACTAGCTTCCCTGACCCCCAGTTACAGCAGTCTACCTTCCTCCACTCTGTCCTGCCCTTCTGCTTCCTCTTCCTGTCTGTTTATGTTTTGTCTGACTATACAAAACAAACATAAAAAAAGATGCACAAAAAAGAGCCAGAGAACAGATTTTTTGTTTCTGAGTTGGTTTCGGTTTTTCTTTTTTCTGTTTTCTGTTTCCTTTTGACTTTGTTTTTTTCTCCTGTTTTGCTCTTTGGTAGCGAAAAAAGGTTTTTCGTTGGATTTTTCATAGTTTAACTTTGGTTTATACAGATACAATATGTATAAAGTGTATATATACAAGATTGTGGCTAGATTTTAAATACATTTTCTTTAATTGCATTTCTGTCTACGTTTGTGATGCTATGCTTTTTAGTTTTTAGTTGGGTTGATTGGGAGGGGCGGTAGTTGAGGATTCGGGAATTCAGGCAATGAAAGAGGTGGAGATCGGGCTAGGGTAGGGTAGGTTGGTAGGCCCGTCCTAGAGCGTGATTATGAGGCGAGCACACACTAAGGACAAGCGTATTTACAGGATGATCGGGCCTTAGTCGATTCAATTTTAATATTCATAATATATTAATACATACATATGTATGGGTTGGCAAGCTAAGAAAAACTGAAGAGAGTAAAACGAAACGATACGATCTAGAGGCACACGTATGTAGGTAAACATAGAACAAACAAATCCAACAAACAAACAAACGAAGCAACAACCAAACGACAATAAGAACTCAAGAAACAATTATATAGGACAGCTTTATAGGCAAACACAGCAAAATTTAAATGAAAAACTTTCGTATTCGTAATCGTATTTGTTTTTGTAGCTGTATCTGTCATTGTGAATGAGATTGCGATGTGGGGCTTGTGATTTTGTGGCTGTGGTGTTTGTCTTGTGGTCAAATACCAATTATGTCAGAGCCTTCGTTTCGAATAACCCGGATAACCCAATGGAAGGATAACCAGATGAGTTTGGGTATTAGTATAGAAAAAAGAATTATAGAAAAGACTGGTAGTAAGATTAAGAAAAGTTTGGAGAGATAGAGATTTTCTCTTGCACGACTCGGGTACTTTACGTGGCTTTACGTGGGACATAGAGATAGTGATAGACGGAGCTGTACTTTGGATGGTGTTCTGGGTACTGGGTTGGTGTCAGTGGTGTATGTGTGGCTAGGTCTATCCAAGATCCGGTTCAAATTGTTTCGGTGATGGCACACGAGGTGAAAATCCAGAGAGTACAGAGTTATGTATATATAGTAGATCTATTAGCAAACATACGAAGAGTGGTTAGGATAAGTTTATATCATTCCTCATTCGTGTGAGAGTGTGTTCTGGGTGGTTCGGAGGTGTTTCGGTGTTCCAGGGAGACAGAGAGTGTGGTGTTGAAGACTAAGTTAATTGGTATTGGTATTTTGTATTTGTATCTTTCTGCTTGTTATTATCTTTGGTTAGTATTCATGGTTGGTTTTTGTTTGGTTTTGGTTTAGGTTTTGGTTTCGGTTTTCTTCAGTTCATTGCACTACTGTAGCAAAACTAATGATCAACTAAAAAACAGCATGAGGCACAGCACGACTTTCTGTTGTTTTGTTTCGGCTCTTGTTAGTTATTTAGTTAGATATGATGGATACTGCTCGATCGGATCGTATTGGATCTGATCAGATCCGATCAGCTCGGTCTGCGATACTGTACTTTAAGCTAAAGCGAATTAATTAGCGTGTGTGTGTACCTATAAGAGGAACAGCATCCGACGTTGTCGGCATGGACTCGGCAACAAGGTTTAGAAATACTGTTAATGATAGTAGTATAGTTACGCCTGCAACAAGAGATACAATAAAGAGATAAGAAACGCAATTTAAATCAAAGTGGAACGCAAAACTCTTGGGAAAACTGAAAGATCAAGTCATCATTATCATTATTTTATCAAACAAATAAACAAAACTTTTACATATTTTACTTATTAGTTTATTCTTTGCTTTTTTGGGGTAGGTTTTATCAAGGAGTTTATATTGGGGTGGAGAGGGGAAGTCAGAATTATATTTTATCTGGGGCATAGGACAGCAGGGACTTTTTGTTAGCACATGGAGAGTGTTTCCCATCAAAAGGCAGTTCAATCCCTTCTGATTAATATCGGTTTTCATCTGTTGTTTCATGAGTTTTCTTTGGGCTATCGGAAAATGTGTGTTCTATATCTTTATTTAGTAAGTGTTCCAATGCCTTGCCAAGAGGGAAACACTCTTCGATATGTGGTTTTAATTTACTTTTAAGTTCTTTTTAGTTTTACTCAACAAGAGACATGCAAAGATCGACTATCTTTAAAAGCAGCGTTGAATATATAGATATTTTAAAGGGGGGGTTTGTTCTTGGTTTTTGGGGATATTTTTAAATTGGTTTTCAGAGGTTTTTGGGGGTTTAAGTCGTATACATATAGTTAAATCCAGCTAAGCCTCATTTCGCTACCTTTGCTGCTTGACCTGACCAAACTCGATAAAAATATAGATACATGGATGTATAAAGATTGATTAGCTGCTGGGCCTAACTATAACTAACTCAGACATCTACTGTGGCACATGTGGCACTTGTCACCGCTGAAAGAGCTTATAAAATGCATTTATATGGGATATAAATAGATCTATAGATCTTATCATATCTGATACATTAGATCAATTGTTAAGTATGTAAGGTATGTATCTGTGTCAGTACAATGGGTATTCGGTTGGCATACTCACCCAGCGTCAGCTTTTCGCCCGAATCCGGAGGCAATGTGAAGCCCAAGAGGGCCATCGATGAGATAAGCACACAGGGCACAATTAAATTGAAAAAATAATATAATGTACGGCGACGTATTTGTATAGTAAAGGTGATATCGACATATGGTTCTGGGCAGCAGGCGTAGACTATCGTATTCTTCTTTCCCGGCATGGCTGAACGACAAAACGGATCTCATTAGTAATCATTGGGCAGGAATGTCATCGATAATGACAGAGACACAAACACACACACACGGATATGTACAACAGATATTTTTACAGATTAAAGTTGAGATCGATTAAGGCTAAGTATATACAATTTAAGCATATAACTAGATAAAAGAAATTAAAAGCTAGGCAAATCATAAATGACTATGAAGCATTTTTTCAGTTCGGTCTCGCAAGCAAGTTGGAAAATCATAAACAAGTTTAAATATATTTATTATTTTTTTTGTGTGGGATTAATGCTGATTAGACATTTACAAATGACAACGATCAAACGAAATAACAGTTAGAGAAATAAGCATAATGAGGTTTCGTTTACTAACCAAGCAAGTACCACTCGCCATTTGTTATGAAATCGGAAAGATCCCCTCCATCTTCGGAATTCAAAACCAAATCCAACTGATTTTCAAACGATTTTTGTTTTGTTTGTTTGGATATATATTCATAATCATAGAGAATTCATAGGAAATTCATTTGCAATGGGCAAATCAATTTTTTTTGGTCATTGAGATTTGAGTTTGAGTTTTTTGGTTTTTTTTTTTTTTTTTATATATATTGGAGAAAAAGAACATTTAAGATTTTAGTTTTTTGTTGAATTTTTTGTTGTTTAGATTTTACAAAAAGCCACATTGAAACAACATTTATGTACAGATATAGCATGTGTTCGAGGTGTACGAAAGAGAGAGAAAGAGTTATAGAGAGAGCAAGCGAGCAAAAGAGAGAGCTTGAGTTTTTCTTTTATTTTCTTTGGAGATTGCTTTGTAACTTTTTTGTTGGGTGCAAAATACGTGGGAAATAAAAGCGCTGTAAATTATATTTTTACTCAAAACTTCTTCTTTTTTTTTTTTTTTTTTTGATTTTTTGGTTTTTAGGAATATATTTCTTTTGTTTGAATTTCATTAAGAGTCTTTACGTCGTCCAAAAATATTTTTCTGTTGCTGTTTTTTGGGCGTGGTGTTTTTTTTTTATTTGCCTGCTACCATGCAAAATAGCGGAAACCTTAGAGCTTCTACGGGCTTCCACACATGATTCCTCTTCTTGTGAGACAAACCTACGCGAGAGGCAAATTTCCGCTTCCAACACTGGACGGTGTTAGTGCTGGAAACAGCTGCCATGGGGCCTTCATTGGCCTTGGACTAAGCTCAGAGTACATTTTGGTGTGTGGCCCTAAAATATCCAATCAACTCTGAGCGAATTGAACATTTTAGCCCACACACTGGACTTGAGTGAGGGCTCAGTCTGACAGTTTAGTGCTGTTAACAACACTGCGATCTTTTGGTTTTGTAATTCGCAAAAACGCAAAGAATTGTTCGAGATGATAGGATAACCAACTAAATATAAACTAGAAGATAGATTCGGGTAGATAAAAATAGAGTTGGAGTGAGAGACAGAAGTTTGGAAAAGCATATAAATAAAATTAGAAATCTCTGTCAGTGGACTCTAGCGTCTCATAACCCTATGGATCCCTATCATATCCTATCTATCTATAGCAACAGTCGACTCTTTCACGTTGGTTGGACTTCCCTTTCTCGTGTGCTTCGTGTGTTTCGTGTGGTTTTCCTGGTGCGTGAGTCACGTGATTGGCAGAAGCGTGATTTTGTGCTCGTGTTTTAATGTGTTCTTGAGTAGGTGTGAGTGTGTATGTGTGTGGTGTTAGTGTGAGTAGCCTAGTGTAGCCAGCGTTTACTGTACTATTATTTGAACTGTTTGTTGCGGTTAAATTTGTTCTTTCTTTGTGTGTTTTGTTTTGTCGATTGCCACTTTACCTGATTTCCATCGTAAGTCCAACTACCGAATTTCATTTCGCAATGTTGGTCATCAAATGGGAACCACGTGATGTCTATCTTGCATGTGCTCTTGAAGATACCAGGGGGCACGTACAGACAACTGCCGTTATGTTTGACCACAATGTTGGTGTGATACGTGCCATCGAATCCCTCATCCGCGCTAGATTATTGTACAATTTGTTTTAATGGATTATTGTCTCGATCGATTGTTATTGATTGTTATACGACTGTTATATTCTTTGCAATTCTATTCAAAGGTTTTCCTTTCTTTTAATTCATCAGTAATTTCTTCTTGTGATTCAGGGTTTCTTTTCGGTTATATGGTATTCAATATTGATCGTTTTTGTTCTCTGGTTATTTGTGACTTGCGCTTTGGTTTGTCTTTTCTTTTTTGTTTTCTTTTGTTTCATCGCTAGTTAAAATGTTTTTTGTTTGGAATGCTCTCCTGGGAGGCAGAGAGCCTGAGGGGATCTAGGTAAATGTCTTTACTTTGGGAGCAGTTCTTATAAGGGGATTTTGTGTGTTGGTTAAATGTTTGGACTTAAAAGCTACAATACCATAGAAGTGTGTGTTCTAGCTCTACTGGAAGAGGAGGAGTATTGTTTTAGTTTTATTAGGGGGTCAACTTAACATACTTAGGATGCCAACTCTCTCCAGTCATTGACCCAATCGGAATTCCAGTTGTCTCGCACTCGCCACAGGGCACACGACAAATGCCAAATACAAATATCTTTGTATCGATCTATCTCCTGTGTGTCCAGTGGCACTACCAATATGTGCATATGCAAATGAACCTCACCAGATACTCCAAAAATGTGAACATACATTTGCATGCGGGTCTCTTGGCATGAAATATATATATACATACAAACATACTTATATATATGCATAAACCCATTTATTCGGATATATAGTGGAGCTGTATACATTATATATGGGTACAAGTGCTCGCACGAGCATCCCTTGACTTTGTGTCTCCCCTCAAATGTTGCAATAAAATGCAATTACAGCTCTGATTTTGATTCGGACTCGGGGGGCACTGGGAATGTTGCGTAAACATTTTGTGGACAATTTTGTTTTGCTTTTTTCGGTCAACAGGGGGACCCCATTGAATCGAGTGGAACTGATGTGTGTACGAGTGTTATGGGTTTGTTTTCAGGGCGTACGGGCGTGGACCATAGGGTAACGAGGCTTACACGTAATTTCTGTGGCATTAAAGTGGAATTTGTGCGCTGATTAGCGGTAGGTCAAGCCGAAAACAGGAACCCAAATCAAAACCGAAACCAAAACCGATACCGACACCGAAATTGAGCGCAGATGCTGCTCAATCGGGCTTAAGGGATTGCGGTTTATCCTAAAGGGAGGCACAAATATAATAGGTATTTGGCTAATTGAAAGCGCAGTTGGATGATTGCATTCTAGGCAACAACCTGATGAATTGAAGGAGTATTCGAATCTCCGTTCAGACCCTCGTCACACACACTTTTCCCACATTCAAAGTCATTTTAATTTCTGAAAGTAAAGCATTTGTCTGCGGGTGCCTTCCTTTCACACAAGCTTTGGCCTTGGACAAGCAAATAAAATCATTGCCCGACATTATTAATATTGACGTTGGTCTCTGGCTCTGCCTGTTTCGGTTTCTGTCTCAGTTTCTGTTTCTGTTTTTGGGCACGGAACCTCCAGACCAGAGGTTGGCCACGGCTAAGCCGACACTGCTGTCAATTTCATTTCAGATGCGGCTTACTGGCGTGTTCTTCTGTGAAAGTTGTAACAGATACGGATACAAGATGGAGATAATGCTGCAATTACAGTGAAAGCTTTTCATTCCGCGCTGCTGGCAGACGCTGGCATTGGCGGTTTAAGGTCCGGCCCGGCATCTCAATTAAGCAACGTGAAAGGAGCCGGACGGAACCTATGGAATGAATTCCCGTCTCGGGCACGGATGAAATCAGCATAAGTAAATGACATACAAAAAAGAGCTGGCTGCCGGAGCCGATTGATTCGCGGAGAGAGGCTCCGTAATGAGACAAGGCCATTCTCTCTTTCTCTCCTGTAAATGTATCTGTATCTCCATCTCCATCTGTATCTGTTTCTCTTTCTGTGTATCTTTATACCTCGTCGTCTCGCTATTGATCTAAATGATGGCCGCACATTAGCAGCGATGGCGACGCATACAAATTAGGCTCTAGGCGGGGGCGGACCCAGAGGTGGGGCTAGCTCCGTCGAGAAGACGAAAGAAAAGAAGAATTAATAAATTAAAGGAAATACAAGTTTGTCGGGGCGATGTTCCCCCAAACGAATGCTCACTGAATAGGAATATCTGCGAGCCCACCTTGAAAGATGCCTCCGAAATGGAGGCGAAAGAGTTTCCCGGAACACCATCTCAACGGTTTCCATTTGGCTTGGCTTTCTTGTCGAGGCACGACCCTGGACTCTGAGTCTGTGCAAGTTCATTAGCAAATAAAGTTGACAGCCGAAAGGTTTCTCCAAGGGGAAACGAGCGGTGCCATGCCACACCCTGGCAGGCCGCTCTACTTTCAGCTCTGAATACTCCTTGGCCATCTACTGATTTCCCCTGACTATGCGACTACATGGCTAATCAATATGATTTTTATTTCAAGCCATTCCCGCGTAGGCCTCGCTTGGCCAGTTCTTTGTTCTCTGCCTTCTGTCCGGCCATTCCTCTCCTGCTGCGCTCCTGCGAATCTCCGACGAATCAACGCCGGATGCTGCGTGCCCTGGAAATTAAACCCAGAGCGTACGTGTTTTGATTCATTGTTTCAGGTTGGTGGTCGGTAGGGTCGGTAGTCGGGGCCGGGCTGTTTGCTTTGCTTTTCTTTTTTTTTTTGTGTGTGCCTCCCTCTCTCGTGTGACATGTAAATTCCATTTGCAGCAGGAGGACCCCAGCGAACATGCCCCATGCGTCAATCAACTGTAAAATGTTCTCCCCCATTAGGTTAAATAAGCTTCGCACTGCTGCAAATATAAATTGCAATTAGCTCGCCAAATGCAGCTGCACCGCACAGCACAAAACACACATGCCACACACTCGTGCAACCATAGGTGGACACTCCGCCAGGTACATTTGAATCCGAGCTCTGAAGGCTTTCTGCCGTTGCCGTAGTTTGTCTTCATTTGTGGGCGAATGTGACCAAAGTTGATGCACTTTTTTGTGCAGCCCACGGGACTGGTGGCATTTAAGTTGTTTTTAGTCGGCACCTGGCAACGGATAGTATAGGATGCGAGTACTGCGGCTGCCAGCAACAAATTTTGACGTTTAAGTTATGGCTTAAAATGTTTAAGCTCCCATGGGCATGAGCGGACATGGATTTGGTTTAGTGGGTTTTTTATGTGTTTTTCTGCAGCAGCAAGGATTTGCTGCAATCGTATTCGGTGAATGAAACGCTTTTTGTGCGACGAAAAAGCAACTGGTGGAGTCGGAAACTTTTTTTCCACTATGACTACAGATATAATTCCTTATGCGGAATGATATATAAATTTTGAGGCAGGGGAGGCAGAGTAGAAGAAGTAATCCCTTTGAAGTCATTTGTCTATGCACATACTCTGAGCACCGCAAAACTTTTTAGAACTTCATTAGTTTCCTTTGCAGCTGGAATTGTGTATGTGTGTGTCCTTAGGTCTATCCTGATGTGGTGGGCATGCAAATAAGTAGAGCTTACAAGTATTCACTTAAACTAGCTTAAACACAGACCTAATGACTATGGCTATGGCCATTGATGCACACACGCAGACTCAGACAATAAAATATATTGAAAATATAGATATACATATGTATGTATAGGGGGTACTTTAGACAGTTAAACACAATGAGAACAGACAGCAATAGCTAGAGATATGTATATAGAGGAACAGATATACGAGTAGAATGTTTTGGTTATAGATAGATGATGATTATAACTGGACACCGAGCAACAACTGGGGAGCATGAGATTATTATGTATGTACTTGTATTATTGAAACACAGTGAAACAAATAGCAATAATGAACGATAGAAACTATAGGTATAGATATAGGATATAGTATAGATATAGATATATATATGGCACACACATCGACAACAAATGATTACTCTGATGATTGCCAAGCACACAAAAACATACACAGAAACCCCTCCACTCACTCCTCTCTTTTTTGCGGCAGACATTTTAAAAGCGAATGGAATGGAAAATGAGAAATGAAATTGCAATTATTCGGCCCACAGAGAGACGGCGAGAAATCGAGAGGGAGAGATGAAGTAAACATTTGTAATCGCTTCGATTTTGCAGTCCTCGATGCTGTTAAAATGTTTTCCCTTTGGCTTATGAGCGGCAGGATGCATGATGATGTATGCGGCTCTCAGCCACTGGCCGTAATTACAACTGAAGCGTGTCTCTGTTGTTGTTATGTTTTACTGATAGGCACACTCACACTCTCAATCAGTCGGATACACACACTAGACACTCGCATACATCTAGATTAACTAGTTGGACACATGGACTAACATTTAGTGACGGCAATTTGGAAATCAAGCTGTGAATGTTTAGACAGTTGAACCACGGGGGCCCAATAAATGTTTATTTGCAGTAGATTATTTGAGATGATCTTTCCGAAAATATTTATAAACTATCTATTTTCTTAAATGCTCATAGCTTTTTATACGGTTTTCTTTCCAACGACATTTCTTGGAGTCTTAATTAGCAGCTTCACAGAACATATCTCACTTCTCTGATGAAATATTTATTTTAGAGAGCTGTGCAGTGGCTTAACACTTCAACAGATTATGAGGAAAACTTTCTAGCGAATTTCTTTATGAACTCTCAAAATTGTTTACAACTTAAATAGCCAAAATAGTTCGGTTATAGATAGTTTTGTATTATCTGGAAAGTTCATCAAACTAGTGTCTCAAGTTTATGGTTCTGATGTCTTTGGTGAAAGATATTTGCTAGTTTTTAATGGACGAATGGTGGAGAGATCTCTGCGGGTGACTTGGGTTTAACATTTAACATTAACTTGATGGAGTATGCTTAGCTATCTTAGCTAAAATTTGGTGTGTTTAGTCGAATGTATTTAGGTTTAACTTAATTTTGTATTGAATGGACGGTTCTCTGTTTAGGTATTTTCGACATTTAGAAACACTAATACATTTAATTTTGAAGTGTGATTTGTTGAGTATGGTGTATGGGATTGGTGGGCATGGGCATGGGTTAGTAGGTGGGTTTAGGTTTAGACGGTGGCCAGACAAAGTGAACGTCTCTTTAGCACTTTGCACTGGAACACTCGATAGTTATATGAGGGAAGGGTTTGGGTTTAGTTACTTTGCATTTGGTATATTATTTATATGAACTTTTATTTAGTCTTTTCTTTAGTACGAGGGATTTGATTTCTCATGCACAATACTTGAAAATCTATTTTGCCATCTATTTCAGTGATGTTGTTCTTGAGTTGAGGGTTTCTTGTTCTGTTTTTTGCAAGCTACGTATGAGTATTAACAAAAAACATTTTCTCATTCTTCGTTTCGATTGATTATTCATCTTTTTTCCAATTATTTTATTTAACTTTTTGTGCTTGGCCAAATAAATTCAAGTACTGAACGTCTAACCAGAAATATTACACCAGCATATTGTTGAACAATCTCTCTGTTGGTTATTGTCTTTCGGAAATATTGTATGTATGGAGCGATTCGACTTTAGCCTTGAGATTGGGTTGATATTCAGAAGTTTCACAGAAGTTTGAAGCGAGAGGAGAGGGAAGCGGACCACAGACAACAGACCACAGACCGTAGACCGCAGTCCTCGCGAGGAGTCCTCTCTTTTTGCAGGAGGATGGATAATGGTCGGTTGTGCTGTTTCGAACAAACTACATACTTGCGCAATATTCTGGTTAAACAATGTTTAAGTTGTTTGGAGTTTAGTCTGGGCGATTATTTAGCTTGTTTAGTTTTCATTGCAATGGATTTAGTTTAGTCTCTTTAGTTCGCTTTAGTTATGGCTGGATGGCTGGTTTAGGTTAATGCTGGATAGCGCAGGCATTTCATGTGTTATACAACGTTCGGTTAGCATTACGAATCCAATTACAATGTGAGGCCCACATCAACGGCAAGCTGACAATGTACAGTCCCACTAGACAACCACTGCGTGTAAACTACTCTTATTGAAGTAAACAAAATGTAAATTATTCTGGTAATATATTTCTTTTGTTTTGTTTTCGTTTTCCTTTTTCTTTTTTTCGGTTAAGTCACTCTTTTTGGAACGGAAACATTGAAAGCAAATCATAAGTGGGTAACATTGAAACACAAATATTAAATATTAAATATTATAATGTGGGTAGAGTCGATCGAATTGGCCGCAGAACAGACCAGAAACATTATCTTGTATGTTTAAGTTGCGGCTTTGTTTCGATTTTCTGTTTACAAATAGACACACAAACAATAGCGAGTGGATTATGATGCGTTTATAACACAACAGCTACATACTAAATAGTGGATATGGATATAGGAATGGGTATACGAGTATTTGGGGATATTGAAACATTGTCCAACTCAAATATAACGAATACAACGCCTGGGGTTATAGTTTGCAATTCAAAAATCAACTCAACTCAAATTGAAACGTACAAATAATATGTATGTATATAATCAACTAACGGTTGAGTTTGTTGGGAATAACTTCTCCTTTTTAGTGCCATTCTCAACAAACCCATTTAGAGTTATTCAGATGGTTCCATCTTCCGACAGTTCCATCTGTTACACTCAAAATGATCTAATAATCTAATCTAAAATCAACTAAAGTGCACTATCCATCTACATAAGTAACATATTTAATTATATATGCATATATATGTATATATTGGAACGCAAACGAAACGATAAGAGAATCACTTATGGGTTTATCATACTATCCATCAGATTTGTTCTAAATTGATTATGTTTCTTACCATTTCTCAAAAGTATAGTACGAGTATATATGTATTTAAAGATATTCTGATCTATATAGTGATATAGTGGATATGCCTAGAGTTATCCCTGAAGCTGGTTATAGCGCAAACACTTTATACTGATTCTCAAATTAGTTTGATTGATTCATTGGGGCTTGGCAGCCTTTCTATTAGATTAGTTGTGAAGTCGCTCCCATAGTGGACACAGACCACTTACCTATTGTACATGAGCACGTCGGGCTTCCACAGTTTGTTGGGCGTGATGCGTAGATCCTTGACCCCGCCATATTCCGTCTCGTTCCATCGCAGATTGTAGTCATTCCATTCCTGTGTCGACACGTTATAGTAATGTTAATAGCAGTGCTTATGGATCCTTATAGTTTAATTGGTTTTATAATTATGTATATCTATCAAATAAAATGTCTATTAAATGAACTCAAAATGCGACGTGAATGAAAATGTCATATCTCTTGGGGGATTCTTTGGGGTTTTCGAGTATGGAAAAGTAAGTTCGGAAAGAAAGTAAAGTCTCCAAAAAATAAATCTACTCAACTAGTGAGCGCATGCATAGACATGCACCTACTGTTAGACTACGTTACGACCAAGAGGAAGTTGGCCCTCTCTGTTAACTGATTGGCAAGCTGTTGCGCTGCACACACACACATTCGCACAAGCGCACTCACACAGATAGATAGAAAGATACACCCACACAGATATTATGTACACAAATGCTCTTCCGGTTGCATTATACAACGCACAACTTGACAACAATTTCAAGTTAAGTCAGCCTCGCTCAGAACCAGACCCCCTGTTGGACCACACATGCGACAAGTTTTATCAACGTTCCTCGTTTGCTCATTTCTGATCCTGTTTGTCGGTCTGCCATGGCTACTACACTAAGGGAAAACTTCTTACAGTAGGCTCCTCTGTAGGCGTTTATTTCACAGACAAAGCTCCCTCTCTCTATCTTTTTTCTCTCAGTGCTGTCAAACTGTGCTTTGTGTCATTCTGCGGTTGCCTGGAACGCTCTTCCACTGTCGCTCGCTTCTGGCTCCTCGCTCCGATTCTGCCCGTTGCGTTTTGTGGCTTGCCTACAAGTGGTTCATGTGTCATAAAAGCGGCAAAGTTTTCTCCTCTACTTAGTTTTGCTTTTGCCCCGTGCTCCAGCTCGCTTTTTATTGCTTTTGCTGTTGTGTTTATAATTTAACACATTTGTGGCATTTTTAGAGCAAGCAATTGTCCTCGCCGACCCCTAGGCTCCACACACCATACCCAACAACCCATACATATATATAAAAACAAACATACAGAATCCCTTTTTTAAATCACAAAAATTTAATTACTTGCCATGGCCTCGTGCAGCATTAAATTATACGAGGCTGAGTCGTGTACGAGTACCAGTATCTGCATCTGTGCCAGCGCCCTGCTTTAAAACCGTTTAAACCTGGCTGCTCTGCTGTTATTGTGTGCGGCTTTTATGACAGCTGTAAAAACAGATGCCTCAGATGCCCGGATCCCATTAGAGGTGTGGCTGGGTGGATGGGTATCCGCCAGAGCCCTCCGGACCGCCCTCAAAACATTTTGCAGCTTTTGTGGCGGCAGCGGAAGGACACAGATTTTGATGCGAGTGTGGCAATTATTTTGCGGAATAGTTACTGTTGCTTTAACGGCTATGGCTACGTAACTAAATTGTAGGTTAGTGCTGTCCAAATCTGCTATAACTTCTATAGAAATAACTTTCGATTTTACATACCTTTCCCGACCATTTTCATAATTGACTAAAACATACATAAAGCTACAAAATGTTAAGTATACCTATCTTCTAATCATAATGGAATCTATAGAGACCAACTATAGAATCGTCGAATCTATCGATTTTTGTACTACTTTTTGTATATATCATTCAGCCCTTCAGTTGTGATTGTTTTGGCGTTCGTTTAGCGATTTTAATTGCCACTCCATGGCATAATTGAGCCGTCGAGCAGAACAAAATTTGGCGGTCGGACATCGACAGACGGACGGACGCTGTGGAACAACTCAAATTTGAAATTCCCAACAGCCAACAGCCTGTCTGTGGTCGCGCGTGGCAAATTGACAAACATTCGAGCACTATTTTAAAGAGTGAGAGAGAGGGAGAGGCGGAAGGAGAGAGCAATGCGGCGAGTGTACTGTCAGTCAATAAACGCCGCATGGCCCATCGATCAATCATAAATATTGCCAATTGCAGCAGTTCGGGCGCAACATTTGGTGCGTGTATGTTTTTTTTGTTCGATTGCAATTGCGAAATTACTAAAATTTATAGGCCCGCCTGAGACTCCCCAACTCTTATTCCGAATACATTATAGAATGGATGGGGTTGTGATATACAATCTACGTGTTAAATAAATAATTTAATTAATTTCGCAAATTGACAGGGCTTGACGAGGCTAACATGGCCTGAGGCTGACCGGAAATAAGTGTATAAGTATACTCGAAAAAAAATCGTGTACAAATTCCCCACCGCACTTCCGCCGTCCTTTCAGTGATGTCCGTTCCGTGTCCATGCATACATATATCACTGTTTTTCTCTCAGGCTAACAGATAAGCACTCACACTCGGGCAAACATACTTCCAATATATATAGGGGCATGCAGTACGAACAAAAAGAACATCGATTGAGGCAGACTACACGATGCGATCTCTTGGGCATGCACTCAGTGTAATGTGTGTTCTCTGTGCTGGGCTTCTGTTTAGAGTTTTTTGGTTCGGTTCGGTTTACGTGTTTGGTTTTTAGTTGCTCTTAGTAGAAAAGAAACTGAAACTAACTCGAATCGAGCTCTAAATCAAAAATTCAAATGAGTTTCCGCGCTGGAAAACGCCATACATAGTCGTGATTGTAGATCTCTATGTAGAAAAGTTATAAATTCAAAGAGAATAAAAGGAAATAGCCGAAATCAAAGTTTATTTAGCTGCTGTGTGTCGTGTGAGTGGAGGAGTAGGTCTTGTGATTAAGCGATGTTTATTCAAATATTTAAGATCGTATTTAGTTGTACTTATTTAAATGACGATGTTTAAATAGTCTAAGACACACACGAGGAAAGCCAACACAAATCTCATTGAGAAAACGAAGGAGGAGAGAGATAAATAGATTGAAGAGTTTCTTACAACAGAACTTTTGGTATAGATAGATGGAAAGATGGAGTTTTGAAAAAACACTCGATCAACTCTTGGGATTACTCCTGGTTCTGATCGTGTGTGTGCTTAAACTATGATCGGACCAGACACTTCCTGGACCAAGTCCAACTGCCAGACTAACTACTTTATGGAATATCAGCAGAGGAACCCGACCAGGAAGCCTCCGTATCAGTTTGATTCATGATAAGATAGGTATTTAAAGCATTTTACACATTATTTAAGATACTGATAAAGCTATTTAGTAGGATTTAAATTCGGGTTTAGGTTCGGTTTCGGGTTTCAGGTTTCAGGAATCAGGTTTCGGGCTTCAAGTTTATGGCTATTTATGATGTGGCGAGTTTTAGTTGAGACTTACCAACGAAAGCCAAAGATTCGTTATGAGAAGTTGATTTTTCTCGTCCTACAAATTTTGGTTGTTTTGTTGTATACGCCAAAAAGAACAGAACGCAGATAAATCAAGAGTTCAACGAAATGAACCAAATGGTAAGTCAAAATAGAACGGAAATCATACAAGTCAAAAGTTTAAAAAGAGCAGAGCATGGTAAAAGAAAGTTTTTGTTTATACATTTGTTTTATGAGTTTTACAAGAGATTTTTTTGTTTTGTTTTTGTGGTTAATATATTTATAGCATCGTTTATGTATATCAAATTTTCAGTTTTACTTTAAAGAAGTCGCCTGGACCTGCATCCGATTGGGATATGACTTTAATGTGCTTTATCTTTATCCTCAATCTATGCTCTATCGCCAGGTGTTGTGACTGGGTTTCGTTCGCCTTTAGGCTTGATTGTTCTCTCTGGGCTTACTGATCCAATTAACTCTTCTCGTCTCATCTTCAAAAATCACTCAATTGGCAGCAGCCGAAGCGGAGAAATCCGAAATGGAATGCCATCAAAAACTTTGTTTGCCAGAAGCAGCCTTGAATCGAAAACCGAATCTCAATCTCAATCCGAATCAGTCCATCACATCCCAGTCCCTTGTCCCTCCCCAATTTCAATCTGCTGGTTGCTCGGCCTTCAGAGGCTTTGTCCATTGTGCCAATTTACTTTACATTCTTATCTCACATCATCTCTCTCTGTGTCTCTCTAGCTCGCTGTCTCTCTCTGTGTGTGTCCCTCCGCCTCCACCCATCCCCCACTATATTCCTGTGCAATAAAAACTTTGCACTAGGTATCAAAACCCATTTATCTTTATACAAAATTTTAATTAAAGATATTTCATGCTGGCACATTGTCAGTCACTCTACCACCGAAGCACTGCAGGCCCCAATCCAACACTCACTTCCAGTTCCAGTCAGTCATCTGCATGATAGGAATTTAACACGACAGAGAATAGTTCAAGGTGGTTCCAGCAAATTCCGTTTGAAATGCAGATGAAGGACACCAGATCTGCATGTGAAAGACTTCCTTCCGCCCACTCTCCTTCTCTTTATTGGAGGTGACTATCATTAATAACTTGCCAACCAAAATGGTTACAAGCCCACAAAAATGGACGAAAAAATTCAGAGAGACAGAGAGAGATCAGAGAAAGAGAAGCCCTCGACTTGGGTTGGCAGCAGCTGCAGTAACGACTTGAGCCATTAAAAAGATTCAGGAGGCAGGGTCTGTAATGATATGCAGGGGCGAGCAATGGAGTCCCTCCTCCTGGGCAGCAGCACAGTGACCCAGAAAGCTTCGGAGCTTTTCGGTTAAGCCAATATGCGTGGACTTCCTTGCCACGTCAAATGCCATAACACAACATCTGAGTGTTTATATGGAACGTCTCTGTGACTCTGTCTCGGTTGTGTATGTGCGATATTTGCTGTTGACACCTTATAAAAATGGCGGTTTTGTGCAAATTTCATGTTTATGACATGACGTCTGCCAGGGTGTTTCCTCTTAGTTCCCCTCAATTCGGAATGAGCCGGATGTGACGCCTCGTTCTTGCTGCCATACGAATCCCCTGACATTGACGCGTACTAATGACATTTTGGGGGTTCTTGGGGAACTTTAAAGCATAATTTGCAACAGACTCCACATCTGCATTAAGCGTTCGCTTAATCGTGGCAAACTTTCTTCATGCTGCGCACACGTCTACTAAGATACAGAAACATTTACAAGATACACAAAGAAGCAATAGCAGCAGTACCAGGAGTTTCCTCCCGTCATTGGCTGTGCATGAGCTTATAGATTTATTTTGCATTAACGTGCCAAATTGTTTTTAAATGAGTTTCTAATGAGCCAACAATTGCCGTTGTCGTCTGGCAGTAACAACAATCCAGATTTCAGGAACTTCCATTCAGATTCCATCTTCCATACTGTCGTCATCGCACTCCTGTGATGAATGAATGTTTTTGGCAAACTTCGTAGCTGTTGTTTGCCTTACAAATGGGTTATGCACATGAGAGCAGGAGAGAGATTCCGGAGACATTGCCACTGCCAGTGCCAGAGCCCAGACCCAGACAGGAGTAACGGAGAGTAGAACAAACACCAACTTGTTCAAGGACAAAGTTTGTTGGCCTTGGCCGCTCGCACTGGGTCGTGGCAGGCTAGGTCGCGTTGCGGTGTGTGTGCAGGTCGAGACAAATGAATGGGTGATAAGTGAGCGGCGCAGTTTGCTTAACGTTTGCCAAATGACTTTGTCGAAGGAAGGGTAATAATTTTGGTGGCAGAATGTTTATAATGGCTTTTAGGGGTTGCTTACATCGTATCGATGGATAAAGCTTATACGTTTGAAGATCTTTCTTGTGTCGACTTTCGTACTTGGGGTAGCTCCCTTAAGTAGGCTATTAAAAGTAAAGTCGTCGCCTTAACAAATTTTAGCGAAATCATTTTTTGGCTAAGGAAGAATCCATTTAACGGATAAAAGTAGGGCTTACACATTTTACAGCTTTATGTCGAATTTATCTGAGAGAAGATTATGCTACGAAAAATAGAATTCTAGTTCGATCATAAGGGTACTTTATCATATCGAATGGCAATCTTAACGAATCTATCTATCTCCAAGATCTTTTATTGCCGTTGTTTCCCGCAATGCAAGTCACAAACACTTTCTCCTTAAATATTCCGAAATTCCCCTACAGATTGCCGAGTAATCTACATTGGATTCATGCCCTCCGAACTTTTGACTTTGGCAACACCCCAAACAACAGATTAAACACCATCAAAGCTTGTTCGGCTCACACCCACCCCGACGACCCTCTTCCTCTCGACACTTTCCTACATTCTCGGCCACTTTTTTTTTTTTTTTTTTGCATTTTTGAGGCCAGAACCTTTGGCCATTTCCTTTTGACACATATTCCATGGGCAAAGTCATTTAGAGGGGAGCGAGAGAGATTTTTGTGGTGCAGCAACCTGGCAAGTCATTAGATGAGAAGGTTAGGTGGCGGTGCTTTGGTGTTAGCCGAAAAATGCTAATGACTTTATTTTTCTATACTTTGCTACTGATGCTGATGGCGTCCCAGCCACAATGTGCATTTTAATGTCGTGCGAAAGGAGCCAGGCCTTACTCCTTCGATGGCATTCGGTTGCAACTGCCTGACATGCCCCATCACCATCATCATCATCATCGCCATCTTCGTGGCAATCGTGAATGTGGAGCAGAAGAATCCTTTGGTAAGCCACAAGCACGTGGCCTGCCGCATCATGGTCGTCCAGAAACTTGACTAGGGAAAGTATTCAGCAATTGCAAAACTTTGGCAATTGTCAGCGCATCAGTAATCCTCCTCCGGAGGACATTCATTACATAGTTGAGGAGGGGCAATTTGAGTAATTGACAAAAGTGGGACCGAAGCGCCGATGGAAAATGTCAGGGCTGTGGGCATCATAAATCTCTTCACTCGGGTCGATTTATAATTTATGCCATTGGAAATCAACGCGCGCTGGGTTTCGCAACCCATTCTCTCGATATAAGCCCACGTACCCTCCCTCCCTCGATCAATCTATCAGTCCGATGGGGGCCGAGTGCATAAATCAAATTATTTCATACATATTTAATCGTGTAAATTAAAATGCATTTGATTGGGGAATCCAATCCATAGATGTCCCCCTTTAATTATATAATTTATTCGTGAGCAACGACGAAAGATTGTGAGGGTATGAGGAAGTTCCAGCACATTAAAGCCACAGCCTCGTCGTCATTTTTATAGTTATGTGACATCTTTTGGATTTTAATAGGTTTTGCTGTTTAGGTTGTTAGTTGTGTTTGCAGATACATTTATATGGCAATAGATATATGAATGTACTTATAACTATAGTATATTTAGATACAAAGAAAACACCGATTTGGAATTGATTTAGCTGCCACGCTTTTTTAATTTAAATGCACTTCGTTTAAACAACATGCAAGACACGACTTTAGTTGTTCCTTGTTTTCTCTTGTGGTTTTTCTGTTTGGTTTTTGTTGCGTTTAATTGTTGCATTTTGCATTTTGCATTTTACTCAGACATATATTGTACATACTATATGTATATAGGTAGAGAACGCTTTATGACATGTACCCAGCAAATATATATATGTATATCAAATATAATCCGCATTGCACACATCACATACACACGGGCATACACAAAGAAATGCAAATTTAAATGAAAATCAGAATCGAAAGTCGGTGGAAAGGGTGAGTCGGTCATAATCTAAGAATAATAGCCATGTAAATCATATTGTCAATCGATTAATGTACTTAATGCAGCAAACTAATTTGTGTGAAACGTTTCTTCTCCTGCTGCTTATTTAAGAAGTGACGTGGCGATGAAATAAAATGATAATGTGGTCATAACAAGGAAGTCATGTAGGACATCATGTTTTTACAACAGAAGCAAAGGACGGGATTATATACATATGTAAATACATATATCCCTAAAACAAAAAGTTTTCATTGATTCATGGAAAGCGCAGTAATTCCACTCCATAACCGAGCAATAGGAGGGATTACAAGACTTGTTCTTGCCGCTGCGACCATTGGATATTCCATTTCAGACATAATTTTCCTAAGTAAGCACATTTATTCACACGGCAGACCGCTTATTTCCGGGAAATTATTAATAAAATGCTTTTCATTTTGAATTGGTCGCACACTCCAGGGAAAAAATTAAAAAAAAATTATAATAAAATGAGAATATGTACCAGTAAAATCGGATGCGGATGGAAATGTAGTTTTCCATGTAAATCACATAAAACCAAACACGAAAAAACAATGCATACATATATGATGAATAAAAACGCCTAAGCACGTTTTCGACTCAACAGAGACAGTTTTCATTTAATGAAAACAATTAAAAATGTTAAAGTTTTGTTTGTTTATTTTTCTATTATAACGACAATTAGTTGTATTTTTGGTTTAGTTTACAAAATGACACACAATCAAAAAGGAACGCAACCGCACACAAAGTATATTTTTTGTTGGGAAAATTGAAAATTGACGGCCACACATAAATCATTGCCTTTGGACACAAACGATTCGGTGCAGGATGGATGGGATGGCTATTAATTTTTTGAAAAGGGTTTTCCCGGGTTCAGGGTTCACAATTCATGGCCGAGAGTGACCAGAGAGAGAGAGATAGAGAGCTCCAGGTGAGAGAGCGCTAAAAAAAATGCTGTCGCTCTGCACATATAAATATTATTTATGTCCTTTCGGGTCCTTTTCCTTGATTTATTTGTTTATGTTTATGGCATGGCCTGGCAATTTCTGCCAATTTAGCAATGCCATTTGAGGTATCCTCCATACCCAAGACGGGACCAGCCCAAATGAAATTTGTGTAATTCAAAAGTTTTAGCTGCGATAGGAGATAGTCCAAAGACAAGGACGAGCCAAGGACTGGTTCTGTATCTAGCATATCGGATGGGATTGGAATTGCGACTTGCAAACTGTGGCTAAGCATATCACCATCCTCTGATTTTTGTATTTATCAAACTTAATTATTTTTAATTGGTTTTAATTTTCTGTTTGTTTGTGGGTTTTAGTTGACGTTGGTTTTAATTGAAATATTTAAACAATACCCGGCAGACAGACGCCACGCCAGTCGCTTGCCAAATAAAAAATAAAGTACAACAAAATGCGAAAAGAACAAACAAATACAACAAATAAACATTGTTTAAACACTCACGCATACACACACGCAGAGAGCCACACAAACACACACACAGAATCAGAAACAGAGACATATCGAGACAACACATATACATATGCAAATATGTATTTATTTATTGATAAAGAAACCCCCACAGGGGTAATAATTATTGAATGCCAAAAACAAACTGAGGAAAAACGAAGTGAACCAAAAATTGTTTGTGGTTTGGTGGTTGGTGGAGAGTTCTAAAATATTGCGTCGCTCTTCGCTTGCCCAAAATCGGAAACGGAAAAGCGGGAAAACTGGACAAAAACTGAAGCTCAAAGGATATCGAATATCGAAACGAAAATCGAACTAAAAATTCCCAAAATGAATGAAGCAAGAAAGCTGTGATGATGAGACACACAAACGACGGGTACATGTCACTTACCAAATTTAACCACGCATTTGTGGTCAGAATCTGATTCTTTTCATCCTATAAGAGACGCAATCAATAATTGTTAGTGCTTCTTAATCACAATCACAACGCAATCACAATTCATCAATTCAAATCGAATATCAAATCCCTTTTTTCGATCATTCTCGGTTTTACTGGGTTATTTTTCATTGGCAATTGATTGGCCAATTGATGCTTTCGGAAATGTTAGTGAGGGTGGGGCTTCTGAGGGTCGGCCCTCTACGAACACTTACCACATCGATGATCTGTTGCAGCGTCAGTCCGAACTTTACCTCCAGGGGCTCCGACTCATTGGCGACGGGTCGCTCCAGCGTGTTGTAGGTGGAGAGCAGGTGGTTGAGCAGACGCTTCTCATGTGGTCCCTGACAACTTTCTGGAAAGAATGTGAGAAGTGGAGAGCAATTAAGTATGGGATCATATTCGGCAGTGATTTATGGCACTTTCTGCCAAATTAAACTAATAACTGGGCATTCACTTATTGGCAGTTCCGTCGAACGGTTGCCCGCTGCTACAAGGGCCTCCTCATTACGGAAAAGCCATTTAAAAAAATGGTTTGTACTTTGGCAGCGTGATGAGTTTTTGGCGGCCAGTTAATTGGTCGGAATCATTTCTGCACACAAAATGAAATTAACTTTTTCTGCCTGTCGTTCGACAGAGTTCTGGTCAAGAACTGTACCTAATTGGTGTTCGAGAGTGGTATAAATTGTCATGCAGGAGCAGCAGAAACGCTTTAATTATTAGTCACAATAATTTGTACTCTTTTCAGTAGCTAAATTTACTCTTTATTTAATTCAGGCTGTAGCGCCGTTGGATTCCTCAAGATACTTGTGCAGTCGATAATTGTCCACTTTCTATCTGTTTCGATTGCACAAATGAGTACTTTCTCATCTCTAAGCACTTACGACACCTTTATTCACTCATAAACCGAGGAGTACTCCGGCAAATTGCTCTGCAAACCCACTCAATTTAACCAGCCCACACGGTTCCAGGTCTAGGATCTCGTATATCCGACCTGGCCTAGGTGGCAGTCATAAAATGTCATTAAGTGCCTCTGTGTCAGTGCTAGTTTTGGGTAAGAGCAGAGGAGCAGTCTCCTGGCAGCTACGGCTGCTATGGAATGGATGGGAGTGGGAGGGTGGGGTACACATTGTGTTAAAGCAAACCGTAAAATGGGCGATGACAAATATTTGAGATGAGCACAAAAAAGTTGAGAAATTTACGAGCATGAGACAGCGATAGTCCCTAGCTCCCCAGCTCCCCTGTAGCCAGTCCCCAGTTCCCAGTCCCAGCCATCCGGCACACGCTGCAAAATTGACAACTCAATTGTGAAAACTATTTGCAGGCCATTAGGCGGAGCTGACAGCAACAAAAGGTGTGAGCAGCTGGACCTGGGGACAAATATTGACAGGCCTGCTGGCAAAACTCGAGCCAAACTGTGTGTCAACTCATTCATAAATGCATTTGGGGCTCCGCTAGAGTCTCAGTGGCTTGGCACTGCTTCTCAGATTCCCTCTCATGTTGCAGGCAATCGAATTCATGTTGGAATTGCGTTTAAATTATGCAACCGGGACAAGGGTAGCGGGAGCGGGAGCAGGAGATGGACGAGAAGCAGGCCATGAATTTGGCATGGCTGGGCAACCACTTGGAACCGACCACTGACGAACTGACCGAACCCACAGGCTGTCAAGGTGAACAACGATTGTGTTTATTACATGAGCATTAATATGCAAAGCCCATTGCAGGTCAGTGGGGTGTGGCATGGGAGGGGAATGGGGTGCGGTGCTGTTCTGTTCTGTACTGTGAATAAAGGATTTGTCCTTTGTTCTCAGTTTTCTGGGGACAAGTGACACTAATAAGCAACAAAGTTGGTCACCCTCATAAATCAAAGCTATTTTCCCAAGAATCCATCCACATTTTAAGCTCTATCGAATACTCTCTCTTGGAGAGAGACAAGTTTTCCTTTCAGGACAAGCACTATTTATCAGACAAATCCAGTGCAAATTGAAACAAAATTAAAACCGAGTTTCAGTTTAATTGAATGAAAGATATGCGGAGTAACAGCCACACATCCGATATGTTCACATTTCATCGTTTGTAGGCTGTCAGAGGTAGGTCCAGAATTGATTGTGCACCTCCTCCCACACATGTAACTTTAGATGTAACTATAGATACACGTGTGTGTGTCTGTGTGTGTGTGTGTGTATGTGTGGGTGGGTTAGTGGCAACTTATTTGTGTGGTGTGGTGACCCAGTTTCTCTTCTGCTGCTGCTGGGCTGATCAATTTGGCCTTGAGCGTCAGGTAGCAACTTCTCCTGCTTCAGCTGCAGTTGTCCTTGTACTAAGTTGACATTTGATTTCTCCAGCTGCTACCCAGGCACATACCAACAGCTACCCTTGCGTAGCCTCCACATCATCCTCCTCTGCCACCACATTTCTCTAGGGCTGTCGTTTGCATGATTTAAAACTATTTAACTTCTCTTTTCGTTAAGGGCTTTTCCTTTTGTTCTGTTACGATTTGGACATTCTGCACTGCACTGAGATTCTCCTCCATTTTGCACCTTTTCATGCTGAGTGGTTTTTTATTTTGCCGAGCACCGAACACCGTGCAGCGAGCACCACTGAAGCACTGCTATGCTCTGCTCTTAGCTGGTGTTCAAAAATGTATGAGTGCTTTAACCTTGGATGCAAATGGGGGCGCAGCCAAAGGGCTGATTCATTGCACGGCATTTCTCTCTCCTCTCTCACTCTCTCTCTCTCTCTCTCACTCTGTATGTATGTGTGTGTTTTGTGTAAGTGTATTGGTAAATTGTTAATTACCATTGTGATGTATTGTGTGCTCTTTCCTCCTCCCGCTCCCACATTTGCGTATACGTAATTTTTATTTTGGAATTCAGTGCTTACTGTACCAGAAGTGAGGCTGACGTGGCTGCCGGGCAAACCGAAAATGAACCCGCAAATCAGCACAACAAAATATTAACTAATTCCAGTGAAAACTTGCTGGAAATCTTTAGCAATTCAAATGCAGGAAATCCGCTCGCAAAGTGCCCTCAACTCTTGGGGGGATAAGCTGTGGGGGCACCGCCTGAGCAATGCAATTTATTAAACTAACTACTTAAGCATGCGAAAATACGAGGCACAAGGAAAACACAACTAACATAAAAATAATCTAACACACTCTCAGAGCAACTTAGGAGGCACTCTCTTGGCCAGAAGTGAACAAGACGAGAGGAAGAAGATGAAGATGAAGAAGAACTGGCAAGCATGGCAAGAGCAAGAAGTAGAAGTACTCAAATGGCAGCACACACTTCAAGGCTCGTCTTGGCAGCCAAAGAGATATTTTCAACACGTTGTTCGACAGCAAACACAACAACAACAATAACAACAGCAATATCAGTCACAATGGAGGCTACACTTGGAGAAAAAAAGACTTCAAATCATATATTTTCCATTTTCCAGCAAGAGTCCGATATGTAGGAGTATCTGTCCTTAATATTTCCCTTACTTGTTGCTTGTTGCTCTTTGAGCTAATTTCCAAATGGCTTTTCCCTCAGTGTGTCCATGCTTTTTGCAACTTAATTGCAACGTGTGAAGCAGGGCTCGGCCTTTGCATTATGCATGAGCCGACATACGGCTCGTTATTATCATTTTGGAGACTTCTTTCGGAGCGTTCTACCTGCCTTCTTGGCACTAATTGCAATTAAACAATAATGCACGCAGAGGAAAAAGTGATGGAAGGAGGTTTTCTTTCTGTTGGGACTTTATACGAATTTTGAGAACAGAAATTCGTTTAGGAAAAATGTCCAACTGGCGGCTTGTAATTATGTCGCGCTCGCACTTTTGACGGCAAAAGGCGTTTAATTAAATGTTAACAGCGACAGCGCGACAGAGCGAGGGGGAAGACAATTAACGACCTCGTAGACGTTGTTGCTGTTGTTGTCATTGTTTGTATGTATTTGCATATCATTAAGCTAGGAAAATAGCTGAAAAGGCTCCTTTTGAGAGTGCATTATCAACATCTGACATCTGACTGAGCACTCGAGGGCTCGATGGAGGCAAGTGTTTAATTACCTAGAGAAATTGCCACACAACGAAGTTTGTCTTGGATAATGAGCCACAGTCTAAGTCGCAGCTGATACCGAAGGGGAAAGCTGCTTTCTCTATGTCTCTCTCTCTCTCTCTAAGCCTTAAATGATAATTGCGTTTGAAGTCAGTCTGATCAACAGAATTTCAATTGACCTAGGCAAGCAGCCAGAGCCAGAACCAGAACCATGCCCATCATCAGAGCCCATCTTCTAGAGCATTCAGTTTTTCCTAAGAGCCACTTAAGAGCCATAAAAAATCAACACCCAAAGTGCCCAATTTCATTACGCATAACATTTCGACCATCTTCCGTTTCCACTCCCACCCATGCATACATATATGTAGATGTATCCGTATATATGGATATATCTGTAGATACCCCTTAAACCTATTTCCATTTAGCTCCCAATGAGCTTGATGTGTTTTTCAATTTTTTTCGGGTATTTGGAGAGGAGAGAATTCAACTGGGAACTGCTTCAGCTTTGGGGCATCCTACTCTCATATTAAATGCATATCGCAATGCGAATGTGTAAATTCCTTTTTTTCTGGGTGTGTGTGTGTGTGTGAAAGCATGGGCGAGGGAAAGAGTCACGGATAGGGAGTAAGTGAAAGGGAGGAAGCGAAAGTTAAGCGGGAAAAAAGCGCCGCATCTCCCATGCAGCATGTTTGTGTCACGTTCGCGACTTCATTTGAAATTCATGCATAATAAGCAGTCAAGTACAGTCACCACCCAGTCCACCCATTCCACACGCACATCCATACCCACACATCATCATCGTCCTCCAACTGTGCGTGTGTGTGCAACATCATGAGGGTCGCTGGGGTCGGCACTGGGATTGGGACTCTCTCTCGGTCCGTCGGTGGCTGCTGCATAAACAAGCATCCAATGTCGGAGCTAATTTTATTAAAAAGCAACGCCAGCAGCCAGCATCCAGCAGCCAACAGGCAGCACAAGAGCTAAGCTAAAAGGCAAAGGCACCCATCCAGAGAGCAACAGAGCCTGCACAGTGGGTCAAAAATAAAGATAATCTCAAAAGCTACAGAGCCTTCAATCTATTCAAAATCCAGATGCAGATACAAATCAAGTGCTATCCAACAAACTGGAACAGGCCACAAAAGCATAGAAAACCATCAGGGAATCGCAGAGGAAGGTCATCAGAGCATTCTTGCCACAACTTTGACCTTTGACGGGATGCTTGATATGATCGTGGCACACATCAATTTCTGTTTTATTTTTCATCAAGTCCAGTATCTGGAAGAAGTCCTGGGTGACGTTGTAGTCCTTGTTGCATATCTTCAGCGTCGAATTAAATCTTTCGATCACGTTCTGGGCCCGAATGGCCACCTCCTGGTAGCAGTCTAGCCTGCCACTTGACTTTTTCACATAGTCAGCTATGTGGTTCCAGTACTGGATGGGATAGTAGAAGAGTTTCTTTAGCTGGGGCAGCTCATCCAACAGCTGTACCCCAACTGTGTGGGCAGACAGGCAAATGAAGAGAAAGGTGACCGAACAGAGCACATTCATTGCGGTCGAGATTGAAAGTCCAACTGAGATCCGATCCGAGGAGGAAATCGATCGAATCGGTTGTAAATTCAGTATTTCAAGCCTCATTATCCCGTGACCAATGCGATTGTCAGACCACTGTGACAGCTACTGCGATAGCTCTTCGCCCTGTGTTCAGCCTGGTTGACTGCCGACATCCCGCTGCTATGTAGTGCAGTGTAGTAGTGTCCGCCGACTGATGGAGTCTCGTCTCCTCCCGCCCCACGCTCGCACTCTGCCAGAACATAAAAATGCAGCTCTCGAGCATAAACAAACATAATGCGTACCCATCCTACATCCTCCATCACCCACGTTCCCAGGCCCAGCTATAGCACCACAGCACAGAATCGCACCCACAAAAAACAGGAGGCATGAGGCAGCGGCTGGTTGCTGGTGGGAAAAATTTATGCGAAACGAAGTTAGGCGAAGCGCTTAGCATACAGCAGTGGCAGCAACGAGGCCTGTTCCATTCAGGGCTCATGCTTTTTTCCACTTTCACTTTTGCTTCCTTTTTAATTAGACACATACATTTCTAGGTTTATAGGAGCAGAGTCCGAAAGGTGGGCTGCTTCCAACCAGGGAATTGAGATTTTATCTGGTTTTATTTGTCTCTGTCTGTTCAACGTTAAATACTTGTCATCAGCCAGGATAAGTCCTCATGTGAATACCCATCGCTTTCATCGGAATGGGTTTAAGCATATTCCCCAAAAGGAGAAAGATGAAAAGTTGGTTGGATTTTCGTAACGGGTCTATCCCTGGCAACAGCCTGTTCTGTTGGGTATGGAGGAGTCCTCTATAAACATGCAGCTGCATGAGCACTTTAAAATTAATCGCACGATTTATGACGCTCAATCCAACCGCTAATTTATAAGGCTTAAAGCCCATGCCGGGCCTCCTCTGGCCATCCACCATTCGAGTGTACACTCGTATGAACGAGAAACGAATGTACTTGCGTGTCCCCGCCGCAGTCCACAAAACACTTTGCGCATTTGAAATGAATATTCGCAGCACTCATGCACGCAGCTTTTGAGACCGTTTCTGGATGGAAATGAAAGGAGTAGCGGGATAAAGAGGGATATATGGCCGCGCAGCGAGAGTAAGAGAAAGAGTGTGTTTGTGTATGTGTGCGTGCATAGATTTTGATCGCGGTTTTGGCGTTTGCGGCTCCGACGTTGGAAAATTCAATTTCAGCACCAAAGCCACCGACGACGACAACGTGAACGACGTAGCCATTATTTCAGCAGCACACAAACCGCAAAAATTTAATGTGCGAAATAATTTAAAACAAGTAGAAGTTCTTCGACGGAAGTATTTAAACGGAAAGATACCCTAGAAGCACTCGTACAATCATTACTCGCTCTAAAAATCAGTTTTGGAATCCATTATCTATTCTCCACGATGTTCATTATACCCTATTTACCGCTGGAGTAATGGTTATCGGTTAGCGGGAAACTTCCATTCACTTCCTTAGCCAGTGTCATAGCCATGGCCAAAGACATAGCCATATGACGGTCGGTCGAGGCAACATTTTTAGGTGATATTTATGGGCAATTTTCATTAGCCATTTAATTTCCATTGTACAATTGAAATGAATGCCAACGAATGGAAATCTAATTAACAAGTGTTTCTCCAACTCCAATATAATACTAATCTCGCTAAGTGCTTCACTTTCATTTTAATCGCATTCGCATTCTACGTTCTCTGCGCAATTTTTGATTTACTTTTGCTCTCTGAATGTTTTCCACGTTCAACTCTTAAATAATTTGGCACGAAGTCTCATTATCGTTTGCCAAAAGGGGCTGTTGTTCCCTCCCTTCCCCACGAGTGGGTGCTCCACACAACTAGGAAAAGTTATAAATTGCTACATAGTTTTCCTGGTGTCCCAAGTTTCCCCCCTAGCTCCCCTTTATATCTGCTCTACTTCTGCTCTGCAGTGTGGGTGACTGTGTGCGTAACAAAATTAAATGTGCGCTAAGTAACGAAATATGTATGTGTTCGTGTGGGAGGAATAGTTGGTATTTCCCTTAGTTTGGGTGTACGCTAGGGGCAGGACGAGGCTGCTCGTCCTCGGAGGCTGCTGTCTAGTCTTTGCATTTGGTAGGACAAATTAAAAGCACTTGGAGATTCCATTTTATGGCCATTTTCCCCGGACCACCCAATGCGACGAAAATGCTCTTGAAAAATTATGCATATGTTAGAAGTCAACGAGCAGGTCCATAAATTCTCTAAAAAGATGGGAAAAGAACTCTCGGAATGCGGGAATGTGTGTTCGCCCGAGTCGCAATCCGAAGGAAGCTCGAAATTGATTTGGTTTTAGTTTGCGGGCAAGAGAGTAAGTGGCAACTTTATTATACATATACATATGCATGTGTACGTTTGTTTACTTGTAACTTTATCCGACAGATAACTTTAATGGGTAGAGTTCTGTACCTTGCATGGTCATAAATCTATGAATACGAATATAATGAACGAAAGGATAAAAGAGAGTAAAGCAAGGGCAGGGCAGGCCAGAAAGTCGCACTTGCTTTAACTTTTTTAGGCGTTGTCTCAACGATATATCTCTTTCGCTCGTCGTATGCAATGAACTTATCATTCAGAAGCAACAACCCATCCCCTTCGGTTGCTAATGAGCCGAAAAATATTTGTATGATTTGTGCCGATATCAAGGATTGCCAATGAACCACATGAACTCTTCAAACTACTTATTTTTCGATTCCTTTGCACACACGCAAACATTTCCCCATCTTCTTTCTTTTTTACCCACTCTTAGCCAAGACTCTTGAACTGTTTAAGTGGAAGCCTGTGTTTAGTTCAGTTCAGAGTCTGCCATCGATAGAACAGAGAGATGGGCAAACCCATTCACAACCAATTGAGCACAATTTGTGCTCCATTCAGGCTCCATCATCTCTCATTCGCTTTCTCTTCCCCCCGTCGGCTGTCACTTGGCAACTCATTAACGTTGGGCCTCCTCTCTGATGCTCTCTGAATGAAAGGAGAGTGCTGCTACGCCTGGCTATCGATAGCACCAAAAAGGTTCAGGTTACAGTCACTTCTACCACGCCTCCTCTCCTCCGGAAAGCACAAGATTATAATCTGGTACAAATGAGGAAATCCCAGAAAACCGACAGATTAAATTTGTATTCCAGTTGTATTCCAAAACGGATGTGGCCATGTGTGCAAAGTTGAGTTCCCTTACAGATTATATGCCTTTCCCTTATGCCTTTTTGTGGGTGTACGGAGTGTGTGCGTTTTTGTATGCGTTTGGTCATGGGTGGAGACAAGAGAGACTGGAGTGGGTGTGGCAGAAGGAGAGGCTTACTAACTCACCAAAAGATTTTATTATTTATGAGAAGACAACACAAATTAAACACAAATGCAAGAGAGAGAGATAGAGTGGTGTCCTTTTAGAGGGTAAGTATATGATAGTCTCCCCCTCTGTTATAACGCCCCTGTTCAAGCGGCAGAGCTTGTCCGAGTAATTTAGAGAAAATGTTTGCCTCTTTTTGGGGTTTGGGCCTGGGCCAGGGCATGGCGCTTTTACTGGCTTTTCGACTGCCAGTTAGCTAGCCAGAGGCCAGGCGGCAGGCAGCCGCACCAAGGCCCCACAAATATAATTTTGTGTAAAAATTTTCATGAATGAAATTGTTGTAGGAAAAGAGTGGGGCCAGGAGTGGGAGCCCAGGCTTAAAAGGGATTTCATTTGTAATTGTTCTTGGAAGCAGCAGCAGAAAAATGGAAAACTGGCAACAGTATTCGGGACAATGAAAATACACCAACGAGTAAATTCCTTTGCGTCATGTTCTTGGAATAGATTCCAACATATTCATTTACTCTCGGGATACCACAAGGCACATAAATTTAGCATTTCCCAAGACCACAAAGGGATGTGTGTCTATGGGTGCATGGCGTGCCACAGGTGCTGCAGTTTGCACCTGGCTCTGCCTCTGCCTTTGCCTCTAATGTCTGACAGCTTAACGCCTCCCAATCATATTTCATTTGGGAGCAGATCATTCGCACTGCAATTTCCCCAGTCATTTGTCTACTCAGCCAAATTACTTACAGGGGAAGGAATTTTATATGCGACCAGCTACAAGCAGAGGCTTCCAAGCCCAGACTTGGTGTGTGGGATGCACTCGATTCAGCTATTGTGGTTTCTGAAAAGTTGCTGCTTGATTAATGACACTGCCACATTGGGCTCTCAATTGCATTTCCTCTTCCAGCGGATTCCACACTCCACGGCGCTTATATAGAGACATTGGCTCATCGATGAGAGGGAATCCTTTTAAAGAAGGTTTCTCTCAGGGAGTGCATTGCTCCCTTTATAGCGCTAAAATCGTATTAATATTCCGCATATATTTGCCATATTTCCCCTCCCTTTTGCAAGTGAAGGCTTTCTCCTCAACAAACTTTGCGAATTACGAGCATTCCCCATTGGCAGCTCTGGCGGCACCTGAGCAACGCAGTGGCAGTGTGCTGCAACGTTAGAGCTGCACTGAAATTGCATATATTTTCTATAAATTATATTTCACAGCAGTGCCAAACTAGGCTAAGAAAATGTTTCGACAAAGTTCTCCCTTTGCCCCATAAATTTCGTCCCAAATGAAATTGCGCAGATTTGCAAACAGCCAAACAGGCTACAAACAGGAGGCCTCCGCGTTACCAAAGGATTCCTTTCGCTCACTTTAATATTTATGAAAACAAATGGCGTGTTGTGACACAGCCAGAGACCGTCTCGTGTCTCTGTATCTCAGTGGATGTGTGTCTGTCATTCATTTATGCATGTTCTGTACACATTTGATGGCTGTCAGCGCGATGAGATGAGCCCGGGAATCAGAATCAGGACAAGTCTCGAGCCTCAAGTCTCGACAGTCCCCGACTTAAGTGCCCTTCATCATATTTTATGTAGCCTCGACTTTTATGTGTTTTGGAACACCAATCCACATCCCGCACAGCTACAGCTTCAGCTTCAACCAGGACTCGACTCTTCCTTTAAACGTTACAGGAAATTAACACAAGTAAAAATTGGCAATAAGATGAAACCCATTCGGGCAGGGCAGGGCATGGCAGTAGCAACGGAGCTACGTACATTGTACAACCGAGCTACAGGCCGTTTGCGTCACCAATAAATGTTCAAATGAGCCAAGTTATTTACAGTTGTTAAGAGGCGGCAGTAGGCAGAGGCACCCCACAAATGTAGCTCGTAAAACAGCTTAAATGATTGCCGGAATGGCCGACGGGTGTGGTTGTGGGCCAAAGGGAGGCCGTGTTAAGCCTTTTACTGCGTAGCCTGTCCAAAAATTCATCGTAAATAAGTGGGCAGAAAATTCTATGGAAATTACCAGGGGGGTCTTCGGCCACGCCCCCTCCCTCCTACCTTCAAGGGCAGTTTGGGAAATTCCTTGGAACCCGGCATATGCCATCGAACAGCTCTTTCGCCCAGCCCTCGCTCGCATCGCGCCTGCTTTCTCTGTTTGTTCTCGTTTGACGTTGGGCAATTACCGCCAAATGAGTCTGAAAAATAAATTAATTGTGCTTGTTGCTGCTACTTTTGTAGCTTATTTTGGCCATTTTAAAGTTTGGATCCAGCATCCTGTCGCGCCAAATCAATTTAATTGTCCGCCCAGACGCGGCACTGGGTTCGCCACAGAACTTGCACATGGAAAAGTTTAAAGGTGTTGGAATGATGGACTAAGGAATGCCCAGTACCTGAAAGCCATACCCAACGTAGCATCAGACACTTATGGAATCTTCCCATTCCCACAAGAGAGACTGAGCTAATCCTAAAAAGCCATAGCTCTAATAGCCAATCTCGGCGTATCCCCTCTCTCTCTCTCGTATTCTGTGTCTCTGCTGGGTATACGAACGGGCAAACAGGAAACAGGAACATTTGCGCGGCTTGTTGATTGTCGCGACACATTGCCCAAAAACGTGAGCCGAATACCAGGCAGCAGGAAGCAGAGGGAAAAACACAGGAGACCGAGTGAGAGAGAAAGGGGGAGAGAGGAAAGTGGGACAGGCGACAGGCGACAGCAATGGAGACTGAATCACAGAGTCCTAGTCCTGAGGTGGCGGCAGAGGTGCATTTAAGTATTTCACTTACAGCTTTTATGGCAATTGGCGTGAAAATTGTAAAAATGCATTTTGTTGCCTCATTTTTCTCTTCCGCTTCGCTGCCTGTCGCTCCCCCTCGCTTCGGCCGGTGCTGCTGATGCTGCTGTGTGTTTTGCCAGTTGACTAAATTGAGTTTCAATTGCCGACACATGGCTCATGGATGGTGGCACGTGGGGAATTCTCTCAATTGTTTTCTGTTTTGGGACACACTGGCTGGCTTTTCCATTATTTATGGATGGCCAGCTGCATGAGTCCACGTGCAGTACTCAGGCGGAGGCCCACGCCCAGGCCCAGGACACGATCTAAATAATTGAGCAGACAGCTTTCTAGTGTGCTCTATTCCTGAGCATTTGTTGACTCTTCTTCAGAGGCCAGAGGACATTGCAAATTGCCCGCCCGGTGTCGAAATGAGGACAATGACGTCGACTTCAATGTCGTCAGAGTTGGGCTCTCTGCCGGAGACAGGGTTTCACTCCATTTTAATGCCATTTAATTAATTGCAATGCAACTAAATCTGATTGACATTTCCTAAGCTGCTGCTGCTGCTGCTACTGTGCTGCTAAAGCGTTTTCCTTTGGCACATTGATCTCTGATAATTCATTGTCGCATTGCTCCCAGCAGAAGGCATGCATAGATCCTAACAAAGTTTAGGTTAATATCTCGGGTATTTTATGGGGCAATCGACAATGATGATTCATGCTAATGTCTAAGCTGACAATTCTCTCTGCCTAATGCCAATGCTGCTGCTAATGCAAATACATTTGGTAAGACATTAAGCACTGTTTATACATTGAATTACGACAACGCTGTGTACTCGTAATTTGTGGGTATGGTTGGCGAATGCAGGGTTTTAGAGCATAGCATCTAATGCAGCTTTCCATCTCAGTGGGTTTTCTCTGATCAGGATCTCCGTAGTGTATTGCAAAAGGTAATATTTCAAGAAGAATCTTGGATACATGAGATGCTGAATGATAATTCAGTTAAATGGTAAACTTAACAAAGTTTCAGTTAATTCTCAGTCGCACATTGCGTATACGTAATTATAGTTTTTAGTCAATGCTGCCGTACACTTAATCTGCGTACTTAATGTCTTCCTCTGGAGGAACAACTCTATTTCTCCTATTCATCTGTGTTTTGTTTAGAGAATTTCCTCGGTTTTTCGTCTGGCTTAAGCTGCGTATGCGCGTTTTTACCCATGTGGCACTTGCAGTGGCACATTTATGACACCCAGAAAATATACAGAAAAACCAACGGAAACCCATCAAACAAATGGCAGAAAGGAAATGATTAACTCTCCAGAGCGGCACCAGCACGCCCCACACTGTTTTGTAGAGACACGCACCAGATGCCAGAAACGAGGATGAACCGGAGTTAGTGCCAGGAGACAGGAGAAAGAGCAGCGACAACCACGCAACAACTTTTTGCTGTCATTTCGAGTATATTTTTCATTTTTATGACGAAGAAGAGATGAGTATTGTGCACTGGACTGGCCATTCATTCATTCATTTACTCATTCATACAGCACTGGCCCCTCTGGCTGCTGTGTCTGCGTCTGCTTCTGGCTGATTCTGCGCTCAGCTGGGAGACAGAGATTAATGAGAAGCCCTCGCATTTTGTTAATTTTGACAACTCCTGCGCTGACTCCGAAGCGAGTAGAGTCCAGGGGCATTGAGTGGTAGCCACCAGTAGAGCGGGACTAAGCAAATTTAATTGCCAACTCCTCCTGCTTCCATTTCGTCCATTCCATTCCTCATCTTGCCACCGTCCTCGCAGCCCAGCCCAGCACTCATTATGCTCGACGGAATTTTGCATTTTGTGACTGTTACTGTGGTTCATTAAACTTTTCAGTTTCATTTGTCATCCCAGAGACAGAGAGAGAGGGGATCCAGGAAGCAGTGGGGGAGGAACAATTGAAATGTATTTGTCAGATAAAACTTTTGTCATGGCCGCGTTTCTAATTTAGTTGCAGATTACTCAAAGGTGGCAAATGACTAAAACTTCAAGCCCCATCAAATCTGTCAAAATGTCAGGCTATAAAGGGTTGGCCTCCCACCAACAGACGAGAGTTTTACAGCCACAGGGAAGGATACGGCAAGGGATGGCAAGGATAGGATAGGATAGGATAGCCCTGCGCTTGAATGTGCTAATTGGATCATGAATGGGTCTTTGTTGAGATGATTTCGCCTGACTGCTGGCTGGGATCTGGCATCTTCGCCTGAGGGCTATACATGGGGTATACACTCTTGTGTAGATATATTCCACCGCTTTACTCTTTCATGTTTGCTTGGCTCCTTCTCCTCCTGCTCCTGCTGGTCCGATTGCCGGGAAAAACTCATCATCCATTAGAGTAATTAAATTGACAAGTTATTTTCTTTGTTCTTTATGTATTTACTACCTCATTAATTTTATCTGTCACTCTCTAACTCTTCGCATTTTCTTTTCTTTAGTGACATAATGCACTTTGCTAATCGATTCGTTACCCCTCAGCCTGCTATTCCTGCTGTTCAGAGAGAATCGTTGCGCAAATCAGACCTTAAAGATACCCTATTTGAAGGAGCTTTAAGTGTGTATATGTATTCACTTGATACGTTCTCCTTCTGCTGACGCCATTTCATCTGTTCTTCTGTGGTTCTGCTCTTCTTCTCACCTCATTACCATGGCAATGGCAATGGCAATTACCAGCAACAGAAATTCGATGCCATGTGCGATAGTGGAATGGATACGCGCGGATCGATGAGTCCCCGAACACATTAGCTCTTATATTTCTTAATTAAATTGATTGCCGTTCGCTGAAATTACTTTAATTTGGTCTCCATTCCCCTCTGCCCATCTAGTTCTCTTTCAGTTTTCATTACTTGCACGCTTTTATGCATTTTAATTAAAGTTTATTACGCCCACACACACACGAGGACTGGAGGAACAGCCGTCACTTCAAGTGGGTTAACAGGAAAAAGGCAGCAGCAGTGTGGCAGCACAAGAAGTGGAATAACTATTGTCCCGGAAATGCAAAGTTGCCCCCTGAGCCGGTGCCCCGCCGCGTGAGCAGTGCGAAAAAAACTTGCCCCAAAAGCTGAACTTTTGTTAATGAAAATAATGCAATTACTGAGGAAGAGACGGGAGAAACGGGGGTTGGACTGCAACTCATGTGTGAACGTGTTTGTGGTTTCAGAGAGAGCGAGAGAGCGAGAAAAGAGAAGACGGACGGGACGGGGCACCGAAAAATAACTTTTCGCCTCTGTCCGTCTGTCTATCCAAACTCCACCGATCCGATCCATTCGTATTTCCATTTACCATTCCCGTTCCCCATTTCTATGGCTGTTGATGCTCTGTTTGTTTAATGCAATTAAGCGGAGCGGAAGTAATTCCACTCGAGTTGCCTTCTGACTGACTTCTGACTGGCGGGAGTGCTCGTAGTTTTCGTTGGATTGGGTCCAATAGCCCCTTAAAGAGGCAATCGCTGGATTCAAAAAGAGTTGAATTCCAGCCACTGCTCGATAATAATGAATGGAGGCATATGGTTTCAGTTGTAACTGCTCTGAATCTTGACTTCTCAGAAACCAAGACGTGGCTGTTCTTAAGCCTCATTGGAGACAGAGCCCAGACCCTGTCAGATCTCGGCTTATTTGTCTATGACACTGCTCCAGGGGATATCAGGGGATGTGGAATGAAGGAAGTGAAAGAAAAAAGTTGTTCCTTCTTGCGCCCTCTGCCAGAAAACATTTCTGTTTCTTTTCTTTTCTCTTCTCGTCTTTTATTTATTTAACTGTGCTCAAGTTTTAATTTCTTTTTTCTTCTCGGCTCGGCATTGTTTCCGCTCTTCAACCTACTAAAAACCTCCATCACAGTCGGCAGAGACGACGGCAGTGGCAGTGGAAGGAGCAGGCTACTTGCCTCAAGTTGCTGTTGCGGTTTTGTTGCCATTTCCTTTTGTTTGGCTTTCTTCTCGCTTTGGCTTGCGGTGCATGTTAAAGTGGAAGCTGCAGAACTGAGGAGGCGCCTCCCCCAACGCTTTGCCCTGCTTTCATGTGAATTTGATTACCGCCTTCATAATTACTGTCACAGTGTTTCGGTCACAGTCTCAAGTCTCCCATGGCTTTGGCCTTTCTTTCGCCCATCGTGTGCGCCTCCATCTTGACATGTGTGGTACGCTCAGGCCCCGAGGCCGGTGCCGGCCAGATTGCACTTTGTTGCAAGTGCGAAAAGTCCACCCGAAAAGTCCACCCAGCAAACAAACAAACAAACAAATGGTTCGAAACGAAACGGAGAGCAGGCTGCAGCAGGCAGCTGACAGCGGGAGCTCGGGAGGGGGCTAGGAAAAAACTAAAGCGTCACCAACTATGGCCATATGTTAACAAAGTTTATGCAACTTTGTTTCTGCCACCAGCATCAGTGGCAGTGACAGCAGGCAGAACCACCGAGCAAGGACCTCTCAAAAGAAAAGCCTTTCCTTTCATGCGAATAAAGCTTAACATCGTCCCCGATGGAGGGACACCTCCAAGTGCTAAGCTTTCGATCATCTAAAGATGGATTAACCAACACCTTCTCGAAGAAAAGGTGCTCCTCCGCCACCGTGTGGCACAAACGCGGCTAATATGCTCCTCTCCTCCCCTCTTCTAGCCGCTCCTCGACATCGTACCCCTCATAACTTAACCCCTGCCTCATAGTTTAAATGGGCAGACCGAGCAATAATCCTTAATTGCTCATTTTGCTTAAGCATCTCATCTTGCGCTCTGCTCTTTCTCTTCACAGCGCTCCCTCTGCCATTTGCCATTTAGCACTTGCCAGCCCCTTTCCTCTATCCGCTTTCCACGTTCCTTTGGCTTTTCATTTTTATTCAAAATGCCCAACGCAAACAGAGTTTTCTCCCAGCATCAACAAGCGAGCGGTGGGCTGCGGCAAAAAGAGTGTGAAACTTACTCGGGCAGGACGCGGATTCTGTGCTCTCCTTCGCTGGCAGGTATTCCATTATGCATGTGCCTAGTACACACAATTTTAGGCCTTTCAGCGGCCGCCGCATGTGTATTTACTTTACGTGCCACCCCAACCATCCAACAGGAGGGTTACACCAGGGGCAAGAGAAAGGGTTACTGCTGCAGGGAAAGGAAAATTCTGCTGCACAAAAGACGACGCACCGATGTCGACGGTCGACGGTCGACGGATGTTCACTTGCAGTTCACGTGCATCGTGGCGTATGCAAAATATTTGCATTGATAAACAGCCACCGCCACCGCACGGACGCGTGTGTGGCAATGAGTACTTTCTATGAGTGTACTAGTGTATGCGAGTGAGTGTTTGAGTGAGTGCTCGGGGACATTACATACGAGTACTCAGACGAGTAGCGGTTACTCGGAAGTTCTACATTCTAGTTAAAGGAACAAGGACCCCAATAAAATTTGAATATTTCCTTAACACCAGAAGGGTAACAAAAATCTGCCACTTCAACAGTTCTAGAGTTTTGGTGGAGAATCACAAGAAAACTACGCGGGGCAGGAATTAAAGATTAAAACCTGTTCAAGGAACCCCCAGCTCAAATGAAAGTGCGATTCATTTTCAGGGGACTAAGGCTGTCGATGCTTACAATTTAATTGAATTTCATTGCAGCTCTAAGCACATTCCACATTCCATCAAATACGAGAATACGAGCACGGGAAAGAACAAGCAACCCACACGGGGTGCCCCACACAAATGTACGACACACAAGGATGAAGGCGATGAAAGATGGGACAGGACGACTCACATGCCTCACAGCACTTAAAGTTTTTCATTTAAAGTTTGTGAAAGGTGGCTCTCACCTTCAGGGGCGGGACAGGTACAGTTCCCCTCTCTCTATGCAAAGAGCTTATCGATTGGTGCATAGCGACACAGCCCAGGCAGGTAGGTAGGCCCCACTGTATGCAACGGAATTTTCATTATATCCTTTCAATGGCAGAGCGGGTTCGCTCCATTCAGAAGCGAGTTCACAGGCACAGCCACTGACAGACCACTAAAGGTTAGGGCCAACCACAGTTTATTGATTATTATTAACTGCCCAAGCAATTTGTGCTAATAAAAAAAGAGCGACCTTGCCACACAATTATTACACGAGTGTATGTAGAGTGTACGGGAGAGCTGTGAAGGATCTGCTCTTTAATTGCGCAATTGAGTGTAAATTGCCAGATTGACTCATTGACACAGACCAAGTAGAGAGAAGGAGGGGAGGAGGAGCATCGAGAGCTCTAAATGCAGTTGATGTGCCATGACAATGCCCCAGCAGTCCCACTGCCGATACCGATGCCAATTTTTTCTACAATTGCGAGCGAGCAAGCGAGAGATGATGATGATGATGATGCACTTCATTGAGCAGAAATGCAAACAAGCAAGCAAAAAGGAATCAACAAGGAGGAGAACCCAGACGAAACATGGTAAAACCCATGAGCAGAAGCAGGAGCAGCATACATCGTCGAGTATTTGTGTTTTTTGGCATGAAAGACAGCATACAGCGAGCCAGCGATGACAATATTGCTTTTGGAGCAACAATCTGCTGCAGATGCCACAGCCACGCCACTGCCAGTGTAAATTGACAAGGATCCGCCACAACACAACTTGAAACCAATTAAAACAATTTAACATGCATTATAGAGCTCGCAAAAGACGATTTGCTTGGCTTGCGCCTTGTCCTTGCCCCTGCCTTTGCCTTTAATTTAGAATTTCAAATTTACTCGGATTGAATGTGGGAAAGTCTTCGAGACGTGTCAGCACTTTTGACAGCTTGCTGGCTTTTATGGCCTCCTATCCAGCATACTGCATTATGTTTACCCACTGCCATTGCCACATCACCAGCTGCAGCTCTTGCTCTCTCCATTGCACACACATGAGGCATGACAGGACTGCGACTGGGATCCAGAGAGTTGCTTGCAATAACACAAATTTCGTGATCAAAATAAAATTTAAGCGAAAAATACGAGAGCTATAGCTCTCTATAAAAAGACACAGAAAAAAACAAGGTTGGAAACAGACACAGAAATGGATATGGAGTCTTGTGAAGTAGCAACAGACGGACAGACATGCAGCCAGGGAAAACAATTTAATGATGTTGTACAACGCTTTGTTGTCTGTCTGTCTCTCTCTCTCTATCTCTGTCTCTCTGTATGTGAGAAAAGAAGAGACAGCTGCTGCACTTAACTGATTTCGAGTTGGTCAACGTCAGGGGCAGGCGGGCAGGGAAGCAGGCGGGCGACCCACAGCACTCGGACTTAATTATGACAGCAGATGTGTGAGAGGGAGGGAGCGGAAAAAAATGTAGCATAACTTTCAGCGCTTTGCCTATTTACTCAACTTTTGTGGCGCTGCCAACAGCTGACATCCCAGCCAGAGCCAGAGTGGTGGCTAGGCCATCACCATTGTTGCTGGCGTTATGGTCCAGTCTTAATTAAACGTAATTAAAAAGTTAGCCACGACACGCATTTGTTAACGTGCTGCAAAAACATTTTCGCCTGCATCTTCCCCCTACCGTTTCACCCCTACAGCTTCACTCTTCCTCTGTAAAGCTCCAGCCTTGAATGTGGCAAAAGTTTTGGCCAAGTCGAAACCTTTTTGCGATCTCTTCTCTTTCTGGTTTTTATGACTTGTCTACTTTTGCCCCTTTTATGGTCACTTCGAAGGGGAATTTTTGCGCATAATTAGACAAAGTTTGGAGAGAGCTCTGCTCTGGCCCCAAAAACTTTTACAGTGGCCCCGCAAATGTGCGAGTAAAAGTTTCCCCGCAAGGAAGTCATGCAAGTACGAGTAGCGGAGTCCTACCAACAGATTTATGTGCTGCCACACACAAAGAGAGAAGGGGTGTCCCACAGTCCTACCTCTACCTATGGAAGCCAGTTATCAATTTCCCCCCCTTCAGAGAATTTTTTATCGCCTGCTAGAGAGCTGAAACTGTCTTTCAATTTGCTGGCAAGCTCTTGAGAGGATTCCACTCTTAGTTGATTGAGCATTAGGAATTGATCTCTACTTTTATGGCCTTGTTTACTCCGTCCGTCCGAGGTGTCCAAGCGTCCAAGCTTCCCAGCTTTTCCGAGTGTTAGTTTATGGCAAATGAAAATATATATAAAATAAATAAATGTATATAGATTTATTTGGTTATGCCCCATGCCCAAGCCATCACCTGAGCCCCGGTCACCCGGTCCCCAAACATCTCAGCCCCGTTTATTGCTTTCATTTTTCTCGATTTCATTTTGTTATTATGGCTCGTAAATATTTGATGTTCTCACATTCTTTCTCTCTCGGACCGAAGAGCCTTTCTTTTTGGCTCTGTTTTTTGCTGCTGCCGCCGGCTTTGATGCCTTCACTTAGCATCAAGCCAAGTGTCAACACAATTCCGCTTCCACCTTAATTGATGGCCATAATGCACACAGCTCTGCTCACCCTTCATGCCTCTTGTCTACTCTGTTCTTTGCCCTCGTCTGACAATGATTTTAATGCCTCGCAACATGCTCGCTGGGAAAAAATTCAGTGAGGCATAGATACACACATACATATATTCCGCTGTCATTCTTAACACCTATTCGTAGCCCTCTTGCTTTGCCCCTTGTCTTGTGTCTCGTGCCTCGCACTTCAATTACTTTAATGAGGATAGGGGTGCAGGCGGTATGCCGGGGAGTTGTGTAGCATGCAACATGCCGCAAATGGCTTAAGTGCCTTGGGCGGCAGCTTCGTTGTCGACACTTTGATGGTACTCGACTGCCAAGGGCTCAAGCACACACACACACGCACACCCAATCCCTCATTGGCGCCTAGAATTTTGTGTTGCATACTTTTCCTAGCCCCCGCGCACGTGTTGAGGTATTTTTGACACTTGACGCCGCCTCCCTCCCACAACAACCTTTTGGGTGAAGGTCACTTTAATTTCTGCCCCATCTTCAAAGGGAAGCAACCCTTTAAAGGGGCTGGGTCCCCCAATTGTTTACACACGAAATTAAAACAATCAACGATCCAATGTCTCTTTCTCGGTCTCTTTTCATTCTCCCTGTATTTCTCACTCCTTGAGCCCTTTGAAAGCCTCCTGAATGAGAAAGGGAGAGAAGAGTGAGAGCAGGCAAAGGGGGAAAGTAAAATGCGAATCCAAGCTGAAAATGTGTCAAGGTCCGCGGATTTGAATTTAAAAACAAGACTCAGAGCTAGCTACAGTCCTCGCACAACGTCGTTATCCCGGGTTAAGTAAGTGCGAGGCTTGAGAGCCTTTCCCCACTTCCACCCATAAACAGACATTAAACGAGCGACAAAGAGAGGACAGAGAGAGAAAAGGCAGCTAAGCCCGCGAATTTCAGCGCGAACGTATTTAATTTTATTCCCAAGTCCTTCTCTGGACCCAAGAGAGAAAAGGTCAAAGCAAAAATTACCAAACAAAATGTTGTATGTTCGACAAGTTCAAAGGGCAAGTGAGAGACCAAAAGGGAGAGTAAGCAGAGGAGCACTTTCCAGTACAGTAAATCGAAATAATGAACACTTGCTGATTGAACTCGAAACCACCATAAACGATTCATATACATATATAGAAAGCATTTCCACATCTATCATTTTCCCACCAGATACTTCCAATTATAAAGAGAGAGAGAGAGAAAACCCAGAAGGAGAGTGAGAAAGGAACACCTCTCTGTGTAACGTCAGCTTCTTGCCATTTCACAGCTCTTCGCGGGAACATGGTTTTCCTCTTTCCCACATGACGTGTGAGCAATGTGCATTCATTTGCAACTAGATTGCTCATACGCCATGATATGTGTCGGCGAATCACACGTCAACTGCTTCGCCGAGCATTGAATCTGAAGCTCCCATTGAGCAATGACTGTAGCTATAGCTCAGTCTGTGGCTTTTCTGTGGTACATTTCAGCTAATTTATGCATCTGTCGCATGGACTCTATTACACATACGACACGTTAATCAGGAGAAATTTCGGCCTTCACACTGCTTCAAGTCATAAATCCCTCAACACGTCTTCTGGTCATTTTATTGCAGTAATAAGACATCTTTACTTGGGGCCTTGTAGTTGTACATTTGGAAGGGTTACTGTTTGCAACTGTTGTACATAGTCATGCCCCCTTGGCAGCGGTAGTGGCGGGACTTACGAGCTCGAGTCTGTGTGTGCGAGGGAGTGTACAATAAAATGTCTTGTCAACATTTCATAACTCACTTTGTATGCCTCTGTGTGGCCTTCCAGTTTCCACACAAGCACAAAATGGAGGCTGTATGCCCAAGACACACATGCATTAACGGGGCAAGGGGGAGGAATGAGGAATCTGTCTGACACACACAAAAGTCCGACTGCCTTATGTCTGACTGTTTGCCAGCCTCTTTCACACACCCATTTGTAGCTGCAAATGTACAACGTGTTGTAATAAAACATTCTTCATACAGTTTCGCCAAAGATAATGCCGCCCCGGCCCCTGACTCTGACGTGGTATTTCTTCAGGATAACGATGATAAACACCCAAATTCAGGCAGAAAGACTTGTCAGGGAGTGATGTGTTAATCAAAGACATGATTTTCGCTTACTCACGATTGAAAAAAAGTGATATAACGTGAGAAATGATTTCCCAACGTGAAAATCGAATGCAATTGCCTATCCAAAAGGAAACACTCATTTCCTTCCGCCAACAGAGACTCATTCCAATTAGCTTCAACTTTGTGTGTGTTTCAATTATTTCAAGTACTGCTCGAGACAGGAAATCATCGACACAATTGATTAAATTTTACTGTCGTCAGGTGTCCTGCTTTGTGCTTCGATAAGGGCCATAACTTTTTTACTTTTTTCGTATGCTTATTTTCCCTATTTTCCTCTTTTCCTCTTTTCCTGCAGAGTCTTGTTTTATGCTCTTTTGCTGATGCTCCTGCTGCTGCTTTGGCTCCATGTAATTCCACACCAGAAAAACCATCAAATGTCAATTTTTACGTTTATCTCAAATGACATTTATGTTTCCCAATGGTTACATTTTATATCAAATTGAAATTGCACAAACAAACATCTTTTCGGGTCGTCTCTCTGCCTATTTCTCCCTCTCTTTTTTGTTTTTTTTCTTGTGTTTTTTAAAGGTTTTCTAAATGGAGTAAGAGAAAGACAGAGTAAAGATGGCATTGGTAAAGTGAATTTTTAATGGTATTTTGATAAGTGTCTAGGTCAATAGTCCCTCTCTTTTTCACTTTGATTTCTGCGCACCGGTATGATGGTCGAAAAACTGCAAAAATGTGGATTAAAAGGGCCAGAGATGCATTTCCTTGAGGATATTTCGAATGCATTTGTTGGGTCAACAAATGTACCAAATATTTTACTGTAACGATCTATGCCATACATTTATCCAGATTTCTCTGTAATTTCCCCAACAAACTGCGTTTCGATTTCAGCGAAGTGCTTGACAAACACTATTCTAACGACCAAAATGGGAGATATATTTCATTTTTAGGGGTTTCGCTTAAACGGAATTAATATATGTATGTATGTATATTCAAATAGAGATACTGTGTATCCACACCACACGGCCATATATCATCGGGCATATTTGTATGGTCACGAATAAATATGGCCTAAGGCTGCCTCTGTTTCTGGTTCTGGTCAACAATGCCGCAATGAAAACAATGTCACTTCAAAATGTCACACAAATCAACTGCCCAGCCTCCTCTTTTTGCCACTCTTATGTGGGCGGACCATCGATCAAAGCGCATTCGCTATGGCCCTCGGCCACCAGAGCAGAGGAGAGCAAAGCGTTTGGTAAAAATATCATTCAATTGTCAGCACTATAAATGTGTGATCATAAATCATGCAGACACACGCGCACCACCACATAGGGTGGATGGGGTCTGGAAAAACCACTAAAAATAATACAAAACAATAAAGAAAAAGGAGGAGCAAAGCGGAAATAAGCGGAAAGGTGAAACCAAAAGATGAGAGCCAAAACCAATAACAAGAATGGAAGGCCTGCGCCTCAAAGGAGGCGAAGCTTAAGATACACTTTCTGATCTGTCATGCGAAGTGCGATGGCTTTTCTGTCTATCCCGGATACATAAAATATGAATTCCAAGCATCTGTTCGTAATGATAATACCCCCAAGGCGAAGAGTATACAAAGGCAAAAGGGCTGCGGCCACAACAGGGCGAAGAAGATGACTTTAGACCTTGGCGCCATACCAGACGACGCCAGGACCTACACACAGGGGCACACACGCACGCCTGCATGCATGGGTGTGTGTGTGTGTGTGTAAGTCGTGAGTTAATAATTTATATATTTATGCCGCTGAAGCGTGAAACGAAGTTGAAAAACCAAACCAAAGCCAAAACCAACAAAGGAATAATACAATAAAAAAATACACATAATAAAAGAGCTGCAAATGGAGGAAATGGGGGAAAATATAGCAGGAGGAGGAGAACAATCCACGTATAAACCAGAGACCCCCATCGCCATTCAGAGGAATAAGCATACGCACACACATACACAGACAGAGAGGAATGTCATGAGAAAATGGCTACAAAAATCGAATTGCGTTTTCTCGTTTGCCGCCTCACACCTGATGGAGGGCCTGGCAGGGGATAAGAGCTGGAGCCAGCAGGTAGCTAGGGAAGGCGAACAAGAGGAAACTATAAAAAGGTTCAAGAGCTCTGGATTAGGTGGGAACAATAAGAGGTAGGTGCGTGATTTTTTCTTTATGGAAGTCGTAAAGTGCGAGAAAGCGATATTTTCTGCTTTAAAATCTGCAAGTCCTAATTCAGTCTCTAAAATATATATCTTCTTAGCCATTCCTGCCGCAAACTGAAAGTGAAATCATTTGCGGTACGTGCTCCCTGGCTGACTGACCTTTTCACTTTTTTTGTGCTTCCATTGGTGGCATTGGGTATGCTGAAACTGGTGCAGAGTGCCGAGCACTCTACAGTGTGGCTTAATGCATAATTAATACTAGCACACATACTGGAGGAATGGCCGACTGAAGAAATGCAACGCCAAGGTTAATTTGGCATAGGCGCATGCATTTTGGGTATAAATCACCTTGGAAGGACTTCCCCTCAGGGCGTGGGGCGTGGGTCGTGGAGCATGGGACGAAGCAGCTTCAGAAGCTGCTTTTGTTTTAAAGGAAACTTTCTAATTGCCACTTTAGCTGGAAACACGCTCACGCTTTCCCACTCTCTCTGTCTCTCTTTTTTTCTGACTATGTGTGTGTGTTTAGTTGCTCATTCATTAAATAGAAAGTGCCAGCAGGCTGGCAAACGACAAACAATGAAAACAAATGGCATGGTAGAGCAGCAATATCAAGTAGGGACATGTTGCTGGCAACATCAATCTGTTCTCAAAGTCCTAAGAAAAGAAAATGCAGAGTTGCAGAAATACGCCAACTATGGATGCTCTTCTACAAAGGAAAGGGAACAAACATATTGACCAAACGATGAGTCGAATTATCATAAAATTCTTCATCCCTTAAAGAGGAAATTGCAAACTTATTCCTCATTCCCGTACCCCAAGGGGAAAAAGTGCGAGTGCGAAAGAGTCCTGCACACACTTGAAAATTTCTCAAGTATACACCTAGCGGACATCGTTTTGTATAACTCATTATAAATGTACCGCACACAGAGAGATACACATGTGTAAGCTCGTATCTATTGTTTGCCCAGGAAGAGACCAGCCCCAGCCCCAGCTCCTCCCCGTCCGAATGCCTTCCGTAACGCGATGTTGCCGCTGTCCTTCCTGTGCTCTGGCCTGCAGCATAAAGCAAGGAGAGTAGCAGCAGCAGCAGAAGCAGCAACAACAATTGCAACTAAATGGCCCACTGTTACTGTTTGTCTTCCCAGCCTCCGAGTTTCGAAAGTTGAGCGTGAACATTTTATTAATATATATATGTAGCATGTGTACATACTACATATACTCATACACACGTATACTCGTACTCGTACAGGGAGAGTGGGTGAAATTTTTTTCATTTTGAAAATGCTTCAAACTAGCAAAATGTTCGCTTTTTGCCTCTTGCTGGGGTCCAAGGGCAGCTCTATCATATTTTATGAGTTGCGAGAGGATGCGATGTTGTGAGGCGTGGGCGGGACATGACCTGAGCTCCCGCTGAGAACTTCAGCACTTTCACTCTTACGCAAAAAGTTCAAGGACTTTTTAGCATTTATAAAGCAATTAAAATTTAAATGAACAATTTTCGGCACAGAATGTTTTACTGCTTGCCAGCAGTCAGCAGTGGGTGGATAAGGGCAACAAATTGTGACATGCAAGTCATGAAATATTTATGAATTATTCGCTGAATACAGTTAAATAATTGTTGGCATTTTGTGAAAGCATCAATCCAGAGAGAGGGAAAGACAGTGGGATGGAGGGATGAGCAGCAGCCCTGCCTACGCTCTGACCTTTGTAAATTTTGTACCCCGACTCGAGTCGGGTCGAGCAATTAGCTTGATTTTCGAGAATTTGCACTGGGCAGACATAAGTAGGCAATAGTTTTGTTGCCAGACATCATCGCTCGCTGCCGTTTTCTCAAAGGTCAAACTTTCGGAGCATCCGCTGCGACGAGGAGGCAACAGTTGGTGCAATTCTTGCTCATTTCCTGTTGCCGCATATAAATAGGCCACATTAATTGAATACAAGTTGTTTATCCTGTGTTCCCTTGTGTTCTGACATTTAATTTCAATTGAAATAAATTGAATAATTTAAATCAAAATCAAAATGGAGTTGCAGCAAGTGCTACCAATGCGTTGCGGATTATAAATAACAATTCCTTTGACAGATTAAGTTTCATAAGTAGTCATCCATTTAGACAATCTTTCTTATTTCAATCTAGTATTCCTCAACATTTAACAAAAATACCAGCAACCCACAAATTATAGCTTTCAATCTTGGACAGCGCCACACCTTACTTCCCCAAGCTATAGCAGCCTCCCCTCAAACTCAACCTGAAAGCCAATTCGTATGGTAATTTATCTTGGCCATAATCTAGATGCAACCTACGCCCCCAAATGAATGTTTTGGGACATCATTTGTATCGACCATGGTCTCTGGTATTAGCTACCCATTTCCAAAATGGCCGACTGTCGCTAGGCATTTCTATCTGTGTATTTTTCGGCGTGTATCTGTGTGTGTGCGTGTGGGAGCACATATTTCCATTATAAAGTTTTGGCAGCATTTTGTTTTTAGCGCATTTCAATTATGATGAGGGTCAGTTTTGGTTTTGTTTTGTTATGCTACGTTTCGAAACTTGCTTCACATAGAGCGCATTAACTTTACTACCGAGTTCCACGGCTGCTGCTGCCCCTGCTGTTGGGGCCATAAATTACTTTGACCGGACAAATGAGAGCGGGGCATGCAACAAGCTTTCGAAGTGCTCTCTGCTCCCCTCTTATTTGGTGGCTTGCAGCACGCGAGCATTAAAGTTAAATTGAAAATAAATATGGCCACGCAGCCACCACGCCACACCACACCGAGCGATGGAAATGTCAATAAAAAAAACTACCCAAGGAGGGCACATGTGTGCGGCCGGGTGTATCTGTGTGTGTCTGTGTTTGCTTGTGTGCGCTGCGCAGCTGCCAGAAGTCAGACGGCATTAACCGGCGCCGACCTCCTACACGGCGAAATTTTTAAGGAAGTTCCTCCCCGAAGGGAGCTTCCGAAAGTATGCGATGGAACATCAAATATAAAGTGCACACTTTATTCGCCTCCGAAACCTGTTGTCCCTTTAACTGTGACAACCCTGGCATTCAGGCGGAACAACAACGACAACAGCATCAGCTACAACAATTATGGCCTCTTGTCGACATTTAGACTTAATTTAAATGCAAGACTGAAACAAAGGGGGAAGCCCACAGAATGGCAACAAAAAGAGCAACGAAACGAAATGGAAGGCACGGGTACGGTAAAAAAGGTAACACAAAAGCCGCTCCGCTCAACGTAACGTAGCGTAACGTAATGGTTGACAACAACACGAACAACAACACAAACAAATTTATATGAATTATGTGGATTTTATTTGTTGTTATTTTTTGCTCTGGTGGTGATGGTTCTGGTGCTACTGCCGATGTTCTTCCGCGCAAAATGCTGTTCATTTCTGCGCTTAAGTTCGGGGCAAGTTGAAATGCTCCCCGTATCGCTACCAGTACTGGTACCACGGGGGCTCTGGCTCTACATTCAATCGAGTTTCAGTTAGCCCGGGATAAGAGCACACACACAGGAAGCAAGTACACGGATACACACACGCAAACGCAGACACCATCACATGTACACCCACATACCGCCTAACCCAATTCGCTGTCGAAAAAAAGAAACTCAAACTGGAAGCTAAATCGCAAGTGTCTTAGGCAGTTGTTGTTCTTGTTCGAGCGGGCCATGGTGCGGAAGGGCGGAATGTTACGAGTGAGAAAAGGTTGGGATAGGGTGTCAGAGGGTTAGAGGCTGCAGGATTTTGGTGGTGGTGGTTCGGATGCGTGCGTTTGGCAGCGGCGGAGGAGCAGCATTTGCTGTAGAATGATTTTCAAAAATGTTCCCAAGAGAGGGCTGCTCCAGGAGATTAACTTTCGATTGGAACTTAGTGGCATTACTCCTCTTACGACCCTCGTTGAACCCCAAGCTAGGCAATACACAACTAAACTGAAGTACGCGCGCTGTGTCTGCTGCAGATGTTTCTGCTTGCTTTTGCCCCCAGAGTTTTCTTCCAAACGAAATCAAAATGCGCCCCCCTCTGTGGCCATGATTAACTTTCCTCTGAGCAACGTCAAAAAGTGTGTCAAGTTTAAAGCGTCAGAGACAAGACGATAATGGTAATGATAATGACGCGATAACATTAAAGGGGGAATCACCGAAAAGGGAACAACACAACTGACAAGCCTCATTGCCCGATAGATAGTTTCCATTTCCAGGGAATTTTCCCTCTGATTTGGCAGGCGAATTCGTGCGTGCGTTAAATTGATTCGCACCCAAACCAGTCCCAAGTCCCAGTACCAGCGGTTGTCCAGCTTTATGACACGAAACGATTCGAACTTAAAGCCCCATCCTGATAAAGTATGACAAGGATACGGTGAGGCACCCGACAAAGAGGGAGTTTGTATTTTACAGCAGATCAGCCCTTTCTCACAGTTCCGTTTGCCGTTTCTCACGGCTAACCCAAGCCCAAGCCTTTTGTCCCTGGTCTCAAGTACGACCAGAAGTGGGGAAAGGATCCATTGTATTCCTCTGTGTTTATGTGCGTTGTGCATGTGTGTAGTAGTGACTCTCTCAATGAATATGAATCTCCCTTTCGCCTATCCTTCGTCTCCTGTTTATAATCAACTAAAAGCCAAATAATCAAAAAGTCAACACAATGCAAAAAAAAACACCCAAAGCAGGAGCAAAAAGGAAAAGGGGGTAAATACATTGTTTGCGTTTCGAGGAAACTAAGAAATGGGCTTTCTCAGAATATGTCCCTGATTGGTTGGTTTTCTGGGAACTGTTTTGTGATATTCCCTGAAGTTGCAAGCCCTATTTATGTCTGTGGTACCCCTTGGACTTTAATTATAGCTCAAGGTTCTATGCATACCAAGATCTGAAGTTAGCTGGAACTTTTGGTAACTATGTTCTTTAACGAGACACAGAGGGGGTCCAGTTCTACTCCCAGACTTCAGCCAACTAAAAATTCAATCATGAATCAATCAAATTAAATTAATTTTAGACTTTATCCTGAAAATCATCAAACTTCAGCAATTTTCAACCTCCACATGTAAAAGTCTTAAATTACTGATACTGATATATCCTCTCTCCACACCACATCTCTCTGTATATATATTAATTTATAAGTACATATATTGAAAAAAGCAACGATTATCTTTGGACAGACAAGTCCGTGAAGCTTGTCGCCTGTCACTTGCCACTTGGCAGGCGTTGGCCATAAAAATCAATGAGCACTTTTTGCATCAAAAAAAAACCGAAAATAGTTGGCAGCTGACAACGGAACAAGTCGGGGCACGACATACAGAAAAAAACGGTGGCAAGATGTGAGGAGATTTTTTAAAGCGCTTTCTTGCGACCTTCCTAACCCCACAACAGGATTTTAAGGCCATACAGACGGTACAGACGAGTATGTGTTTTGTAGTAAACTTATAAAAATACCCCAATACAATAAGGCAGGAGCAGGAGTAGCAAGAGCAGCAGGGCTTGGCTTTGGTGTATTGGTTTGGTGGGAGGACTGGCTTTCCACACAACATGCTGCCTACTTTTTGACATTTTCAACATGTGTCCAACGCCTCCTCTTCTTTCGCACTCTCTCTTTCTTTCGTTCTATGTGTGGAGGTGGTTTATACGCTTCTTAAAAAGGGTATTCTGATTTTTAACTATGATTTCTTTCTATTCTCAGGTGCAAGTCCCATAAGTTATAATTATTCTAGAGAAGCATTATATCCAATCAGATGACTATATCTAATATTTATCATAAAAATCATGGTTTTGCAAAGGGTATTCCAAAGTACGGCCTACAACGATAGTCTTTCTTGTTTTTTTTTTGTAGCTTTTCAGCGTTGACGTTTGCGTTGATTTTTGACAGCTGCCTTCACACACAGATACACACGCACACAAACATGAAAACAATAACAAAAACTTGTTACCAAAGTTGAGGCAGATTGCTTCTGCCTCATTCCTTCCTGCTACCCAGCCCCAAGCCCCACTTCTGCCCTATCCTGCTCGTGCTCATGCTCGTGCTACTGCTACCGCTCTCTCAGTTATTGTTAGACTTTTTGTGCGTTAGATGTTCATACTTTTTGCTCATATCTCTAAGGTTTATGTCAAGGTTTCTTTTTTATTACTTTCACATACACCATCCTTACGTGGAGATGTATACGGATGAGGATGGGTGTGTGTGCTTTTTAGGGCTCTTTTTGCGACATTTTTTCGTCGTTCCGCTCCCGCTTTCACTCTTCCTCTGTGCCACAAATTGCAGTTTAAAGTTGACAACGAAAGGATATGAGCACTTACCTGTAAGTAAAAGAAAGGTAAAACGAAAGCTGATTAAATATACGAGTAAAGTATGTTGCAAGAAAGAACTCTGGACTCTGGATGTGTGTGAGTGAGTCGATGTGTGTGTTGGGGGTAATACAGTTAACATTTATAGAGCCATAGAGCGTAGTGTGAATGGATATGGCCATGGCTATGGGACAGACAAACAGCCAGATGGTTCACTTCCTAAATGGTAAATGCCATCCCGATTATCGAGAAATGCTCCGAACTGGAGACTGGAGAGAGTAATCTCTGGTGTAATTGTGTGGAAAACGACAAACGACTTCGAATCACCCTGAACATTTATTATTCCAAATATTCAAAGAGAATTTTCAGCCAGATCTGAAATTAAAATTAATTAAATCAAAACAGCAGCCGAAAATTCTTTGGCCTTGTGGAAATACAGACCGTTTCGTAAGTGTAAGTAAGACAGGCATACTTTTGAAAATCTTTGGCTACATGCGTTTCCATTGCTTTACAGCTATGAAATGCAATGCACTTAAGAATTATCATCAATGGTTCTAAGCCACTGCCATAAGCCCAATTGAAAGCCCCCTGCCACACACTTTCGACTATCGCATTACAATACATATCGAATTCCATTTGTCAACTATTTTGGCTCTAGCTCTGGCTATCCTTTCACACTCTAGTATATGGGACTTAACTTGCAATTCCAATCAATTAAATCAAAGAAATGCAAAGCTTTTCACCAGCATATAATCGAAAAAATTGATATTATACGTATACGAATTGTGTTATTTTTGTGGACCAATCAGAGAGTAATATGCAAATAAAATGCAAAGGAAATACTTTTGGATTTTGAATGCATTTCGCAATTGGTTTCTGTTTGCGCAACAAAATTGAAAATACAAAAGCCACAAAACATAGATTAAGATGTATGTGGGATGGTGTTTCTATAGATACTAGATGGATACTGGCATGGAGGCCCACCAGTAGAAAATCGAGCATGGAAAAACATTGAACGCTTGACTTAAATGGCCAACGTGATGCGGCAAAATGGGGGAAAAATTCAACGCTTTCCAAACGGCAATACAACAAGTCAAATATTGATACTAGGCGGGGGCCCAAGCTGGGGCCATGGTGTCAGGGGGTGTGGAATCGTGTGCCTGAAAAGGGATTCATTCCCCTCCACGCCACACAAACCAAAGGACGAACAACGAACAACGAAAAACCAAAAAACTCAAAAAAAGTGCACGCGCAGAACTAAACAAACAATTTGGCCAGAAAACTTGGCAAAAGCAATTGCAATTGCAAAGACGGTACTACCATAGGGGGAATATAGGGTGGGAGGAAGGAGGGTGCGTGTTGGGTTGAGTGGTGCATGGAGCACAGGCCACAACAAAGTTGTTGACAATGGCAAACACGTTAACCAAAAACTTTGGCACAAAGATAAACGCAAATAAATTTGCCAACTTGTTCTCTCGTTCTCTCGCTCTCCTCTCCTCTCACACCGTCTTACGCAGGAGTTTGTCTTCCTGTGGGTCCTGTCTCTGTGTATCCCTTTTGCAGAGGGATATTCAAAAGGGAAATGCATTACAAAGTACCAAGGGCTAGGGGATAGGGGAGATTAGAACACCCGCATGATCGGTGTGTTTTTGTGGCAAGTTACCGAGGAATTCAAAGCCCGCATTCAAATCACATAAATATTGTAAATGCCTCGGACTTTGACCAGATTTCTCAGCCATAAACGATTTTCACGGTTTCAGAATCATAGAATTCACAGAACAGAAGGAAACAGGCAGCGGGGACAAGTCGGACAGCCGGATAAAGAAACCACAAATTGACATGCATTGAACAGGACTCTTCCACTCCGCAATTCCTTCCCCAAAAACAAGCAGGCAACCAACCAACAAACTATCCAACCGAAAGCAAAAAAAACATCTCCTGTGTATCTGTGGCATCCTTCGCTCTTTTGTAGCTGTATCTGTGTACATGGCAATGTATCTTGGGAGCTGTGCAGAGATTTGCGACGCATGACACTCATAAGTAAAATGCCGTTGGCCCAGCTTCGACTACGTGAAGCCACGACTGGACGAAGACCAATGAGAAATCAAACCGAGTGTATCCCTGAGCTTAAGTCAGTCCAGCAGTGGCACACGAGGACACGGACGAGAACAGCACAGAACCGAACAGCGTAAACTTGAGCAGAATGCACAGAGAGAAAGGAATGGGCTACTTAAGATTGAAATCTAGCAGCAATAAGTTTATTCTTTCCTTATATTTCTCTCAGTGTTCTCTGAACATAAATCGTTTTGCGGCTGACCATCTTCACCACTAGCCGCTCCATATATCCCGGCCATTTCTCTCTATCGCTCAGGCTCCAAGGTCCAAAGACGGAAGCCACACAGCCATTTCTCCAACATCTAACAAGTTGTCGATGGATTTTTGGCTGAGCAGTCGTGAGACATGGCCACAAAGCGACAACACCACCAACAACAGCAACAAAGTACGGCAGCATAACATAAAATAAGTGCAGGGAGGGTTGTCCGAGAAGTTTCAATAGCGGAAAAGAAAGCACAATGAATCGGAAGAGGGTTAATGGGATTACTAGATGAAGATATCTGCTGTGAGTGCATACTCCTAAATCCACCCTCGACTATGGTCCCCATCTGTGGTAGCATCTTCAGTAGCATATTGGCTACACTTGTTATTGACAGCTTTGTGGCTGCAGAGACTTCTTCTCTGCGCTCCCCTTTTCTTCAGATATAGGTATGTATGTATGTAGTCCAAGGAACGGCCAAAAGCTGTCGAAACAGTCCGGCTAACTAGTTGGCCATCTACACGTACAAAGGGACCACAACAAACAGGCAGGAAGGCAGGAGCAGAGGAGCACGAGTGACAGGGCAATCGCTAAATCATTTCAGAGAAGCAGAGGCACACAGAAATCTCTCAGGATACGGTAAAGGATATTACAGCAAAGAGTTCAGTTTCAGTTCAAATGCCAATAAAGAAAAGCTTTCTTTTTTTTTTTTTGGTAATTTCGATTGCCTGCGAAAACTGTCAGAATATATGCGGCCAATCGCAAGTCCAACACTCGACCAAACCGCTCCGCTCTTCTCCTCCCCCCATCGCAATCAAACGGACGGGACATATATGCGTATACGTAATGTGGCGCGAAGAGGAAATGAAAAATGTAATTAAAAAACTTTTTTTTCGGCCAAGTCTTTTGTCATGAGCGTGGGAGGCGTGGTAGGGGCCACTGAATGGGGGCGTGGCGGGTGTCAAGTAAGCAAAAGCCTAAGTTGCAAGCCAGCAATTTGAGAGGGACAAGAGGCAGGGGGCGGCGGCCTTTAAATACGACGAGTGTCATTCAGCTGGCTGGGCAGGCGGCTGCAAGCTTTTTAGCCACCCTTCGCATATACTCGTAAGCATGCAACACATGCGAGTGGCAGGGTGTACCCATTGGGGGACAGTGGCAGAGCGATTCATGTGCATGTAAAAAGTGCTCATTAAAACATATCAACAAGCTTTATGGCAGTCTCCTCTCCTCTCCGTCTGCTCGACAGCCCCGTTTCATCCTTCCATGTTGACGTCGCGTCATCGTCATCGGCACCGACGGCAGTTAAATTCATTCATAAACTACGTGACAAAACGAACGGAAATGTAGAAACGGAAATTGCCAACAAACACATGCACACAAACATTGACATATACACACACATGCAGTCAGACATTGAGACTGAGAGTGGGAAAGAGAGAGCGGGTTGGGCGGAAGGACGGATGGACGGCAGGCACAAAGTATTCTGGCATTCAACCGCCGCCATAGGCTTACCCTGGCATTTACAATCAATTTGGAAGCACACCGAGACGCAGAGAGTGGGGAGAGAGAGAGAGAGATATCCTGTAATGTGGGACAAGCAAGTAGCATCGAACTTCGAGGAGCAAGGGAAATATCATTAAGTAGGATTTGGGAATCTCATTTTGTTGTTCTTTCTTACACTCATTCCGTATTCCCTGCTCTTCAAATATCTCATATATTTCATGTCTTATCCCTTACTGATTCGCCTTCTTTAAGCCCACTCTAGGGTACTCATCACGTCGACCTTCAAACATTTCCATTCAATTCTGTTTGCTTTTTTATTTGGTATCGCACTTCGAGTGTATGGTTCAGTGTGCCGAGCCGCCTCAGCCTTTTCATCCTCGCTTCCCCCGACCACTCTCCATTCCCCTCAACGCACCTTCCTACCCCCCACCCTTTCGGAATGAGCAATACCATCAACCATCACCAATCATATTACATTTGCAATATTTTCCCTCTCCTTTGCTCAGAGATTCAGTCATCAGATTGTTTGACGGATGCGTGGGAGGAGAGGAGCACCAGAAGAAGAAAGGAGAAAGAGTGTCGAACGATGGTGATAGTTGAAGGCAATGGAATCTCATAATATTGAGTGAGAGAAGGAAGGGGGAGAGTCAGCAATAAAAATCAAGTGTATCTCTCTTTGCTTGGATTTCCGATTTAAATTGGATAGATATTCGAACGGAAGTGCAATCCTCCAAAACACTGCAGAAATATTCGGTAAATGGAAAACCCATTCCGCAGAAAAGCATCCCTTGGCCAGGGCTGAACCCTTTAGAAAGAACTAATTTTGCCAGCCATTAAATTCACTTTCTCTTCGAGGCACTCAGATTCGTGGCATACTCTCTCTCTCTCTCTTTTTCTGCTGCTGGCTGTGGGCTTTAATGTCGTGAAAAGCTTTTAGTTGTAAGCTAACAAGCTAACGTTAAATGCAACTGCAACTTTAACTGTCGTTGCCCCCACAGGACCTGAAGGACACACCACTGAAAAGAGGAGAGGAGATAGAGGTACAAGTTGAGGAAAGAGGGAGAGACTGGAACAGATAGACACACTTAAAATAGCAAACAACTCAAGAGTAGCTGCTTCTGTAATTGACCCAATTCAACCTTGACCCATTTCCCACGTTCACTTCCACGTCCACTGCTTGAGCGCCACTGTACGATACGTCCCGCTGAAAGCTCGAACTATAATTAAATGTTAATTAGGAGACACAACAGCGGATGACAGCGGGGCAGAACTGGAGACTGGGGACAACTGTTAATGGATTGAATGCTGTTAAAGAACCGTCTGCTACGATTCGTTTCGTTTTATTTTGATCCGTTAAATCCCTGAAAGCAATGAGAAGGCAGGCAGGAGGCAGACCCATTCGTTTCATCGTAGATAACAATCAATTCCAATCTGTCAGTATCGTTTCACCTGCTCAATATGTATTCACTCCACACGCAACGCAACGAAACCCACACAGAAGAGGACGCGGCCAGAACCTCCCTTCAGTACCCAACCACCCAATCCAATCCTTGGACATTCGTGGACGATAAATGTCAAAGTCAATGCGGTACACTCGTATTCTCTCCCATTTCCCAAGCATTCATACAGTCAAGGTCCTGTCGCTTTGTAAAAATATACAAAATTATTCGGATTCGTCCGAGTATTTGTATTCGTATTCGCATGTGTCCTCTTTCTGTGTCTCTCTCCTAATACATCTCTGCATCCATCTCTTTCGTACTCTTTTTTGCTGAATAATTGAAACGATAAATTTTACACACAATAAAATGCTAGAAATTCAATAAAGTTTACAATTTACAGTGCCACATTTGGGGCGTGGCATTGACATGGCATCCCATCGCCGTGGCATGTTGTAACTTGTTGTAACTTGTTGCTATCCATGCGAGAGAGTGGGACGGAGGCGAATAGGAGAGAGAGTAGCAGAGTGGGAACGAGGGAACGAGGGAAGGGCAGCACGAGAATGGTACATGCATAAACATGATTTTATGTGCACACAACACGACAATAAAAATCACGCATGAGTTTCATGGATCCCCAAACTCAGTGTCGCCTCTATCCACATCTCTTTGCCTCCCCCGCCTCACGGCCACTTGCATAAACAACTAAGCAAAGTATATTAAAAAGAAGGCAAGGCAAAGCAAAAATTATGTATCAGCGCATAGTTCCGAACTGAAAGAATGGGGGGTGCCAAATAGTGACCTTACGTTTCTATTGAACATACCCTGCAACTAAGAGAAACAAAGACTAGGAGAGAGAAAGAGAGTACGAGTGAGGGAGAAATAAAAAAGGTCGTCGTGAGAGTACAAAAAACCTCAACACGAGTAAAACAAAATGTAATTACAACAAGGACTTTTCAACAGCAGCATTTTTCACATTGCAACAGCTTTATAAGAGTCAGAGAGAGAGGGAGAGACACGTTGAGGGGTGTTACAGATGCAGAAGAAGGTGAAACAACAATGCAATATAGTACCCCCGTCCGTACGTGAAATGCAACAATGTGCCACACGCACGCAGCACACAGAACGAGTGGCACGGGCACAGGGGCATGGCAAACGCACACGAGTGTGAGTGAAAGTGAAGGTTAGTTGTGGGACCCTACAACGACGAGTTTAGCCGTGTGCCACACACCGAAAGCCAGCGAGCTGCAGCAGCAGCAGAAGAGGAGGATTAGGCGATGGGATGGGATGGGGATAAGGACGGTCTACACTTGAGCTTTATTGCATACATTAAGGGGCCAAGGTGCGCCGCAGAGCAACACATGCATGCAACGAGTGCAAAGGAGCCACAGATTCAGTGGGGCGGGTTCGAGTGGGATTCCATTTTGTGTTCTACGTCTATTTTGTTAATGGACATTGTCGCTTTCTATTGCCAGAAGAACAAGAATAGTAGGAGACTGACAGGACAGAAGTGGCAGAAGGAAAGGCACTATCATAAATCAAGCCACAAATCTAAATTCAGGGTAAGACTAATACAAAATGTTATAAATATACGAGGTTTATTTTCTTGACTCATAGCCAAAGTCAGGGACAACAAAAAATTATAAATGATATGGAAAACAGATGTGGGATACACATCTACCGATCTACCAATTATTGAAAATGGAAACCCCTAAAGAACGGGTTCGATTCTGTTAAAACTTGACCTGCCCAAAGCTTTCTTCTTTTCTTACTCTCATCTCATATTCTTTACGCTGTAACCTTAGAATCGTGCAACAGCTGAGGAGGGAGCCCCTTGAGCACACATTTCACTTAGTGGTTGAGCGATCAACATTTTGGGCAGCCCCATCATCGCAGTTGTCGCTCATAACCATAGCCCCGGGCCCCACATGAATACCAAACAGGCGACCGAGACAGAGACGGGGGCGGAGACGGCGGAGGCACTGCTCATTGTTTGGCACTTAGTCAGGAGGATGTCGGTGGCGGCAACGGCAACGGCAACGGCGCCGCTGCCATGTCGATTAGATGATGCTCCTCTAAGCTGCTGCTGCTGCTGCTACCAGCTACCAGCTGCCGGGAATCCCCCTCCTGACTAACGAGCGGCTGATTCGACAAACGCCATTTCGCTTTTAGGTTGGTTAGGAGGTTACCAGGTTGAAGGACGCGTCGCATGGGTTTGAGGTATGCTGTGGTGTATGGTGTGGCATGTGGAGGGATATGCACCTGCAATAACAAGCTGAGGACAAGCGACGACGAGATGGCGTCGACATCCTTGACATGCTTGCGGGACGCCATGACAATTGCACGAGGAATCCCGATCTCTAACCCCTGACTCTGAATCGGCCTCTGCCACTGCCTCGGAATTTACCTCTACTGCTGTCTGTGTGCATATTTCTTAATTAAAACGCTGCCGTTTTGGTCTCAATTAAACGGTTGGGGCCCCAAACACAGTAACGCACTTTACGGACTGCAGTTTCTCTAGCAACTGTTGACAGCAGCTAATGTGAGTGGAAATGGGAAAGTCCCCACTACCTGCCTCCCTCCCACAGACCACCAGACATGAGCCGCATAAAAAATTCAACTGTCTGTCAATTATGAGAGCAAAAAGAAAATACACACACTTGATGCTGTCTGCCCATACTCGGAAAACAAAGGAATGTACTCGCACATATAGCATACACCCTGATTGGTATATATGTACAAATGTATGTACAAATACATATATGTATGAGAAAATCTATTGAATGAAACTCGCCAGAACAGGACTTGAACTTTGAGTGAAAGAGATACGCACCCACGCATTCGACTCTCTCTCTGTCTCTCTCTCAGGACGCTCGATGTTTCTCTCTTCTCTGGTGCTCTCTCCTGGAATTGAGCGGCAAAAGAACCGGGAATAAACATGCGCATCCCCGAATATCCTTGAAAAGGGAAACTGGATGCGAAACGAATCTCAATTCCAGATTTTAATTCATTATATGGCGAAATAACTCAACTCAAATTGGGGCTCAAGGGAGCCTCAGAGTGGTGCTCTCACCTGCTACACTGGCCCCCAAAACCTCGGCACACGCTCCACATTGTTAATGTCACCATGGAGACAGCATTCAGGACCCAGGATCCAGGACTCTGGATGAGAACTCGTGAACAGTCGCCCTAGCGGGGCGCTATGCAAATATCTCGACGCACAACAAAGTAAAATTCGCTGTGGGCCTCCTCCTCCTGCACACAGCCAGCCAGCCTGGCGAAATTTGCATGTTTTTCTTTCTGTCTGTTTTTCCGACAGACACGTTTTGGGGTATGGGTGGCGAAGGTGGGTGGGTTACGGTGTGCCTCTTGCTGGTAAAACTAGAGACAACCCAAGTCAGTCAATTGGGTTGGCACAGTCCCACAGTCTCTGGCCCCTTCCATACATACATACATACCTCTGATGTACATTCACTTTCATTTTGGCTGCCGTTTCGACACTCGTAGTGGCTGCCAGTGCTGCTGTTACTGTTGCTTCTGCTGCCATTGCCTTTGCATACATTACGGCGCCCCTGCTCTGAACCCTCGGGCTGCTGCTCTGCCTATTTGTAATTCGTTTTGCAGTCGCCATGGGCACAATTATTTTTTACCTTTTATAGGGCATCGCCATTAGGTGCCGCCAAAACGGACCAACTCTTCTCTTTTCCTCCTATTTTCTTTTTTTTTAAACGCTCCTTCGCTCAACAGCTTTTAGTGCGCGGGAGTTCGGATAGGAGTATTGAGGGATTGGGGCATTGAAGTGTCTGGCAAACAGCCGCAGAAACACTCTTCATATCTGGACCCTACTTCGTCGTAGAACTGCTCCATCAGGGGATGTATTTACTAAGAGATACTTTGGGCTGTGCGCCCGGGATATGGATGTTATGGAGAGGGTACTATTTCAGGGATCATTCTTGTCATTATTAAGCGGTTTTCGTGGTTTCGGTTAACCTTTTGGAACATGCTGTTAGCACAGCATGTGCGGACAGAAAGCATTTTCTGAAAATATTTTCTTGACAAGTATCATTTAAAATTAAGGATACTCGAACACTTCAGATAACTTAATAAAAAAAACCTCTCGTTAAATGTATTCATAAGTTTCGCTCATTCGTTTTACATTTCATAACCTCGTTTTATCTACTGTTCGTTATGATTTATAGATTGAAATTTTATAGAAAAACTTGGTTTCTGCTCAAAGAGGGAATTGGCCGAATGAAATTATCGTTAATTGGAAGGCGGTTTGCGGTTGGCCATAAAAAATTAATTCTGGGATATCTGAATATTTAAGAAATTTATTGAAGACGATTAAGCAGATAAGATGGTTATGGCTAATCGAAGACTAAGAGGTTCAGTGTTATTTTTTCTTTTCCCTATAACCGTAATCATTACTTCCGTACAAGTTTTAATAAAAGGTTAAACTGAAACAAGTAATAACACATCTGATTGCAAATGCCAATGCCTTTTAAAGGTAAATTCGGATCAAAATGGAATGGAATACGAAATCGTAAACCGAAATTTACATTCGAGAAGTAGAGCGAAGGCAAGGTAAGACGAGGGAGGGGTGTAAGTGGAGAAAAGTGAGGTGTGTGTCTCTCCCGCTCTCCCACTCTTTCGTCCACCCTCTTGATACTTGTTTCGTTTTTATGACATTTTTAAGTAAGTCGCGCAGCTTGCAGGGTCTTTTCCCTGTCTCTCCCCTGCTATTTCCTTTCCCACCATACCAAAACCACCTCCGCTGTGTGCTCTTTCCCCTGCTCTTCCTTCCTTATTTCATTCTGTCTTGCTTTTTGTTTTCAGCATCTTCTTTTTTTTTGGTAATTGAATGCGTTAAATTACAGCAAATTTATGCTTATCAAGTTTTTGTTTCTTCTCTGTTCTCTACTCTTCTCTCTCCCCAACCTCTCTTCGCTCGCCCTATCGTTGTCTGGGGCCCACGAGTGCTGTTTACGGTTATTTAGGCGAAAGCACTAAGTTCTATCTCGCTCTCACACTCTTGTGTGTGTGTATGTGTGTGTATTTTTTACGAGTCAAAGGGGGTGGCTGAGTGTGGAGAGGCACTGGGATTGGCCGTATAAAAGATACTTATTTGCAAACTTTTGTGGCGGCATCGCTGAGTCATTCAAGGATGACAATGAGGCGGAACTGGCAGCCGGAGACCGGGGCCCATGCTGGCTAGAAGATGTCTACAGGTGCCCCCAAGGGTAGGCGCGGATTTAGAGCAGCTCGGGGATTAAACATATCCCCCAACCCATCCGCGGGAATGGAACACACTCATCTCTAGCTCCTGGGAGGTGGCAACGTGACTCACGAATGGATGTACACGCTCCCATCTCTATTACTGGGTGGGTGCAACGCTGGGACAAGGTTATCCCTTGTCGGTGGCGCCACGGAAGTGCAGAGCGCGTAACTAAAACTTGTTTTCCTTGCACTGCAACTTGCTCCACTTTCGTCCTGCTCCAACTGCGACACAACCTTGAAACTTCCTCCTGCGTGCACTAAGCGGGGAGAACCGAACCGAACGGCACGGAACGGAGAATGGAGAACGGAACGGAACCGGAAGCTCTAACCGGAGCCAAAGCCAAAGTCAGAGTCGCAGTCGGTGGCAAAGGCAGAGTCTGGTGTGGGTTATCCGCTTTACCTGGCAGAGAGAGAGAGAGAGAGAGAGCAAAGGACGAGGACGAGTATGAAGTTTAAAAGTTGGGCTTAGGCCAGAAACCAGGAGGAAGTTTCGCCCATTGCGTTGGGCAGTTCTCTTCCAGGATATTATCAGGGATATTAACAAACATATTACAGCCAAGCAAGGCTCCTCTTTCTTGGGCCTGCGGGATAATGAATGTAAATTAAAGCTGAAAGAGAGGCACAGAGCAGAGAACAGAGTCCTGGCTTCCGCGTGGCTTTACCATGCAAATCCAATAGAAATGTACGTCATTTAAATGTACGAAAATGCGTAAAATGTCTTAAAACAAAATATATGACCCGGTCATATATAAGCACACAGACGACAGCAGCAGGAGGGAGCGCGAGCAATCTCCAGTCCCGCAACGCAATGCCAACGCATGACAGTGTCAAGGTGCTGCAGTCAGGACAGGACCCGAAATGCCGCACAATTTATGTGTTTGTCGACTGCCAAACAGAGGAGAGCTACCAAAGATAGAACGACTACACGATACCCACTAATCAGATGTATTTTAGTGATAAGTGCAAGGAAAAGTCCCCATTCAATTCCCTATAAAATATACCCTTATTCTCGGTGGATTAATAGGTACTCCACGTTCAACATTGAATGCTGAATTATTGTATTCTGGCTGTATCCCTCCCCTCTGCTCTGCATTCGTTCAGCAATTTCCCAACTGCTGATTTTCCAATCAGTGCACACTTTGATATCGTTGCGATGAGGCAGCTTATTGAAAATATTTGTCTTTGGCCGCCAAGCGAAACCCAATCCGACGACCGATGCGATTGCTGTGTCTTCATTAGTCTCTGTCGGAGATTCAGAAACGGAAACCAAATGGGAAAGGGGAACACAGAGCAGAGGGAGTACAGAGCACAGGTCAGGACAAAGTCAAAGATTTCCTCGTCAACTCCCTCAGCGATGCTTAAGTAATAACTTTTCAGCGACAAGAAGACAATGGGCTCAGGAGCAGGACAAGGACCAGACCCATTCCCAGGCCGGGACGTCTCACACGGTGCACACAGAAAACAAAGAAGAGAAGGGCAGACAGGCAGCAGAAGCAGACATTTTGAATTCGTTTCCACTAACCAGAATCTCGCAGACCGAAAGGCAGAGAGGAAGCAATTAGGATTAATTGATTGGTTCGTCGATAAGAATTAAACTTTTATTGTTTCACCAGAAACACCACAACATAATCAGTACTAGTGTGTGTAAGCAGAGTGGCTGTTTATATTGGGAGGATAATGCAAAATCAAGGATGTGGAAAGCCAATTTTAGCAGGAAGTTGATTTTCAAATTTGTTGTTGCTTAGCTTTTTCAAGTGTGAAGAATTAAATATTTATCATTTACAGTCAGTTTCCCAAAAAAAACAAGGAATTTTTACATTTGTGGGACATTAGATAGATTTAGACGAAGCTATTTCCAAGGATGAAAGGAATAAGGATTGTATTCCCTAATATTCTCACCATTTTCCATGAGAATTCCTCGTGTCGCCTCCAAGTGGAAACACTTGGCAGCAAGAACCGGTGAGACAATTGACTCGAACAGAGATGCGGGCCGTGCCATGCCACAGCTTGTTATTTTTGTTAACAGTGGGGCACATGAGACTTCATTTTCGCCAAAGCCCCGCCACGGCATACAATTCATACATGCAGTACACAAAAAAAAGCAAAAAAAACTTTTCAACTCTCGATGCAACTTAAAAAAAGGACAGAATACAGAATACGAATACACTATATAAAGTGGGAGAAGTGAAGGAAACGCATGTGTTTGTTCCCTTCTTCTCATGGAGTGAAGGCGGTAGTCCCCTTCGGGGGAGCGGATGGCGGATTTGAAGTGCGGCCTCCTGGGGCTCCTCCGTCGTCCTCCGCATGACAATTGTATTTTTTTCCTACTTGAATATATGTCTCATTGCTTTCCCCTTCTCTGTCTCTCCTTCTTTAACGTCTTATGTCTCTTTCTGTCTGTCTGGGTCTATTCACCATCTTTGTTTTTCCAACTTTTTTCCGCTCGCTTTTCCCGGCAATTGCCACGCAGCTCAGCGAGCAGTGAAAACTAAAAATATGGCCAAGTTTGGCTCTGGGCGATCTCCATGTGAATTTATGGTCCGCTTCACGTGGGAATTTCCCGAATGTAGACCCATACCCATACTCATAGCCCATACCGCTCTACAACACATAAGATATACATAGATATGTATACGTATACTTGAATAAAAGAGTGTGTGTGCTTTTTGGCTTTGACTTTTTTACATTTTTTGTGGCGTTTTATTTGCAGCAGAGCAGCGCCTGCTTAAAGCGCCGTGAAAATGCTCGCAAGGAAATTGAAAAATCGGATGCGGAATTGAATAATGTTAGAGCGGGTCGCAGGGCCATAGAGTGTCACCTTGCAAGGAAAGATTTATGCGTATATGAAGAGGGGTATAGGAAAAGATTTCGCATTTGAAATTGATAGTGGGACATGAGACCGGGGAGTTGTTTGCAGCAGCATTTCCTACGCTCTTAGCGGGCAAAGCGGAAAATCCCAAGCACTTGTTAACGCAAATGTTAGTCGGCGGCGGGGGAAAAGTGTTTCTTCTAGTTCTAGTTGATGGAAGATGAACTGAAGGAATTCAACTGAAGGTGGTGTGAAAAGTGCAACAATTTTCCCACCCATTGAACGCCACCATTGGCAGAGTTTCTCCAGGCAATTTAATCAAAAAAGGGAAAGTTCTTTTGACTCTCGGATGAAAGACAAACAAAGGTGTAGGAGAGGGTTTCCTTACAGGTGCAAGGAGTGTCACACTCACCTTTAATTATCGCCAGAAAGATCAACAGGACAAACAGCGACAGAGATGACGGCAGCGAGGAGGCCATGTCCTTGGTTTGCTGGTTTCGCTTGCCTCTTGGGTTGAATAGCTGCCTGACCTCCGACTGCCTGCTGCTGCTGTTTCTCCTCCTCTGGGACTAGCAATCCTTGCCTCGTCACCTTGGTTAAATAGTTGGCCAGGGCTTCCCCTCCGTCACCTCCTTTCAGGCAGTCGTCGTTCGCTGTGTCCGCGATGATTAGCACAAAAGCGACAGCTGGAGACAAAGAGCTGGAGCTTGGACCAGAGACGCACCAGCGGAGGGAGGATCAGAGTTCAAAGAGAGTGTCAACAATGGCCGCCGGTGAAGACAGTCTGTGTCCCTTCTCTGCTCTCTCTGCGTGCTGCAGCGCTCATGAAACGAGACCTACTATTTGCTCGGTCTCCTCCCGAATGAATTTCTCAATTCTCTGGGATGGTCTCCTCTCCACTGCTTTGATTGTTATTTTATTCTGCTATTTTTAAACAAATATTTGGCACGCGTGTTCCGTTTGCTCGACTCGGATTTCACTGCGGTTGCGGCTGCTGCGGCTTTCTCTTCCTTTTGGGGGTCTGGGGTCTGAGGTCTCGGGTCTTGGGTCTCCTGGTCTTTTCGGGGCAGAAACGTTGCAGATTTAATTTCCGGTTTGCCTGGTCACAGATCTTTTTGTGAATATTTTTCTCTCTCTCTCTGTTTGCTGCCGCTCCTATTTAACAAATGCTCTTTCGTTTGCTTTTGCTTTTCTTCCGTTTCGCTTAGCTTTTTGCTATAATTTACATAATTTGCACTTGTTTTTTTCCTTTTATTTTATGGTATTTTATTTATTTTTTGTTTGTTTTTGAAGCTTGAGAAACCTTAGGTAGCAGTTGTGGTTGTTCTTTCTTGTTGAAAATTATCCTTTCCTTTTTATATCCTTATTAACTTCAGTTTAGTATCGTTGTTTCGTTCAGTTTTTTAAGTTTTTAGCTGTAAATGGTAAAAATAAATTCAAAATTTAATATAAAAGTTGATTTTGTATAGAGAATATAATTATAGAAGTGAAGTCTAACGACAAAGGTCCAACAAATCATCTACAATTATTCATTAAAACATTAATAAACAAAAACTACCGATATTTCCCTGAAACTTTTCACAGAAATTTGTACCTCATTCTCGACTGTAAATCCGCAGTGCAGTTCCAGAAAATAATAGAAAATAATTTCTATTTATTTTATCGCTCAAATCGGTTAATCCTTACGATATCCTAACCCTTCATTCTACTTCCCTAAAAAAAATACTAAAAGCGTATTAGACACTCTCAAAATGTTTCTGAATCTTTGCATTCCCCTCCTTATTAATTAACTCTCTCAGTATTCGTGGTTTTTGTGGATACACAGAATCTTAGTCCTGGCCCTGTGATGGAAAATCCTTTCGGCCACAACTTAGCGGACTGCTTAAAAGGAACCGCAAAGAAAAGTGCCACAAAATACTCGAACACAGAGAAACTAAAGCCAGAAAGAAACATAAAAAAAACAGACAACAGAGAAAAACCAAAAAGTTGGCCAGACTTAATGTTTAATTAAAAAATATATTCTGTTAACCCCATTAAGTGGTGTTTTTGTTTCTTTTTTGTTCTATAACCCAGTTTCTGTGTGCGGGGAAGGAGGCGTCCATGCTTTGGCACCTTGTAGGCTCCACCTCTGGACCCAATGAGTCCCCCCAGCGAACTTCGAACCTCGGGAGGCCTACCACTGGTAGCAGGGCATCCATTGATTAGTTTTTGTTTTCGGTCAACAAACTTGAGTAAATTAAAACAATGAATTTGCGTAAAAACGCGAGGCGCAGAAAAACAACAGCCACACAAAGAACCAAGAAAAAAGAGATGTACCTGCACGTGGGTCGATGCTTTTGATACCCTTACATATTCATTTAAAAGAGCCAAAAATAACATACGTGGCAAACGTGTAGTCAAAGGCAAAATACCCCCTACTCTCTGCCCTTGAAGGGCATCAAAAAATGCGATGTAGAAGCACAAAAAATAACAAAAGCAAGCGAAGCGCAAATTAAAACAGTGGCTGCGGCTGGGGCTTGGCAAGAGAGGGGTTATGTTCTGGAGGAGGTACTGGAGAGGGAGGGAAATGCAGTAATTGAAATACATGCGGCGGCGGCGGCATGGCTGCGTGTGGCGTGTGGCAAGAGCGCCAACGATGCTGCCAAGCAACAAAACAGCAGCGAATGCCAGCAGAAATGCCCAGAGGATCGAGTATTTCGACGCTAGGAGTACCCGCTACTCTCAGATACAAAGCGATGGAAACGGGTAGCCTATAGCCGACACCAAAGCTTTCCTTCAAGATTCAGATTTAAAAAGATGTCTAGAAATTTAGGTGGATAATGGATCCTAAGAGAGATCCTGAGATTGCTACAGTCTTTTAGTCTTTCCACCTGATATCGTGTAATACACAACATACCCTGAAATGATTCAGAGTACCTAGTAAAAGTATTGCAGCATGTCTTTTAGTCGTTGGGCATCACAGCCACAGAAAGCCACAATAATTTACAGGTGCTCGATAGCCACAACAGGAGGCATATAGAGAGAGAGAGAGACAGAGGGACAGAGACAGAGACAGTCAGCTAGAGAGAAAGAGGGAGACGAGGGAGCATACATACCACATCCTCTGAGGGATACTGAGGGATAAACTAAGTCTGAGAGGGTGGTTGGTGGTGGTAGGGGGTTAAAAGTGCATTAATTATGATGGAAAATTGGAATATTCAACTTATTTGATTACCGAGTGGAGCCACAGACAGAGAGAGAAAGAGAGAGGAGCTACTTTCAAAAACTGCCCCAATGGGACAGGAGTGCTTCCCACTCTTTCTCCTCCTCCTCTCTGACTCTGACTCTTACTCACTCTCTCCCTCTGTGTTTCTCTGTTTCTCTAGAAGTATCTTTTGGCTGCGTCAGCTGTTTGTGTAATTAGAGGTTTTATGAGCTGTGTGCGTATGTATCTATAAGTGCCCAAAGGCAAAGTCAAGCGCTAGGGTTCTTCGTACGTTTTTCGAACGAAAGAACGAGAACGAACCCTTGGCCCTTGTCGCGGTTAATTAATTTCAAGTTTAGTTTCAGTTCGTTCCAATTTGCTGGCTGTATAGTATGTTTGTGTATGTGCGAGTGGCACAAAGCTGGCAGGTAAAAAGTTTCAAAGTCAATTTTATGCTTCGCCAATGATGTGGCAGGCAGTAAATGTGGCCGGGGCTGAGGCAATCTCCCACATACACAATGAGCCTTGAAATTGGAAAGTGTAAGTGCAAGCAGCAGCCACCCCCTGTTCTTCTATCCACCTCCTGGCGACGGGTTAAACATGCAACCGCTTAGGCGCGACAAAAAACGCGCAAAAATTTGCCTCTGGTTCGGGATTCGTTCTTGGGCTCCCTTGTGGCTGCTGCCTGGCTGCCTGCTGCATTTTTTAACATACTGCACGGCCTCAAATTACCTGCCACGGCTGCCACACACACACCACTCCCGTGTGGTAAGTGGCCCACAGTATCCGCTTTGAGGTTTCAACTTTTTGCGGTCGTCTGTTCATAATTGAACTCTCCAGCGACACACATGGAAATATCCGTGGAGATGGCTCAGCAAATTTGCTTTAGCTGCCAGTAAATTATGCTCTAGGGAGGAAGATTTCGAGTTGAATTAGAGCAGATCCTAACAATGCGAACAGATTCCTTCCCCCCAATGATGATTCCTGCCACGATTCCCTACTAATCAGGCGGCAAAGTGCGATTCGAGAGCCAATCAAACTAAAACTGCATGTAAAATGAGCTTTCAATTCAGAAGTTTTGAGTGTTTTCGATATGGCAGGCAGGCAGACAGACACGGACACGGACACAGAAGAGCAGGCGTTCCTCTTGGCCTTCCATTCATTCGATATTCATTCATTCATGCATTCGGAAAACTGCCGATAAACACAAAAATTCAATGCACTCTTACACACTCACACACACTCCCCCAGCACTCAAACACCCCTGGTGCACAAATATTGCCCATCGATGAACGGCGGGAGGTTCAAAAGTCATTTCGGCCAAATACTGGTGAATACTTTTGTGCGGCAGCAAGCAGGCTTTCGAGTGCGGTTATTGGTGTCCCTCTTTGAGGCAGCAGGCAGCGCAGCATCAATGCAGGGGAGCTTTGGGAGTAGGGAGTGGCAGGTAGTGCAGTGGCTGGGAGTCGAAGCTTTTGTTAGCACAAAGCCAAAACAACAAGTGCTATGTAATTACAACAACAGCACAAACGCCAAGGGAAATGCAGACAAGTGCAGGAAGACAGGAAGCAACGTCAGGGGGAGGGACGAGAATCAGAGATGGAGACAGGGAGTATGGCTTATTTGTTGTGCGGCTGCTGGAGATGGACTAGTGCGAAAGGGAACACAAATCACGGGATAAATCCTTGCTTTGCAAGACTTAAAGACACAATGAAATGATGATTCAGGAAAAGGCAAGTCCACTAACAGATATTAAGATTAATGATATTTGTCGCTATTCTCGGGCCTAAGCTACAGCCACGTGACCGCACAAGTTGTCACGCACTCATCTCCAGCCTCGGCTTCAGAGAGACGCCTGCCTGTTGCCCATCCACCACATCCACACCAACTGGGTCAGACATCGCATCGATAATGATGAGGATGGCGTTGCTGATGGGAGAGAATAGAGATGCGGATGCAGATGCATCTGCATGATAACGATGATGCTGATGATGATGAGCAGCTGACATTAGAAATAATTTAATAGCGATTGGCGTATTTTAATTAAAATTGCGACCAAAAAATATTCAACTATAATATATTTCAGGAAAAGATATAGAAGGGAAATTTATACCCAGAGAGGGAAGGATAGCGAGAGAAGTTAATTTCATGGCGAAAAACGGGAAATGGCACAGCAAACAAAGCAAAGACAATGGCGACCAGCCGAGAGTTACCCACCAGGACACATCAGAACACACCAGGACACCCACACACTGATGCAGAAAGAGAGAAATTAAATTGGAAATGTTGTAGTTCGTGCAGCAGACAGCAGGCTAAAAGGAAACACAGCAAAGGCATCCTGCAAAAAAAGAGAATAGCTGTATGTGTGTGCAACAACAAGTGGCCGCCAGGACACGGCAAACGGAAGCTGTTGCTGTGGCTGCTACTGCTGCAGGATGCAGGACTCTGTGCCTATTATACAAATGGAGGCAGGCGGCCTCTTATAAGTTGGAAATTGTCTCAGATTTTCCCAGAAAGAAAAATGAGAAAATGCGGGGAAGCAACAACAAACAGGCAACGGATGGAAGACACGAGAATACGAAAGTTTAATGCCCTCTAAAGGCACACAAAAACTACTGAAGAGGAAACTATTGAGCAGAAAGGAATTTAATAAACATTATTTCTGGGGAAACTGCTACTCCTAATCTGAGAAAAAAATAACCTCCTAGATGTATATGTTAGTTATAGCAGCTCCAACTCCATTAAAAAGTTATTCAACATCAAGGAAGAGATAGAGAGATCCCTATGCAGAGTCTTGGCCATCTTTCAAAGCGACAGACAGCCAAGACAAAGACATGGATGCAGGGGCCGGACTCCCAAGATGCCAGATGGAAGATGGGAGATGTGTGCGGATCTCGGGGGAGTCCACAGCAGCAAAGGAAAGACCCAACATTATTTAGGTTTAATCAGCAAAGCAGATTTGCATACGACAGTTCGGTTGCAATGAAATAAACCAACTGGAATCCCAGTTTTCAGTATCCAGAGAGAACATCGAGGGAGAGCTGATGAAAATGGAAAGCAGGAAATACATCAAACAAATGAGAAGGCACTGCAACGGGTGAATCGATGGAAGGGAAAACTATTATAAAATGTTGACAACTGGGGAAATGAACTTTTCGTCCGAAATGGCAAACGTCCATCGTCCAGCCCAGCCCCCTAGGCAAGAGGCCTCAGACCACGGACTCTCAGTTCGCATTTCCCAGTTTTTAGCAATCAAATTCTGTTCCAAAAGTGCACCACAAAATTTTCCAAAGATCGTGGGAATTTCGTTCCGATAGAAACTTCAACAACTTCCGCCTAAATACCAAAAATTAAAGAACAGAACCACCACCAAACAGAAACGCAAAGACTCATCCCATCCAAAAAGTTGTGCTGCATTTTTAATTGATGCTGAGCTGGCAAATTTCAATTCGTATTCGTAATTTCCCTTTCACTAAAGTTGTGGGTGTCCTGTTGCCAATTAATGCTGTGCTCCCAGTCTCAGTCCCAATGCCAGAGAATTAAAATCAAATTAAGCAACTTTCAGCTTTCAGAAGCGCAATGCGACAGCAACATCCAGGGGTGACAGCCAGCAAGAAAAAAACTGATGGGGGCTTAAAACGCTATAAAATGCATCGTGTTCCGCATCCGCTGGACACTGGAAATTGCTGCCAAAAAAAAAGAATAGAAAGGGAGAGTGAATACAACAAAATTTTTGGTCAGCAAAAAACAGTCAAAATTCAGGGAGGAATTTCAAAAACGTCTTTATGCGGAAGGAAGGCAGAGAAGGACAGGGCCGGCCAACGAAAATTGCTTTCGGTGATTTTTATTGGATTTTCCTGTGTGTAATATGAAATTCATAACACAACCAACAACAACCAATGTCCGACAAGAAGAAGGGGTTTGGGTAGGACTACGGCTGCCTCAAAACTGCGATTGCGTTGGGGACTATTTGCAGTTTTTCATGGAGCTGCCTTTATGCCATTTTGAATATTCCTATGCTTTTTTCCACCCCGCTCTGAACAGCGCTGAGCTCAACACTATTTGATTGCTGGTTGCCCGACTCGTCGCTCTGACAAGTGTGATGTCCAATGCCCTAACAAACGTTTAGTTGTGGCATAACGACACGATTACATAGCTCGTTACTATGTAAGAAAATGGGGGAAAAGGAAAGACACTTTTTCTCGGTCATATTCTATGGATGTCAAAAAATCCTAAATAAATACAGTATTTTTAAGGGCTTAAAGTTTCATTAACGTTCTGGATTTAAAAACACTTTAATTGGGTTTATCTTTAATTCAAATTGTATTTCCTTTTCATTGGACTTACTTTCTGATTATCTTGTGCCCTTATCAGGCATCCTACTACTTTTTTACCTTCTTTATTTCAGTTTTCATTCCTTTTTTGCTTGTTTGATATCCTGGCGACCATCCTCCGCCTCTCACCTACTTAACTACGTCCTGGCATTTCTCTTTATGTTTCTCAGTTTCCTTTTATTTGTGTGTCCCTAAACCTCTGTTTCTCTTTGTGCTTCCTGTCCTGCAGGGCTCTTTTCCAGCAAGAGCAAGGGTATTCCCGATTCGTTATGGCTAACCCGGAGTCATAAATCCTTCTATATTATACCTTCTTTTTTTGTTGCCTACATATCCTGCGTTGATTCGACTCGTGTTTGACTTGACTAGACAGAAAATTGTGTGGAAATTTAATTTGAACATTTTCTAATTCGCTCTATTTATGGTGCATTTCGTTTTGTTTTTTTCTCCTTCTTCTCGGCTCCTTCCTTCCCCCTTACCATTCCGCACCAGCCTGTTCTGTTCCATTTCCAATTTCTAATTTATTCTTCATTTCGTTCTGTTTCCCTTTCCTCAATTCTTTACTATATATTGTATGTTCCCATTTCCGTTTCGTTTCCACTTACCCAGCAATTTTGTTGTAGAGTTGAAGTTGCGGTTGCTGCTGTCGTAGATGCTGTATCTTCTGGTTCGCTTTTCTGGTTGCTGTTGGTCTTGTGGTTGAATTGTTGTAAATTTAGTTGTAGATTTTCTCAGTCTGCGTTGTTCCTCTGAAGACAGCAGCTGGAAACAGTCGGCAACCTTTTCGTTTTGAAGATGGAACAAACACAACAAAAATGTTGATGAATGTTCCATAATTAATGGAAAGATTTAATTGCTCTTTTTTTGTTTTTGTTTTGTTTGTGTGGCTCCTCTGTAGCCTCCTCTTTGTGTTTTTGTTTAGGTAATTTTTATATTTGTTTTAATTAAAAATTGTTTTTAATTTAGTTGCTGATGGATTTTTATCTGAGTGCTTTTAATTTTTTTTGTCGTCTTCTGATGGATTGATGGCAGTGGCAATTGATGATGGAATTGCTGGATTGATTGCTTGCTGGATTTGGATTGCTGATCGAATGATGTATTGATTTTGAGCTGGCATTTTTCTTTTTGGGCTTCTTCTCATTGGGCATTCAGCAGCAAGGATAGAGATACGGATGCAGGTGCAGATGCAGACACATGTATGCAAGAGTAGAGATGCAGATGTAGATACAGATGATTTGAGTTTCTGTTTAGCATAATTACTTTAAACTTTAAGCTTTTCTCTCCTCTTTTTTTATTTAATTAATTCTTTTATAATTATGAACACATTTTTGTTGCTGGTGGCTTCCTCTCGTTCGTTATTTATTTGCTTTTTTTAATCATTTTTTCTGTGTGGTTTTTTGTTTAAATATTTGCATATTGCATTTATTTAATGAAAGAAAGAAAAAAAAAGTGGTGTTTAAATTGAATTTTATCTGTACTATGGATGTGAGAAAGAGAGAGACAGGAAGAGAGAAAGAGAGATAGTGAAAGTGTGAATATTTATTTAGTTAAATGTTTACTCGAATATTAAGTGAGAAGCGAGTTGGGAATGGACTGCATATCATCGGTGCATCATGTCTGCTGGAGAGACTCAATCAATCTGTCAGAGGAGCTTCCAGTTCTCCTTTGATTGATTTCTCAGCCAGTCGTCTCGTGTCCTCTATCAAAACAAAAGACTGCCTACTAAGCCAGAATTGGCAATCATCAGCCAGAGCTTAAGTATTGTTCGCCAGATACATTTGTATCTCTTCCACTGCCTGTTGCACTGACACCACACAAAAGGTAATTGGATAGGGGGTGATTCCCTCACAGTCTGAGAGTAGGATATTCCAGAAACGATGGACCCAACTTCGTTTACGGATATACATATCCATTTCCCATTCTTGAACCTCGTATTGCCCCCGCACTCAAAACTGTCACAGACCATAAAAATTCAATTCTGAAAGCGAAACACTGAAGCAATAAGAAATAACAATTGCTGCCCCCAGTCCAAGTCCAATCATGTCTATGCCACACCATCCTACAGAGTCCAATTCTCAACGCCCATCACGTGCCACAATTTACGGTCAAAGTTTCGAGGGTCGCAACCATCGCAAGACTGCTACGAATGCCAACTAAACATTAGTTTAATGTGGCTCCTCGCTCTCGTGGAACGTACCCGCATTGATAACTATATAAGTACTCCGTATTCGGAATGATAGCCACGGAGCAGCAGCGGGCACAAAAGTTTGACAAAAGTCACTTAGAGCAGCCGCAGCAGCCATTTGGAATATCCGTTATGAGAACACAATCCAACAGAACACAGCAAAAAAAGATTGAAGTGAAGAAAAAGAAAGGAAAACGATAGAGTGGATCCGACATAAAGAAAGGGAAGTGGAGTACAGAGAGGCTGAGAGCTAAAGAGTTCAACCCCGAATGAAGAGTGCGCCTTAAGTGGTTCCCAAAACTAAAGTTTTCGTCTTTATTTTTTAAAAACTTTTCTCATAAATCAATCAGTTATAGATGGATGGGAAATTGGCCAACTATGGGATGAAAAGATAGGAGAACCACAATTATGTAAATTAGTAAAGGAAATTTTCACCGAATTAAAGAATCAATTAAAGAATAATTTAATGAGCACGTTACATTAATGGACTCTGCTGGATTTCTACAGCTCCATTGAAATACATACTGCCCAAAAATATGTATTCATTCGAGAGACTGTAACGTTCAGTGAACGTAATCCACCCAACAAATACCCTGGGGACGACTTTTGCGGAGGGAAATTGATAAAAAGAGTTGAGCCACTGACCAAGAGACACCCGAAAATAAGCCAAAGAAAAAGAAAAAAACGCGAGGGAGAAAAAATTTCAGTCACTCAGATACTGGGGATTTTTTTGTTGTAGTTGCTTCCGTTATAGTCGGTTTACTCTTAAACTATGGGTAAAATGATTATCAGTAGATGTTGGCGACGCATAGAAGAGGAGCATCTACGACTATCTATGGGAGGGAAACTGTGCAAGGATCTGTCTTTCTGCTACATCCAGAATATAATAGATATACAAATTAAATTTTAATCGGATCACAGGTCATTGGAACAATAGATTTGCAAGGGTATCAGATGCTTCGGTAACCGAATTCCGACTTCCTTTATTCCCATTCTTTTTCTTTTGTGTTGCTGTTGTTGTTTCTGCTCTGTGCTGTTGGTAGACAACGTTGTTATTTATGACAATTTCATTGTCTTGTCCACTTGCTGCCCTTTTTATTTTCGTCTTTGCCTTTTGCTTATTTACTACCACACATACAGAGACACAGCCAGACACACACACAGACACACCCACACTGGGAAGAGAGAGATAGAGAGCTCTCTGGGCTTTTGTGTAGCATACTTTTGTGCGCGCGGCGTTATCAAACGTTTTCCGCGCTGTTACTCTTAGGATTCTGAGTTTGGTGTGCGTTTTTTTAACCATCCAGAGGATGTCTCCCCACTCTACTAACCAGTGACTAGGACATCTTTTTAAACAGCTCTATCTGTGTGTGCCTCTTTCTGTGAGCGTGTGCCTGCACATGTGTGTGTATGTGTCTGCATGGCTGTTATCAGTGAGACAGAACTCATCGCCCATTGATGGAAAGTTTGAGTGAATTTCCGAGGCACTCACTTTTTGACTCAAAGGGAGAGAGAGAAAGAGAGGCTCGAGTTCTTGGAAGCAGACTCAGGGAAGTCTGTTTACACTTGAAAGCGCAGGGGAAGGTAGGGAGGGCAAGCTACAGAGCCAAAGGACTTCTGCCAATTGTTGCAAACCCTGTATACTGCTTATAGCTGCTGCCCTTTGTTGCTCCTACATTAAAGAAGAAAAGCGGGAGAAAAGCTTGCTGAAAACTGTGTGCCACACACACACGTTCATGCTGTGGGTGTTTGCATGAAGTTACCCACACCCACATACCCACAAATATTTATGTATAACCAATTTTGAATGTTGCCATTCGCTCCTTATTTTTTTTGTTCAAAAATTTTTGAAATAACAAGTGACTTTGGAATTTATTTAATTAACCCTAGACTGCCAGAGAGAGTTAAGGCCACAACCTCTCTTCTTCCCCCTTTTCTCTGAATGTCAGCAAAATTGTCTTTTAAGTGTTTTATGAGTGGGGCATGATTTCAAATGATTTCTCTCTGTCTCTGTTCATCATCTGTTTTCTCTTGTTGTTGTTGTTGTTGCTGTTGCGGGCATGTGCTCCAATTCCCCCACAAACAAACACACACACATGCCTACATATGTATCCAAGCACGCATACAGACAGACAGAGAGACAGAAATACAATGGAGAGGAGCACAAAAAAAAAGCTGAGAAATAAACTTGCAACTTGTTTGCGCGCCTCCTGCGTCTCTCCTTTTCCTGATTAGAAATTCTTTTGATGTACGTCTGATGAAAATCCGTTAACCAAGTGAAACGAAACGAGCTTTACTGCTATGGCAAAAGCAGTAGCTGGAACATCCTGTGGCAGGGCATCTATGGCAGGCCACTGCGGCAAGTGCAGCCACCTTAATCAACCATAATGAGCAATTAAAAAACTTCACTTTCCTTTGTTTGACAATTGAAAGAGAGGGCCAAAAGAAAACGAACTTATGGATGGATGGAGGAACGAGGAAACTAGCTAACATTATAAAATTAAGATTAAAACAATTGAAACTTGCAGAAAGTAGAAAGAGCATAATGGAAGAAGAGGAACATTCTGCACTTCTATTATTCAGAAACTTAATATTTAATTTCAGAGAGAAATTCTATTCCTTTTTTATCTACGTATCACATTTAATTGTCCGAAAACTACAAAACTCTCTCTTAAAATTAATGGCCAAATTTTGTGGCTGGAATAAGTTTACCGCTGTGGGGAAAACACCTGAACCATTTGAAAGCTTACACCTTAGGGGATCAGGTCACTCTCTCATTTTTCGGCTCATAAACTATTTGCTGACCCCTCAGCATTTCCAGAGTTTTATTAATTGCTTCTGACACCAGATTCTACACATGAACCTCCACATGATCCCTCCCATTTTCACTATTCCAGCTCTTCTTTTCTCCTATTCCCACTAAAAAAACTACATAAACTTGTAGTTTACGGTGGATAATATTCCATTTTATGCATAATAACTTTTCTTTGAGGGATCATGGGTCGCTTCTCTTTGGGAGTTGAGAGGTGGTTACCTCACTCTCATTTTCTGCCTCTCCACTCCCTACGGGTGCATTTCCTCATGGGCTTCATATATGTACATAGCATTCCTTTATTTATTTTTTTGTCTTTCTTCCTGTGAGACTTTGAGCGTGGCCTTCAACTTACCACTCCATGCCCCACCACAACTGTCTTTACAGTATTCGCCCCTCTCTTAACACCACCTCTCTCAACCCCTTTCGGTTGTATGTTAAACCAAAAGTTGTAAATCTTCCAACTTACGTTTAGTGCAACAAAGTCGCGTTTTCATATGACGAGAGCATAAAAGAGTAAGCAACAAAAAACTTTACACACACATCCCAGCACGGCAGAAAGAATCAGGGAGAGTGGGAAAAATAGACACAGAGTGTGAGAGAGAGATGGGCAAAGGCCAAGTTTAGTGGGTGAGTGGTAGATGGGAGAAAAAAGCGCCGAGCTCGACAGAAATTCGATGCTGGCGACGAAGATGTTGTTAAAATAAAACAGAAATGAAACGAAAGCGAAGGCAAAGGCAAACGTAAGACGAGCAATAAAAAGTGCGTAGGGAGGAAAAATAGAAAATGCCGAAGGAAGAAGGAGAGAGGAGGGCGAAGAAGAGAAGGTAAGGGCAGAGCAACGATGACGATGTCGAAATTAATACGAAAGAATCACATTAAAACTTTCACAAGGAAAGGAACAGGCAGCAGCCAACAGGACAGGCAGGAATCCTGTGAAGCTCGACGCTCGTTTCGGTCTGCAGACTGACGAAACGAAGCTTTTTGGTTGGGTTAAAGACGAAACATATTGTGCGTAGACGCATACAAACCCAAAAAAGAACGGCACACAGATACACACTCACACAGACAACGTGTTCATGTTTAAGTGTTTTGGTGCAAGTCCTCGGTGCAGAAGGAGCCACCGGGAGGCAAAAGGGTGGCCATGTGGAGCCAGGTCGATGTGTACGACGAGGGTTGGGATTTGGGATTTGGTATTTTAGATTTGTATCCCAGTACCACTGCCTCCCGCAGACAGACAGACACAGAGACGCACACACACACAAGAACGGGCGTACGCGTACACCCACACAGAGGTAGAGAGAAAGTGGAGCAATTTCGACAACTCCATTTGTATGGGTGTGTATCTGTGTGTGGGAGCAATACCTTTCCTCACTTATACACACTCACACACAACTTTTTCCATTCTTTTTCTTTATTATGTCTACTCCTCAGACGCTCAGAATCGACAGGATGTGGAGGGGTACGGGGAGAAGTGAAATAGAAAGGACAGCAGATAAGGACAATAACATCGAAAAACATTCGAAATCAGAATCATCATAAAGAATCCTGAGGCAGGTCGAGAGAATTGGAACAATTGACAGAGCAGGCACAGGAGCAGGGACTTCCAGGATAAAATAAGATGTTTGTTCAACACAAAAGGGATATAGAGGTAAGCTGCAAGGATCATGAAAGCTTTCTTCATTTGAAATACATGATGGAGGATATATGTACATATGTACATATTTACATGTGGATGACGCTCCAATTGGAAGGAATACGATATGGAAAGGGTTCCATTTTGTATATAAATTTCCCTTGATTCAATGGATCAATCAAACTTAATTTTCATTTATCAATCGAGTAAAGCGAATTATTTATGTGCAAGTGCAACAACAAATTCCCAAACCAATAACTTAAAACAAATGAAAATAATAACTGAAAGCATTTTGGCATTTTCAAACAATTTGTATGTAACAATAAAGGAAGAACAATATGTGGCACCTGCAGCGGAATCTGATTTGCTGCAAATTCCAATTATTTACATATTTATCTTCCAGGCAAACGCTAATCCTCGCATACAAAATCAATAAAAAGCTATTTAATTAGAGCAAAAAATTGGCTAAATTTGGAAATCATTAGCGGCACGAATTCTATGAAATTAACGATAAGATAAACCGAGTCTCCACAACTAAATGTCACAATATATCCATAGAAACTCCATCCTTAATTTTTAATTGGAATCATTAAAGTTTCCCTGCTCGTTTAACTCTCTTTGACAATTAAACCCGTTCGATACACAATTTTAAGCCTCCCCCTGAGCACATTCATACTCTGAACATTTTATTTCCGACCTACAGATTCAGATACCTCTTAAAGTCTTAAAACACACGGCGCCATTGGAGTACTCTCCCGGGTCTCGTCTCGTCTTACCGAGCTTTTATGTTTGCCCCCGTTTTCCTCCGCGTAGTATCCCTACCCCGCATCCTTCCTCTCCTCTTTGCCATCCCACCGGCAACTATCCATGGGTTTCTCTGCGGCCCAATTTTTTAAACTACAAGTCTCCTAAAATGTGAACTAGGCGTGTAGTCAAGCAAAATGATTGATGAAAAATCTGCGTGTGTACACAACTTGCCACTCAACACGGTACACACACACACATTCGTACACTCAAATACATATACAGCCACACATCACACACACAGATACATGACCACTTACGCCCACTTAGACACGCCGCGTTCTGGTTGTTGGTCTTGTTTTTTTTTTTCGGGCCCTCTTTTTTTTTCAGAATTGTATGTGCTGCTGCTTTCTCCAGTTGTTAGTTTGGCAGAAAAGTTTTATTTTCCCCTCCCCTTTGAATGATAAGGAGGAGGCAAGAGGAAAGTGGAAGGATGGAGGGACCTTGGGGAGAGGAAATGACTAAAAGAAAAGTTTTTCTTTTGGCCAACTGATTGATAGCAGTGCAAATGTTAATTGCATAAGGATACGGCAGTGTCAGAATGTGTGGCAGGAAGAGGGGGGAAAATAGATGGGGTGATGAGGTGGGGGACTGCCACAAACTACAAAAATCTGAAATTTCTGTCTCAAACGCAGTGGAACAAAATCTGAGCACAATGAAACGGCAATTAAAGTTGAGAGAATAATTAAAATTTAATTATCGCAGCAGCAACAGCATCAAAATCCAACAATAATTGGAAACACCCCCCACCGACACTGACACACTGCTACAAATGCAGAAACAGACTTATACAGATGCAGCTGGAAAAACAATAATATGCGTTTAAAAATGCCATGAAAACGAGCTTTTATTTTGAAACCCAATGGAATCGAATCAAATAAAACAATCAGTCAAAGCACTTTCTGGCAGCTGCGAAAAAAAGGCATCCAAGTGGAACGGAAAGTAAAAGGAGGAAATCGCCAGGGGTTTTCCACAGCCAATCCACGGCCAAGAAAAATTGCTTCGATTCGTGCAGATAACTGTCAGAAGCAACAGTTTATAAGGCAAATAACTGACATTCCGACAAAGACGAAAAAGAAAAACTGCAAGACAGATCAGATCCGAAATGTTGAGTGGAAAACGGCTGCATTTACGTGCCAACAAATTTATGTACACATTTTCTTTTCGAATTATTCACTTTGCACAACTTTATCATTATTTTGCAAATGCACTTCCATAATTGTTTGTCAAAAATCAAAGAAAAATAAGAATGTTATGATATCTAAATGAAATAGAGATTCCATTCACCGAACTTTTGTCTCTTGACAAACATTTTGTGGAAAATTCAAATAAAAACATATCCGATGATGGCAAAAAAACAAAAAATAAATCAACACGAATTTTGTCAAACAAAATAGTTTTTGACCCATCCAGTTTTATATGCGCATATTGTTTCTGTGTAAATAAGGCGCTGAAAAATAATTTTGCTTTAATTTTTCCCTAAAAACTAATGTAAGATACGAGAACAAAAAGTTTGGCCTTAAATTATGGACAGTAATTAATTTAACACACTAAAATAATCGTCTAAATGGTACGAAATAACTATGATTTTAATTTCTCTTTGAAACTTTCGACAGAAAAATATCGAATTACACACAATTCATTTCCACATGAATTATTTGCGAAGATGTGTATGGTGGAAATTCTATTTTTTAAATTGAATTTTCTTGAAATCTATGTCACAGCTAGGGATTTCTGATGCCTTTTCATATACATATGTATGTACATATATACATATGTATACATTTCCACATAAATTTACCTTCGCTTTGATTAATTTCTCATATTTTTTGCCGTGTCAAACGAAAGAAAATCAACAGCAAACGAATATTCTTATCAAATTTCATACAAAATATTGCCACAATAATTATTTCCACTTTTAAATAAAAAGGATATTATTCTCTTTAATTCTATTACGTCTTTTCCCTTTTCGAACCTAATTCCCTAATTAGAGCGACACGAACATGACCAGACATGTACGGACATGCAGAGACCTTACACGGACATGTCGAGGCGCAACAATTACACGAAATGTTGAAGGAAAAAAGTCGTAGCATACTAGTAAGCTGTTGCACCAGAGAGCGAGTGCAAGGGATTTAAATGGGATAAAAAGAGGAAAGCGAGAGAGGTCGAGGAGAAGAGGGAGCAGGAGATGGAGCAACAATTTTTGAGATTTTGTTTACCTTGGTTCTTGGTTTTTATGCGGGTATTATTTAATGGAATTTTAGTTAGATTTCAGCTGTTTGTTTTGTTTGATGAACACACTTTTTTTGCTGGAGCTGGAGTGTTGGGATACGCACACGGACACACACACGCAGAAAGACGCGGACACTTACACACACAGACACACAATGGTACGCGCGGGAGGATGGCCAGAGAGTAAAACTGGAGTTTCGTTCTGGACTCTGGATGCTGGATAGTTGTAAAAGTTGTAAACTTTATCCAAAGCAATATAAATCTATATGTCTGTCTTTCTTTCTTTTTTAGGGGGTACTCTTTCTATCTGAGTCTTCTGGTTTATCTTTTGCACAAAAACAGTTGGTTCAAACGGTACACACACGACAAGGCAAGGCAGACTTTCGCGGCAGCTTGGAGAGAAAGTGCGTCCTGTCTGGTTGTACCCTAACGAATTAATGCGCTCAACGCAGCTTTTCACACGGCCATGGACCCATGAGCACGCAGCATCCACATGGAGCATGGAGCACGAACGGAAACGAATCCAGACCCGAACCCAGAGCCAGGCCTGTGTATGCTGTGGCATGCGAAAGCTCTCACTTGAGCTTGAACTTGAGTGAAAGCTTTCCCACTCGACCACTCGGCTGACTGGAATGTTTACAGTTGAGTAGAGCAACAGAGCCATACCAACGCCAGCATCGACGCTGACTTCGCCTTCGGGAGCGTGGGCAGCATCCAGAGATCTGGTCAACGTCTCCACTCGTACGAGTACGAGCATGGGTATACCTGCAAAAATAATGGACACCAACGGCGGGCGGACGTCGCTCTATGTGGAAGCGGGGAGGAAACCTTATTAATGAGCGACAAGTGTGCCACGACTTCGAGTCTAACATGTGCGCGCGCCCGGCCCCTCTAGCGGTAGTTGATGAGTGTCCAATATTTTAGTTACCAGGAGACAACGACAGCTGAACCGATTTATAATGACAGAGACAAAAATCAAAGCGCCATTTGCAGAAGAAAGGCACAGTGGAATGGCACTGAAGAAGTTGCAGCGAAAGTTCCGCGAAATCAGAGTAAAGGTTCTAATACTTGTCCACCAAGATTGGCTTTACTGTATCCAAAACAGAGAGGATCCATTTTAAAGGGACAGCCACGCTTCCAGAATGTATACATCTACAATGTACATTGTACATACATACGTACATAAATTTGTATGTATGTCTGTGGAAGGGATATGGCAGAGTTAGGGAGAGACAGAGCAAAACAGTCCACCAAAGGAGTTTTCACTATCCGTAAATCAGTTAAATCTCACTCCATTCCATGACCTTGAAACAATCAGCATTATTCCACTCATCCACACCCCAAACATCCCCAAACACCATCCACCGTACAGAGCGCTTACAGTTTTGTGCAGCTTATAAACGATGAATTATAGAAACCAATAAAATTAAGTGCATTAATTTATTTGGCTCTTGTTTTTGCTGGACTTCAGAATGGAACTTCGAAATGGCTCTGCGAAAGCCAAGGGCAAAATAATCAAACAGAAGAGCATCGGAATGGTCAGAGGATTATATTTGATGCATGCTGCACAAATTTATAAATTTATATATACATACTCGTACCTGTAAGCCTCGGGGCACAGGTTGATTTTTCATTTGTGTGGAGTGTAGGTCAATGCAATCTTAATTAGGTTCAGAAAGTTTCTAATTTTAATTGCATTAATGGGTAATTGATGGACAATGGATTAGACAAACGAACAAACCGGTAAATGAATCCCAGATATATATATTTCTGTGCGTGAATCGTCACATTATTTGAGCAATACGATTTCATTCCCCTTTTCAATTTCAGATTTGAATATAAAATAAAATCGCGCTTGAATAGCCAGGGTCTCCGCTGTGGTGGTTCATTTTAACCGATAATCTGGTACATTTATAGCCGATATAGGCCACCGATATACCGATGGTATATTTTTACGAGTAGACCACGGTCACACTGACTTAGGCCAATAAAAGCAAAAATCATAGAAGCCGAAAAAAAATGCCGGAAGAAACGCAAAAAATCGACCTGTCTGGAGATGGTGGAGTGCTGAAGGAAATCCTCAAAGAGGGTACTGGCACCGAGACCCCGCACAGTGGATGTACCGTCTCCATGCACTACACCGGCCGCCTGGTCGATGGCACAGAATTCGATTCGAGCGTGAGCCGCAATGAGCCCTTTGAATTTGCGCTCGGCAAAGGTGAGACATGAGAATGCGGCCAAAGTCGCGGTTTCTGGAATTTTCTTTTTCGTTATTTTCCTTTGTCTTAGGCCGCGTTATCAAAGCCTTCGACATGGGAGTGGCCACAATGAAGCTGGGGGAGCGCTGCTTCCTGACATGTGCTCCCAACTATGCCTATGGCGCCGCCGGCAGTCCGCCCACCATTCCGCCCGACTCTACGCTGATTTTTGAGGTACAGGCTACAAATTAATGCTTAGCCAGTGTAGCTATATATCTCAATTCTCGTTTGCAGCTGGAAATGCTGGGGTGGAAGGCCGAGGATCTAAGCCCCAACCAAGACGGAAGCATTGACCGCATCATTCTGGAGCCGAGCGATAAGAAGCGGTCTCCCAGCGATGGTGCCTTCGTCAAGGGTAAGTCCCGAATTTTATCTAGATTCTGTGGTTGGGCTAACCTCACTCGGGGTCTGTGATCTGCAGCCCACATTTCTGGTTCTTTCGAGGGAAAAGTGTTTGAGGATCGGGATGTGGAATTTGACTATGGCGAGGGCAGTGCCATCGGCCTGGTGGATGGCGTGGAGATTGCCCTGGAGAAGATGAACATAGGAGAGACTTCCAGGTAAACCAGACAGACATGGGGGATAAAAGCGAAACACCATTCCAAAATCGAATTTCCATTAGAATCACGATTAAACCAATGTATGCATTTGGTGTCACGGGCAATGAGGCATTTAAGATTCCACCCAACGCCACCGTTGAGTACAAGGTGAAGCTAATCGACTGCGGCAAGGGTCTGGAGGAGTGGAAGCTGAGCGACAATGAGCGCATCGACGAGGCCAAGGTGTACAAGGAGAAGGGCACCAACTACTTTAAGAAAGAGAACTGGGGCCTGGCCATCAAGATGTACACTAAGTGCAAGAATCTGCTGCCCAACAGTGCCGACACCAACGAGGAGGTGAAGAAGCTAAAGGTAGCCACACACAGCAACATAGCCCTGTGCCACCAGAAGTCCAACGATCACTTCGAGGCCAAGGTGGAGGTAAGTGCTGCAATGGTACTAGAGCAGGCACACATCAAGCATTTAAATTATGGATTTTCTTCAGTGCAATGCTGTGCTCGCCCTGGAGGCCAACAATGTAAAGGCTCTCTATCGTCGCGGACAATGCAACCTGATCATCAATGAGCTGGATGATGCCCTGGAGGACTTCCAAAAGGTTTGCCATCACACCACTGAGAAAATGTGCCATTGCTAAATGAATGTTTGGTTAGGTAATTCAATTGGAGCCTGGCAACAAGGCCGCTGCCAACCATGTGGTCATCTGCAGGCAGAAGATCAAGGAGACGAAGGACAAGGAGAAGAAGCTGTATGCCAACATGTTCACCAAGCTGGCGGCCAACGACAAAGAGGTATGATATGCCGCAACGAGTAATAAACAAATATAGCTCAACCCTTTTTCATCCCACAATTCGCTTATCATTCGAAGACCGAACCACCTCGCGAAACAGATGTTCTCAGCAAATGCGGAGAATGGTCCGAGGAGGACGCCAAACGCGAGGCCGATCTAACGCTAGAGCGCGACAATATAATTATGATCTAGCCGAGAACAAAGGCTCAATGGATCAATGGTTAAGCATTTTAAGTAATATTCCTTAGTTTTCGATTGAACGCCCTTAAATATTTCCACATCGAAAATCGAAAAAATCCAATAATTTAACAATAATAATTGGTACTTCCTTGTACGAAATATAGAAAAAGCATTGAAACCCGTTTACCTTTTTATTTGTCTCGCGGTAACAGCTGAAAGCTCGGCCGTGGCTCCCTGTCACGCAGCCACAGCGGCAACGTCGGCACCTGGGCCTTGATGTACTCCGAGGCACGGAAACAATAGCCGGAGCAGAATTTTTTGCGCTCTGTGAGATCGTATACCTTGTTTCGCGATGCACTGATTTGGTACTTCTGTTTGGGTACGCTGGAAGTACAGTGGTTAGTCGGGAGCCACCTTCTCACGCGTCAACTTACTTCTCCAACGCGTTGGAGCAGAGCGGGTACCCACAGTTTTTACTGATTTCGCGCTCGTCTACAATATCGGTATAGTTATGGGGTGCGATTTCCCAGAGCTGAAGAGGGGAAAATGTTAATTATGTCTTTAATACTATTATAATGCATGCAGATACCATGTCCAGAAATTCCGGCTCTGCTACGTCGGGCTCCAGGAGTCTCACGACAACTTCCTGAGCCCGCGCAATTGCCGCGCGCTTTTTCACTACCGCAGCGATGAGCTGTTCCCTGCAATAGGTAGTAAATGGAACATTTAGGAATAGTGTACACTAGTAGCGCATTAGTGTACATACAAAAGTGCATTTAAAAGTCCATTGGCTTACCGTAGTTGGTCGTTTTTTTCCGTCATCGCATTTGTTTGTTGCAATTGCGAAGCGGCAAACAATAAGTTAGTATTGTTGATATTATATCGATATATCGATATAGGTGATATTTCTTATATTTTTTACGATTAAATCGGTATGATATTTTTGTCGCCGACTATATCAAGAGTCGATACTTTTAGAAAATATCCGTCGTTACACTGCGCGCAACAGCTTCCGTTCGAACAAGATACAAAACTTGTATACAAATATGGACAAGCCCTCCGTATCGTGTATATTCTCAAACTTATAATTTCGATATGGCGATATTTTAATTTATATTAATTTATATCGATAAATTCACAATCCTACAATAAGTGTGACTGACCATCAGAAATATACTAAAATATACCTTATCATTTACAAAATATACCATCGACTCCCAAATACGGTCACATTGATTTGTGAAAACAAAACAAATTGATAAGATATAAAAAAATGGTTTGCGAAAAGTGCGAAGCGAAGCTGACGAAAGTGTCGGCCCCAAATCCCTGGAAAACTAGCACCGCGCCAGCCGGTGGACGAAAGATAAATGAAAACAAAGCCCTATCCTCGGCCCGGGACCGATACAATCCCATGGGCACGACCCTGGCACCTTGCCGGTAAAAAAACAAACAACAACAATACGTTGGATTCCAGTCCTCTGATTGTGGGTCATTTCAGCATTTGCCGACAAAAAGGTCCACCAGATGGGAGCTCACTACTGCCAAGCGTGCGCCTATAAAAAGGCCATATGCGCCATGTGTGGCAAGAAGATCCTAAACACAAAGAACTACAAGCAGAGCTCAACGTGATGCTGTAGGTCATGGCCACACGGCAGCAAGGAGTTTATACTTAAGCCTAACCTAGTTATAGACAACAGAATAATTATGTATATCAGATAGTATCAACAAATGCATAAATAAGTACATCAGGCCTCTGTCGTGGGCTTCTCCCGTCGTCGCTTGGCACTTTGGATCTGCGAAGAGTAGCTGAGCGCCTCCTTGTCGAACTCAAGCGGCATAATGCCCAGATCGCCGCTGTAGCGATTCTTGGCTATCTGCAAATACTTTTTGCCCCGCACCGATGTCAGTCGCTTGTCCTGAATGATGAGCACATTGTCCGCCTCTTGTGTGGCTTTGGCCGTGCCAAAGACGGAGCTCGTGGTGAGGTCATCCTCCTGACGTTCCTTGCGCGGATGCATGACTAGCGTTACGTGGACATTGTGCTTGGTGGCAAAGCTGCGAAAGGCTGCAATGATGCCATCCTGCTCCCAGAACTTGTCGCCGCGAAACGAGGAGACTCCCATCATGAACTGGAGGTTGTCGATTATCACATGCATCACGTCGTGAACGTAGGACGCGTGCTCGATGGCCTCCAGCACTGGCTTCAGCGGCTGCTGGCCGTGGAAGGTCATAAAGTAGAGCGGTATGCGCTCAAACTCTGTGGCCCAGTGGTCAAACTCCTGCAGCTTATTGTCCAAGGGGTAGCCCACATATTGCCGCAGCAAGGTAGCCGCCAGGCGGGTGTTGCGGATCTCGAAGGAGCCCCAGAGCGTGGTCACGCCCTGCATAGCCAGGTCGAGGGAGTACTCGCTCATGAAGGTGGTCTTCCCGCTGCCCGTGGGTCCTGTCAGGATGGTCAGCTCTCCCCTTCGGTGGCCCTTAAGCAACTTGTTCAGCACCGGGAAACGCTTCCATTTGACGCCGTTCACTTTTTCAATGTTCTGCAGCTCGCTGAGTATGTCGTTCTTCATCGCCCCAAATGTGGTGATGGCCTTGTGCCGCACTGGCGTGGCCTTTGTCAGTATATGGCGGAGGTTGAGGCGACGACGCAGAGCCAGGTGGGGCGCTGGTTCCGTTTCGGTAGGTCTGATGAGGAGGCAACGCTTTTCATCTATCTTTTGGGCAAATGCTCGGGCGGCATCCCAGCTGTGACTGCTATCGTAGTGCAGCCAAAAGACCAGCTCCTTGAAGCGCTCCAATCCAGGCAGGCATTCCTGCGGCAACATCTTCAGCTCGTACGGCAGGCAGACAATGCAATCTGAAAGGCAAAAATGGCATTCTCTGTAATCTGTAAATCGCAGGGAAAGCTGTTTTACGTACGCGTTTCGATGTTTTGGGTGGAGAGGACAATAAAGTCAAGCAAATTACTGACTAGAACCGCTTTGCTTTTGTTCCCCGCACCATGAATCAGCAGTCCCGACATGGAGCTTCCCTGAAAGGTCTCCTCATGACGGTCGCTTAAATGCAGCACCTTCTCTCCGACCACCAGTTGCGCGCCGTTACGTAGCTTAAAGTGAAGCAGATTCTGTTCCGGCTCAAATTGAGCTCCAATGGCATTCAACTGCGACTCCTTCAAGCCCTTGATTCCTAGGACATCACATGCCTCTGGCCTCACATCTATTAGGTCGGGAAAGCGCGTTTCATAGACGGGCTTCCTTTGTGGGGGGCGCTGGTAACCGGGTGGCGAGGGCAGCTGATATGCCGTCAAAGCATTGGCCAGAGAGGTTTTCACATCACAATTTGGGCAGATGAAGGCACCTAGAAAATGGAATCCATATCGATTGTTTGCTACGGAAAATCCCCTCGGTTACACACCCGTCCGCTTGTTTACGTAAGCCAGCAGCCCTTGCTCGGCGGCGCCTCTTGTCTGTGCTGCTGCCGGCTGCCTATTACGCTCACACAGCCGGCACTCCAATTGCAAGCACGTGTGTCCATCCTTGGGATATATATTGATCTGTCGCAGTTGTTTCTTGAAGTCCACATACTCCTTGGGGTCCAGTATGCACTCCGCGTAGTCTGTATCTATTTGCGTTGCGTAGTTTTCCTTCCAGACTCTGGATTTTTGGTTATATATGCGCAACAGCGGTTTGATGATGGCGCGTCTCATGGTACATGTTATCGATGAACACTGTGCAACAGGCGGCGGCTAGTGTTTTCGCAGTAGCACCCACTTGGGGTATTGAAAGCCATTCCTGAATTGGCCGTATACTCCTAATAATTAAATAATAGATTGCATCAGCTTAGCATTTTATGCGTATTTCAGCTTTTTTTCGCTTCAGATTAATAACCAATGCAACTCTTCTTTGGATGAACTATCGTTATCGAGCGCGTCCACTTTTGAAAGACAAGGTGACACAAAATGAAAACCAATTTTTTTTTGTGATTAGTTTTTTTTGCCAAAAACAGGAGAGCTGCACTAGAGAGATTCTCGCATCGCACCAATAAAAACTACCCAATGTCCCAATTCCCATAACTGAAGAATGTACTTGTATAATGTATTTTTTATTTTATTTGATTTATTTTGTATTAAAACACCGAAGTACTGTTAACCAAACTCCATCCAGTTGATGCCACAAAAGAATAAGAATATTCTGAAATTAAAGAAACAACCAATTAGTTATGAACGTGTAGGCGGCACAAGGGAAATATCTGTGTACAAATTGTTAATCAGACACCTAAGTCCATCATTAAGCCGAAACTTTCTGGTGGAAACCGCAAAAGGTATTTAAGGGAATCATCATCTAAACAAATTAAACAGTACAGAGCTGTTGTACATTACTTTTTAAATAGGTAGGATTATAGGTTCTGTAGTCAGGTTAAGAAAATGCCGGGGTCCTTGCTGGAAAACAAAGAAACAGATTAGTTTGTAAAAAGAAAAACCGTGTATAATGGATAATCGTATGGAAATGCTTAATCAGACACCTAAGCCCATCATTAAGCCGAGGCTTTCTGGTGGAAACCGCAAAAGGTATTTAAGGTAATCATCATTTAAGCATCTCCAAATAATGATTAATGTTTGAAAGTATTACCTTGGATGGTGTTCAAAAAGAAGCACCATGGGCTTGGAGTAAAGTTGACCATCAGCATGCGAGTTCGAATTCTGGAATTAAGAAGAATATTAAAGAAGATCCAAAACAAGTATGTAAGCTTTGAATTTTCTGAATCTTAAATCAGGTTACATTTTCTCTGCACGATTATCTTAGCACAGGTCTGTGTAAAAACTCATCACGTTGTTTAATATTAACTAAATTTAATGCTTACCTTGGTACCAAGGTTTCTCCACAGCACCGTCCCGATGGTGGTTCGATATAACCTGCAAAATCAAAGGAAAAATCACATTAATATAAGAATTCATAAAAAAATGCACTTCTTTTTCTTCATAAATCAGTTTACGTTTTTCCGCATGAGTCTATTCAGTACAGGTCTGTGTAAAAGTTCATCACAAGAAATAAATTGTATAACAAGATTTAATACTCACCGTCAATGCTATGCCCACAGCAGTCTCACAAGGGCAAAATGCCCGAGGTGTCTCAGCGCCCTTCACCAGGCATCACGGGTTTTGTGCACGCACACTCACATGGAGTTAGTTTTTCAACGCATCAACACAGGTTCTGGAATCTATCCCTGCAAACCAATGATTTTCAATTAGCAGTTGTTTGATTGCAACGCAGCACGCAGCAAGAAAAAGTAATTTAAATGCCATCAGATTGCCGAATAATCTTTAATGAACAAATATTGTTCAACGAAACATTGAAAGATACAACGTTAAGTCGAGGAAAATGTTCTTTCAGTCTCGTCATCAGTTTCATCATGTGTGGCACTGGATTTTTTTAAAATAAATTTTTCACAGAGTTCCACTTACCATTTTGCCGGAGCTGTCGAAGAAAAGTGAAGCCACATCCGGACGCACGTGGAAAAGTAGAACGAAAATGGCGGAACAGCGATGCTTCCATCTCATATCGATGCACCGCAGCAATGATTTCATAGCCTTTCGATATATGTCAGCGTTGCTTTGAAGAAAATGCTTCAGTCGGGAAAACAGCTGATGATCAAAACACTTTTATACACGTGCGCCATTTGAATTAGATTTTAAACAGAAAATACTTTAAAATGGTAAATATATGTTTGCATTGGAATGTGCCCCGTAGTAACATATTTACTTTTCTCCCAGGGCAAGCAAAAGAAAACCCAGAAGGTAAAGAAACAGCGCAATGCACAGCTTAAACGCCTGATGAAGCCCACGGACTCGCGACTGAAGGACCAAATTCGGGAAAAGCGAAAAAAAGCCGAGGATCCGCACCAGGTCAAAGTGCACGAGGCCACGCAGCAGAGCTCGGCGCTCTTTTTCCAGTACAACACCCAGTTGGGGCCTCCGTACCACATAGTCCTGGATACCAATTTCATCAACTTTAGCATTAAGAGCAAACTGGATATTGTGCAGGGAATGATGGATTGTTTATATGCCAAATGCATACCATACATTTCGGACTGTGTGCGGGCAGAGTTGGAGAAGCTGGGCAACAAGTACAAGCTAGCCCTGCGCATTATATCAGATCCCCGGTTCGAGCGCCTGCCCTGCCTGCACAAGGGAACCTACGCTGACGACTGTATCGTGGAACGTGTGCGCCAACACAAGTGCTACATAGTGGCCACCAACGACAAAGATCTTAAGAACCGCATTCGCAAAATACCAGGAGTGCCTATTATGTATGTGGCAGCCCATAAGTACGCCATAGAAAGGATGCCGGAGGCGTATGGCGTGAAGGCGTAGACTAATTTTTATAGCTAAAGTTTACCGATTATAATATAACACTACACTAAGCTAAAACTTGATGGTTTACTTTGAGCATCGTATTGCATGTATATAGATGCATCAGGAAATGAAAGACAGCATAGTTTATATTTTTATGTTATTGAGTTTATTCAAAACCATTGGTTCTCTCTGTTCTGATGAGTCTAGGCATCAGCGTGCAGACGGGCTGTGGGCTTGGACAAGAAGTCAGAGTATGCCTGGTAGGGAGTGGAGCCCAGAGGCATCTCCTTCCACAAGTCTGGAGTGAGGTAAGCGTAGGTCTTGGCAATGGCAGCATAGGTGGCCTTTGCGAAGTTACCTAGGGTACCGGTCGAGCCACGGGCCGAGGTGTAGCAATCCTCAATACCAGCCATGGTCAGCAGCTTCTTAGGGACGGGAGCCGAGACAATGCCAGTACCGCGGGGAGCGGGAATCAAACGCACAGAGACGGAGCCGCACTTGCCAGTAACCTTGCAGGGCACGGTGTGGGGCTTGCCGATCTTATTGCCCCAGTAGCCACGACGCACGGGCACGACAGACAGCTTGGCGAGGATGATGGCGCCACGAATGGCGGTGGCAACTTCCTTGCTGCACTTGACGCCCAGGCCGATGTGACCGTTGTTGTCACCGATGGCAACGAAGGCCTTGAAGCGGGTGCGCTGACCGGCACGGGTCTGCTTCTGCACAGGCATGATCTTCAGCACCTCATCGCGCAGAGACGAGCCCAGGAAAAAGTCGATAATCTCGAACTCTTTGATGGGCAACGAGTACAAGTAGATCTCCTCCAGGGACTTGATCTTGCCTTCGCGCACCAGGCGACCTAGCTTGGTGACTGGCACCCACTCCTTGGAGTCCTCCTTTCCACCACGTCCACGGGCGCCACGTCCACGGCCACGACCGCGTCCACCACGACCCCCACGAGAGCCAAAACCGCCACGGAATCCACCACGGGCTGGAGCTGCGTCCGCCATTCTGCAATAGAATAAAAATCAATATTTCGTTAGCGCATTCAAGTCTACCAAATGTAATGTCAGCCTCTAATTGTGTGTGCTTGGATCAGACCCCTAAGGCCATCTTTAAGCAGATTGCTTTCTGGTGGAAACCGCAAAAGGTATTTAAAAGAATCATCATGTACGCACAACTAAATATATTTTTTCACGAGTGTCTGGCTTCGCCATTTTGAAACACGTGGTTAGCAAGAATGGTTATGTTTTATCCAACAATACCATCGAATCTTTCGTATTTATCACGAAAGAGAACACGTCCCAAATATTTGTGCAGGCAGGCGCACAAATTTGGACATATTGTAAGTCCATTTAGACCAGATTATAATTAGTTTCAGCTTACATGTAGGTCTATCAAATATGTTGGGGGTGAAGACAAAAACGAAATGACCGAGGAATGGAAATAGGGATGCTGAAATTGACATATCAAAACATCGATATGTTTTTTAGGTGATAGTTTTCGAATAAATTGTAATGAATATTTCTGTGCGATACAATAATCAACGATTCAGGTAAAATTGACAATATTAGTGTTATTAGCATAGTGCCCCATATCATATGAAACTTAATAGGTCATCTCGGGTACGTGAAATATTTATACAATCAAAATTGTAATTCAATAGCTTTAAATTTAGAGTTCATGCCAAATAAAACCAAAAAAGAACTGTGACCAGGCGACTTTTCGATATTCATCGATGCACACGGTAGGTAAAAATAAATATCGGTATTTTTATGCGATGGGCGGACAAGGGACTAGCAATGTGACCATATAGTGTGACGACGCGGTATTAAAATAGCGAAAAAATCTGCACAAATGGTTATTAATTGTACATAAACAAAGAAAAGAGGGTAGAAATGCCATGCAAAACAATCGTGAATCAATAAAAATGTAAAAAGTTGGTTCGAGGTGCCGGAAAATAATGCAAACATGCATTTTTCTATACCAGACACGCAGGACCTGGGCTCGCCCACGTACACTGTCTATAATATACACATAAATGGGAGCTATCATTGTTGCCTGCGTTACAAGCAACTGCATTCATTAAACGAACAAATGCGACGGCATTGCTCGAGTTTGAGTTTGCCTCCTTTTCCCCCAAAAAGGTTTCTACCGCTAACCAATGGACAGCTGGAGACCAGACGAAGTGGTCTGGAACAGTATTTGCAGATCATTGGTCAGGACGCTCGATTTGCTCGATTGCCGTTTGTACATCAGTTCTTCCAGCGTGCCCAGCTGGACACGGCGCTGGCCGAGGGCAATGTGGGGAGCGACAGCGAGGAAAAACAGCTCGAGGTGGAGGTCTACACAAATCCGAAAGGAGCACAGTTGCTGGTTAATTGTAATGTGCAACAGAATGCCAGTTTGCTACTAAAGAGCGTATGCCGTGAACTGAAGCTGCCAGAAGAGCTGATGAAATTGTTTTGTCTGTACCTGATGCGAAAAAAAAGGGAAACTGACGAGATGGTTCTGGTGCGTCGCCTGATGGACTTCGAGTCGCCATACATAACACGGCTTCATGCCCAGCCATGTGAGTTGCTGCTTCGCACGTGTTACTGGGACTCGAGCTGGGATGCCAAGCTGTACGGGAATAAAGTGGCCCTGAACTTGCTGTATAATCAGACCGTGGCAGATGTAAGTAGAGAATGGGTTGTGATCTGCACTCCTGGGCTTGGTCGGCAATTGAGCCATCTTCAAATGCAAGGGCGCTCCTTGGAATACATGGATGTAGTGCGCGAATTGCCCTCCTACGGCTGCCTGCAGTTTGAGGCTGCGAATGTTGACTATCCGGAACCGAAAACTGTGGCTTTGGTCAGCATTGGCAACAAGGAGCTCAGCTTTCGCACGGTACGCGGCGCTAAAATATACGAGACAAAGTTTCGGGTCACTAGGATGCGCTCATGGCGTGTCAGTGTGATCCACAATACGCTGGAGTCGAGGCATGAGCCCTCACAGTTGCAGTTGGCATTTGAGTATTTGATTTCGAAGCAAACACTGCGCTGGATAACTATTAGCAGTGACCAGGCCATGCTGATGTCTGTATGCCTGCAGGCAATGGTAGATCAGCTGTTGCACGGTGGAGGAGGGAAACCAGATCAGAGTAGCGACGATGAACAGGACGCAGGAACGTCCGCATCGGCCGCATCCACACCCAGCTCGGTATCATCGACATCGACCTGTGCATCCACATCATATTCGACAACGACAGCGTCTATAACAACGCCGCCAGTCAAGTTTCTTGCTCAGGACTTGGCGCCCAAGTCAAAGCAGCAGAGACTTACGACGTCCCGAACCTTTGGAGCGGTGTTCTTTCGCAACGATGGGGAGGATAGCGCACGTGTGGCCAATGAAGCGTTTGAGGGTATTGGGGACGATGATCTCTGAGCGCTAGCCAAATTAATGGGTGCCAATGGGTAGTTGAATTTCTTGAATATTTAAATATCCGAATGTTTTGTAACCACTGTAATTGTTAACCACACAAATCAAAACCGCACATTTAAAGTACCACAGTTAGTAATTTTTGCGTGTATATAACATTATTTTCTCGGCTGCTTGGAAATCCCAAGGGAAAATGTATGAAATGGAAGTTTTATTGTATAGAACCGGTGATGTATTGATGAATGCTCAACAAGAAAGCGTTTTCTTACCTTTATTATTTATAAGAAATGTTAAATTATTATAAATGCTCTGTAAATGGAACTTTTTTGACACATTTGTAACCTGCTTATTGTTTAACTCTTATTGTAATATATGTATGTGAATCTTTTTATGTTTACTCCTAGAATAAATACGTTATGCATTTGGAAAAATAAATGTACTGATTACTACTGTGTAAGGTTTGTTTTCTACCTGGCGGAAACATTATATTATTGCTTCTTTAAATATAAATGTTTAAATTGTATTGGTATACCTTCTTTCCGGCTTCGATTTTCTCATATCATCTAACTAAGCTTAATGGTTTAAACAGGGCTGGATACGCACTCAGGCCTTAGAAAATTATCCAAGAAATTTGAGTACGCGCCATCCTATCCGGTCAGAATACTGAAATATACAATTAAATACCTTTAATAGATTATATATACCAGTTTCGGTATATTTTATCGATAAGTAAAAAAGCGCGTAAAATTCAGGCTGCAGCAAAAATCTTCAACGGCAAGAATAATTGTTGTCGCGGCCGACAACGGCAGCCCAGGCGCAAAATATCATCGACTAAACGAATTAAAAAGCTTAATTAACAGCAGGGTCGTATTTGCACAAATTCGCGTCACGAACTTATACACTTTGTTGTTGTTGTTGTTGCGTTTGTAGTGTGTTTGTGTTTACTGATGTCAAAATGAACCAAAGTGAGTCGGAAATTGCACCGGAGAAGGAGAAACAATGAAGCAATTAATAAAACAGGTAACTTCATGAAACTCAAAGTTTATCTATACAAATAACGGAAAGGAACCACAAGTGGCAATGGCGGTGGGAATAGAAGAGGAAGAGATAACGAAAGTTCTCGAATTTGTTAGGAAATTGAATGAATACACTTTTGACTAGCGGTGATTTATTACACGTAAATATATGGATTCACATAAAAATTGAGCCTTAGATTAGCGCTGAGACCGGGGAAACCGAAGTCATTTGGCACTGGGGCTTGGTGTGAAGTGTGAAGTCCTCGGGGTTAGTGTCACTCTATTACTGGTTCCAAAATAAATATTGCTTATAACTAGGTAAGGAGTACGAGTAAGATAAATAGAACAGAAGGTTTGCAGGCCTAAATGCAAGTCGACAACAGTAATAAAAGCTGATAGTGTCTTGCGATTGCCCGACCATCAACCCCCCAGATCCCAGTCCACTCCCCATCTGTTGATCCACACTAGTTGTTTCGCCTAGTTGTTGTTGTGGGTGTAGTAGAGGACCGTGTTTCCGGGAAGCTGCCAGTGGGAGGCCTTTAGCTCGATGAGCTGCAGCAGTGTCCGACGGATGGCCGCGGCCGAGTCGCCCGCATTCAAGAAGGCATCGCGCACTAGGCTCATGAGCAGCTCCAGTTGCTGGGGCAGCTGCTGCTCCACGTCCTGACCAATGCAGGTGAGGACATAGAACAGGCACTCAATCTGGAACGAAAGAAATCGTATATAACCATTTGATTTGTGAGTCCAGCTAGGGCAGACGCACCTCTGATAGCGAGCGAATCGGCGGACGCACACAATCCTCGCAGCACTTCGACAGCAGGCTGAGCAGGACCAATGGAGGTGGTGTTCCTTCGTGGTGGGTGCGCAGCTGGATTTGGCGCCGCTTCAACTGGCAGAACATCTCCGTGAGGAAGGCCATGAAGGCCGTGAAACGGACACGTGAAGGTGACTTCATGCCCTGGATGGCAAACAGTAGCTAAGGAAAGAAATAAATCATGGATTAAAGATTCGGATAAACTTCCCTTATGGCTACCTTCTCGCGCTCCTGGTACCACTGACGGCACGTATTGAGCAACGCCTCCAGGAAGGTCTCCTTCTGCTCCCTGGCTATGATATTAAGGCATAGACGGGAGATGGGCAAGGCGAAGCGCCGGCTCTCCACCGCCCGCTTGATAAACTGCGACGTCAGCTCCATTAGGCAACGCGAGTTCAGCTGATTCGGATCCTCCAGAGCTGTGTCGATCAGGGCCTGGATCTCCGGCGTGAACCCTCCAATGTCGGACATCTCGTTGCCCAGGCCCAGGCCCAGACCGGCCATGCCACGGGTCAGAGCATCAGCCGAAGACAGGGACTTGGAGCGTTGCAGGGCATTGCCGTTCATATAGGGATCGATCGAGCCATTGAGGTTTCCCTGTCCATACGGCTGTCCATAGTTCTGTTGGAACTGGCTGTGGGATGCCGAAGACTTCTGCTGTCCTCTGGGCTCCGGGGCAAACTTAACCCGATTCGTTGTCTGAAATGGGTGTACAAAATGTGAGATCATGAGAGTCTACCTTATCAGTCTGCTTACATGGAGTATATTGCCACTGGATGGGGAGCTCATGAGAGGCATTTGGCCACCCGCCAGGGGACTGATTGGATGCGTCACTAAAATGGAGCGATGGTGGCTAGCCTTCATTCCGCCGGGCATGTTGCCCAGGGAAAGACCCGCCTGTCGTCGGTTCACGTTCACATTCACGTATTGGCCCATTGAGGGGCTCTGGCCGGGGCCGTCGTTGGGGAAGATCAGCGACGAACTGGAAGAATGTTGTAGATTGTAGTTTAGCTCTGCAAGGAGACGGGAAGAGGGGTAAACGATGGCATTAAAAAGGGTTTGCTTTACCGATTACTGAGTGCCTCGGTTGGCGAGCAGTTGCCCGTCATCGTGAACTCCTGGGCATTCACATTCAGTTTGTTTGCACCACCTGCACCTGCACCACCAATCGCAGCAGCCAAATCGCCGCGCACATCTGTGACAGAGGCATTTATACAGAGGAGGGAGGACACCAAGAGTTTATAGCATAATGATGTGAGGGGCAGGACAACATTTTTGAAGGTGTTTGTGTTTGTGTGTGTGGAGTTTCGAGTGTATATAGAGTATGAGAGAGACATATGAAAAGAATCGAAAAGAAAGATATTGTCTCAATAAGTAATCGGTAGTCTATATAAAGCTTGCAGCTGAAAGTGCGAAGCAGCCGAGAAAGCAGCTGGATAAAAGATTTCCCCGCAAAAGGTAACAAAGATTATGCGGTGAAAAACTCTTCGAAAGCATATCCATCTCATGCAGTATTCTATGGTATTTCTAGCTCTGCTTTATGTATCAATACTTTTATTGTTCCCTTTTATCGTTGATTCGCTGTACAAAGTTTTGTATTTATGGCATGAGATATCGGTTCTAGCTGGATAATATTATAATGGATTCGAATTGCACTATCCTATAGGCAGCATAAAGCATTCTGCCAAGCTTACTATGCAGACAAGCAAGACAAAATAAAGAGGAAACAAATGTAATTACTCACTTGGCGGTCGGTATATATCCATGGCGGGTTTGCCCCGCATCTGTCCCGACTGCTGAACATTTCCAGGAACATTAAAAGCCAGACTACGCCTTTTGTTGATATTCTAAAATCGAGAGAACGTTTAAGTAGACCCCAAATCGAAGACAGATAGTGAGAGATAAGTGACAGCACCTGTTGATTCGAGGTGCGGACAAAGCTGCGTTCCCTGGATATAACACCGGGCATCATGGGCTGAAAATCGGGCGACTTGCGTATCTTTCGAGCATCATTATGTTGACTGTTCAGGCTAGCCTGTGAGTGTTCCACTTTCTCGGCCATTTCCGTGCTGGTTCTGATCTGATCAGATTTCTGATCTGTTTAGCCTAATCTTTGGTAGATTGTAGATTATCCTCTGGTTAATTGATTTACAACTGGGATTCCTTGGAATAAACCTTTAGGTTCTAAGTTTCTCTGTGTTTTTTCAGTATTTGAGTAAATTTGTACATATCACAATAGTTGATTCCTCTCTGATCCGATCGTTTCTTCTGTTTGAGTTTGAGTTGAAGTCTCTCCTTAATACAATGTTTGCAGAGTCAGATTGCTTGGTCTACAATGGAATGAAGTGTGGATCGTTTGTGAGATTCATTTTGCATAAAGCCCAAGTCAAGCCCATAACATGTTCACCTACTCAGACAATACATCAAATATCAAGATACAGGGAAATGTTTACCCAAGAGAGAGAGAGAGAAGTCGAAAACTACTTGAATCTCTTGGGGCAATCTGCCAGTCCGTCCCAGTGCCTGTGTCTGTGGCAACCGGCTTTATAGATGAGCGTAGGAGTTGCATCTGGTTTCTGGTGCCCAAGCTGAACAATTCATATTCACAGCAGCCATGACATCAGCCTCAAAGTAATGTAAGAGATCCAAGCGCTACCCACCAGAAGAAGGGTACTACCATATACATATGTATGTATATACATATCATATGACTGCTATGTGAACTTGCAGCGTTAATTATTGTACTCTCAAGAGCCACAAGCCCCAAGCGATACTTGGAAGTAGAAGATTTGGATAGTGGAGGGATGAATCACTTACCTTTTTGTGCAAAGTATATACTTCTTCCAATTTGTTTCGAGCTTTTGTATTTATATGTATATATATAAATGTGTTCGTCGATTCGATTGCTGCTTGGCTGTTGTTGCTGCAGTTCTTGATTTTTGTTTTTTATTTTTTGTTCGTATAAAGATATTTATCTATTTCAATAGATACGCTCTTTCTCTTTCGTCTATCGTTGAATTATGCTGAGCAGGCACGCGCTCAAAGTCCAGCCGCAAAGCCATAAGCCATAAGTAATAATTCCGAAAACAGTGCCGGAGATATTCCAAATATGAATGGAGGAATACAAACTCTAGCTATGAATTCTCGCACACACACCGATAAAGATATACACTTGAGCACGATCGTAGCGGGGGGATCGTAATTGATTGTATCTTTTGTGTGTGGTTTATGTGTGTGGGGGAGCAGCAGCTGTTCGAAGAGAGAAATGGTCTCGAGGGATGAGTCAATGGAGTGGAGCTCACCGTGGGACAGCGTTAGTCGTTTTGGTTTGTTGCTTTGTGCTGCTTGACCTCCGCCCTCTCTTATTCTCTCTGTGGTTCTGCTGTAATTGCGTTTTCCTCTTGTGTTTGTTTGGTTTTGTTCGCGTTATTTTCGTTCGTTTCTCTTTTTAATGTAGATCGCTCGCTATATATTATAGTTCTTATTCATCGGATTACTCACATGGGCGCATACAACTAGACACTACACATAAGCACAAAGATAGAGGGAGAAATTATGAACAATTTGTATACACTTGCAGGGAAGGTACTATGATTTTGAGCCATAAAACTCCCTAGGATGACAACATTAAAATCTACTCTAAAGAGACGGTGGTTCTATAAGGGTATTTGCATATTCGACCCCATGGCCTTTTCTATTCTTGTTTTTTATTTTCTACGCCTGCTCTCTCCACCCACACTACCCTTCTTCCTCTATTGCCAAAAAAAATCGCTCACATGTGCCGCTGCCATCGCATCTATATTTATACTATATGACGGACGGATGGATGATATATGTATGTACATATGTATTTCCACGGACAAACAGACAGACGCAGGTATATGCCTGCATTTTGCGCGTCTTCCGTTTCCGCCAGAGCCATAAACCAGAACTGGGTGTGACGTCGTCGACTCTTGGTGCGATCCGAGGCACAAAACAACACAGAGGAATCTATTTCACTATAACTATTATTGGCTTTATATTTATTTAGTATTTTGTTTGGCAATATGATTTCCGTCGTTCCCAGAAAGATTTTTTTTGTCTATTTTTAAACCGATTGGGGCTTGAGGAGCGGCCAAAGCCGAAAAAGCAAAAGAACGAATTTTAGAATCGGGGACGGGGTTGGGTATGGGGACGACGGAAAAACTTATGTACTTGGCATGAATCACATCACATAATGGGAAACGAATTCCGATTCTGATTCCGACGATTCGGTAGAGCGGAATAGAGACAGAGACCAACCAACAGTTGGATCGCGGATGGCACATACTGTTTTGTTTAAATATAGAATCTGCTTCAGCTGATGCCTTCTCCGCTCTTCTCCGCGTACTACTGCAATTGTTCGAGTTTTAGTTTATGTTTGGGGCACATATGTTCGTTGATCAGACTCCTCCGAATAAATATATCGTCGTACACTATGGATGTCGTATTATGGTATATATCCATATATCGCTGTGCGTCGTGTCGGGTGTGTGTTTTCGCAAGTAGTATGTTTGTATGTATGTAAGATATGTAGGTGAGTAACACGCTTAAACTTAAAAATTAAATCATCGGCGCGAGCGATCAGTTCAAGACTGAAAAACGTTGAAGCGCCGCACACAAAAGCTAACCAAAAGCTCCCTCTCTCTCTCTCTCTGTGGCAAAGCACAAGCAAATCAGATTTAGAGTGGGAGAGCGGTGATCTCTAACCAGGGCTGTCGAGTGACCGTTTGATATGGAATATAGTAGACACCAGTTGGTAATATGTTTAGTTTTCAATGCACAATAGTTCTTTATACTTAAAACAAATCATTCGACTTGGTACAAAACACAGTAAAAAAAAAATTAAAATCAATGCGAAATGAACAATCTAGGGAGAACTTCGGGTTGATAAAAAACATTTATCTACCTTAGTTTATATATCATACAACATACATATAACATATTACATATCATGGAATTATATTTTATGGTTAGACAGCTGCGTTCTTATCGGGGCAGTGTCGTATGTACTCGTATAAATCTCTGGTTACATTATATTTAGCGTGCATTCAGGTAAAATTATAATTAAAACCCAATTATTGATTGCTTAAACTATGAAAAAGTATGTTTTATGGATTGTGTATTGGGCGGGGAGCATAACTACTTTGTGGGCGTGGCAAGGGAGTTGTTAAGCGAGTTGGATAGCTGCTCCTCCTGGTCCTTGTCGAGACCGAGGGCCATGGTTAGGAGCTTGACCACGCACCGCTGCTCATGTACCTCGCCCTCGCCCTTTTCGGTGGAGGTGATGTCCTTTTCCAGCTTAAGCTTCTCTTCGGCGGCCATCAGGATGCCTTCCTCGATGGTGCTCTCTGCCACCAGGCGGTAGATGGTGACTGGACGCTGCTGGCCCATGCGATGACACCGATCCTCGGCCTGCTTGTCGTTGTACGGGTTGAAGTCGATGTCGTGGATAATACAGGTGTCTGCAGCCGTTAGGTTGATGCCCACGCCGCCCGCCTTTGTTGATAGCAGAAACACAAAGATGTTGTCATCCACATTGAAGTCCGTGATGAGATCCTGTCGCTCCTTCACGGCAGTGGCTCCGTCCAGACGGCAGAATCCATGCTTTCGTATCCGCATATACTCCTCCACAATGTCCAGCATCATGGTGAACTGGCTGAAGAGCAGCACCCTGTGACCCTCCTCCTTCAGCTTCGGCAGCAGCGAGTCCAGGAACTCGAATTTCCCCGAATCGCATATCAATTCATCCGGTATCCTCACATCGTGCATTTCCTTTATCAAACAAGGAATATTAATATTAATTTTGAAAGTTTTCTTTCTTTTGGGATTTCACATACATGCTTGTTGCATAGCTGATAGACCTGAAAGTCTGACATGATGGCCAGCTCCTCGAAAATATACTGCTCGTTGGTCTTTTTGTAGCTTGTAGCTCGGGCCAATCGCTTGGAGAAGCCGCGCAGAAGCTCGTCGGTGAAGTAGTGGCGCATGAGGAGCGGATGATTGGCACAGCGCCGCATCTCCATCATGATGGCGATGCCAGCCCGATCGCCGCTGCTGCATACGACGCCTTTGTTATTGGAATAATAGTGAACAACCTCGTGGTAGTACTCCCTCTGTTGGCTGCTCATGGGGACTTTTTTCTTTAAAAAGATTGGAATGATCATTTTGCGACTTAAGATTTTCAGCCTTTCCGCTCACCACAAAGCTTTGCTTCTTGGGCAGGTTGTTGAGGACATCTTTCTTGAGGCGCCTGAGAACAAACGGCTTCATGATGCGCTTGGCTCGCTGTATTTGCGTTTCCTGGAACTGGGACACCTCCTCCTGGTCGCCGTCGGTCTTGCTCTTCTGCAAAAGGAAAGCGAAAACCTCTTTAGCTCGATATGCACAAAAACGCCGACTCGGCTAGGTCTTGCCTTGACAAACAACGATTTTATGTCCTCGATACTCTTTGCAAAGAACTTGGGCATTACGAAGCACAACAGGGAGATCAGCTCCAGCAGGTTGTTCTGCAGGGGTGTGCCCGTGAGCAGGATGCGCATTTTGGCGTTGATGGTAATGAGATTGGCATACCGCTGCGTGGTCATGTTCTTCAGCATATGCGCCTCATCGAAGATGACGTAGTCCAGCTTGCACACCCGGAACATTTTCCTCTCTTCGGGCGTGGAGCCGACGATATGGTAGCTGTAACATCCAGCCGTCAATTAATGGGATGGATGACTCAAGGGGAGGGGGTTGGATTGTCGTTACTTACGTTGTCAGCAGGACATCGAAGCCAGTGAAGCCGTCTTTGGCATACCGCCCACGCATCCTCCTCCGCTCGTCCTGCGAGCCATGATACTTCTCCACCACCAGACTGGGACACCACCGGGAGATCTCGGCCTCCCAGTTGTCCAGTGTGGAGGAGGGCACCACAATCAGGTGGGCCGCCTTGCTTAGGCCTTTCTCCTTCAGATAGGCCAGAAAGGCTATCACCTGTATGGTCTTGCCCAGACCCATTTCGTCCGCCAGGATGCCGTTCATCTCCTGTTTGTGCATAACGGTAAGCCAATTGAGGCCTATTATTTGATAGTCGGCCAACTGCATTCTGCAATCAATTCGATATTAGCTAGCTTTCATGATTATCCTGGACATGGCTTACCCGCTAGTCAGCATCTTGGGCTGGTTCACGATACCGCCACCATTGGAAATAGCCTTCTCCAGGCGCGACACCATATTGTTGCACTTGTTCAAGATTGTGGCCACCGTGTTCTGCTTGTTGATCAGATCCTGGGCATAGTTCAGCAGATCGCCCGACATCCGGATGCTCTCCAGCTTCTTGCGTAGCCCCGCCCAGTCACTAAATGGCCGCTGCTCAATGATCAGAGTAGCCTTCTTCTCGGAGATCGTCTTCACCGACTGCAGCTCCACGAGGGTAGCATCGTTCATGAACTGGAACACCTTTTTGCGCTGGCCAGTCATTTTGGTGGCCATTTCGGAGTCGCTGTCATCACTGTCGTACACCTGATCCTTGGACTGCTTGACGTCTTCATCGTCCGAGCATTCGCCGTCCGAGTATGTGGGGGCCCTGCTGGAATGCGAGCTGGGCTGCAGCTTGGGCTTGACCAAGGGACCATTTTGCCCCTTCGGCTTGCAGTTCTCTCTCAGATAGCGTATGGATGCTCCCACATCCCAGTTTGAGCGCGAAAGCGACTCTTGAACGGCCTGAAATAACGGGGACAGTGGACAATTCTTTAACCTGTCTCAAAAGCGATTTGAAACTTAATATATATCGATATCTGTGATCCCCTTTTGCGACGCCTCTGTACGTGACAGCTGTTTTGGAATGCCGGCCCTGAACATCGGCCATGTTCCGCTTGCACATATGTATGGGATGAGCGGCGGGAAACCTCCTGCCCCGCGCCAGATTTTTACCTGTTCTGTTCGTGAACGTACCATTGTATCGTACTGCGGCGATATTTTTGCAGCTGCCATGTAGCGTTCCTCCTTTTCTTTCACCGTCAGCTCCAGCTTGCCCTTCTTCGTCACCTGGCTGTCGGCCCCATCACTGTCACTGTCTGCCATCACCAGGATGCGTTTCTTGCCAGGAACTCTCTCTGGAAAGGGTTGTCACAATTACAAACGCCCAGGCATGAAATGTCAATAGCTCAGTTACCAGTTTTTGCCTGGCCTGCAGAGACGGCTGCATTTTTATTGATGCGAAACTGTCGCAAATCACTCAGGCTCGATTTGGTAGGCGATGAGCTGTCTGACATCTTTAAGCAAGGCTGGCGCTAACTGACAGCTTGTTTACTTTTAGTCACAATTATGTGTGCCCAACTAAATACACGATTAACATATATGTGAAAATGATTTTCCTACACCTTTACCTTTACACTAGAGACCCTCAAACCATCGAGGGCACAATCTATAGTATCGATGGTTTTTCGACTATCATGATAGTATCGAGCTACTAGATATCGCGTCACCATCCTATTTTGATCTTGCTTTGTGTTAGGACACTTGGATATTTATATATATTAATATATCGATATATTTTGGTGATATTACTTTCTGTATATTTTTATGAAATATATATATCATTGCCCAACACTGCTCGTTGATGCTTTCGATATCCGCGCGCGAAATGTATAACTATGTTGTAGACTACAATTTGAATTTCCCCTCTTTTTCGTGGTGTGAGCAACATGCATCTTACGGGAACCTAGATTCATTGTTGCGAGTTCCTGTAACATACATTTGATTTGTATGGGAAAAATTTCAGACACATGGGGAAATTGAAATAGCAGCATTGTTGTGCAACTTTGGCACGGAATGAGCAACAATCTGCATACCTGGGGAAAATGGATATTATGGATTTGAGATATTGTTTGTAATTTCTGGCTCCAATTAATGCTGAATCTAGTCAGTCTCTGTTTTAAAGATATTTGCGAAATTTTGCAGCTGACGGGGTTCAATAATAGGTATCAGAACAGGGATAAATGTATATATAAAACACAAACATGTGTTGTAATAGGTAAAAAACATGTCAATCTAGGATAAAATCATAAATAATGTTTCAATGGAGCTTGAAACAAATCATTTAACATCAATTAAAGGAAATAAGGTATACAAAAGGCTATACGCATAGAAGGTCAACCAAGTTACTAGCAACACTGACGTCACCTTTAGTCGACGTTTTATGCTTTGGCCGATTTTGTTTGAACCTTAATATGTAAACAATGCAATAAAAAAGACTCCTGAAAACTTGCTAATCTTGTAGAAAATTTATGAATCTATCGGATAAAATTATTTGTTTAGGGCTGAGAGGGCCAACTATGTAGTAATATTAAACTGAATATCAAAATTGACGAATTTCATATCACAAAATATCATGGTATGGCAGCTCCAGCAACTACGAATTGCATGAGTCTGGCAACGCCACAAAAACGACATCACATTCGTTTTATGTTGTTTTTGCTTGAACCTTAATATGTAAATAATCCAATAAAAAGGACTTCTGAAAACTTGCCAATCTTGTAGAAGATTTATGTATCTATCGGATAAAATTATTTGTTTAGGGCTGAGAGGGCCAACTAGCTAGTAATATTAAACGGAATATCAAATTCGAGGAATATCAACGTTGAATGTTTTGAAAAAACAATCAATACTATCGTGATAGTATCAGGCTCAAATAATTATTAAAAACCATTGAAACCTTTTAGGAACTAGATGCCACCTGTCGATTTATTTACAAATTTGTCTTCGTATTTTATAGCTGCCTATCCATACATATCAAAAGCGCAACGCGTCTAGGTCGATACTATCATGATAGCCGTCGTTAGTATCGGATAGCAGAAAAACATCGATACCATCGATAGTGCCCTCGATGGTTTGACACCTCTAGGCCGCAGTGAATTTGTTTTTAAAGTTTGGGCCGCAGTAAATTTGAACTTTTTGAATTGCGTGGTTCAGCGCGCGCGTCGTCAAACAAATAACACTTAAATAAGTACAATTTTGGATAACGTATTTCTTTGGAGAGGCAAGCCGAGAGAGCAGAAAGAGAGTGAAAAAAAACAATCGGTTCGGCGGCAATACGGGTATTTTTAATCTAAGCTAAAAACGAAAAAAAAAAAAGTAAAATATACGGGTACAGCCGAGTGCTAAAATCGGGAAATTTAATGCAATATTTCTAAATGTGTTTATAAATCGCTAGCAACATAGTAACTAATTGCAAAAAGGTAAATTCTATTTCCCCAAAGAAGACGAGGCAAAGTCAAACAAAAGCAGAAAGGAAATGAAATGTGTAAAAAAAATCGATTGGATAATCTGTGTACGTGTATGGCTGTGTTTGAGTGTGTATGTGGCTGCTTTTTTTGTGTATGCGTGTGTGTTTGTTTAAACTCGAGCGAGTGGCGAAAAATTTAGCACAATGTGCAATAAAAGGCAATTTACCTCATTTAAAGTATGCACGAAAAAACACCGAGCACCGAGGAGAATACTTTGCCAAAGCACAGCCGTAAAATATTCAACCAGAAGCGCAGACCCACACACAGGCACGCATACACAGCAACAGCGTGACACTCGCGCTCTCACACGTACGCGCGTATGCAAAGGCAAAGGCAAAAGCAAAAAAAAAACAAAAGCAGAAACAGAACGTAGTGAATGTGCAAAAGCAGAATCAGCAGCAGGAAGGTGCTTGTTTGAGGGCGGAGGTAGCGGCAAACGATTTAATAATTTAAATAGACAAAAACTGCTAGTGCTGCAAGTGTGAGTGTGTGTGTGTGTGTGTGTGTGTGCGTGAATGAGTAAGTGAGTGCGAGTGAGTAGGCAATATCTATGCCCTGCCTGGCCATCAGCTGTTTGACACTTGACACGATCGTGGTCTCTCCCTCTGTAGTCCCTCTCCCACCCACTCTCACTCGTGTGCGTAGAAAGACCAACAATTGCAAAGACACGGAAAGTGCCAACAAAGCGGTAAAAGAAAATAAAAAGAGAACTTACAGACTGAAAACAAACTGCAAAAAACAGTGAAACTGAAAAACATGGCGTACATACTCTCTAGAATCCAATAACGCAACTTATTTCTCTCTCTCTTCCAAATCAGATGCTAATTTGTCCCTCATCTCTCTTTTCTCTTTGCAGCATCTCCCCATCTCGCTCATACATTTACAAATAGCGCGACTAGGAATTTATCTAAAGTGTAAACCAATGCTAATCCAAGCTGATAATCTAAGTGTAAACTAAGTGTAGGAACCAATACGAGAATAAACGCGTCTAAAACTGAAACAAAAAGCAAACCAACAAACAAGAGACAAAGAGCAAAGCAAAGCAAAGCATCGCGAGCGTGATAAACCAGCGGCAACAGCAACAAAAATTTCCTCTCCTCTCCGTGGTACCTTAGGTCGGCAAAATAGCTAAATCCATTTTGCAATTCTTAAAAAAGAAGAAATCACATCATAGTTCGGCATCAGGCGAGGGCAAGCTACAGCAGCAGTCCAGCTACGAGGAGGAGGGCGTCGGCGGTGGAGGAGGACCGGAGCAGGCGGCTAGCAGCAGCAGCAGCTCGGCTGGGCCAGGAGGAGCAGTAGGAGGAGGCGCCGCCGCCGCAAGCCAAAAGACAACGCCACAAACGGCAGCAGCAACCGCAGCAGCATCCGAAGGAGGAGCAGCCGCAACGAGCACGACAGACGGAGCAACAGGATCAGCAGCAGGAGCCTCCAGTGAGGAACCGCCACAGGTCTCTGCCAGCGCCACGTTTCGCCTTTCATCGCTCACGGGTACAATCTCGAAGATGGGGAACAACGCGACCACGTCCAACAAGAAGGTGGACGCCGCCGAGACGGTCAAGGAGTTCCTCGAGCAGGCCAAGGAGGAGTTCGAGGACAAGTGGCGCCGCAACCCCACCAATACCGCCGCACTCGATGACTTTGAGCGGATCAAGACGCTCGGAACGGGCTCCTTTGGCCGCGTGATGATCGTCCAGCACAAGCCCACGAAAGACTACTACGCCATGAAGATCCTCGACAAGCAGAAGGTCGTCAAGCTGAAGCAGGTGGAGCACACGCTGAACGAGAAGCGTATCCTGCAGGCCATCCAGTTTCCCTTCCTAGTGTCGCTGCGCTACCACTTCAAGGACAACTCCAACCTTTACATGGTTCTCGAGTACGTCCCCGGCGGCGAGATGTTCTCCCACCTGCGAAAGGTAGGCCGCTTCTCGGAGCCCCACTCGCGCTTCTACGCGGCGCAGATTGTGCTGGCCTTCGAGTATCTGCACTACCTGGACCTCATCTACCGGGACCTCAAGCCCGAGAATCTGCTGATTGACTCGCAAGGGTACCTCAAGGTCACGGACTTTGGGTTCGCCAAGCGCGTCAAGGGCCGCACCTGGACGCTCTGCGGCACGCCCGAGTATCTGGCGCCGGAGATTATCCTGTCGAAGGGCTACAACAAGGCCGTCGACTGGTGGGCGCTCGGCGTCCTCGTCTACGAGATGGCCGCTGGCTATCCGCCCTTCTTCGCGGATCAGCCCATCCAGATCTACGAGAAGATCGTCTCGGGTAAGGTGCGCTTCCCCTCGCACTTCGGCTCCGACCTGAAGGACCTGCTGCGCAACCTGCTGCAGGTCGACCTGACCAAGCGCTATGGCAATCTGAAGGCGGGCGTCAATGATATTAAGAACCAGAAGTGGTTCGCCTCCACCGACTGGATTGCGATCTTCCAAAAGAAAATCGAGGCCCCCTTCATACCCCGGTGTAAGGGGCCTGGCGACACAAGCAATTTCGATGACTACGAGGAGGAGGCTCTGCGGATCTCCAGCACCGAGAAGTGCGCCAAGGAGTTTGCTGAATTCTAGATCAAGTTTTCCACCACCTCAACTCCACCCACACATTTGCAACCGCCACAACAACAAGAACAACAGCAGGACAGAGCAGATCCGCTGCTGCACTTATTCCTTGCTCCTGGAGTTGCTGTCGCCAACTGCTGTTGCGGCCTGGCGGACCATGTCCTCATAGCCGTAGCCGCCGCCGCCGGCGTTGTCGTCGTCGTCTTGTCTATATGTCTACTTCTACTTGCAACTGCAACAACAGCCACAACAACTACTACTATCTACATCTACTACGTCTACGTCTACGTCTGGACATATGGTTTATCTATCTATGTCTACAAACCATCCACATGCCACGTATCGATCTATCTAATCACACAACATAACAACACAAAAAAAACATCTCTATATATTCTACTACATTGGATTTTTCACTACAATTTACTTAAATGTGAGTGCACTATTTTTATAAACCATAGACTCTAAGGCTTTATGCGTAACGATGAGCAGCTGTAAAGAACCTTTCGATCCGACGTATCAGTCGTAGGAAAAGAACGTTAGGAAGTGGAAATATCCCCTACATATAAATATATATGACTAACCGAGGAAAAAACTACTTTAGAAATGTTGAAGGGAAGAACTTTAGAGATATCAAAAGAAAACATACATATATACATCACAGATGAACAATTTCTTTAAAAATACGCATATTTGTCACTCGTGCCGACTAATTTCAGTCACTTTTTTGAGAAGGAAACCGATCTTCACGTATAAAAGAGATATCTTTAATAACCTTTCTCAATAATAGAGAATATTTGTAAAATTAACATTATATTTTATGCATGTACTAACTTTGGATCTTGGTTACTAATCCCCCGACTATACCCAATCTTCTGAAGCACTTTTTCTTATACATTTAAACCGCGATACATACATACATATATCATAGACTATCCCTTGCAATTCATTATGTTCTTTATACCATAATTTATATAACATTTCGTACAACTTAACCTATTATTTTGGCTAAATTTGTATATATTGCTTCTGTATTTTTATATTTATAAAAACATCGTTTAATTTTGTGTGTTCTTTTGAAGTATAACCTTTTTCTCTTCTCATATTTATTTAATCTCCATTTATACATATCCCTTTTCCATTATTACTTAATAATTCTGTTTATTGTACAAATCTAAATATTTATTCATACTCATTATTCATTCATACTCTTTTACCCACCAAATCGACATTTTCTCTGATGTTAATCTATTGTTTTTATTATATAAAGCATGACTACCCCACAATTCCTCCCACCACATATCATATTGCACAATTGAATGTTAATCTATTGACTATAAATAATATTAACCTTTTTCATAATGAGGTTTCATTTGTGTAGCGCAAGGGTAATTCTCCTCTCCACTGCACTCCTCTTTTTTGCTGACTGTTTGTTGTGTGACTTTTCCCTCATGTGATTGATGGGACGAGCATCAGTCTGATTGATTGATTGCTTTGCTCGCAGTTTAAGTGCGTTCCAGAGAGTTTTCGTTATGAGACAAGAGAGGCATGACATTCCTCAGACATTTGTTTGTTTGTTGTTTGCACAATATATGGATCGACATGGAATTCTTTTTTAATAAGATTCCCTCGAAATCGTATATTCCATTGGATGAATCGTCTCTCTGTGGGGCACATACCCTTTGGTTACTACTTCCCGATCTATATACGTGATGTTTCACACATTGTTCTTAGTAATTCCTAGTAAAGGAAAAACATAAACAAATGGCTATAAGTCATTCCAAAAGAGTGTCTTATCCTCTAGAATGACAAAGAGCAAACACAATACTGATAATATTATTATTTGTTGCCAAGAAATGTGCTCGCAATTCAAACAATTTCATGGGAAAACCAACTCTATATGTCGGTTTTTACTCTAATTTGTTTTCTGTTATCTTTATCAGTTTGCCTGGGAAAGTTTTAGCAAATTACTCTCTAATTCTCCTAAGGAATATTCACAATTGACCCATTTCTAGGGGTATATACTCGTAAATAATGCCAGAAACCTGAAACCAAAAACTTTCAACATGAAATATTATGAATACTTTTTCATTTGTCGACTTTTTGCGTGCCCCCTGGCCATTAAATAAAGAAACTACTACTACTCTTTCTGCTCGTAATTAATAAATTATAATATTTTATGTTCCCCTTTCATCCCCCAAAATATTTCAAGAGCAAAAAATTCGTGCAAATGCCGCATAAAATTCATTGGAAAATTCTGTGGAAAAGTGAAAACAACTAACGAAGAAAAACTTGAAATTCTAAAAAGATCGAAATATTGAGTGACCATGACCTTTGTCCGACCTTTAGCCAAGCCTCTGCGGCTGTCTTAAAATTATCTAAATATTTGCCATCACATCCATGTGTGTTCTGTTTCGCTTTATTTATACCCTGTACGAATCGTATATTTCCATGTGACATGTCTCTCGTCTACAAATTTTATTGGCACCAATTATAATTGTTGTTTGTTGCTTTTCTGTCGCTTGCTTTCTGCTGAAGCCGACGCTGAGGAGAAGGCCATCAATCATTTGTTTTGGGCCAAGTCAATTACGATTTCGTTCGTAGTCATGGGTACTAAGTACGAGTATTTGGGCATTAGGCATTTAGGCATTAGCCTTACTTATTTACCTTAAACGAAATGTATTCTATGGATTTTCTGATTGTTTATCGATGGGAAGAAGTGTGATGAGTGGAAAGGGGGTATTAGGGCGGGTGTGGCAGGCCCGCCATTGCTTCTACAGTATACGCTGTATAGAGGATAACTGGAACAGATTTTTAATTTAGGCATTATATTTCAAGTTTCATTACGATCGGATAATTTTGAGAGCTTGGATCATGAAAAAAGTTTGATAACTCTTCTTAAGTAGATTCGTTGTTCTTCGCTTGATTTTCTCATTGGTTTCTTCAGCTTTTCTGTTTATTTGGAGCACAAAATCATTTGGAGCCAAAGTTCACGTCACAGCTGGATGTCGCCCCAAACTTGTTCTGAGAAGTCGCAACAGACACGCACACTCTCAGAGACTCGACTTGCTCCAATAAGCAGCGCCTAGACCGTACGCCAAAGCCAAGTAAAGCAGTTCGTAGGCTATAGACACGACAAGAATGCAGCTGCCAACGCGTGTGTGCAACTGACGACGTTGTCTGGCCAATTTTGGGTCCATGAATACAAAAGGGGCTCGGGGGGATCTCAGCCTTGTAACAGTGCCCTCAAAATGGGGTTTGCCAACACGCACGCGCCACAACCCAAGCAAACGTTGGCGAAGAGAAGACAATGCTCGCAATTAAAGGAAGGATGGAAAGAAATAGCGAGAGAAAAGCATAGAAAGCAATTATCGAAGAGAGCTCCAGAGTTTTCCGAGTATTCAATAAGACAAATGTGTTTTCTGGTTCTCCAGTTTCCCATCGCTCAAAATCTATGGTAAACAGAGATTTTCACTCCCAAAGCAAAGAAAAACTACAGCTACGCGGCGTATGAGCAATGCAAATAAGAAGCAAGATTTAGAGGGAAAATAAAAGAGTGGGTCCGAAAAAAAAATTTGTTTTATTTTCGTTCTTTCATACGCAATGAGGATAAATTAATTGTGCTTTTGTTGTTGTTGTTTTTGTAAACTTTTTCGTTGATTTTTTTTTTTGAGGTTTTTTTCTCTGTATTTTGTTGTTGAGGTTTTTGCAAACGGGTTTAGCTGTAGCCCTCCCCTCTCTCCCTCTGAATATGTTAGAGGAGTGGCAGTGCAGGCCTTTAAATTGAGACAACAGTCAGTCAGCCTGAGACCAGATCCACACAACCAGAGATCCAGATATACAAAGCTACAGTCAGAGACTAGCAGCAACACAGGCAAAACGAAGGCAAACTGCGACCAAAATCATTTAAATATAACGCAAACACGTCGTGCCCGACCATCTCTCTGTCTTCATCGGCTTCGACTCGTCACCCGTCCGCAAGCCCTCCCCTCCCTTTTCATGTTGTTTTTGTGCTCGTTTTAATTCTTTTTTTGTTTCATTTGTGCAATTATTTTCGTCGTTTTTGCTTTCAAATTGTAGTCGCTGTTTATTTACTTATTTTCGCTTCTCGTTCCACTGTTTTCGCTCCGTTTCTCATAGCCATTGAATGATGCGGTATGGGTATATGGGGATTAACCATATTACGTTCTTCCATATCTCTGAGGGGAAGTTTCCAATGCATCAGAACCCTTTGCTTCAGAGTAGAGAGTATTAAATATTCTAGTTCAACGTTCTCTCACTCGTTACGGGATGTGTATCTATGAGATACAAACGTCCACAGTCTGTTTCTGTTTCTGTAGCTGCCTGTCTGTCTCCGCGACATCCAATGGACGGCAGGCAATTTTCATTCAGAATTTATGAGCAAATAAAATAGAATTGAACATGGAAAAACAGTGCCACAATGAAAATTGAAAATTTCTCTTTTATTTTCTGTTTACTTGTGGCGTTATTTATGGGCAGGTATATGCGATAGATTCAACTATATGTAGATACATATATCAGCTGGAAGGTATAGGAGAGATTAATGACTCCCGATGCAAAGTTGCAGATACACTTTTTGGGAGAGAGAGAGAGAAACTTTGCTATCGAATTTCTGGGAAATAGAATTCATTTGCCTTCTATTTAATGGACATTCGATTTCTTGAACACTTTTCTGAATGCTGATAAGGAATTAGTTTGAGAACAAATAGTGGACAACCATCGAGTGTTGCCCCACGGGAGGCAAGGGGTACCTTATCAGTAGAAAATTAAAAAAAGAGAGCAAATAAAATTAAACCCAATGACGCCACTTGTCATACTAAAAGGAGTATTAGGGGTATGGTGGGGGTGGGGGGGGGGGGGCTGCTTGAAAACTAAAACAGAACTGGGGAGGCAACACAGAAAAACAACAGCAACGAAACCGAACAGAACAGAACAGCTGGCGATAAGAATGAAGGGGTGCAAGGTGACTGTAAGGGGGTTGGGCGGTCGCAGAAGGGACACGAGTGTGGTGGCAACAAACAAAGGTAGTTATTAGATTCATTTATGCAGCTCCCACTCCCCCTGCCCACTGCCTTTACTTCAAGTTTTTCTTCCATAGAGCCTCTCTCTCTTGTTGGGCCTCTCAGAGGTTCTCGGTTCGCCGTCTGGCGTTCCCCTTATGGCCCCGATTCATTGTCTTTTGTTTGGTTTTTAATTTGTTTTGTTGGTTGAATGATGGCAGGGGAGAGAATGGGAGGGGGGGTAGAAAATGGGTTAAGAGTATGCACATCATCACCCCCTTCCACTTTTGCTGGCATAGTTTTTCGTGGTTACATCATCATCATCGTGATTATCGTTGTGATGTGATGCATTCATTATCATCATGTGTACTGATAACAAGAGACAACAATAACAGTACTTTTTATTGGTCCCTGCTCTCTTCGTACCCTGGCCCTCTCCCCACTGTCTGTGACGGCGAACATACAATTACAGTTATAGTCGTGCGTCTAATTGAATTTGATAAAAAAAAAACAGAATGAACAAAAGAACGGGAGAGAGGGGAAGAGGCAGCAGCAGAGGGGAATACAATTAGCGGGGGAGATAGAGGAAGAGAGGACAATTCCCATCGACCATCTCTCTTGCACAAATTCAATAAAATTGACATGTAATCAATAATAATTTTGTTGCCAGAGAAAAGAATAGAGAGAGACTCTCAATGTGGTTTGACATTGGAAAAGGGCGGCCTACCGAGTGGCAGAGAGAGAAAGCGGGCAGAGGGGAACGCGGGACCAGGTGCCAAGTAGCAAAAAAATAAAGAAAAAACAAAAAATTAACACAAAGGAAGATTATTTCAAGGGCCGCAGTATTGATACCCCTTTAGCCACTATTTAATTGGGGGACATGCGTCAAAGGATGGGAAGGATGCGGTAATTTGCTGTAAAAATGTACCTATAAGCAAACGGCATATGCGTTTCAAAAGAGTATTCGCCATGAGCAATTCGGGATATGTTTATAATGAAATCTAGTCACAACATAATACCCTCCTTCTGCAAGGGGTATAAGAGATTGAAAATATTATATATATTTTTGTTGCCTATTACCGTCCAACTCACTTCCTCCCTACACAGCGCACGTAGCGTAATTATTGATTAATTATTTTTATGTGTGTGCGTGGGGGGGAGTGTGTGCCTCTTTGTTTTACCCTATAGAAATTACACTGCGCAACGGGGAAATGAGGAGCGGGTAAGGGACTGCCTTCTTTAATGGAATCATCAATCTTTCGAGAATGACAAATACACTCTACCCTGCAGGAGAGTGTAGATTGGCACGGGCCGGAGGAGCATTTTTTTTGTACTCGGTTTTTGTATATTCTCTCTCTATTTAATTGGGTTATTTCGCATTCATGACGTCAGTCGTTTGACATTCTTCTACTTACGCATTTGTGATGATTCTCGTTTCAAATAAACAATTTGTTAAATGTCCTTGACCTATAGACAAATGCAGTGCCTCCGATCCCCCCGCTGCGTTAGTCGTTCATTTGAGTTTTGAAGGTAATCCCCATCCACATCCCCAACCTCTCCAACCGCATTGATAATTAAGCTTATTCTCTATGCACTTTACCTTGGAGGCCATGCCACCGCACCACATGACGTATACGCAACATGTTTTTGCATAAATTACGCATACGAATACGCCGTGTGGGTCGCTGTTATAGAGTGAATTTGTATACCCTCTATTGTCGAATGCTGCCAGAAGCAGATAAATGTAATTACTGTCTTATCATAATTACAAGAGAGAAAAAATAAGAACAAAATTAATGCGATGGGGGAGAGAAATAAGAATGATGACGATGGATGATGGCGTTTAAGCTTCTCAGCTGTGTTTCATCCACAGAGTCCACAGATACAACTCGAACGCACACTCACGCAGTGCACTCCATTCCCTCCGACCATCCCTCATCTCTTCTCATTTTCCTGGAATATTTCTTGTTGCTTCTGTAGTTGTTTCAAATTTTAATTTCATTTTATTGCAGCGCACAAATTGTGCGCCATGTCGCCGGCGGCGCTGTTGCGTGTAAGCCCCCATCCATTCATCCACTCATCCCCACTCTGCCCCTCTTGTGTCCATCAGTTCTTCCATTATCCTCCTCAGTGGCTTCCTTAGCCAATGTGCCCTGTGGCTCTGTGGGCGGCGTGGCATGGCATGGCGGGAGAGAGAGAAAAAAAGAGAGAGAGAGAGAGGGCTGCTCGAACAATAATCTCTCTGACAATTGAGAGGATTTATCCATTTTTCAGCCCGGAATGGTATACTCTTGAAAGATGTTTCGTGTTGAAATGAACTATTTCTCACATTCCCAGGCATGGAGACTACTCGATCTTCCCTCGCGGGGTGAAGGTGCGTTTGTGTGTAATGTTAATTGCCTTCATGCGCGCGCAAGACAACTTGAGTCTCCTGTTCATGGCTCCTCATACCCTTTCATCCCCTTAAAGCCTCGTGCTGCCTGCTGCTGCCTGCGGGCACCACAGTTGACCCCAGACCCAACCCAATCCTGCTGCAAAGTGTGGGTCCTGGCCTGAGTCCTACCGTGTCTTGCCTTGCCTTGCCCCTGGTCTTTAATTACTTTCGTAGTTAATTCTGTTACAACAAAAAGCGAGGCATGCGGCAGTGGCAGCAAACAGTAGCAACAGCAACAATGACAATGTCATTGTAAAAATTGAAATTTGCTTTTAATTTGCGCTCCTCGCTCTTGTCACTTGAACCATCAGCTTTTCCCGCTTGGCCCTCACCCGCTCCCTCCCCCTCTGTGTGTCTCTTGTTTCCGTTTCCTGTTCATTCCGTTTGACATTTTCTCTCTTTAGTGCTGCGGAATACGAGAGAAAATATGAAATGGAAAACGTATTTTATGCATATAAAATTTCTTTAATTGATTTGTCTTGAGGGCCTCTATTGATTTTCCCTTTTTTCTTTTCGTTTTGTGTGGTGTCATCCCCCAGTCCCGTGTCGCGTGTTCCGTGCCTCATGCCCCTCCATCGTGATGTCTGAGCTTTCGTTTGGCCTGAAAATTGATTTGATTTCAAAGCAAAAAAGTTTATTGACATTAGATACGGCGTACCGCATCGCTTCTACTATGATTATTGCCCCAAAAAGTTTTCCACACTTTGATTTACGAGCGAGAGCGCAATCGATGGATAATTGGCAGGCCAATCCCCGATTTAATTTTAAACTCCATGGAGAGGGTATGCTAATTAATGATGGGTATTGCTATGGTCGCAACAGCATACGAATTTGCGGATTTTTTATGGCATTTGTTTTCGTATTAAAGAAAGTTAAAAGTTCAAAGCTAATGTCTGTCTGTCTCTCAGAGATGAATGTGAGAACAGTATATTGAGAAAAGAAGAAACGAGAACAACAAAGCACCGAAAGCCGAAAGTGAATTGCAAATTGCAGATCTCTTTTCTGTTTTTGCGTTTATTGAACCCTCGAACCAGTGAGGCAGGGAAGAGTAGGAGCACTCGACTGATTGACCATCGGACAGAAGTCCGTAGAGGAAGCTGCTGCCAAAGTCAGTGAAGCGTAAGGGCAGATGGGTGGCCTGGGTTGCGAGGGGAGGGGAGGGTACGTTCGTCAACATTGAATGATGTTCAGTTGAAAGAGTTTGAATGGATTTTTTATTGAAGATACTTTTTTCTTGCAATTTGAAATCAATAAAAAAATTTGAATGGCAACTTTTCCACTTTTCTATTCTATACCTATTCACCTCCTGTCTATGAGAGCTTCTCTTGTGACAAGTGTTTCCTCATTCTTAGAAATCCCCTTGAATCCCCTTTCATTAGCTCTCTGTTTCACCGTGTTCTTATCTGTGTCTCTGGCAAGCCCTGAGATATGATACGTACATATATGATATGATATGAAATGCGTGGGCTTAGGACTCTGTCTCCGCTTTTGAAACTGAGTTAAGCAGCTGACGATGACGGTTGGTGGAGGGAGGTTCTACCGACATTTGACATAGTTCTCTCTCCTTCTACTTTTCTTTATCTCCCGTGTGAATTCTATGAAAGGCCAAGTGACGGAAAAGTGAGAGAGAAGAGGGACTGGGCACAGCAGGTGCTCGTTCGCACAGGTTCTCCCTCTGTCACTGTCCATCTCTGGGCAATCTCTGGGGTTGGTCCTGGGCCTTCCGTTGAATATTTTATGGATATACGGCACAAACTGCATTTTAAAAAGTGTGTAATTACCGACCAGGGGAATTCACTCGACAACCGACTGACTCCTTGACAAACTGACTGACGGACTAACTAGATGGGCGAATAGATGTGGAATGTGTGAATTAAGTGTTTAAAGTGAATATACAAGAATGGACTATAAATAAAGTGAATAAAATCGTGTGTCGCTTGTCATTTGTATAAGTGAGTGGGTGGGTGGCTCCACCCTGGGTCTGCGGTTATCGATGTTTTCTGTACAAATTATATAACATAAAGATGCATATATAAATGTTTTTTTTTGGGGGAAACTTCAGGTTGACCTGAAGGTTAGGGTGTGTACCACTGCATTCCAAGCTTTTATTGGGGATTTATGTAATCAAAAAGTGCAAATTCCGAGGGTAAGGAACTGCCTCAACAAAAAACTCGTTTTTATAATATTTTACACCCTCCGTATGAAAAATATTTTCGTGAAATATATGTTTCATTTATAGATCGTGCATGTATATCTAAAGATATTTTCGGTCTTGTCCACTCGCAGTGCCAGTGGCAGTGGTGCTTTTGCTTTTTTGTTGATTTATTAAAATGTTTTTCGTCTTTAATTTTGGTTGTTTTTGTGAGACCCCAAGACAGAAGATGAGGAGCTGATGGGGTTGCAGGGGTTGAAGGAAAGACTGAATATCTTTTTCTTATATAAATTAATTTATTTCATATGATTTAGGTATCCGTTGTTTTTGTGGAAAAATCTTCCGAATATATTTTATATATTTTGATTGTTCTCTTTGTTGGCAACAATTTTGTCATTGCCTGTAGGTCGAATATGTTGCCAGACATGCCAGCTATTTCTCCTTTTTGAAACCCCCCGTTTCGTTATAAAACTTTTAATGAATGTGAGAATCCATAGATATTTGAGTTATCTTACGATAGATACTACCCATAAATGACAAAGAATATGAGCCAATTGCCAAATACAGCGGAGGAATTTATTGCGAGGAAGTACCTCCCACATTTTTGCAGTCTTTTGGGGGTGCGAAAAACTCTTTTCGTCTTGATTTGTGGGAGGCTGAGCGGCCATTCACTTCAAGGCCACTCCCTGTTCGATCTCTGGACAAGTGAAAGTCTCTGTCTTTGGCCTCACGTAATGCGTACTCCCATTAGCCATTAGCCAGCAGTCCATAAGCCCTCCCTTAAGCCCATAATTTGTACGGTTTTTGGCTTTATGTAATTCGAGACAAGAGCCAGAGACAAAGCCAGAGATCTCTTGTAATTTCAATGCCACAACTCCGGAGACAGAGGAAAGCAAAGTGGAGGTACACTCGAGAGTGACGACTGTGTAATGCTATATATTGCAGTTCTCCAATTTCAGATATATGTTTGTATCTATTGTATACAAAATATATCTGTATCTTTATGGCTACACCTTTGCGTGGGTGCAGCGGTTCTGTCGGCGGTGGGGAGCCAGTGACGCTTTTTGTTTAAGCGATAAAATGCCGCCTGAAAATACAACCAACTTTTTTATCTTGTTATTCTTTTTACTTTTATACCTACATAACTGTGTGTGTGTATCTGTGTTTTGTGCAAGAGATTTAATATAGCACGCTGCTATGGCTCGCTTACGTCATAAGCTGCTGCCCCACTGCCATAGAAAGAGATGGAGAGACATGGGCATGGGTGGAAGCATGTGCTGGAGAGGTCTGATAAAGCGAAAAATCTATAAACCTTTTTACATGCCAATATGCTTCCAGCAGCAAACATAAGGGGGGAATATTTTCACTACTTTTGTTATTCCCACCTGATGGATGTGGCAGGTGCTGCTCCTCCTGGAAATGGAGGGTCCTTTCACCTTCCTTAAGTAGGATCTATGAAATCGAAAGCAGCTCCTGGAGTGCGGAGAGGGAACAATCATATCAAATTTATCCCATGAATAGCTCACAAGAAATGTCATTTATGGCATTTTTCTGGAAGAAAAGAAACCTCTCCCAAGTCTTACCCTGGGAAACCTGTAACCAAATGTAATCTCTGTATAAAACCACACATCTCGCTCATTCACCTACGCTTTTAGTTGCATGATTTTTTCGTTCTATTAAATTTTAAGACTGTAAACAAAAGCCCCCGCCGCCCCCAAAAAGTGAATACCTTGGCCCAGCTCTTCACGTGGCCAAAAATAGCAGAAATAACAGAACTACCAAAAATTAATAATATACTTAAAAGCCGTGAACTTTGAGAGTCGGAGATTCGATGATTTGTTTTTGTGAGTGATTCGATTCGATGCGAGCTGAATTTGAATATGTGAATATTGAATAAGATACGAGTATGCGGCTAGCGGAGGAGGTCAAGAAACCCGAGTAGGAAGTAGATGTTGAAAACAAGACCTCAGTTAAGGCTGATCGGTGATCGGATCGGATCGGAAGAATTAGCAGCTGCAGAACGAGAGATTGCGAATTATGCAAATTAACCCCCTTTTTTTTAATACTAAATAATTGTATCTTTCAGCGTAAATCACAAAACTACAACAACATCAAACTACAAAAACTACAATCTTCAGGTGGAACAGTCTAACAGTAGCGCTGCTCCTCCTCCTCGAAGCCAAACCTCAGCCGAAGCAGCCTTTTTATCTAGAGACCAGCCAGAGAGGGCCAGAAGCGGGATGACAGGATGAACGGAAAGGAAAGAATGCCCAAATGGAATAGAAGCCCAAATAGAGATATAGAAATAGCAATGGAAACAATTACAAATGACTTACATATAGATATTCATTCATACATATAGCGTATATAACCACGAGACTACAGATATTTAGTTGTAACGTAGTTTAGTCTTATAACCGAAGAAGAAGAATCGAGAAGAAAACGTAAAGAAAGCGGAAAACAAAAGAGAACAAACAAACATTGAGGAAATCCAGGAGAAACATCATCATCCAAAAAAAATGGCTAAAGAATTTCATATTTCATTTCGATGAACCCCCAATCCATCCATCGATTAATCGATTAATTCAATCAAGTGATTTACCGATCATTCGGTCAGTCAGTCAGTCAGAGGAAGCCACCAACCACCACCATAACAACAACAACTTGAGAGTAAAAAAACGCTTTAATAATTTTTAAATTAAATACAAAAGGTTAAATTTAACACAAAAAAATTATGGCACACTCAGTGTGCTTGAAAAAAAAACAAGAAGAAAGAATGAAAAAGAAGAAAAAAGCAGCAGGCAAATCATATGATAAATAAAATGTGTAATATTTATATAAAGAAAATAATTACGAAGAATCAGCGATACGAGTCTCCCATGGAAAGCCTCACTTCACAGACACAATAGCGAAACGGAAAGACAGGCATTTGGTCAAGTGGTTAGTGAGTGAAATCGAGATTCAGTGTTGCGCAACGAAAGGCAGTGTTTGTCAGCGCCTGAATATTCGTATACCCCCCGCGCGCACAGCTTGCGTTGATGTGTGTGTAGCTCTCGATATGTGTGTAGGCCTCGTGTAGACATGTCTCTAGCTATTTATATATAAAACATGCATACACATACATACATATATAAATGTTGTACAATCAGCGACGACGTGCAACAATAAATCGTGCAACAAACCCCCTTTCCTGCTCCCAGTAGAACACACGAGGACAGTGGGACAGCGTCACTCGTCAACCCATCATCGCAAACTCATAAATAGTTATCCATCCATCCAACATCCAAAACTCGCAAAGGAACCACACCAACAACTACTCAGATTCTAAAATAATAAATATTAAAAAGAAGAAAAAAGGAAGTAACAAATAAAAAGCATTGAAAACGCAGCAAGAAATATATAAGAATATACGATTTAAAAAACAAAAATGAAATCTTAATGTTTAATATTTAAGCCACGTAAAACAAAACAAAAACTGAAAACATTTGTGTGTAAAAAATCGTAAAAAAAACTAGGATTAAAAAAAAAAATTTAAAAAGAAGACGCAGTCGAATTTGGAGTCAAAGAATCAGGCAAAAATGTCGAAAGCTAGTTTGAAGTAAAGGTAAAGGAGAAGCGAGTATCAAGAGATGGAAGGATGTAGACAAAAAGCCAACTAAATATAGAGAAGCAAAATGGAAGGAGCAGCAGGTACAGTAATGCCAAAGGGTAGCTGTTGATTGGATTATATTTATTATTGTTTTTTTTTTATGTGAAAAAGTGCAAAGAAGAAAGGAGAGATTTCTATTAGGAAGATATATTTTTTATTAAAATTATTCCTCTGTTATTATTTATTTTATTAAAAGTGAAGAATTTTTTCGATTACGTTTTGGATGTTGTTGTTGTTGTGAGAGATATGTGAGATATGAGTTATATAGCGCAAGACAGAGAGTCGTAAAATGGAAAAGAATACAAATTAATTTATTACGCGTGTATTTTATGTTTTCTATGATGATTATACACAAGTATATTTGTTCAACTATAGTTGCGAGACAAAAGTCATAAATAGGCATACAAATTAAGCAGCTAAAGTTTATGGTAACTACGAGTAAATACGAGTAAAAAGAAAACTAAAGAACTAAATAGACACCGAAATCAATTGAGCAACCAGAAGAAGAAGTTTCTAGCAGCCACGATATGTTCACACATCACAATCAACATTTGATCATACATAGAGATACAGATAAATAATAAATGATTGATGATTTGGCTTGGAGTCCTTTTCTTCACTCACACACACTGACACTGACACACACATGTCCCGTACACACAAGCATACATATATGGAAAATAGTCGTACGAGTATGGTAGTAGTCTGAGAATAACAATTTAATATTGAGAATATATAACTAAAAATATATACAATACAACATATGTGCAGTAAGAGGAAGTTGTGCAATTTTAATTGTTTTCTCGTGCGTTTTAGTCTTTTGTGTTAGTTAACTTTTTACTGTAACTGTAGCAGAAGATCTATCTGAAAGTATCTGAAAGAGCTTTACTATCTGACTAATGATTTGATCTTTATGAATAACTTTAATATGTATTAAACGGAAAATTTTGCACTAATTTATAATTGTATTTAATGATTAATATAATCTATCTATCTACCTATCTTTTTTTTTGGTTGCTGGAACTTGTCCTTCCTCAGTCCAACAGTTTGTTCGATTAGTTTAGTAACAAAACAAAAGAAGAGTGAAAGATCTTTTCCCTTTTCGTTGTTTCACATGTGTGTGCGTTCAGAATATTGATAAATATATACATACATAATGATATATATATCCATAAAAAGAGGAGCAGACGAGGAGGAGCAGAAACGCAAACAAAATTCAAACAAATTATTTAATTTAGTTGATAAATTTAAGTTTATATAGCAAGTGCATATATAATATATATATATTTAAAAACCATACAAAAAAGATCTACAAAATCTTAAAAAAAAAAAAACAACATCAACCAAACAAAAACACATACAAGCATACAATAAAAACAAAAAATTATATCTAAACAAAAAAAAACAAACAAATTTGCGAAAAAGTAAAACAATTATAAGTAACAAATATAAAAAAAACGATGGAGAGAGACAACAACAAAAACACAAGGAAAAGAAAGGAAACAAAACAAACAAACAAAAAAACCAATAAAATGAATTTGAAATCCTTAAAAAATATATACACAAAATGTGGGAGTTCTCATTGATGTCTGATGGGGTGGGGGCGGAGAGGTTTGCTCTAAGATTTTCTCTTGAGGGGATGGGCCGGAAACGAATATGGAATGGAAAAGGAATGGAGCTCCTGCTGTCACGACAGACATACGGCTCCTACGAAATGTGTGAATGGAATTTCATGGATGAAATTCTCAAGTAAAAACATCTGCACTGGAAATTCCTTTCAGCCGAAGGAGACCTGTCATTGCCACTGCCACACGCCAGATGTCGGGATGTTACACATGAGTGTGTATACATACATATATATATGTATTTAGTAATCCCATCTTACGAATAAGTAAGTATATTAGAGCGTGTAATACATGTGCAAGTCTCGGAGTTTATATTTATGTTTTGGCAATAGCTTTACCAAAGGATATTACATGTAAATTTTGCCTTATGTCATTCGAATTTCCTAATATAATATTGTTTTCCCAGGCAGACACTTATTTAATGCGTTTTCTTGCAGCAAATTCCCACATAGTTTAACCGTAATTATCTTTGAATATATGATTCCGATGGAACCCCCATTCGATTGTAATCTATTAATAATCACAAAGCAATCATTTTTCCATTTTCTCAGACCACTTTTCCATGCAGAACATGCCCCAAACACACATGCCACGTATGGGTATCCGTATCATTTGAAGTTCGTATTCCTAAACTTTTGGTCGCATGCCCCAAAACACTAGAGAACAAAAAAAAAAGCTAAACAACTTTCCACAAAAAAAAACAACTGAAAATAAAACAAAGTGCAGAGAGGAAAATCGTTGGAAAAACAAAAAAAAGGACTGCGGGACTGTCAAAAAGTTGTGAATAATTTTTTGGTTTGTTTCGTTTTTCTTTCCCCTTCCGTACCATACGTACATATCGTACGATACGAAACGATAGGTACACCTTTTGACACACTTGCCGTTGGCTTTTCCTTTATACATTTCCACATGCCACAGAGTAAGAGTGGGATAGAGATAGCAAGAGAGAAAAGCAGTTTTTATTTTGTATTTCCTTGATTTTTCGGGTGGTCTCTGCAGACAAAAGTTGGCGTGTGTACATGCCATATAACACAGACACACACTCAAAGTACGATACATACACACACACGAGAGAGAAAAACACCCGCTTTATATGCATATTTATATATATACATATACTGTATATATACATATATATGGAATGTGAGGTTAGGCATGGCAAGCCATGGAAAGGAACAACAGGAGACGTAGTCGTCGTCCCGCATGTCTGAGGTTATTTATAGCAACACTTTTTCGGCCAACATTCACATTAGCTCCACTCTTGCGTTGGCTTTTCCATCCATGCTATGCTGTTGCTCCTTTCGCCAAGTTTGTCCTTAAGTTTAGGTCAGGATACGTACGGAACGGAACGGACCGGACAGGAAAGGACATTGGGGGACGGTAGGTAGGTGGGAGGAACAAACGCTAAGCAGCTTTATGATTTGTGTGTGTGGCGCTTCTGTGATCTGTGTGTTTGTGAGGCCTGGGGCAAGGGAATTTTTCTTTATGCAGTCAGAGAAACAGAGAGAGCGACAGAGAGACGGAAAATAATAATTCCAGCCATGGCCAAGTGAACAGTGAAGCCGGGCCTTTGTGTGCGAGACATCAAAGAGGAGTTTTCTCCATAAATAGATTAACCCCAGAGGGGATGGTAGCAGACTTTGGGAAATCCGATGAATAGTTGGCGGAAATTTACCATTAATTGTGTGGAATATTCAAAGAAAGGAAAACCTTAATAAGTTTTCCATTTCTAACGTTTAAGAATGAATAGTTTTGGAACCAATCGAAGGAATACTAACAAGTAGAATGCCGCTGTCCCCTCTGTCTGTATGTGTGGTACACGTGTCTTTTGTGGTTGTTCCACTGTACACTCGTATGAGTGCTCTTTTCCTTTGACCTCCTCCTTCTCTTCGTGCGGGTGGATGATTGTTTTTCTGGCTTGGCTTGCAAAAACCAGAGAAAGAGAACGAACCACAAAACAGAGAAGGCAATGGCCACTTTTCAATGTGTCGCCGTCCTACCAATTAGATTCCCTCCCTCCTAAGCCTCATACTCCCCCCTACGCTATTATAGCCAACCAATTTGTGGTGGTTGAGGAAATCTATACGAGTATGCATGTGGCATGTGGCACCGACAGGGGAGGGGCTCCCTCTGTGTTTCTGGTCTTTGTTGCGTTTTCTGCTGTGGCAGCAAATGTGTACGTGGCAGTCAATTGGATCTGGTAATTGGAAAATAAGTTGAAAATTCATTTTATTAAAGATACAGATACAGAGATGATACAGAGGAGGAGGACAGAGACAGGGTCTTTGAACCATTCCATAGTTCCATTCTGATAGTTCTGCAGATGCCAAATACCTGAAAAAACCACAGAGCAAAAGAATTCACGAGAAATATTTGCATTTAGCAGAATACCTGCAATGAAATGTGGCGCATAATTTATCTCGACATTTATGGGGGAATTTAAATCTATATAAATCATAAAACTAAATTTCAGAGCGTTCAGGCCACAGAGCATTCCGATTCTCCCGATCCGATGGCAACTAAATATATTCCCGCAAAATGTTGGCTGTCGTCTGACGGCAGTGGAAGCGGCAGCTGTGCAAACACTCTCTCTTTCCCCGAGGGAAGGGCACTCAACACATAGCACATATGCATATAGCAGAAGATATAGTAGAAAAGGGACTGACGACAGAGTGAGAGATACGTTAATTAAATTTCTATTCAATTGTTAACTTTTAAATGGAGCAAACAGCAGAGCAACTTCAGCTCCGAGAGAGAAAAGAGTGAGCGAGAGAGCACCGCTGTTTGATTGATTTATCTGTAACAATAATTATAGCCCTGCTCTAACAGAGCAAATTGAATCGACAACAAGTCCACGAACGTTGCAATTGCAGGTTGCATCATCATCAGAACCCAAACGATATCCAACGGATGTGCACGGCCCCTCCGTGCAATTTCCAAGCTAATTATTAACATGACTTTTGTTCGCATTGCACTCTCGCTGAAAGAGGGAGAGAGGAAGAGAGAGTACAGAGCTACAACTGAATTTTGATTTCATTTTCCGACTGGCTGCACACACAAATTGTGACACCCCATCCCTCCCCCTATTATCCCACACAGCGGGAGTTCCGAATGCATTTCGAGGCGGCACTAGTAAAGTAAAACTTTTATGAGTCCAGTCCAGACTTAAAATGCCTGTGCAATTATTCCAATGAATTCGCTCTTAATTAGATGGCGAACTTACGAGCTCTCTCTGCTGGCAACTCTGTTCTGCCAAGTGCAAAATGAGTAATACGCAAGTCGAATGCGAAACGAGTGTAGATATAGATCGAAGTTGCTGCTCACTTATTCACTCCTCCTTCACTCCATTTGAGCTTTTGCTCTCCTGATAATTCCCTCATGAGTAATGGCTTAAATGTCTGAAAATTAGTACAGGCACACCACCCCGGAGGCAAACGCCTGAAAAATAAATAAAATTACTCATAAAAAACGCTAAAGAAAACACAAATGTGCTTCAAACTGAACTGAAAAATCAAATGCGAGTCTAGTCTATAATATTTCTCGTAATTTTGTTTATTTATATAAAAAAAATACGTGAAAAAATCAGCAAAGGTTGAGGACAAGCGAATAAATTTAAGAAATAAAATTTCGAAAAATAAAAATAAAGAAAAGAACCAACGAAATTAAGAGATCAGGGTCTGTCTGTCGGTCTGTATATAGTATATTTATATATACAACTGCTGTTTATACCCATCTAATGCAAATATGCATATTTGTACGATATGTGTTTGCTTTAACAGTTCCACACATAATTGTATTATCAGAACCATAAACTGGAATTTTATTGACCAAAAAAACGTTATTAACAAATTAGAAGGAGGCGCCCAATCCCCTATCCACTCGATAGACAAACAATGGATATGGTAATATAAACACTGTATAAAGAGGCGAACATTTATGGAAATATTTCATGGAAATAGAAAACGGATACATACATATTTGAAGATGAAGAGAAAGATAGATATTTTTGTTCAGAATATTATTCCTGCATTTTTTCAGGTGTACCGAATTTTATATCTGTAATATCTATCTATATTTTAAGCTAAATTATTTCCAAATGCGTTGGAGGCTGTCTTTGACCGGTTATTATATTTTTAGCCTTGGGTTGAGAGGCGAAAATAGAAAATTAAAGATAAGACTACTACTATCGTTAATTTGTTCATGACATTGTTGTTCAGATTGAAATGTTTCTCAACGCGCCTCTTTTTGGTATCTCTACTTTCTTCCTCTAGATACTCTCCATTTCTCATTCTCGTTTTTGCATCTATCTCTGGGTGTCTCTGGTCTCTCCCTACCACTCTCCATCCGTCTGTCTGTTTCTTCCCCTTAAATTGGTATTAATTGATGGGGAGTACAGGGCATGGGCATGGACAGCATCCACAGAGAAGAGTGAACGGAACAGACAACAACAAACTTGTTGCCAGTCGGTCCGACTGTCAGTTGGTTCATTCAATCATTCTGGCCTAACCCAAAAAAACGTGCCGACTGTTTTTTGGGAGCAAGTGCGCCTGCGTCGAGGGAGAAGAGGCCCCCGAAAAAAAGAGTACAGACAGAGACACACACATCTAAGCCGAAATAAAATGTTTCGAGTACAGTGAGGCTTCCCTACAGACACCAACGAGAGGCCCAAGAGCTCACGACTCTCCCTATGGGGTTTCCCCTGTGGAGCTTGGAGGCATTTCTCTTGGCGTGAGGTCTTCTCTTGCCCTCCCACACCCTGCCTACAAAAATTTAAATTCGCGGCAATTACGTCAATTTTGCGTTGATTTTTCTTCATCTAGTGGTCCGTTCGTATACATATATCTATGGGGAAGTATCTCAGCGGTGCGGTGTCTGAGTATCTTTGTATCTGTGTATCTGCAGTGCATCTCTTGGGTGAGCCATTCAATTCATGTTCACACGTGTGTTTATTTTGCCTCGATTTTGACGCGGGGGCGTCGTGTCAGTCATGAGGAGAAATGGGGGAACGGATGAATGAGGGATGCTTCAGCGGATGGAAAGAGGCACACAGATACAGTATCTGCGGGTTTGTGTGTGTGTGTCTGTGGGGGTTATACAGTATGAAGTGTTACGGCATTTGTGGCATGGCATTGGCTTTCGCGTTTGTGTTTAAAATTTGGCTGTGTTATGCCACGAATATACAATATTTCACATATATTAAGTGTCATTAAATGATTTGTACGAAATTTTAATTCATTTTCATGTCAGTCAATCGGTTGAAAAGGTTTTTGCGGTTGCATAGGAATTTATGATTGGTTTTACAAGGGAAAGTAGAAGTAGAGCTGCTCTTTCCTTAACCATTCCTTGACCATGATCTCCTCGTCCTACTCTGCCTTCAGCCATCAATCAATCAATCCTGATGTTTGTTCCAATCAAAATTCTGTTGCTCCACATAAGAGCCTTTACCATTGGGTCTGAGGGGACACACAGACCGTTTTGTGGGTTCAGCCGAGTGCTGAATCATGCTCCACGTTAATGTTAATGCAAATAATTCTGTGGCCAGAGATGGGGAGAGGAGAAGAGAGGCAGAATTAAGAGTAGGGAGTGTTCAGGTAGAGAGTCCAATGAACGAGTAATTAAGAAACGTGGCCCAAAAGCAACAGAGAGAAATCAGACAAATGTCGCACAGCAATTTACAATTGTTTGCTCTCTGTCGCGGGGACCGACAATGCCAACAGCCGCCTCGGAAGGAACAAGGCAACGAATTTGGGGCTGGGTTCTTGATCGATTTTAATGCGCAGAAATATTGTGAAGGAGAGCAGTCCATTAATTGGCGATTACTTGAGGCAGAACCACAATGGAAGCCCCACACAAAGGATGGCACTTATTCCTGTGATAGTAATACTAAAAATGAATTGAAACCATAACCCATAACAGAATGATGACCAAAGGTGACAGAAATCGATCAAAAAATTGGGTAAACTCTAATATTTTAGGGTAAATTTAATTCACGAAGAGTGGGGCAGAGAGCGATAAACTTTTAAGATTTTTTCAAACGCACTTTGAGTTCCAAGTCTGATATTTCGCTTAATTAGAAATGATGTTAACACGCGACCGAGCACCGTCAATGGGACACAGAGTACTCACTCTGCGAATCAGTGGGACTATATCTGTATCTCTGTTTATTTCGCAAATGGAGATAAACGCATAGAACACACGGCGTATGAGTGTTGTCGCATGGATGTCGCCATGATTGCTCCCCCAAACGTACAGAGATCACTCAACAGCAATAACAACAATTCAAAAAAAAAAACAAGCGGCAGGGGAAAGGGGGCAGACGCGAAAAACGGTAAACGTGTTTGCCCCTAATTTGATTTGTCTCGGCTTCGACTGCGGCATAGCTTTAATTGAGCAAACACGGATTGTAGAGTATCTACACTGTCAGTCCCTGAATGTATCTCCACTCTCGTGTGTATCTGTATCTGTGTCTGTAGCGTGTGTGGTGTTTGTGGATGAGCTCATGGCGTTGGCTTTCAATTGCTGTGGCTCCTCCGACGACTGTCCGTTAATTAGCTCACCCTCTCCCACTCTCTCCTCTCTCTCTCTCTCTCTCTCTCTGCTTCCCTCTGAAGTAACAGCCGCAACAGATGATGATCCGCCGCACACAGATAGCCCCCACACAGATTGATTGCCATCGAGAGCAGCGCGTGGCCTTAAATTGGTAGATTGATTCCTCTGCTGTGGCTGCGACTTTATCATACTTGTATTACACTCTCTCAGTCCGCAACTCTCCTGACTCTCCTTCGATTCCTGGCATTTGCATACGTCAGATAGTCAGTCAGTCAGTCAGTCATTCATTCAGGAATAGACGGACGGACGAATCCATTAAACCGCATGAAATCCACTAAAATTGACAACAACCAGAGAGAAGAGCAGAACAGAGCAGAGAATACTCGTAATAACACGCGTCAGTGGCGTCAAAATATGCCTAGAAAATAAATAATATTGTGGCCTAGCGCATGAAGTAATGGAAGAAAGCTACTATAAATACAATACATACCCATACTAGTTGGGCAGAGAGGGGCAGAAGGGATTCTAAATACGGATTCCGATTGAAGTGCGAAATTGATGGCCAGAGAATTGCAAATAGTTGCCCCCTCATCATTATGGATGAAATTTAAATCTAGTACGAGAATTATTCCCATTGGAGCTGCGAATCTAATGTACCCAATTCCCAGCCTCTGATACATTAAAGAGTCTCTCTTTTCCTCCTGCTGCGAATCAGTTTGCGGATCAAACCCATTCAAGATTCTTAATCAATATGGCAAAAGTTTGCTTAAATTAAGAGCGAATTTTAATAACTTTTCACAGTTGAGAATCAAACTGAGGAAACTTTGCTAATTACACAGTGAGCAGAGTGTAGTGGTGTGGGGAGGAGTGAGCGTGAGAGTTGAGAGAACTGTACGGATGGAGGCTGAGACTGGAAAGAGATGGAAAGCCTCTTTCCGTTTGCCGCCTACCTCTAGCTAACTGAGCTAACTGAACCGAGGAGTGGAGCAGCTTCTAACGCTTCAGCGACCCTTGGAAAGGATGGATGGATTGAGGGGGGCAATGGGGGACTCTCGATTACTATTCAGGCAATGGGGGGATGGGAGGGATTGTATTGAGGGATTGCCTTGGCCTGCGCTTTCGAAGCGACCTTCTGGCAAGCCTCCTTTCCGCCTGAGCAGTCTCCGCATCCGCTACTGAGAATGCCAGAGAACGGAGAAGAGTGAAGCTGAGAACTTGGCTAACAAATGAAGCGAATGCTCAACTTTGGCCGCCTGCAATTTCATTCGATTTCAGGGCCCACACGCACCGCACACAGGTGGAAGGGAAAGGAAAGGAGGTGTCGGGGTGTCGGTATGAAAAATGGCATCTCGATTGTACGAAAGAGAGACGAAAAATGGGGGAAGGAGGCGTTGAATGATGATAAATCAATGAGTGGGGAAGAGTGTGGGGGGATACTTAATTAAGTCAATTATTTCGATGCGATTACACTGGAAAATGTTTAAGTGACGCATATCAATATGTTTCGCTTGGAAAGACGCACACACAAAGACACAGGCGTACACGTGGCATGTGGCATACATGGCATATGCGTAATGTAGGGTGCGGGGACTGTCTGTCGCTCAACTATCAGCGGAACACAGAACGAACACACCTTGAAATCCTTGACCACAGCTGACAGCTTGAATGTGTGTCTGTGTGTCTCTGTATCCTTGAAACCCAATACATTAGCACAGACAATCGGATGGGAGAGGACAGACAATGGAAGGGTGGGAAACTGCTCTACCTTTTGCTCCCTTTTAACCCTTACTCAACTGCGGGTCAAGTGGGGTCTGTCTTCTGCTCTGCTGTTGTTGTTGTGCAGAGAAACCTTGTAAATGGTAAAGCCACAGAGGGAAATTACGATATTTAATGTATTTTCCGAATTAAACGTACAATTGATGTATGCTTCTCCATCTCCCCCATTCCTTGTGGCATGTGGCATGTATAAAACATAAATATTAATGCACAATTATTTATGATTCGCAAACATTTTATGGCCCTCACAACCATGGCGTATGCGTAATGCCTTCCAAACAAGGAGCAAGAGCGGGGAAGAATTATAATCTCTGCCATAAAATCGAGCAATGAATGGGCTTCTCGCCACCCTCCGAAAAACGAGTATCGTCGAAGGCGCCCCTCCTGGGCCAAGACCATATTGGACCGAAATTTATTGATCGACAGAGGGAATATTTTACGCACCTAAAGAGATACAGATACAGATGGAAATGGAGATGCAGATGCAGATACAGATGAAAATGGGTCGAGAGATAACACAAAGATAAACGTGAGTGAGTGAGATTCGCATCTCTGGGTCGTCATTTATCAGCTTTTCCTCTGGAGATATATCCAAAAGCTATATTTGCATATCTCTCTCTGTCAAATCGCAGCTACGTTAATCTGGCCAAAAGTAGCATGCCAATGCCCTTGAGCCCCCTCCAGGGGCGGCATATCAAACACGACAGGGTGCCGACTCCGACAGAAGGTGACCCCAGACCCGACGGAGGGGTCTGTCTGCAAAATGCTGGAAAAACAGAGGAAGGCCAAAAGACAACCATTTCCGTTTTTCGCAGCAAATGAAACGAAAATGCAAATGAGGAGGCAAAAAAGAAGAAATCGAAAAGGAAAAGAGAAGACAAGGCAAGGCAAAGCAAAGAGAAAAGTGAAAAGAAAAAATTCGGTAGGAAAAGGGAAACAAGAAGTGCTGCCAAAATTAAGTTTGGGACAGAGATAGGGACCTATCTCATATCCCCTACAAGGATCATGCCCATACCCTGGCCCACTGGGCGTTAATTGGATTTATTTGTGAATTTTCTTTATTTTCATTATTTAATGAAAAGTTTTTCATTCGTGAGTGTGTGTCCGCTGTTGTGCCCTCTGCTCTCATCCATTTTTGGTACCCTTTCTGAGGCGACTACGATTTGAGTAGGAAACTTCTTCTATTATGTATATTCTACATATTCCTTGTGAATAATTCTTTTCTTCTTTTGCACGAATATCGAATCATTTTTCACCAAAATCCCCACACCGTTGTCTATATCCATATAGCGAATAATGCCTTCAGAAGAGTATCAAATGTTTCGACCCTAAAACCTCTCACCTTTGTTTTTGATTCTTTTGTTGTTTTAATTCGGCAGCCATTTGCATTTCGATTTGGCTGCTGCTGTTGCCGCTGTCGCTTTCCCATTTCCACTTCCATTTTCATTCCTATTGAATGACGTTGTTGTTGTTTTTGTTGTTGACAATAAAAATCGAAATCAATAAAACGAAAATTGATGCTTTCAGCCATAAAACAAAAAACGGAAATTGAAATGTGGTAAAAGTGAGTGAAGGACTACAGCCACACGGCCAGAGAGCTGTAGGGCATACGAAAAGGGATAGAGGGAGGCGCTACCTTTTCCATTTAGAGTTTCAGGATTGGGAGGAATTGCGGGGAATGCGTTCCAATGCAAATATCGATTCCCGACCCTCCCACAGAGAAAATGTCATAGGTCTGTAATTGAAGAGCGTTTCCAAATACAATTATATATTGCGTATAAAAGATAGATGGATGGATGGATGGATAGATTGAACCGCTTATCGCATCTGTAATTATCCCCAATTAAAAGTCAATCAGTCATCGGCGGCAGCAACGACATCGGCAGCGGCAACGGCGGAGGCTGTAAAGTGATTTTAACGCTTTCAACGCGCGACCCAAAACCACGCCCGAGGACCGCAATCCGAGTGAAAATCCGGAGAGAGAGATATAAAGAGAGGGGGGCGACGCCCACAACAAACAATCATATCTAAATCGGAATATACATATGTACGCGGGCAGTGTGTGTGTGCGTGTGGTGTGTGATGCCATTTATTTACTTAAAGATTAGATTAAATGTAGCGCCGCCGCCGTCTACTGCCGCCACAGAGAGAGAAGTGCTTCAAAAGAGGAAAACAAACTAGAGATTGGGCGGACCAAAAATCAGAATATCATTAACGTTTGAGACTTTTAAAAATATGTAATTCTACTGTGGATGCCTTCTTATTCGAACAAACTTCTATTTAATTCCTTAAGTCTATTCCCATCAGTTAACCTTCAGTTAACTGTCTAACAATACAGTATAATTTCCAAGTAAATGATATTTTCAACATTATCCCTTGCTTTAATTTGATAACTAACTTCTTTGGGTTCCACCACATTTCCACTCTGTACGCAGACGAATACGAATGTTTGTGTACGAGTATTAAGTATCTGTGTGTGTGTTTTTTTTGTGGGGGCTCCGTATTGGTTCTGTGCTGGTGTGTTTATCTAAATTGTGTGTCTGGATAGTTTGCTCTAAAATTTATTAATCCGCGCATTATTTGGAAAGCGATTGCAGGCACTTTGTTGGGATTTACTTGGGGAATTGATATTTGCCATGAAGACTGCAATCGAATCATATGCAAGTCGATGTTTGGCTGAAAGTTGATGTTGATGTTGCCCCTGCCACTGCCACTGCCACAGACATTTAAATATTCCAAAGACATACAAAAACGCCCACAGAAAACTGGTAACTCCTCGTCGCAGCGAACGTGAAATCCAAATCGAATCGAGTGCTGCTGAAATTTTGTGATTTTTTTCGAATGTGGAATTCTGTGGGCAGTGACACAAAAAAGAGCACAACAAGCAAGCAAGCAAGCAAGCATTCGAGTCGACTCGTACTCGATTTCGACACACAAATGCGTAACTTGCAACTGGCCAAAAATGGCGACAAAGCGTCGACTCCGACTCAGAGGCGGACTTACAGACTTACCCGCCGCATACGCCAGATACTCGTCTCAGATACATTTACACTTGCTTTGTGCACGAATTTATGATGACGACTTCTCTCTTTCTCCCTCTCTGTTGTATTTTTTGCACTTGCTCAATTCTTGTCTGGCTTTTGGCATATTTTTGGAGCTCATAAATTAATATGACGCTCACGTTGGCTTGAGAAGCATACACATATCGTACATACATACATGCCCGATATGTATCTACTCGTACCGAAGTGTAGATATATAATCACAGTTTTTTTTTGATTGTACAGATTTACCAGCTGTGGGGCACGCACAGTGGGCATGGGCAGTGGGATTGTCAAACATCTCCCAGGCACCAAAGCACCTCCCAAGCGATGCTCCCAGCACCCACCAGTATCTGTGTAACTGTGTATCTCTATCCATCCATATGTACGAGCAAGCAATCTAATCTGCGTGTGCATTGTGTGTGCTCATATGCTAAGTGAATACAAATTGCTGGTAATTACGGCACAGCAGCTCTACATACATATCTCTATAGCAATGGAATACTATAATGCTCAGAGATCGGACGTAGCGTAGCTCTGAGCACTCGTAAAAATAGAAATAATAAAACTTAATCGTACATCAAATTGTGCGGCAAATGAAATTGTTCTGTTCATTTCGGTTGAGTGCTCAAATCAAATTTCAAATATGAATGCGGGAGGTGCCGCCTCTAAGCCCAACAGTTACCCCTACTTCTGGTGGTTGGTGCTAGTTCTGGTCATAGTTTCTGTCAGATACCACTCCATGAATAAACCCCCAACAAATGTCAACCTCTGCTGTTCGTGTCTATAAATAATTTTCACTCTAATTTTTGTCCCCGATAAGCAGTAAGCTGTCGCACGCCCTCGTTTGGCTTGTGCACCTGTTGGACTCATCTGAATCTGATCCACAAAGTTTGGGGTCTTTTCCGTCTTCCATTGATAACTCTAATCGAAGAAGAGCCCACGAATCGAATATTGATTAGCACTGCAGCAGTCAAAAGGCAGTCGAAAGGTGTGGCAATAATTCGAAGCGACTCTTATCGGAATCGAGGGGAATGAGAACCCTTGGTGGGTACCCACCGTGCCAGTGCCAATGCCAGTGCCAGCGCCGGTGGCAGTGCCCCAAAATAGCACTCATGTGTCGACCACTTAAATGGCCAACTTCTGTGCTGCTGGAGCGTGTCGCAAAGATGCAACTGAACTCGGATTTCGTTCCCATCGGAGCTGCTCTTCGAAACTGGCAAAAAGAAGGAGGATAGAAGAGTGGGGAGGCGAGTGCCTGAATGGCGGCATCCCGCTGTTATGTCGTGCTGGGTTTCAGTTTCAGCAGAGTTCTCATCTCTGATTTTCCTCTCTCGCTTGCCCGTGGAATTTCCACTTTCCTTTGTCTCTCATATTATGTGTCTGTTGACCCATAACTGTTGCATATTTCCTCTGTCTCGCTCTCCGATGGCTGCAGTCCAAATTGTTGCGTATATTTAATTAATTGCGAGACAAATTACTCATACGCCCCGTACCCCCAGGCGAGAGAAGTTGAATGACTGGCAAATGCTATTGGATGCTTAAATTGATTCGAAATGCAATTGGTCTTCCATCGGATTACAGTCTCCTCCACGAGGAGAGTTCATGCTGATAATTGTCCCTCCATCGATCCAATACGGAGGGAGGGAGGGGAATGGGATTATTATTGGATTTCCTTTGTAGCTGCACCTTGAACCACATTTCAGTGCTCGAAAACATTTATAGATTTCCATCAAACAATCAAAGTTGGCACGTGGCAAGAGGATATATACTAGACTAGGCTATAGGCAATACTTAATAGCCAACAGTCGACGAGGTACGCCATTCCGCCAGAGTTCGCTGCAGTCTTGACTCCGTTCTGGGTGCCCCCTTACCCTTCAACCACCCCGCTGGCTTTGCGGATTCTCTATGGATATAAATATTTTTGTTCAGCTTTTCAGCACGCCACTTTATGTAAGCATTAAAACTAGCGCCTGTCGAGCGCAAAGTCAGACAAACAGACAGACAGATACACAAACGAGTATATACAGATGCATTTGGGTGTGTGTGTGTGTGTGTGGCATGTCGTGTGCAGCGTTTTGGCTTTGTTGCTGCAGCTTTTGATGTTGCTGTTGTTGCTGCATTTGTTGCCACTGCAATTTGCGAATATTCGTTACAAGGTCAATTCGTTCGTTCGAATGAAAAGTGCGAACAAAAAACGCAAATAAAACATTGTCTTCTTCCATCTATAACCGTGTGGAAAAATTAATTTAGATAATCCCAAAGAGAATAAACTTCTCTCTCTCTCTCTCTGTGTCTATCTCTTTGCGAGAACTATCTCGTATCTCGAAAGACTGCTAGATTTATGAACTAATTTGAATGGAATTTCATTTAATTTGTTTAATGTCTTCCCATCTATCAACAGAAACCAGAATACTTAATATTCAGAATGAAAGGTAGAAATACCCTCTTAAAGTTATATCTACTATTTAATAACATTTCTGAGCATCTCTGGCTCTTTCTCTCTCTCCTTCTCTTGTGGAGAATTCACTTTATCGAATAATTTGAATTGAATTTGATTCAATTGAAACCAAGCTGCCCTCCGACAAGGAGAAGTGTCTGGTATCTGGGATGCTGCTGCTGCTGCTGCTCTTCCGTTGCTCTGCCTCTCGTGTCTGTGATGTTGCCAACAGCTGCAGCCGTTTGTGGCCAGCCACCCCCCTCTGCCCACTTGCCCACTGTCTCGACTACGGCAAAGAGCAACAATGAGATGAAAATTTACAAATTGAATTTGCTGTCAGCTGCCAGGACGGATGGTTGACGCAAATGACTTCTTGTCCGTCTCCGTCTCTGTCTTAGCCATCCCCACCCCCTGCCTGCACCAACGCCTCCTCATCCGTTGAGGAAATTAATTTTTGTGGCCGAATTTCGTGTCGCTTTGGACTTGGAGCCAAGTGCACTTCGAGTGGCATGTGGAAAGTGGAAAATTACATTTACCTTTGCGGCTGCTAATTTCCCCATTAATTGCCAAACAGATAGACACACAAATCTATCTGCATTCAACAGCTGTTGCGGATGACATAATGGAATGCATTCCAAGAATACCAGAAGAATGGCCCTCGTTAAGCACCAGGGGAGCATTCGCTAGGGGAATCTCTCGGGAGCAATGATTATCTTCATTCCAATCGTTTTGCCGTTTAAGCTGCCCTTTCCAGCCGTCAGCAAAGGACTCCCGCTGGGAGCACAACTCTGCAACGGAATGGGATTGACACTGCAGAATGGGGCATGGAGCATGAGGCATGGGGTGTCGCCTCGTGTCCCTGGCACGCTTCGATGGCTCCATTCGGACGCGACGGTTTAAGCCACAAAAGCATTTTTGCAGCTTTGTACATCAACTGACGTTGTCGGCAGAGGCTTCCCACTCACCACCCCCAGCACCCCCAGCACTCCCACCCCTTCTACCTGTACCTGGGCCTGTTCCTGTCGGTACCTGTAAGCCCCCAAATGCTGGGCTGGCTGATGGCCTTGGCCAAGGGTTAACTCTAATGACGTCAATGGGGGCGTTTGTCAAACGCACTATACTCGTGCTCGCACACGTACACGTACATGTAGCGACCTGTCAACAGGGGCCTGGCGTAGATGTGTCTCCTGTTGTGCCGCTGACACGTTGCAACATGCAACAAGCAGCAGCCAGGCGAAGCTGAAGCTGCAAAAATTCAGGATTCAGCGAAGCTGAAACTTTCTGTTGACGTCGTCGTCAACATTGCTGCTGCTGCTGTCAGCAGAAGGGCTGCTGCCCGGCAGGGGGTCCAAAAGTAAAAACTTTTCCTCTTTCTCTTTGTTGGCTCAAAATGTTCGTGCCCCTGTGGCAGGCGGATGGCTTGTTTGCCGCTCCCACTTCTCCCACTGCTGCTGCAGCACTTAATGGCATACCAACTCTCTCGCTCCCTCAGCCACAGACAATTTTTGCCTCTTTTGGCCATGTTAATTAATTTAAAATACTAAAAGTATTCTCTTCCTCTCTCTCTCTCTGTTATTTATTTTAAAGGAAATCATATTAAAGTATTAAGCCGGAACACAGATGGAAGTCATATGAAGGGTTGCATGGGATGTACACAGATCCACTGAGAGCACTTTTATGAAGATTTTAAGGGTAAGTGAAGTGATTTTTAATCATATTTTGGGGTATCTACATATCAACTGCAGCAATTACTTAATTTCACATGTATAAAGTGCACCAAAAGTGGGAAAGCCCCTGCTATAGCATTACATTTATTTAATGTTTAGATGGATGGAATTTCGTCGTTTTTTGGCCGCGTATCCTTGTGGCCTTGTGTTCGTATCTTAAAAGCCGTGCTTTGGTCTGGTTCTGCCATTTGTGTTGCAAGTACACATACTACATACGTACATATTATATATATACTATATTCTTAATGTACCTACAAAACCCGTACTCGTAGTAGACGCCATTCATTCCACTTGTATCCACATCTGTGCTCTACATTGCTTTTCAGCACTTTGTGGTCTTTCTCTTCCATTGAATTTTCCCTTTAGCAGAACGGCAAAGAGTGTGCCGCAACTGGTCAGGGTTTTATTATATATTTTTTGTTTTCGGGGAGGACGTAATACTCATGCCCTGCCTGCCCCCCCTTGAGCACGCAATTAGCAGCTCATTTCTCTTCCGTTCTCTCTCTATCTTACTCTAGTATTTCCTCCATCTTTAATTTCTGGCAGCTGCATTTCCGCAGCAAACGAGTTGGCTTGTGGTCCCTTCCCGCGCCGCCGCATCCACATTTTGGCCATTTAGAGAGCGGTTTCAATGTAATATGCGTCATTCATTTGCTTCCCCTTTTGGGCTTTTATTTTTAGCCTCTGAATGGATTCCCATTCCCGCTGCTTACTTTTGGGGCTGCGACGCATTAGAGCGATTCCCATTGGCATCCGTTGCCCACTTTTGGGGCTGCGACGCATTAGAGCGCTTTTTTGATAAACGAAACGTCACGGCCGCAGCTTGTATGGAAAAGTACCAGGAAAAAAGTGATGCGAAGGATAGAAGAGCAAGGGGTCTGCATTTCTATAATTGTCCTTGAACTTCTCCCCTCTGATGGGGTGGTGGAGGGATTTTGGCAAATGCCAACCATTCAAGCCATGCACTTTCCACTGCTCCCTTTCGCTTGGCTTTCCCTTGGAATGTCCGGCAAAACATATTGAAATGCAATCATGGCCAAGATATATGGCCACAGCTGGCCCTGGACAGAGACCATGGACAGAGACACTGACAGGGACAGGGTCGGCGATGGAGGATTGAGATTGAGAAAATTTGACTGGCCAATTCGGGGATTGCAACAGCGTGTGAGGAGTGGGGTGGCAATGGGATGACAACATTTGATTGTCGATTGTCCATTGCCAACGGCAGATGGGGGATTACTGGACATGGCTTTTAAATTCATTTGGAAATCCTATCGACTAATACGTTCCCACATTTGCATCTCCCTCTGTCTCTCACAGAATGAATCACAGAACAGAACCTTTTTTTCTCTCTGCTAAATATTCCTTTGTCTTTCATTTGTCATTTCTTTCGTTACGTTCTGCTTTCGCCTTTTGTTTTATTTATTTTTGACCACAGAACCTGATGAGTTCTGCCTATGCAGGAGGAAGGATTCCCGCCCCCTCTTGGCCACTCGCTGGGGTCTGTTCTTGTTTTGCCTCGCTGCTGTCTCTCTCTCCTTCTGTTGACCATTTTTTTCGTTTCTCTGCATTCCCTTCTCGTCGAAAGCGGCCTAAACCATCATCTTGATGGCCATTATGGATGTCCTTTTTAGCTACCCTTGCTAAAGGAACCTCTACACTGCATTTAAGTATGTTTTTTGCATCTTAATTGAAGTAAAAGGATCCAGAAGTCAGAATAAATTAGATTGTAAGAGCATTAACGGTTCGGCGTCTCTCTTTTTGTTTATTTACAACATTTCCATAATTGTGGGAACGCATTTCAAATGCCTCGTAGTCTGTTTGTCTCTCTCTCTCTCTCTCTCTCTCTCTCTCTCTCGCCCTGTCTCGCTATTTGTGTGTGTATTCGGGCAACACGTGTCAAGGATTAGGAACCCGCCGCCGGCGGCCAGGGAAGGTTTCGGTTTGCTTCATTAGCGTGTGTCCATTGCGCATAAATTGCCCCAAACTTTAACCCTTGAGTGGGCCATGGGTCACACAGACGCAGAGAATGGGGAATGGCAGCAGTCAAGCGTTTTATCGGCTCAGACCAGCAGTCACTAAAAAGGCTTAAAGGCTGCACAGACCGCAGATGGCAGTGCAACGTCATGGCAGCCTCCCTCTCCTTCCTGCCAGCCACAATCCAAGTGGATGTCTCTCTCTGCCTGTCTGTCCGGCTGGAGGCTCCAATCGGCTCAGGCGCTCAGCTCGTGGCTCCTGGCTTCCTACGTGCCACTGCCTCGTGCCTTCGTGCCTCCTGCATTCGCATGGTGCGGTGATACATCCGCTTTGGCTCGTTGCAGTGTCTGTTGGCTTCGATTTCCTTGTTGGATTTTCCTTGGGCCATCATCCGGCTGCCGGCTGCAGTTGATCATTTCTGCTCGAGTGCAGCCATTGCCAAGTCTCCAGTCCCCTTTTTCCCTGTCCCTGCAAATAATTCCATTTATTTGCAACGTTTTCCATTCTTTTCTCTTCATTTTTCTCTCATTTTTTGGCAAGCTTTTCCAGAGGCTTTGCTTTATGTAACCTTTTCCCTGTGATTTATTGGATGGACGTCACAGTTTTGTTTCCCGCAAATTGATTTTCTGTGAATTATGAAGGTCTCGCTTTGGCTTTTCTTTGGGGAGAGGAGATCTCTGGGATTGATTTACGCAGAACCTTCCACAATCTATGAAGGGCTCCACTGGATTAGATTATTAATGGCAGAGCTCTCACTTTATATGTACTTTCTATACGACTCCAATCTCCATTAATTTTCATATTCCGTAATTTCACGAGATCGTAAAAACTTATGAGACCCGAAAAAGTTTCTGTGGCTAAAAATAAATCCACTTTCTACGGCTTTCGTTTGTTTCTTTGTTTGCGGGGGGGATCCCATTAGGCTCGTTTTGTCTTAATATCAATTACGAGCCGCAGAACCCCCGCTGCGTGGCAGCCATAAAGCGAGGCAGAGAGAGGCCAGAGCCTAGAGAGACCATTAATGGGCCCAAGTGGCGCCTCCCTTTTGGGCCCAGCCAAATGAGGCAATGGGACAATGAGGCAATCATGTGTGGCCGGGCATCTCTGAGGTGACACCCAGCAAAAGCACATAGAACAAAGGCATGCAGCAGCAGCAGAACAGGATGTTTGCAGCAGCAGTGAGACTACTGCCCTGGCCCTGTCTGCACTTCGGAATCAATCAGCCATCACATCGCACTCCGGCCCTCCTACGGGGATCCAGACATCAATTAGGAAATGCAATTTCTAGTCTCGATGGGTTCACAGAGAGAGGAGCAGGGCTGCAGGGTGTGTCCCTTAATTGGAACTGAAATTTACGATAAATTCAAACCCGAAAACCAATCTCGAATGCCAGACAAAAGTTTGGCCAAGAGGAAAGTTTTTGGAACCCGAGTATTATTTATTGGCCTGCAGATTGCAGCAGGAAATAAAAACCAGAGCAAAATCACAAATAAACCAAAGGTCAAATGGCGCTGCTGCCACCGCTGCTGCTAAGGAATTGTGGCAACAATTTTGTGACAACGTTGCGTATACGCAATGTGCAGCAGTGTCTGCTTGGGGCACGGCAGCACTCTCTCGCTCTTTATATAGAAAGAAAGCTTAAATGTGCGTGGCAAGAGCGCGGGTGTCGTCTCTGAGAGCTATGGCACGTTTCAAGGCATGCCACGAGTTTCCAACCAACTAGCAGGAGTCCCTGCCTCCTCCTCCGTTTCCCCCTCTTCCATTCCATCCTCTGTGGCGTGTGGCAAGTGTGAGGCTGCCAAATCAGCAAGCCAAAGCAATCGCAGGCGGCACTGGAACGTTGAACGTTGGAGACACAACCATAAAACGCCTGGCAAAGGTCACGAACACAACCTTTAAGCTGCTTTCTCCTTTCTCCGCAGCTTTCTCTGCTGTGAAAAAATGTATTTTCCCAGCCTCGCTTGGGGGTGCCTCCTCCCGAACCGCCGCTCCACCACGCATCAGCAATTTTCACTCAACACTGATAGTGGCCACAGGAGGAGATGGTGGCACGCAGAGAGGCAGAGGGACAGGGGCTGGTATGAAGGTGAAGTGCGACCAAAAAGTAGCTCTGGCAACTGGTCCGAAGGACACAGCAGCAGCAGCAGCAGAACAGCCCCACGTGTTGGATGTTTAAAGACAGCCAGCAATTTTCTGCTCTTTCATGAAGATTGATTAGACAACAACGGGGGCACATCCACATTTACAGAAGTAATGGCATTTTGGGCATGCCTCAACTTTAGTCAGGGTATTCTTCGCCCGACACGGAACATTGATCAGCTAATCCCAACTAATGAAAACCCGCTCAAACGTTAAATTGAAGGCACTTTCAGGGCCTTGAAGGGTTGAGTCTCCCTCACATAAACCGCAAAAACCTTAACATCCAAGATTTAAAGCTCCCTGCATACAGAGAGCCCGGGAAAGGGAGAGAGACCGAGGGATGACTGACATTATGAGGCTCTGACTGAGTGCCGGAGAGTACAGAGTGGAACAGGGGTATAGGAGTACGTGTCTGGCATTCTCAAGGTTGTATTTTAATGCCATCTCATCACACCAAACACATCGACACAGACACACAGGAACAAACCTGTGTGAATATACATGTATGTATGTACATATGTATGTATATAGTCTTATGCGAGTATGCCTCATGCAAATATCCGAACGATAACAACGCACTTCGAACCGAACGCACCGAAGGAAAGGACCTTGGGAAGTGCGATAGGAAGTGCCCTTCGTTTTGGAATAATATTTAAATAGTTTGCCAAATGCAAAGCCATCAAGTACATGCACCATATAAACGAGAATATATATAACCACACACATTATACATATATATGAATGTGTAGGAGTGTGTTTGTGCTCTTTTTTGATTTATGCGAATCCTGCACAAACATTTTCTCATTTCTCATTTAGATTTTCTTTTTATTTTATTTTTGTTGGGCTATTTTTGCACGCAACCCAAATGCTGGGAAAAAGTTGTGCACGAAAGGAGAGAGGCAGGAGGGAGGGAGGATATATAAGACACAATTTTGATAATAGACAACAGCAAGGTGGCGCCAAAATTACGGGGACAGAATGACAGAATATGAAAGTAAACCTTCTGCGACACCATAAACACGAGTTTTCCCCATAAATCAAAGTGAAAGTGAATTTTTGCTAACGCGAAGCACAGGAGACTGAGAGAGATTCTATATATAGGGAATAAGCTCACACACAAATGAACCAAATGTGAATTCCAATGCATGGAAAGATATCTTTCCACCTGCAAAAGAAATGAATTTTTCATTCTAAAAAGGGCTTTCAGTGCTCTTAACTTTTGTGGGGAATTTCAACTGAATCTTAAACGTTTTATTTTAGATTTTTGCATTACTTTTTATGGAGAGCATATATTTTTCTTAATATCCACAGTCTTTGCACTCCCGTTCCCTCTTTTCTTGTTTCCTATTACCAGGAGAGAAACAAAATCGCTGCCTACTTCTAGGCTGTGCCCCATAATCGCTTAACTTTATTCCACCTGCAAGGAAGTGATGAGGAGAGGGATGGAAAGAGGTGCAGAGAAGGCATTCCAATAAACGCTTCCGAACTTTGGCCAACGATGTGCGAATGATAGAGTGCTATAGGGGATGAGGTGGCGGTGGCTGCTCCCAGGTAGGGAAGGAGACCTTTTTTGGGGGGCTGCAGCAGCGAGCGAGCGCTCATAAAACTCTCGTAATCATTACGAGCCAGCCAGCTGTTTTCCCTGCCACGCGCAGCAGCAACATCCGAAACAAAACAAAAGCAGCGACAGCAGCAGAAAAAAAGGAAAAACCAAAGGAGGAAAATGTGAGAAAAAGAAGTGAAAATACTTCTGCCTTTGATGACCTGAGTCTGAGGCTCGTTTCGTTTCGTTTCGAGCGATTTTGGAGCTTAACCTTGACTCGCTTACGGCCTACACTGTGGGAACGGATGCGATGGATTCTAAGGATATGATGGGACTGTTTCGTGGAGTGTAGCAGCGAGAGCGCACACTCAATAGGGGGCGTGGAGGAGCGCCATCTTGACGATGACTGCCGCCGCGTTGCGTCTCGGCGCGTCGCGTCGCCTGTTGTCACTGGCTTGGGCGTCTAATCTTATCTGTTACTTTCGGATGCCGCTCCTGTGTATCCCTCTTTCTGTGTGTCCTCCTGGATCGTCTCCTCAAAGTCATTTAAAATTGTTGTGCACATAAAATACGTAGTAGGATGCGGAGATGTAGGAGCTGAACATGGAGCATTCCCGTCCCCTTTTCTTTGCCTTCACAAACAGAGAGAAGAGCAGAGCTCTTCCTAATTTGGTCCACGCGACTTTTATGACTTTAGTGTGGCTCCTCCATTCCCTTTTAGCCTCTGCTGGGGATTTGTCATTATTCCAAAAACCGATGGAGTGAGAGAGGGAAAGACGACGATGAGTAGGAGCAGCAGCCGGATGATGCTGTGGCTTTGGCTTTGTGTTTTCCCATTGATTCATATTTTTTTATACAATTTTTAATGTTTTTTCCTGGCGGGGTGCTTGGTGGTGCTTCAACGGCGGCTATTTATAGCGAGAGGGCCCCAAGAGGGTGCAGAAGGTTTCTCTTGAAGAAAGGGAACCCAAACATGCAACACGGACACGGACATGGACATGGATGAGGCATTGGCTGCTGGGCAAACTAATTATAACATTAGGGAGGGATAAGAGCCCAGCGCCACAAGCAGCAGCAGCACACGGGGGACAAGTACAAAACATTCTTGTATCTACACCAACACATACAAATACACCAGCATAAAGACAGATACACACACACACACACATGTTTAGACGCCAATCAATAATTTTGCCAGAGGCATTTTTTACATTTTCACTGGGGGGAGACTGGGCTCCATCAAAGGATGGAGCTCCCATGCATTCACACCACTTTACACTTCATTAGACATCAGGAGACAGAAGGAGCACACTGGCTCTGTGGCTCTGTTTCTCTGTTTCGCTGAGTGTAGCCTTTGAAATGCTTAAAAATAAAAATACAAAAAATAACAATGTGGATGTGTATGTTGGAGGAAAACTCTCGAATCGCTGGGCAATTGATTAATCCGGCGTTAATAATACCTTAGCCTTAGCTGCTCCTCTGCTGCTGCTAGTTTTAGTCATCGAATCTATGGCCAGGGCACAGGGCAGGGACACTGTTACAGGGCATCCACTGTGTCAGAGATGGTCTATTTTTATCCCCACATTAAATGAGAGGAGAGAGCTGGAGCAGCTATCTCCTCTTCTCTCCCACGGAAGTTCATCAAGGACCTCGCCCCACCCCGTACGTCTGCCCACCCCACCCATCCACCTGTCAAGCATCCCGACACATCAGTGACATCTCTATGGGGCGCATGGAAGAGTGTGAATGGAAATGTATTTCCCTTACAGGACTCAACACTTGAGGCAGTTGTCAATTTCCGCCCTCGCCCTCAGCCTTGCCAGGGCCTCCGCCTTCGGGCGCCACTTCCTTTTCCTCTTCGATTGCTGTCCAAGGGAAAACGTCTTGCACGTGCAAAGGCAAAGGCCAGGCAAAGGCGACGGCGACGGCTCTTGGCAGAAAAATCAATTAACTTAAATTAATTCCACGATTCGCATTTCTCTCTTCTACGGCAAAAGTTTTTCCCCTTTCGGGAGAATCCAGAGAACACACCAGAAATCCCGAATTCCGGGCACACACAAACATCTCCTGTATGTAGGTATACTCTTTGTATCTGAATATCCTCTGGATATCCTCTGTGTACGTATCCTCGCATGAGCTTAGGATTGTAAATTTGTTTGCGCCAGACTTTCAGTGCAGAGAAAGAGCTTTGGCTCTTGCTGCTGCTGCTGCACGAGTAATACCAAATGTTCCGACAATTTAATTTGCATTTTACTAGAACAAGAACGAGGTACGCGGTACGAGTCATGTGCCCCCAATCGATGCCTTGGCTTAGGCCACAGATGAATTCAATTGCCACATGTGTGGGGCAGGCGACTCGTCTATTGAATGTATGTAAATCCTTTTGGGGGGTTGGGGGATAGGAACATCGATAGAGATGGAGAGAAATCCCTAAATGCGATTTCTATCGAAGCATAATGAGCCGTAATTATTATTGAGAGAGCGGCTCTCTCAAAGGATAATTGTTGAATGGAAATCTATCAGTGGAGCGCCCCTCAATCCCCTTACCCAAGGCTATTACCATATTAATTACCCTCAGTCCCCGCCTCTGTGTACTGCCGCCTGCCCCGCCCAACGCTTGTCAATCGCTCTCTGGATATGCACACACATTCCGTGTCCTGTGTCCTGGCTTAATGACCTTTTAAACCGCAGGACAACTGATATCGACTGATAGCTGATGCTCTTCCAGTGCTGCTGCCAGTGCAATTACGAAATTTTCCAAATGATTGGATGGTAGCTCCTCGATTGACAGCAACAGCAGCGGCAGCAGCGGGAGAACGGAGAGGAGAAGTAATCAATTGCATTTGTGGCCATTAGGCGACGTTTAAAAGCGAATCGATTCCCATCGAATATCCAATATCCACTGAGGGAAATCAGTTTTCATATTTTCATAATTAATTTAATGGCACACAACCGCCCCGCCCGAACCGTAGAGAAACTTCTAGGCAAACCAGAGGCAAACTACTCCGCATGGGTGGGGCACTGAAAATCTAATTAGGAAAAACTTGTGGCCTGACTTTATACCCAGAATAATATATTCGGATTCGTATTCGGGAAGGAAGTCTTCCTTGCTCGTTCATTTTGCATGCATTCAAAAGAGGCTCCTGCTCCGTCCCAGAGGAGAAGTTTTTTGGAGAAGAATGAGAGATTTGAAGGGAATAAATGGAGGGGAGAGCGGGCGAGAATAACTACATTACTACATATTATCCACACAGATGGAAAATTAAAGTTTCCCAACACGTAGACAAACACATCGTCATCCTCGTACTCGTATCCGAATGTGTCGTATTATTGTAGTAGGAGTTGCCACTGAGTCGCATATCCTTTTGGACTCATTCTGCGCACTCGGTGGCTACAAGTTGTGCATAAATAATTTATAGCAGCTGCTGCGGTTGATTGACTAACTGATTGGATGACTGAATGACTGACAGAATGATGTGCAGAGCAGAAGGAGCATTGCTCCCTTCACACACATGCCATGCCCCCAGAAGGGTGGCAGTGGGAGTGGCAGTGGAAGTAGGAGAGGGAGTCCCTCGTCGTATGTGCGCAACAAATGGAAATCATTGATTGCTTTGACAATCGCGGAAATTTTTTGCACCCCATGCAGCGTTCCGTTTTGTCCTGTTCTGTTCTGTCAGAATAGAAGCCCGGACCGTCAAGGACAGAAAGGATATCAAATATAGCAAACGCAAGTAGTCCAGGTGGTAGGTGGGGACAGTGGGTCATTGGAGGGGGGCTGAGTGTGCGCACGTCATCGGTTTGAGGAAAAGCCTGCCCCACACAGAACAGAACAGAACGCGTCAATCTCTCTATTCGCAAAAGTTTAACGAACTTGGGAGGGAAATGTCGTATACGAGCATGTGTGCTGCTTATGTGCGTGTGTGTGTGTGTGTAATGGGTTTGTCTGTGTTTGTGTATACGCACTTTGTATACGGCCATTATGTATTGCAGAAGCGAGAAAGGAATAGAAAAGCTTTCTTCATATTGGGAGTGGTTTTTAGCTTCGAGGAAAGCTCTTTCCCCGGATACATGTAACTGTACATTCTACACGACATGTAAGCAAAGAACACAACCCTCGGGTAGATAATAGTCCATGGAATTGGTGTATAAAGTTTCACACCATAAACGCATTGAAAATACTAGAGGTTTTCTGCATTTAAATAAAATATGTAGTAACATCATTTTGTAATACTCGTTGAGCATGAGTCACTCACTATCCTTAGTATTTATTACCAGCCATGCTCCTTCTGCAGGACATGCTTGTAGATGGTTATCGGTACGGGATAGGGTTTAGGCACCGGAATCCTGATCTGCTTGATCACTTCCACGGGATAGGGCTTCTCCACCTCCACGGGATAGGGCCTCTCCACCGTGTAGGGTATCTTCCGTTCGGTTATCTCTGGGACTATCTTGTACACCGGCACTTGGATCTCCTGCTGGACGGGCACATGGACGGCATACGGTTCGGGAATCTGTAGCCGGATCACATTCGGCACTTGAACGGCCACCGGATGGGGAATTGGCAGCGGAATCTTCTCGATCACATGCACTGGCACGTGCTTGGAGATCTCCGAATATGTGGTGGGTGTATGATGATGATGGTAGTGTCCCTCTCCTCCACCACCACTTCCGCTACTCCCACTGCCACTGGCGCCGCTTCCACCGTAGTGGCCTCCATCCCCTCCTGACCATCCATCGTCGCTGTGCTCCGATGCGAAAATCATCTGTATTCCGCAAATCAATATCTAATGGAAGGGAGAAATGTCTGCATATGGCCTCGATTCTAGCTTCGATTTTGCCTCTGGGATGCACTTACTAGTCTCCACATTGTGTCCCGTGTACCCTCTGTGTGTGTGCTGTGTGGCTGGGACTCAGTCGAGCAATGCGAATGGTTGCCATCTGTCCGCTGGCTTTTATAGCCTCCCAAATGCAAAATGCACCAGCCAAACGCCGCCCAAAAGTGAAAGATTTGCAATGGGATCGGGCCTGAGCCCTGATGTAACATCGAAATAGAAAGTAGTGCATTACCATTACCATTTCGCTCGCATAATATCCATTGTGCACATTTCCCAGCTGCAAATGTTAACATCCACAGGCAACAAGATTGAGTTCAAGCGGGTATCAAGTGGTTGGTTCCCGGTTGCCACGATCAAGTGAATGTCCAGTATTTAGGGTTAAGGTTGTTGCACGTACTCCTGCTCCAATTGCTTCCGTCAACCGTGGCAGTGGCAGCTGGAAAAGTGATAGTCCAACCAACGCTACACTGCTGCAGACCAGACCATGCATTTTCCCGTCAGACAACTTTTAATCAGAGTCCAAGCCCGAAAACTGGTTAACAATTGGCAACAACAAATGGCTTTCAAATATGATTTATTTTTACAAAATATGTCCGCTAGTTATGCCATGGCAATGTGCCATAACTAGTCAAACCCTCTAACTAAATTGTGGATTACTAAGCACTAGGAGCACTTCCTATGAGGGCTTCCTTCAGGGGGCCTCTGCATCCAGTTCGTCATCCCATTCCCAGTCGTTGAAGTCATCCTTTTAGGGGAAGAGAAAACGAATTAGAGTCTGCGAATAGAGGAATCTCTTGAACGAAGCATCTCTCGAACACTCACATAATCATCCAGATTGCCCTTCTCCTCGGGCAGGGCTCGGGGGGAGCAGGCCACGTAGGAGACGCCCGTGTTGTGGGCAGAGCACTCGCAGGTCTGACCCTGGATGGGCTTGGCACTCAGAGCCACGCGTTTTGCGAAAATGGTGGCGAACCGCTTGATGGGATACCTTCGTTCCGGCTGCAGCTTGCGAGCACTGAACACCGATCCCTCTGTTTCGAGGGCCAGGGGCGTGCAGATGCCCAGATTGCTCTTGGGGATGTGCACCTGCTTGCGGGTCTCGTTGTCGCCCTCGGGGAAGCGCTTCGAGTAGACGAGGTCGCGGTCCATGCCAAAGAAGTGGCGCAGCTTGCGGCTGCGCTCAAAATCGAACTCCGTGTCGGCCAGGATGTGAAGATTGATCCCCTCCTCCAGCATGTACTGCAGAATGGAGGTGTAGTCGAAGCGCATGTCCTTCGCGGCACATCGACTGCAGGAGAGCAGGATGAATGTCTTCGATACCCCTGGGCGGAAGTTCAATTTGGCTGCCGTGGAAATTGCCATTAGGATGTCGCTGCTGCTCCCGTTTCCGGTGTTGATGTGGCCAAAGTAATCCGATAGCTGCTCCGGCCTCGCCGTGAACTCGTTGTGCTCGTAGATGATGCTGCGTGCCCGGTCGAAGGGCGCCACTCCACCAAAGGCAACGACAGCATAGCTGAAGGAGAGACAGGGAGATTCAATGTAGAAGTAGGGGGATTGGAGGGAGGTTTTGGAGGGACTGCGACTACCCACCGATTGTTGGCCAGCCCGGCGGCCTGCAGCTGCTCCTCGATGCTGCTGACGACAGTCATGATGTTCTTGGACACATTCAGATTGGCGTTGCAGTCCTTGGCCTCAACAATGAAGACCACATCGCTGCTTTGGGGGATATCCGCGCCTGTAAGTTCCATGAAAGTGCCCTCGGGCACATACGAGCTATTCGCCAATTGGCAGCTAAGGGAAAACAGAAAAAGAGACAGAGTCAGAGTCAAGGAACCACATCGCAAGGACAGGAGATGGAAACACTCACAAGACACACTGCGAGGGCACACGCATGGGCACCTTCAGGGCCGTGCAGGCCTCGATGTAGGCCAGAGCCGCGGCACAGGCTCCCTTCACAGCCGGATGTCCGGTGCGGATGGGCGCCGACTTCATGCCCAGATCCAGGCACATCTCGTAGAAGGGCGTGGGATCCAGGACAGCACTGCAGGTGGACAGTATGCCCGTGCGGAAGAAGCTGCTGCATGTCTCGCTCACTTCCTTGGTGATGGCCGGTCTGAGGGACGGCTGCGTCTGGCGGCACTGCTGCAGGCTCCAGGAGTCGGTGAATGACTGCGTCTGCGTCTCATTGGCAATCACACTGTTGGACATGGTGTACTCGTCGTAGGGCTCGTTGTTCAGGGTTCCCAGGAGACCCGCGGTCTTGGCAAAGTACCAGCCGCTGACCTCGAACCAGCAGAGATCGAACTGCACGTTGCAGTGGAGGCTGAACTGCGTGTCCGAGGTGATGGATAGGACATCCAGATCCCGGTGGATGTTCACGGCTCCCAATTTGAGGGGGAGAATGGGTTGTGGATTGCCATTGACAGTTATGTGCTGCGGATAGAGGAGGAAGAGGGTGAATATCTGGTGTACCAATTATCCCACAGTCACCTACATCTGTTGCCAGATCGATTTCGATCAATTGTCCATTGGCTATGAAGCTCAGTTTTCGCGTGAGGCCCTGAGACTGGGACGATGGCTCCAGCAGTAGAGTGAAATTCCGCTTGAAGAAGTCATGGGCCAGCAGGTAGCTGCACTGGGGATTCGCGAGTCCATCAAAGTCCAGATTGAGGCCCACATAGCGCTGATCGAAGGTCATGTAGTGCCGTGAATCGATGAGCAACGCGCGAGCTAGAGAACAGAAATGCATTAAGGGAGGGTCTCCCACGGGCAATGGGACTCCAAGGAACTCACAATAGTAGGGGGGAAGCCATGTCTTGGGATCCAAATGTGCCCGCATGTTGTAGAGCTTCATGACAATCGAGGAATTCGTTTCGGAGAAGAAGCTCTGCACCTTGGAGAGCATCTGGTACTCGGGTATCTCCTCGAACTTGGGCGTCTCGTTGAAGGCGTGCCAGGACATAGGCAGCTTCTGCTCCAGATCGATGATCCCCACCTCGGGGTCGAACACAAACTTGGTCTTGGCTTCGCGGTACATGTCCGCCGTCTCCAAGGCATTCATTGCGTAGTTTCTGAATTTATTCCTCAAGAGGCCGTACACCTGGTGGAGGCGATGCTCCAGCTGCAGCTCATCGGCCACCCAGTCGATCTTGGCCACAATTTCGTTGTACTTTTGCACCATGATCTGCACTTGCTCGATCTTCTCCAGCTCCTTGAGCTCCTGCCAGATCTCGGTCAATACCTCGTTCAGCTCTGCCCCAAAGGGCACCAGCTTAAAGTACTTTTCCTTGACGAAATTCCACGCAAGAGTCGAGTACTTTTTGATGTTGGTGATGGCATCGTTGGCCTTGAAGTCCCTGTAAAGCCGCTCCGCATCCGCCGTGAAGCTGGACACCTTGTTGAAGTACGGCGACTCTGCCAGCTCATTCGTTCGCTTGTAGATAAAGTCAAAGACCTCTTTGCTCAGGTCCCACGCTGTCGTTTCGATGAAGCTGATCATCTTGAACATGTGCGGCTCAAAGCGCTTGAGCACATTCTTCCAGTGGTTCTCCGCAAGGGTCCACGACTTGTGCCACAGGTTCTCGATGTATTTAATGAATTTGATGTGCAGCTCCTTTACAAACTTGTCGTACTTCTCGATGCCCTTCTCCATCAGCGTGGACACGTAGCTGAGGCTCTCGCCGTGGAAGAATCTGCTCACGGCCTCCAATAGATTGTTGTATGTCGTTTTGATCGTCTCGATCAGCCACACGATGCTGTTGCGCAGAGCCTTGCCAGAGTCGCCCATCGCCTGCCACAGCTCCGAGAAGATTTTCGGCAGCGACTCGATGTGGTCCCTGATGGCCAGCTCGTCGAGGATCGTCAGTGTAAAGTTCACCACATGCTTGATGTAGAAGTCGTTGGCCTCGTATGACTTGTTCACGAACAGTCTTAGATCGTTCAAGTCCTCCTCCAGGACACTCAGCTGGCCGATATCCTCAATGAACTCTTTGTTGTACTCCCGGGCCGTGGCCCACACCACGCCCACCGACTCCACCGTCTCCGTGTAGATGGACTTGATCCAGAAGTCAATCCCCTCCGAGAAGGAGCTGTAGACGGAATTGCCCACGCCATGGATCTTCTCACGCAGTTCCCCGCGGATGGAGGGGCGCCAGTGGAAGCGGCCGGTGATGAGGCGTGAGTGGTTCATCTTCAGGTAGGAGCTGACGTCGATCACTCGGATCTCGTCGTAGTTCCGCCAGATGTCCAGGTAGCCGCTGCGCGTGTCCGGAATGTAGCCGACCATTTGCAGGTTCTGGCTGGCATCCTCCGTAAGGTTAAAGTCCATGCGGGCGAACCGCTCCGCCAGATCCACGTACACATAGCCCGTGTGGTTCGTGTCCGGCGTGTCCCAGATGGTGGCATTCAGCCCATATACGGGATACTGCCACGTCGGCAGCAGATGCAGCCGCACGGCATGGAACGGCGACTGGCGCTCGTACTCCAGCTCCCGCTTGTTGAGGTCGAGGAGGGCCAGGAACTTGCCATATCTCGCGGGGAAGATGTCGCGCTTGTAGTGGGCAGTCGACTCCGTTTTGTAGTAGGAGGTGCGTGCTGCCAGAGTGCCATTCAGTTGCACATCCAGCTCCGAGGCCTGGTGCTGGCCGTAGATCTTGAACGTGTAGTTGGTGTGCCCCAACTGGCTGTACAGGTCCCGCAGTTGGGCTCCCAGCACGATCAGCTGTTCGGGCTGCTCCGAGTAGTCGATGGTGAGATGCGTTCGCAGCAGATCCTGCGCTCCGCGGTAGTACGTGGCCCTGCAGTTGATGTCCTTCTGGAGGTACGGATGGGCCACGGATAGCCCGAATGTCCTGTGGTCGCGATCCCCGCGATGCAGCGGCTCTGCCGTCCAATGGAGATTGCTGCGAATCGTCTTGGGCTGCTGGTAGAGATCCCCGCCGCCCCACTGGAAGGACAGATCCGAGTTGAAGTGGTTGTCCGTGATGTAGTACTGGCCGGAGGTCGTGAGGTTCCTCTTCGGGTAGAAGATGTCCAAAGCGAAACTCTGGGACTCGTTGCCGACCTGCAATAGAGAAGGATAAATAATTATAGACTCCCCACGAGCAAAAATGAGTGATCCTCCCACATACCCTCGTGAAATTGCCCAACTCCAGATTGTAGCCAATCCATGCCGTCTCCGACAGCTCCAGCTTCGTGTGCTGCCTGACCACCTCGGGGCTCACTTCCTCGTACTGGGTGTACAGCACCACCGCTCGATTCGGGTGAATGGCCACCACCTTGATGTCCTGCCCATTGATCGTGACGCGCGTGTGCAGCTCTCCCGTTAGATTGAAGTTCTTGGCATTCCGCAGCTCGTACGCTTCGATGTGCTTGATGTCCCGCACTCCGGTGGGGTCGCTGGTGTCCCGCGTGTTGACATAGTGGATTCCCAAGGGCTTCACGTCGTTCTCCAGGGTGATATCCGTGGTCTCCCGATAGAGGGGGCTCTTCTGCTGCTCGTTACGCTTGTACTTGCCGTCGAGCACCTGCTGTTCGTTGTACACGACCTTAACATTGCCCGAATCCGTATTCCGACGCTTTTGCAGGCCGTAGACAATGTCTGCCCGGTGTCGAGTGGTCAGGGGCACCTCCACCTCCACGTTGCCATTGAGATTGTGGTTGCTGTTGTCCGCCGAACTGTTGTAGGTGCTCTGCAGCTTGAAGTAGGCGCTGTCCTGTGGCCAGAAGCAGCGGCAATACCGATAGCTCTTACCACTAGACAAAACAGGAAGAGTGTGGAAGTGTGGATTAGAATTTAAATAATCGCATCAGTTAATTGCCAGCCATACCTTTTGGTTGTAAATTCAAAGTCTGTTTTGAACCAGGTGACATTCAGGAAGGGCGTCGTGCTGTTGAGGGTTCCATGCATATTCGTGAGGGAATTGAAGGACACATCCAGGTCGCTGATGCGGCGACTCGCGGGGTAGTCCAGGGCACACACCAGATTGTGGTACTCCTTGTCCTTCTGGTCGTAGTGACCGGTCAAAGCGAACGTGTGCTCCTCCTTGAACTTGGGCGTGATGACCTTCGCGTAGAACTCGCGACGGACGCCCTGCTTGTGCAGCAGCTGGAAGTCTCCCTCCACCACAGAGGGGCTCTTTACCGCTCCCCACTGCACGTGTGCCAGCCCCTGCAAGTTGTTTGTCTCGTTGCGGTACGAGAGGCGAGAGAGGAGCTGCTTCTGGGCCTCCAGTGCCTCGTAGGAAGCCTCCAGGAACAGATGCGGATCGATAAACTGCTGGCTGATGACATTCCCCCTGTAGCTGGCGCTGATCTGATGTCGATCTCCCACGGGGAGGGGCAGCTGCGTAAGAATTCCAAACGCAAAGTCATCGACGGAGGCGTAGCGCAGGCTGCCGTTCACGTCCAGGTTCCATTTGGAGTCGACGCTCAGGCGACCGCCCGTCTGCATCTGCTGGAAGCTCTTGCCGGGATTCAGGTACCTGCCGCTGGCATGCACCTTCCGGGGCTGGGCGTTAGGGCGCTCGAGGTAGCTCTCGAGCACCAGCTGTAGGTTCTCCGCGAGAATCCACGACCAGAGGCAGCTGCCTCGTCCGATGTACGGCCCGATCTGGTACTCGCCCACGATCTTCCCTCTGTCCGAGTGGACGCCCACGTCCGAGTGCAGATGCACCGACTCGATGCCCAGCTCCTTCCACGGCGTCTCCAGATTCACGTCCGCCACCAGGGTCCCCCGCTCCGAGGAGGGCTTCAGCGTCCCGTAGAAGTTGATGCGTGCTATCTCCGGCTCCGTGCTCTCCACCAGCACCGAGAAGTCCATGCCGTCGTCGCTGACGCTGTACCCGCCCGATATCTGGCACATCTTGCCGTCCTCGATGGCGCTGAACGAGAAGCGGATCTTCTTGGGCCCCGCCTCGTTGATGTTCACCTCGATGACGCCGTCCCTGCCACCTGCCTTGGGCTGCACACGCAGCGTGGCATCGATGGGCAGACCGTCGCCCATTCGCACGGCCCCAGCGATGCCATAGGTGGCCATGTTCCTGTACAGAAAACCAGAGACATCGTAACGCTGGGCGTCGCGCTGGTTCCGCACAATCGTACCGTGCATCGAGATGTTCCTGTAGTTCTTCAGCGGCGTCCACACCTCGATGTTGAAGACATCCTGCTTCTTGTTGGCCCGCGTCCCATAGGCCACGCTATGTCCGTCCCTACTCTGGAACTGCAGGTCGAAGCTCAGCTGCGGACTGGCCCCCTTGGTGGCCAGCACCGAGGTGGAGGCCTGCTGCAGGGGCAGCATTGTGGTGCGGATCCTGCCATTGGCATTCACGTAGTGCTGCGGATCCGTGTGCCAGTCCGTCTCGATCTGCAGCTTGTTGACGGTCCCATTGTCGGTGACCTCGAAGCGAATGTCGATGGAGTTGTCCACCGCCGAGAAGTCTTTCTTGAAGTATGCCTCGCAGGCGTAGTGCGGAATGACATCTGTCTCGAGCAGTATCCCCACAGCAGTCTCCAGGAAGCTGTCTTCGTTCTGAAATCAAAAGGGGAAGCATTACAGTGAGATATATAGGATCGTGTATGGGCGCGACAAAATGTTGAAAAAATAATAAAAAAATCAAAATTGGGAGAAACGATAATCCGTTTGGAATAGTAATTGAATAGCCTTTAATCACCAAAAAATTGGGAATAAAATAAGAAGTTAAAATATGACCTGAAGTTGCGTTTCATCTAACAGAAGTGGTTTTCGAGATTGCAAAATTGCCAACTGCGAATTGGGTGGAACTATCTGCATAAAATATGTAGAGTTCATTTTCAAATGAATGTTAACTGAACTCAATTTATTCTCCTTTACAAAATTATTAAATCTAATTCTACAAATTTTTTTAGTTAGTTCAAAATTGAAGAAAAAGTTTTGAGGAGAAACTTTTATCAAGAATCATCATTTTTCTAGGAGATAAAAGTTAATGAAATAAGAATGTCAATTGGGTGAATAAATTCGTTCAATAAATTTAAAAAATAGTATCGGGCCCAAAGAATATGGAAATCGGTTTCTATTGACTTTTCATGATTTTCGGCCTGTTGGGCCTTTTGTCGGAACTGCCCATATTGTGATACATACCTCCACAGAGGCAGCTAGAGAGAGATGCGTGTGTGCGGTGATCGAAGTGATGTTCCCCTTGTACGCATTGTCGTCCAGTTCGAGGCGTGCGCGTATGTCAATCTCCTGGAGCAGCTCGTAGGGCGTCGTCAGCTTCAGTTGGACATGATGGGCCTTCGGTTTCACATTGTCCTGCACCTTTGTGTAGTTCACTTCGAATCCCAGCTCCTGGATGTGGTTCTGGGCATCGTTAACCCTGAACTTGATGCGCTCGTAGAAGGAATTAAAGTTCAGATCGATGTGGTACTCCACAATGGACTTGACATCCCTCGCAGCGGCGAAAGGAGTCGTCACAGTGAGCAGATTGTGGACATTCAGGTAGTCGGGATAGTGCAGGCGATCCTTGAACTCGAGGCGTCCCTGGGGAAGCTGCACATGTCCCACAATCAGATAAAAGTCAATAATCTCCTGGATATCCACAGTGCCCACAATTGTGGGCCAGGCCAGGGAGTCCACCTCAAAAGATGTGAAGTACGAGAAGTATTCCTCATCCGCATCCGGCTTGTAGTCGGTGTCCGCATTCTGGGGCTTGAAATCCTCGTCGTAGAGCATCTCCAGCTGCATCTTGTGGCTGCCCAGCTGGTTGATCAACTCCGACTTGGGCTCTCCGCGTATCTTCACGCCCAGCCGGTAGCTGGACAGTTTTCCGTGCAGCTGAAAGACGAAAGTCTCGCGCTTCAGGAGCTGTGCGATGAAGCCGTTCTCCTCGAAGCCCGCCAGGGGGGTGAAGACCAGATACGAGTACTCAAAGTCCGTCAGGTTGTTCATGTGCCAGACGCCCGTAAAGCCCAGCGTGGCGTTGTTCCACATGCCCCGCATGTCCACGCGCTCGGTGTTCACCTGTGCCACAATGGCCGCCTGCTGGAAGCTCTCGATGGGCGTGGCAACACTGAGCTTCACATCGAAGCTTAGGAGACTTTTGATGTCCGCCAAAGCCTCCACTCCCAAGGCCGCTGTGGGGGCACGCACCTCTGCCACCGCGTGGCGTTTCTTCTCGTTCAATCCGAACCGTGCATTGATGGTGCGGAACTTCTCTAGGGGAGTCGTAATGTTGATGGTCAGCATGTTGTCCGTAAACTTTTTCACGTAGCCATCCATCGTGAGGGTAAACTCTCGTATGTCAAAGTTCAGGGACGCTGCACCGCTCACCACCCGCTGGTCGTTCAGCGAGAAACTGGCCACGAGGCCTCCCTTCTGGTAGCCCTCGAAGGGACTCACGAGGTGAACCTTCCCCGAGACGTTGTGGTGGTGCTTGGTGCGCGCAATCTCCCAGTTGGAGTTCATGCCGTAGGTGCTGAAGGTCTCGTTCTGGCTGTAGCGCAGGTACAGATCGGTGTCCACCTTCTGCGGGTCCTGCCAGTGGATCACTTTCACGTTGAGTGTGGGTATGTCCTTGATGGTGCTGTTGATGCCAAAGCGAACGTCAAATGAGACCAGTTGATCGGTGATCTCGTAGTCGCTCTTGTAGCCCAGCTCCAGCTTCTGATCGTCGGCCCAAAAGAGCGTCGAATTCACGAGGATCAGGTTCTGTAGGTTGTAGATCCCGGCCCGCAGGCTGTTGGTGCGCCATCCCTCGAACGGTGTCCTTAGTTCCGCGTGCACCCAATTGTGGAGCGTCTGACCCGGCAGGATGCCTGCATCATACTCGAATTCAATCACCTCGGTGATGGACCACGAGGCATGCGCCTTGCCATAGTATTTGGGTCCCCCCGTAAAAGTGTTGAAGCCGCAGTTGATGGTGCGCTCCGGGTAGGTGACCATTATGTTGCCATCGTAGTGCTTCGTCCCCGGATTGTTGTACTCCACAAGGAGGCCCAGTCGCTGGCTGGGATCCCGATTGGCATCCCACTTCAGCTCCAGGGATAGTTCCTTGCGCTTCTCCACATTCAGTAGACCCACTTTGATGTGCACATCACGGATCCTAGGCAAATGATTGATTGGGATGTGATCTATAGTTTTCTTATCTTGATCCTGCACTTACTTGTCGATGTGCAGTTCCAGTTGCAGGAGTTTCGGCTGCTCCGACAGCAGCTTAGCATTGATCCAGTAGTCCCGCTCCTTGATTTTGAAGCGCACTTCGGCATTGGAGTTGCGATTGTGGGCATTGGCAGCATACTGCACCGTCAGTCCGTAGGGATCCTTGCCGTACTTGGCCTGCAGATCGTAGAAGATCAGCAGCTGATTCCGCCGGTAGACAATGTTCAAGGAAGTGGCCTCGAACGAGGGACTCTCGACAATCAACTTGAGATGATGCAGGGCCTGGACACGCGAACTGCGATCCTTGTAGTTGCCCTTGAGGGCAATGGAGTGTCCGGTGAACCAGGAGCCATTGATGAAGATCTAGGGAATATAATCTACAATTAGTTTACGGCTTAGAGGAAGACAGGGGACACCCTACCATGTACTCCTTGGGGGCTTTTTCGTTGACTTTCAAGCTGGCAGTGCAGGAATTGAACTCTGGGACCGTCACATTCATGTAGGCATCGATGGCAAAGAGGTTTCTCCTTGGAAGATGGACAGAAAACAGGCCAGTGACCTCCTTTTCCGGAGCGTACTTCAATCCCACAATCACATTATGCTCCGTGCCATTTTTACTGCGTTCCTCGTGTCTGGAAGAAAAGTGACTTAGAAGCCTATCCTGCAGATAGAAGCTACTCTACCTACTTGACCATGATCCTATAATCGATCTTTGATCGTGGCAGCTTCAGTTCGAGGCTCGCTCGTGTGCGCGATCCCTCCCAGATGAGATCCTCCGACTGGGAGCGGGCAAAGATCAGCCGCAGGAGGCTCGTGTAATTGGGATTCGTATAGTCGGGGGCATTGTTGTACGTGATCATGCCTTCCGTGTGGCCCTGCAGGCTCAGCCAAGTGGCATTCGATGCGAAATTTAGCTTCGGATAGGCGGAGGTGCGTAGCTTCATGTTGCCCCGATACTCGGTCTTGGCCCTATCCCCGTTGTTCATCAGACGACCCGCGAAGTTGATTGTTTCGATGGTGTTTGCTTGGAACTAGAGTAGCAATAAGAGCCATTAAAGTGGATGGAAAGGGGGTGGGGTGGAATGGAGGCATAACATACCCTGTACTTAATGGTCATGTTCGTGGAGGTTGTCACCTCACTCTGGACAATGTGCCCCCGAACGACGGCCTGCAGTTTCTTCGTCTCAAAGGACAAATCCACATCGTTCTGCCGTATTCCGTTCTTCTCGTTGATCTTTATGGAGCCCACGAGACCCGTGATGTTCACCCCATTGATGGCGAGGAGCATCCGTGGCTTGTAGATCCAAGCCGTAAAGTCCTGCTGGCGTCGCAGCTCCATTCCGAGGTCCAGCGATCGATTGCCGTTGGTGTCGAGGTACAGATCCAGCCGCCGGTAGTCTGGATCCCCGTCATAGCTGCAGCCAGCGGACACGCGGTTCCTGCCGTTGACAAACGCCACCGAAGCATTGAAAGCGTGCGGCACTCTCGTGACATTCGCCACGAGAACGCGTGGCACCTTTGATCCGGGCGTCGTAAATACCAATGAGAAGTTGTCCAGCTCCTGCTGGTCCCACCTGTACTCGAAGACGTACTTCTTGGCACTCAGGTCGGACTTCTTGAGAATCAGGCTGAGATTCAAAGGCCCCGCCAGCAGGAGACTGGGATAGGCGCTCGTGGCGTTGCTCAGATCCGCGACACTGTAGTGGGAGCACATCTGTAGGCCCAGGGCACTGTCAAGGACGGGCCAGGTGCAGGTGGAGTTGGAGCTGCGCTTGGGGATGCCCGCCTGGGGCAGCTCCTGGTCACGCTTCATCACCAGCAGCTCCGAGCGGACGCTGAAGATCTCGTTCTTGTCTTGCGGCAGATTAAATGCGAAGGAAACGAGATTGCGGCCCCGCACCTTGAGGGTGGCTTCCAGCTCAGAGTTGGAGTACAAATTGCTCTTCACCTTGATCCCCGACTCGCCCCAAAACATGTCCGTCTGCATAGTGGATATTATATCCACCGAAACGGAGGGCTTGAACCTCCCTTGGACATCAAAGTGCCAGTCAGTGGGTGGCTCCATCTGATCCAAGCTGCCAGAGACGCGCAGGTCCACGGAGGAGGCTCCAAAGGCGTGTATGGCCAGAGGAAGACCCACAGCCAGGGGCACCGTGTAGGAGGCATCGAGGAAGACGCGCGACTTTGTGTAGGTGAACTCCTTGCCGGAGAGCACGCGGTTGGCCTGCTCGAATGGATTAAACTGGGCGGCCAGTGCCATCACCTCCACCATGGACTCGACGTTGTAGTACCGCAGATCGTTGCCAAAGACCCGGAGACCGAACTGGGCCCGCGGGTTGCTGTAGTCGTACTTCAGTTTGTAGCCGAGTTTATCCACATTTCGATCAATTGAGTCTTTCCGGGCGGATGCGGCAGCGCCCGCATCGCGTTTATGCCTTTTGGAGCCACCACTTAGCGCCTCTTCGTATTCGTAGTCCTCGTCGTCCTCCTCCTGTCCGGCTCCTCCTGCAGCGGCTGCCTGCTGTGCCTTCCGCTTGAGCCTAAGGTTGTCCAGACTCAACAGATTCTCGATGGTGTCCTCCTCCTCGGCGCTCTCGTTGCCCAGCCAGCGGTTCAGGAAGGAGAGCTTCTTGCGCAGCAGCTCTCCGTTGAAGGGTCCCTTCGGTCCGAAGGCACCAGCCACCAGCTCCTCCAGTCCCTCTGCCCGTGCACTGAACTCGAAGAAGTTAACGGACTGCCCGAACAGATCCGCCGTGAAGTTTACGCTGGCGATGCGCGGCAGGTAGGAGTCGGTGCCGAAGATCAGGTTGGCATCGGTGGTGGTGCCGAAGTTGTACTCGTCGAAGAAGAGGCTGTGCTCGTAGTTGCGCGAGAACTTGCGGATATCCAGCTTGAATCTCTCCGACAGCTCGTCGTTGAGCAGCAGTCCCTGGGCCTCGATCCGCACGGGCGAATTCGATTTGGCGAGATTCGTGAGGTGCGACCACACGAAGGAGCCCACCTGGTTGATCTGCTCGTGATCGAGGATTGCCTTAATGCTGCCCACGGCGATGTAGTCCGGACAGCGCATAGCCTGCAGGTAGCTGTAGATGCGCAGCTCCGAGTTGAGAGTGTAATTGGCGTAGCGATCGAGGAAGTAGCCCCGATACTTCAAGCAGTCCACGCGCCTGAAGGCGAGTATCGCCTGCAGTCGGATGTCCACAGGCACCGCATCGTCACGGATAATGTCTTGGATCTGCTCCGCAAAGGCCGCAGAGACGACGCCAATGTTCCCGAGGCCCTTGAGCAGCACCACCAGTCGCTCCCGATGCTTCCGCTCTCCTTTATACATTTGGAATCTGCTCAGGAACTCAGTTTCGAGGAGATTGATGATCTGCTGCACGCGCAGGCTCTCCTCGCAATCCTCGTGGTGCTTGCAGTAGCTGTGCACCACCGCAGTGGCACCCAGAGTGTACTCCGGATCCAGTCTGTGCTTCGCGTACTCCAGAATCGTGTAGAACGTCTCGAGGGTCTGCTCGTCAGGGCGCGTGATGAACGACAGCGATGTCATCCAGCTGTGGGCCATCTGCTTGGGCAGTTTCCCCCCCACAATCTGGTCACGCATCACCTGATATGAGGCGGTGCTTCCAATATACGGGAGGGATTCCAGGACGTGGTTCCGCCCCTGATCGCAAGTGCCGGCCGAACGCTGCAGCAGAATGGAGAGCGTTTTGTAGTCGAGACTCTTGCAGGTCTGCAGGAAGCTCGTGAAGATGTCAATGAACTCGCGCTGGATGTTGGGGAAGCCCACGGCGCACATCTCCACCAGCTGCTCGCGGGCGGCCTTGATTTCGTCATGACTGGGCTTCACCGCAGGCGTGTGATCAAACACCAGAGTGGCCCGACGCTCCACGATCTCGGGATCTGTTTAAGCGAGAGATTAGCTATGATCCAGTGGGGTTTAATCGATCACTTACTTTGCTCCAGGAACTCCCCGACACTGTAACTATCCTCCTCCTTCAGCAGCAGTCGGCTGCGGCTGGTGGTCAGTGCTCCCGAGCTGGCATTGGAGAATGGCACAAGGAGATGTGTCTCCAGGCAGCTGATCTCGCGGTACATCCTCTGATCCACAGTCAGCTGGAACAAAACAAAATATATCCCAATGAATGCCAGCATCTACGTAGGCTGCGATACCAAATGTGTACATTGGCAATGCATGGTCTGATCTGATCTGAGCATTATTGGCTTAAAAATCCACCTCAAATATGGTAGAATTATCCAAATTTAAATTTTTGCCTGAGTGGTTTTTAGATTTATCGTTATTCGCTATCAAACGTGGTCGTACATAAAAATGTATTTATGTTTAATTCATAAAACTGCAAACTTTTTGTATGCAATTGACCATTTGGTCCGAGTACGACTATAAGTGACCTAGGCCAGAAACATAAATAGCACCCCTCGTATACTACACTCACATTGCAGTAGCTGTGGGAATTCAGAATGGGCCAAATGGTTTTGTCATCGCGGAAGGTGTAGGGCGTCGTCTGGAGGACCGAATGCGTGGCATATCGTTGCCGGCAGCTGGCAATGTCCTTGGTCTTGCGTATCGTCACGTAGACATTGTCCGTGGTCTCGAGGGCGTACTGCACCGTGCATTCGCCGGACACATCCGTCTCTGTAGTGTTGAAGTCGACGTCGAAACGCATCATCGTGTTCTGGAAAGCCGAGAGGATGCCCTTCTTGATGTTGAGGACCCAGGGGGCCTCCAGCTCCTGGGGACACACCTCACCGATGAGGCCATCGTGGAAGGCGAAGCGCAGCAGGTTCTTGCTCAGATCGATGGCCAGGCTGGTGCTCTGGGGATGCAGGTTGTCAAAGTCCCCGGTCTGCTGATCGTCCACGTGCTCGGCGCTAGCCAGGCTGTCGTAGTAGTCGTAGGACGGCTCCTTTGGCTTCTCGGGCTCGCTCTCCAAATCCTCCAGCCGGTCGTAGAGCCTGGCATCGTTGATGCGCAGGTATCCCTCGCAGGGCTTCGGGAAGAATATGTCCAAATTGGCCTTTAGCACCAGATCCGAGCTGTTGTCCCCCGATCCGGCGAACTCTGTGCGCAGCGACACCGTGTACTCGTATTTGTAGAGCTTCTCGCCGTAGCTGAACTTGGGGTTCTCGATCTCGCACTGTGGTCGGCCGCAGATGCGGGGATCCTTCAGGGGATCTAGAAGAAATATTGATTTAGGATTTTTTGATGGATGATCTCCCTTTTACTTACTCTTTCTCTCTGCCTGGCAGTGTGCGGCAATGAGCAGCAACAGCCCTAGCCCAGCCGCCAGTCTATACAGTGCGCCCATGTCTGGGGCTTCTCCTTGGCGATCGAACGCTTCTCTGGCCGATAGAATTTACACTCTCCTGCAACGAAACGAAGAGCAACACTTCATTAGGGTTTAGTTTAGTTAAATATAATTTTGCATTAGACCAGACAAAGGCCTCAACAACGGCCCTAAACTCGATTAAAGACATTTCCATTATCCATTCGTTTGCATTCCCGTTTGACAAGCTGACACCAGCAGAAACTATAGATGAAGGAGCAGCAGGAGAATGGCGTTACTTCTGTAATATTTGCAAAATGATTTCTCGCTCAAGTGGGTTTTAGGTTTTGTGCATTTGTCAGGAGTGTGTGTGCGGGTCCGGGTGCGCCATTGCTGTGGTATGGTGTGGTGTGGTTGCTACTGATGTTTTCCTTTGAAGCCATCCAGAAAGTGGAGGAGTCATCCGTCCATTATTATAACACATCCCCTGGCCCCATCGCTCCATCGCTTTCTGAAAGCCAAATGCAAAGCCAAAGCAAATCAATTGAATTTCCACTTGATTCCACATAAAACACACACAAAACCAGGGACCATGGACCAGGCACCCAAGAAGAAGCCAGAGAACAACGCACTCGGTCGGTCCCTCCCTCCCATCCTCCTCCATCATTAATTCCAGCAATAAAGTGGGTGAAAAGGCGTGGCTTCGACAGCTCGATTGATGCCAACTGTTGTTTGCATTTGCATTTGATTTTAGAGCAACTATCGAGGGGCAGGGGGGAGCACAGCACAAAAAGCCAACAGAAAAGTGTTATTTTTTTTCTTGCTTTCTGCATTCCCTGCACTTTCCAGTGGCATATCCATCCCAGTCCTCCCAATGCTCTTGCTTCCTTACTGGAGCTTCCTTCTGCGGTTTGGGCCTGAGGTCTGATTGCGGTTCGGGGTGTTTGCTGACAATGATTGCTGCAAGAAACAGTGAGAGCACTTAACACTTTTTTGCACTTCGACCCACGCCACACGCCCTGCGTAGGGCATCGGTACATCAGTTCGTCCATTTCCATCCATCGACGCCGCTGCCGCCTCTGCCTCGGTTCCCTTCGGTGCTCACAGATGCTGGCTGTCGGAATACTTGTGTGTGGCTGTCACAGATTGAATTGCGTTCGTTCGCCGCTGCCAGGGTAAATAATGACTGCAAATCACGCAGCTGACGCCAATCTGGCCAAATTGCACTTTCTATATGTTTTATCGCTTAGATTTGCCATTTCTTTGCTTGCCGGAACAGAAGGCGTGCACGTGGATGAAAGAATAAAGAACCAAAGAAAGGGGAACTGTTGTGGAACTAAAAATGAACTAGATATCGGAATCGTTTCTTTGTTTCGAGAAAGCTGCAGAAGAACTAGTTCCAGGGAACCGATTAACCGATCTTGTTTGTTTTGCTAATTGATTCGCTCGCCGGTCTTTTGCGTTTTTATATTTATTGCTTGCGTCGGTAGTGAAAATATCCGCAAGTACAAGTGCAGCCAAGATCAGTGGATGGTTTAACAACATTAACCGGTAGAAATCAGTGCGCCTCAACCCCGATGCCGGCGGACTAAACTTTACCCACAACAAGCACGCACGTTTGCTGCGCTTGGTCGAATGTGGAAATAATTACGATATTAGCAAGACTGCAAAGTGCACCGAGAAACTGCTGCAAACTACTATCTGTGGCCAGAGGATGCTATTGCATTATCTTCTTGTCTGCGGTGGCGACCCGCGATGCCATGTGGGTCATCCCACTTCTGTGCTTCTGATTCTGCCGCTGCCGCTGCTGGCGTCGCTGCCGCAGCGGACAAAGCCGATAAGCGGCTTAAACCCCGCTTGCGCCTGGACAAAAATGGACGTGGAATAGAGACTGGGTATGCATAGAATGGATATAATTTGGCAAGATTTGGAGGAATAATAATAATGGAAATTGAGGTGGTTTTGGGATTGGCATTGGGCTGGGGGATGCTCTTCTCTTTGATTTTGATGATTCCCGATGATGCACTTTCGGTTAAGCCTTTGAGCTGCTACTCGCATCCAAATAAAAACAAAGCCGAAAATACTAGAAAAAACCAGAACAGCCCCAGTGGCCATAAATTCAGACTTCCCTCCCTCCCCCACCACTTATGTATTTACTCCCCTTCCACGTTTGCCATTGGCATAACGGAACAAACAAAACTTACGGTTACTTGGCCAAAGCCAGAAAACTACGGCGCCATTTGTTTTCATATTTCTCTTGCACTCCTCTCCCGCTCTCTTTCTGCTCTCCCACATGTTCACATGCTCCGTCTCGCTCACACGCCCAGTCGAAGGCAAACATTTTTGTAAAAATGCAATTTTCAAGCAAAGGTGAAGTTGCAGTTGAGTTTCGTTGATGGCGGGCGGGGAATGGGAAAGATGCAAAGGAGAGAGCGGGGGAGAGCGCGTAAAGAACTTTAGCAGATTGTTAGCGCGAGAGAGAGAGTGTGTGTGTGTGTAAGAACAGCTAAAAAAGTCGATTGCCTGCAAAGCGACGACTGGGGAATACTCTATACATGCGATGTGAATTTGTAAAAGCGTGAAAAATGCAGAGAAATCGAAATGTGAGCTCCAATTATTGCTTAAAAATATATTTTAAACGCATCACTTTAAGTGATTTTATCAGGCAGAAAGGATAGGCGAGGCGGATGCAAATTGATTGTGAATCTGATATTCCTTGCTCCCTTCTGACACTTGCCCTCCGTCCGACCGTTCGTGATCTGCTCCTCCCAGCCCCACATTCCGTTCCACAAAAACTAATAAAAAGCGTAGAAATTTTCACTAACATAAATTCCAACGTAAATGCAATTACGTTTGTTGCAACAACTTGTTAGTGGAGGGCGAGGCGTGGCGGGGCGGAGCGGATGAGTTTCACCTTCCTGGATGGGGTCATGCGTGCCGCACATCCGCACAGCCCCCATGCATATGTTCCACATGAATTGCGAGGCGGAAACACTTCCCAACGTCAACGTCGTCGTCTCGTCCTTTGGTACTTCGCTGCATGGCATGCAAATCTAATAACAAAGTACGCAAAGAAGTTTCATATGCAACGAAGGGCGACGAAAAATCAACTTTGAAGGAGCTGGAGATGGAGTCTGGGTCCAGGAGCTGAAAGAATAGAGCTGGAGCACATCTTCTGCGAGGACGATTGCATTGCGTTTATTCGATCATTTTTGAAGAGTGCGTTTCGTCCTGCTGTACGCTGCAGGAACAGCCCCATCATCAGTCGGACTGGAATGGAAAGAGCTGACAACGAAAGGGAGGAAGGAAGCACGCACACACGAAGTCATTGCATAAAGGGAAAGCAGTTTGTTCCTGCATCCTTTTCGGGGAAGGAGCAGTGCTCCTGCTGCCAGGGGCAACTGGAAAATGGGAGCGCAAGCGGCAATAAGCTCCTCCGCCTGCGACTTCTATTAGTTTTTCAACGGGAATATTCCTTCTTTCGGTTTTTATTTATTTTTGGAGCTGCTGCCATTCTGCATTTCATCCTCCTGGCATCCTGGCAGCAGGCGCGTGGTCTACAGATAGGCCCCTCCTTGTTATTGTTGGCTTTGTTCCCATTTTGTGTTTTTGCGCCCCCAATGCACGGATGGGCCCCCTAATGGCCTCCGCGAGCCAAATGGGGCGCCATGTTTGTCCATTGCCTGGGTCCTGCGTCCTGCTCCTCTACACACTTCTCCTCCTCCTACTCTCTTCTGGATCGACGTGCATGCAATATGCAATGCATTTTTTCCCCATGTTCAATAAAGACAATGGTGAAAGGTGAAACGAGGGAGGGGCCAAACAGGCGGGAAACACAGGTGAAAATCGTCCGTGTGTTGGGTGAGAAATTGGAAAATTGAAAATTATGTGTATCACTTGAAAAATCGCTAATAAACGAGATTAAAATGGCGCTGAGGCTAGAGAGGCGGCCTCTCTGTGATTTTTCAGCTGTAAAGTGAGCGGAAAACTGAAGGAAAAGTGGGGTAAAGGATAAACGATGAAAAGAAGAGGGGAGGAAATGGCCTGGGAAATTGCTATAAATGGAATCCAGAGGAAGGACTGAAGGAAATGGGTGAAATTGTTTTTTGTCCTGAAATCTGGGATGATTAAAGAGCTTAAAGAGACTAAAGAGTTCTACTCGTATGATCCACTTGGAAGAGACACACGATTAGCTCTTGCTTAGAGCAGTGGGGCAACCACCTCTTGATATCCCTCCCAAACGCAACCACAATTCCTGTAGGACTCCCGTGATTCCCTTTTGCAAAGTGCTTCTCAAATCAATACACATACGCACCGTTGTGCTGCAACTGGCAGGAGGAGTCGTCGCTCCATCGCTCGCTTTTCCAGTAAGCAGCAGTCAGCAACCAGCCAGACATTTGCATAATTTGGCAATGCTCTCACTTAGATTTTGATGCCAGTTCTTGCCACTGCCCCATGCAGCAAGAACTATTATGCAAATTTGCATTTAAGCATTGGAACAAAAAATATCCCCTGTGCCATTTGGAAGGAAAAGACTTGCAGTCAACTGCAGGAGCAGGAGCAGCAGGAAGGGCAGGAGGACCATTGCCTGGTCTCTCAGATCCCGGATGAAGGTGTTGCCCAAGCAATCGCCCTGCCCTGTAAATAGTGTGGCGGCAGGTCCTGCCTCTTTCTGCCGCTGCCTCTATGCCACTCCAGGCGGAAAGCAGAGGGAGAGAGGGACTGCTTGGCAGCAGTTTGTCTGGCTGTCTGCTGCCTCCTCTTTTCTACCGACACTTTGTTGGTTTTATGTGGCTTAAATCGTAGCCATTTCCACAGACGCCCCCATTCCTGTTCCCCATTTGGCTGCTCCTTTTTATCCCTGTTTTCCTGCTGTTTTTCCTGCTGTTGTGTTGGCTCCTGTCGTTAGGCGGCTACTTAGTTCTTAGTCGCAGTCGTAGCCGCAGTCGTCGCCGCACTTTTGGTTCGTTTAATTTTTATGGCTTTGTAATTAAAAATATTATGAGGCCAGGAGACCAGGAGGACCAGGACCAGGAGGCAGGTGGGCAGAGGAAAGGGAAAGTGGAAGGAAAGGGCAAAGGAAACTACTCGTAGCGCCTGGCTCCTGGCTGCCATCTGTTAAGCCTCCCTTTTTAACGGGGTTTCCAGGACTTGTTGTCCAACTTGTTCTTATGTGTGGGGCTGGCTCTAATTGAAAGACTGGGAAGAGAAATACTGCTGCTGCACGTGTTGCTGTGCCCCACTTAGGAAAGAGATTTTCATAAGCGGAAAGGGTGGAGGGATTTATGTGGTTCATCCATAATGAAGCCTTAAATAAGTATTTGGACTCTCGTTTCTAACCAGATTATTTCTACTCTTTTGCAGGCGGAAGGCGGATCTACTCTGGCCACGCTCCACAAACGTAATCCCCGGCGCTTTGTCATGTGTCTGGAGGCCACTCCGACGATGAACGAGAAGTGTAGCATATGCAGCATGCACCTTAAAAAGGAACAGGCGTGTCCCCTGCTTCCCTTATGGCTGCACCTTGTGGGGGTTAAGGCAGATTGATGGGCATGACGACAGGAAACCATGTCGCCACATGCCACATGCCCCCATGCCGGAGTCTGACATTTTTGGGGCTCAGTGCGGGTTAAGTGCGTGCTGGCCAACAAGTGGACGACACTCTGGCGGACAGATCACTTGAGGAAATTAAAGGAAAACCCAGCTACAGAGTAGGGCCGCTCCTGCACTCCCCTCTGACACTCGACAGTCGACAGCCGCGTGTGTGAGAGACAAGAGAAGGAGAGCGGGGAGAGTGTCCTCCTAAAAGGAGATGAGTAATCCCCACCTTTAGGATGTGTGTGTGTGTGTCTTTGACTGTCCATCAGTTCTCTCTCACTTTGTGTGTCCTTTTCGCGTTCGCGAGTGAAATTAAAATCCAAAAACAGACAAAAATCACAAGGAAAGAAAAACGGATTAATTGCCAACAGTTTGGAAATGAAAATGCATTGGAAATGTCTGAAAATCGCTGTTAATATATGGGGTAAGTTCTCTTTTGAGTCACTATTTTTATATTTGACATAAACATTGGAGAGAATTTCAGGAATATTTAACACTATCACATTTAACCCATAAAAAACACCTCAACAAAATGTTAAAGTTAATTCGAGTAATCTCAAATAATCCCCGAGTATTGCAACTGGAAATCATGGATCAGATGGTACATTCATTTATGTATCAGTCGTTTCTTGGATCGTACTCTTAAGACTTTACATATACATAGTCTGATTCGGATTCAGTTTACTATTCATTCTCTGTGGGGTTGGGTCTCTAAAAACTAGAATGTATACATATAATGGGGGTAAAAGTGATCTCATGCTTCACTTAGCTGCGGAAATCAAAGATTATCATCATCCGAGTATCACGATTCTCAGATCTGCCATTCGATCAACTTTGTAGCTGATTCCAATTCAAGATCGAAGGAAGAGAAGTCGCTTATCAACAGCGTTCAATATTTCACACGTTTCTGTTATTATTATAAACTCTGTCTGTAGATTATTTCTCTTTTATTCGTTAGAGTAGATCGGGCGGAGGAGAGTTTATTCGTAATTCCAAAGAGAAAGAGGCATCCATCTCTCTCCAGAGAGTAGTGCTCTCTCCCGATCTCCAACCCGTCGCTTATCAATTGACACACACTTTATTTATTTATAAAAACTGCTGCTGGCTGTATTGTATGCTGTATCATCATTTGAATGAATATTTTTATTGAACTCTTGAACCGATCGGATCGCCTTATCGCCAGCCACTGATTCCGATTTCGAATCCACGGATCTACGGATTTACGGATCCACGAAACACGTATGAGGTTCAGGGTTCATTAATCGTCGGACATGTGGCTTTACACTAGTTTGAGGTTATTTTCCATATATTTGCATATTTCCTCCACTTTTCACACATCTTCCATGTCGTTTGAGCAGGTTTTTTAGTTTTAGCAAAGTTCTGCATTTTCCGCACACATTTCTCACATTTGAATGCACTTTGCGGCCCAAAAACAGAGCCACACATTAATGAGTTGCAAGTTCACTTCCGGTACGTTAAGCACACACACGCACGGGGAGTGACACAAAGGGCAAGGGGAAACAGTGGATTGGGGAATGCGTCGGCGCAACAGGATAGAAAACCCGAATAGAAAACGAGTCGAGTGTATCCTTACATCCGTTTCAAACGAGTAGGCGCCAAAAAACCCTTTTTCCGAATTCGGATTCCGATTTCCGTTTTCCCCTGGAAGTCGTTAAAAAAACTCTCGAGGATGCGTCCGTTGCCCACAAAGCGGCAAACACGAATGAGTAGGAATCTGCTGCTATTTCTGCTGCTGCCGCTACTGATGCTGCCACTGGTAGCTCTGCTGCTGCTCGTTCGTTTATTTCATTCGGTTCCAGGCTCGGCTGCTGCTGCTCAAAGCCGACTATCGACACGGCACACATACAGATACGCCGCACAGACAGCCCGCCCGGCGGGTGGAGGGGCAGGGACTGCAGATAGCAGATAGCTGGCTCTAGCTGCTGTGTGTGTCTCTTTTTGTGTCCCGAACCGAACATCTTCTCGGCTTACAAAATGCGTAGTGAATGAATCTCTGAATTGGAATCTGAAGCTATGGCTATGGCCTGTCGCCGTTGCTGGACCTAGGAAGCTGATGTCCGATGTCCAATTTCGATGTCGTTGGCTGGGGCATGAATGAAATTGTCGCGCCGCGTATATCTCACACGCATCGCATGCCGACACAATCAGAGTTGGCCGCTGCTTTCTTCCTTCCCTTCTAATGGGTTTCAGTTCTGTCCTTCTGTCTGTTTATCAGCTTGTGTTATCAACGAGTGGCACAGGACTCGCACTGGGGGGCATCTACACATCCATATAATGGGGATTCGCAACATATTTCCAAGGATTTCCTTGGCAGGACCGAAGAGGAGTATCCACGATTTATAGGGTATTCTTTGCTTCGTTTCTTTTGGGGTGCTACTAGTATTTCCCATATTGTTTTGATTTGATTTCGATTTCATGCTGTCCTCCGTCTGTCGTTGTCGATGTCGTTGCTACTGCTGCTACTGCTGCTGTTTCTACATAGTACTGATGTTTTCCTTATCAGTGTAGTGTGTGGTGTGTGGACTTTATATTTTATATTCTACTCTGTGTCTTGTCTTGCCTCTGACCCCGCCTCCCATTTAGCTACTCCCCCGCTGCGTTTCATGTATTTATTTTATAGTAAAATCAACAACCGAAATGTCGAATGCTGAAATCCAAAAGGGAACCAGAAGAGATTGGCCCTTCTTTGGGAGGGTTGTTTGATTGATTGCAACGGGAGATTGTGGGAGGAAGCGATAGAGAGGCTGAAAGCCAGAGATACTAAGTGGAAGATCAGCTGCAGTAGAGCCATAAATAGATAGTGAATTTCCTTAGCTGCAATTTTCTCTGATAAGATTTCCGTTTTACCTCTGAAATGGTGAATCTTTGATCCTTTGATTCCACAGATTGTTCTCCTTTCGAATGATTGGAACTGCTTGTCCCCCATCCTCGAGCCAAATTTTGTTTTCCCAGGAAAGAGGCAACCTTTTGGAGGGTGCCTACAAAAACAAGAGGAGACCCTTTGTGGCAGCTGTGGTTCCTGTTATTCCTTGGGTCGCGCCTTCTGCTGATGCTGCTGCTGCTGAATTTGCGGTTCGTTTTCTTATTATTTGTTGTTTGGCTCCCCCAAAAAAGTATGCCAGGAATTTAATTTGCCAATGAAATAAAATGTGAAAAATATTATGAGACTTCCATTCCTTTGGTTCGGAGGGTGGTGCGTGGGAATCAAAAACAATATTAAGGCAAAATTGTTGTCCAAATGTTGCTCCCTCTCCTTCTCAGGTGCATTGCACTCTAACATCTCTCTTGATGGAACTTTTGAACCATTTATCGTTTATTTTTGTATGCAAATTGAGAGTTTTTGAGGGGGAAGGGAGGGAATCCCATGAATGGGTGTCTTGGGAGTAGGTGGAAGTACAGTGCTCCTTCTGCCAGGTGTCGAAGCAGAGGTGTATCTGTAACTTTGCTGTATCTTTTCCCCATGGGAGTCGGAGTCGGTTTCGCATTCCTATTCCTTCTTTCGTTTGTGAGTCAATAAAATAAATGCTGGAGCACTTTGCTGCTGCTTCCTGCTGCCTCCTGCTGTTGTCCGTTGCACATTTTATGCATATGAGTGGTAAATACTTGAACAGAGAAAGCAAAGAGAAATCTCTTGCCCCACACAGACTGTGTCTTAAGGGGCAGTATCTTCTTGTAACAAGTTGCAACCAAAAAAACACAAGAGACAGCTCTCATCGATGGGCCGGGGAGGGGAGGGGGCGAGTGCCTCGAGTGCTTCGAAAGTTGAGTTTTGTGCTAGAAGAGATTTGTGCGAGGAGTCTCTCCTCTCCTCTCCTTTGTTTGCTGCGGTTGCATGCCGCATGCGGCATGAATGATAAATAACAACATTTCTTGCACCATTTCCTGAAACTTTTAAACCCCTTACACGCCCCAATCCCCCAAACCCTCTCCCGAAAAACATCGGAGCAATCGCAATCGAAGGTTAAAGTTTCCCATTAAAAATGCACGAATCGAATGTTCCTTTTGCTTTTCTCTTCTATTCTCTCTTTGAGTGGGCGGGTTTTCTTTTGTCCCCCAAATTTCACACATTTTCCACATTTGCATTTTTCAATGTGTGTGTTCTCTGTGAAATGTTGGCGGAAACTGCAAACAAAAACAGAAATTCTATCAAATCTTTGCAATTTTCAATCAAAATTGAAAATTTTCTTATTTCCAAAAACTATTTTTCCTCATAATTTTCTATCTTTTAACCCAAAAATGTCTCATTTGTGGCTGCATCAACCAGCAACCAACAGACGCACCCACAGAGCGAAGGAGGGGACCGAGTCTTTGGTCCTTCGTCCTGCTGTCATAATGAAAGATCCTCCGCCACTGACAAAAATTGCAAACAATTTAAGAAACAGCAAAAGCGACCAAAAAATGTGGAAAGAGATTAAAACACAACAAATATCCACAGGGAAAATGGAGAAAATGAGGAAAATTAAGATGCGATTTTTCGGGTACGAAACGAAGAAGGAATACCCTTTACGCAGTATAGTATTTCAGGATTCATTCCTCCGACTGTCTAGGATCTTTAACCCTTCTTTTTAGAATTAGTTGGGGCTCTTGAATCTGAGATCCATGATTCACGGGAATTGGGTGCGTTGTTTCTCTTTCGTGGCAGAAGGGGGCTCCCCACTGTAAAAATAACATGACCATAAACTCGTGAAGGGACAGAAGGGAGGATGGGGGAAAATGTTGCACAAAAAGTTGTGAAAAATTGCATCACTTGCGGATGAAAGAAAGTTTTTAAGCGCCAGCGAAAGGATTTTCTGCAGCAGTTTTCCCAGTGGTTTCCCAAGGGCGAGAGGGTGGAAGTGTAGCTGGTTAAATAATAGAGAAGCGGGAAAAATAATAAACTCATAAATAGGATGACAAGTGTGTGGATGGGTCCACGAGGATGTGGAAGTGGAGGATGTGTGGATAAAGCCGAAGCAAAGGACGGACGAGGACAAATTGCCTCTGCCGTAGTAGCTGTGGCCAGAAGGCGAGAGGGATTGGCGGACAAGATGGATGAAAGATTTACTGTCGCTGGCATGCCCATGCCCCAAAAAAAGAAGGCGAACTCATTCCATCCGGAGGGTTTAATCAGCGGCGGACATTGCGGACGATCTCGAAACTAATTCCCGAATGTTGCGGCAGCAGCAACAGCAGACATTGTTTTAATTTGCAATCTGCCACTGCTGTAAGTGCCCCTCGTTCCTGCCTCGTGCTTCGTGTCTCATTCTGTGGTGGCATCAAATGTCAAACTTTTCATAGGAACACAGAAACAGAGTTTCCGTTTCCGTTTGATTTTCCTGCTGTTGATGTTCCCTTTTCCTCAGTTTTAGTAGTTTTTCTCATGTTTTGATTTTTGTACTTTTCAATGGGCGAAGGGGGGTGGGTAGCAGGGGAGGGGTGAAAAATGCAAAGCCAGAAAATGGCAGAAAATGTACAACTTTTTTGCGGTTTTGCGTTTGCCTTTTCTTATAGTTTTTTGACAATCGCAAAAGTTTGCGACTCTCCTCCAGACAACTCTCGAGAGTCGAGAGTTGAGAAATGGAGAAAAGGAGAACGTGTTGCGCCTTGCCCACGAAAGTTTTTTAATGAATGGTGTTGCAGTGGATTGGGCGGTGGGGTGGTGGGGTGGAGGGGGGTTATTGTTATGCCTGCCCCACGAAAAGTTTTCTCTTGTTTTGACGTTTCAATTAAAGTGTGCCCCTGCCACATGCCCCGTGCTCCAAAAGAGCGAAAGAGGTCGCTAATTATCGCAGAGGAGTATTCGGAATCATTCAAGGATGGAAAGGGAAAATGGAGAATGGTAAGCAGCTTCCCGCTTTGCTCCCCTGGGACCCTTTGCTGTACTCTGAATGAAAGCTTCTTGCAACACGGTTAATGTAATGCCACAGCCAGCGACGCAATGAAGCAGCTATCAATGCACACAACCTGCTGGGTGGGTGGGTGCGTGAAGGGAAGGGGAGGGCGGAAATGAAATCACGACTCTGCTTCCTTCCATCGAAGGATCCTTTGCCGCCGCGAAGAGAAGTTTCCGCTCGTTTCCGCTTGCACCAGAGGGGAAAACTTTCGTTAAACAGCCGCTGGGAAAATTATTGAGGAAACGTTTTGTACTTACAATGTTTGTGGGGGAAAACTGGCTTCCCCTTTGCGTGCGGGCAGGCAGCAGATGCAAGGTTATTCAAATATGTGCACACCCCGCAAGCAGAGAGAGAGCGTGACATGTGGCACACACAGTGTGTTCCAATAAGCTGCTCACACGATGCTGGAGTCAAATGGGGCAAATTGGCAAACATTCCACAAATGAAATTGATATTAGGCTCAGTCTACTCCTTCTCTGGGGGGACTGTGTCTCCTTCATCCGAAGACAGAAAGACACAAAGACAGGGCCTCCCATTTAGGCCTCAGACGTGGGCCATAAATACAAAACTATCTTCTGGGCCCAAGAACCAGAGAGGAACAGGCACAGGCCATACTTAGGGTCACTTCTGGCTAAGAAGGAGAAGTAAGCGATGTACTTAGGGCATAAATAGGAGATACATTCTACACATAACAATGAGGCAGAGATGCCTCTTCGAGCAGGGCCCGACGTAATATTCGTAGAAGCTCCGTGTGGCATCGATGGCTAATCAAGCGATGAATTATTGCCGCATTTGCGCCACATATGTGTTGCATATTTTATGAGGGAGAGAAACGGGGGATCCGCCTATTATGCATGCCCCAACACAATAGTTGCAACAGAGAGACAACTATTTTCAACTATTTGGGGCAGTTGCAGTTAATCCCTCGACTAATTAAAACAAACCCCTGGCACTCGTGCCACACGTTTTATTACGTATACGACATGTTGTCGCAACGCAGAATACCGGGATGCATGCCACGGGCAGGAAGAGGGCCATGGACTCTGCTTGAAATTTGAATTTCCTTTTTATTAATTTTACCTTTTTTGTTCCCCTCCCCGCTGCAACCGAATCCCTCGCATCGGAATTCCCAGCGGAAAATGGCAGCAAACAAGCTTCAACAATTTGTCGTCTATGTTTTTCGGGAGGGAGGTGGCATGCTACACTACACCACTACACCATCGTGGGGCCAACATCTGAGTGGCATGCGGCATGCGCTGTTGCATTAACCATCGATACAGTGAGAGAAGCGTTTGCTTTGGTAATGAAAAATAATCATAAAAGTGGCTTCAACAGGCGGTGGTGGCGCACTTGCAACACTCCACTCAGGGGTCATTGTTGCACACGATTCCACGCGATTTATTAGATTTCGAGAGCACCCGAAAAGTTGTAGCTGCTGTGTGCCACACATGCCACGGGGCGTACGGGTACGCGTATTCCTGTCCTCTCCTTCCTTCCGGCTTTTTTCGTATTTTATTCCGTGTATCCAAATAGTCCGAGAGGAGATCTCTCTCTCTCTCTCTGCAAAGATAATATTATTATTTGGGGCAAGGGAAAGGTTCGATTGTCGAGCATGCCCCCTGGAGAGAGAGAGTGAGACAGCTGATGTTATGTTTGGGGATTGAAGGGGATTGGAATATTTGTATTTCCTGTTTGCCTCTGGCAGAGAATTGATGTTTTGTTAAAAAGTTCTCTTCTGGTTCTGTTGCCTGACAGGAGGACATGAGGAGGCCGCCAACTGCCGGGCCGCCCGGCAATTGAAACGGAAATTAAAAACTTGCCGCCCCGCATCCTTCATGTTTCCCGCCTGACCATGGCCAACTGCCCACTGACACGGGAATGAGAATGGAAATATGTATGATGATCCTTTTTTTTTTTTTAATATTCAATGAATTTGTGGAATTTATTCGGATTCTGTGGCATTACCTGGGATTCTCATTCTGTGTCATTCACCAACTCCTCCCCTCTACACCTCATTAATTCATAATCACTCGCATGCATCGGTTATGCTGCCGCGAATATGTTTTTAACTGCATTATGTGGCAAGTGGTGGTGGATTTTGTGTGTGTAATGCGATGAAAGTGTTGCATAATGAAATGAGCATACATCGGCGGTGGCACGAGACTAAAATAATGGTGGTGGCGGTGGATCAGTTGTGTGGCAACTGACGAGGGATTATTGAAACATGATTCCACTGCCATTCTGCCCCTGAAAATGTGATTAATTTTAAATATTTAAAATATTCAAATAATGAAAATTGCATTAAGTTTTGGGATTCCAAATGGTGATGTATCTTTAAAAATGGGACAATTATACGAGTTTTTGGTTATTAATTCATTCGTACATTTATTCATTCATTATTTTAGTCGCTGGCAATTAGCACTTAATTTCCTTTCCCTAGCTTGTGCCTTTTTTAAGCGGCACTCAACCAAAGAGAAACCCCAATAATTTGTCTTGTTGTTCGCCATATTTCAATGGTCAATTGGGGGGGATCCTCATCCTTCCTCCCCTCAGCAATGCTACTGCCCCATGGCTCTCATTCATGGTGCCTCGTTCTGGAAACGACGTTAACATGACCAATGGAAATGAAAATGCAAATGGAAAATGGCAAATGGTAAATGGAAATGAGAGGCAGCCTTTAATTGCAGCCGAAAGGGAAAAAGCATTTCTTTTTAATTTTATAATACAATTTTCGCACATTACTCAACAGCCATGGGAATGCGAATGGGAATCGCATTGTCCTGGAGCTCTGACGTCGTAGAGTCCTGGACTCTCTGTCTGTTCGCCACATGACCATTGATGTGTGCATCAGCCGCATCGTTGTAGCAGGGTCATCGAATGAGACCCGGGAATGAGTAGTGGGGAAAGTACCCTGCAATAAAAGAAGCGACACGAAGATAGAACCCTGGAGATTCTTCTGCTGAATGGATGCCATTTCGTGGCTGCTTTCGTCCACTCATCCCTTCAGCCTCTTAAGTGCTTAAATGTTTTTAGGGCTACTTTCATCACCAGCCTCTGGATGCCTCAATGAATTTCAATAAAACCAAAAGTGCTGGCAGCAGTCCTTTCGTCTGTCCTGCCGCCTGGATGTTAAGCATTCAACAAGATTGCGGGAGAGAGGAGTGGCCAGTGGCACGAGCAGCCATTGGACTATGTATGTTTCACTTCTTTTCAGAGAACGCATGCAACGCAGCGATCCCTTTCGCCTCTGCTCTGACAGTGCCGTGCAGTCTCCTATGGAGTCTCCTGTGGGGTGTGCCCCCACGTCAGCCCCGCAGTTATAATTAAAACACAAACCATGTTTGAGGAGTGTCTGTCCTTCTGCCCTTCTGTCCGTCGTGTACAATAATCGCATTTCGAAGGGCGATGAACAGAACAGAAAAGAGCAGTGAAAAAAGGGGACCGAAAGGTGAGTGAAATGTTTGTGGCAGGATGAAGCATAGTGGGGTCCTTTCCCAAGGGGGCTGCAAGCGTCCGTTCAATGGTTTCTCCCTCTCTCTGTCTCTCTACTTCTGAAGAGCGTTGATGCGATATTATTGTGGTGATTAAAATATGCCTGAATAATATTGAAATGCTGAATGCTGCATGATGTGTGGCATGCTGGCTGTTGGCTCTCGTTCGTTGCATCTCCTGTGGCAGCCACAGCCACAGGCATTTTGGTTACGCCGAAAAGTAGACTTCCGTCCCGTGGCACTCCTTTGGAGCAGTGGTTCGGTGGGAGAGTGGCTACCCCCCGTTGTGGCGGCAATTGGCGTGTGGTTTTCCAGCTGCATAAAAGAAGTGGCAGAGGCAAGTGGTTCGCTCCGTGGGTATCCCTCCTGCCACTTTTCGTTCTTCCGTTTAAATTTCTGCATAAATTTACACTTGTGCCCCCCCAGGCGGTGCAACGAATCCACTCGGATCGGATTGGGAGTGCGATGCGGTGTGGTGTGGCGCCCCCGAAGGTGTCATTCATTGAGTGGAAAGTTTTTACTACTATTATTATTATAACTCTCTCCCTCGACGTGCCATGGGGCATGTGGCATGTTCTACTCGTTCTACCTACTACTACCTTCCGCCCCTCTCTTCTCTCTGCCGCATGTTTGCCATCTCTGGAAAAGCCCTTTCCTTTCATTCTCTCGTAATTCCCGTAACATTTTTCGGGCTTGGACCAAAAGTTTCTTTCCCCTCACCAAGCCTCTCTTTCCGTCGCTTTCTGTTTGGGCAACACTTGCGGCTTGTGCTGCTGCTGCTGCTGCTGTTGTTGTAGTTGTAGTTGTTGCTCGACAAAATGCTCGATGGCGTTGTAAAATGTAATCATTGTGGCGTGTAATTAGTTTTTATACATGTATCTGTGTGTGTCAATTTGTGTTCCATGTATAAGTGCATTTACCCCAAAGAGTGTAAGTGTCAGTCCCTGTCCGTGTGTGTGTGTCTGTGTGTGTGTGTAAATAAAATTTATTATTGCATTAACGTTCTGTAGCAGAGGAGATCCCTGTTGCTCCTTTTACTGCCTTTCCCCGAACACACACACACACAAGCACTGCAGCACACATATGTATGTACTCACGTGTGTATGCAAATGTATGCCCCATTTGGTGTGGCACCAATTGGTGTGTGCGTGGAATGCATTTAATTGGGAATCGAGAGTCGAGCATCGAGAATCGAGCATCGAAAGGGTTGCTCCAAAGGTTCCAATGGGTTCTCTGGGCTCCCCTGGTAATGTCGTAGGAACTTCTCTCGCACTCTGTATGCTCTCCCCGCACTCTCCCCCTCTTCAGCACTCCTCCATATATCAAACCATTCACCCATTGCCGACCACATGTCGTATTAGTAATAATAATTTACACATTACTGTTCCTGTTCCTGTAGTTTCGGCATACTGGGTGGTGGGGGAGCACTGGCGGACAGTTCGAGGGAAGTGGCAGTGGCAGTTGTGTTGGTGCCCCGTGTGGCCAACGCTCAATCAATAGTCAATTTTCAATTTGTGTCCCTGTGTCCGTATGTCGCTCGTTCGTGTGGCGGCAGCATTGATTGGCGGTTGTTTAGGGTCAACCCCATCTCCCCGCTGCTGCCCCGTTTCCTGTCTCCTTCTGCTGCTGTTGTTGTTGTTGCAAGCCAATTGATTTGTTGTTCTCTTTGCTGCTGCTGTCGCCACTCCACTCCGTAGGGCAGGGAAGTGTAGGGTTAGGAGTGTTCAAACCTGCCCCCTGGGAGGCCACCGGAAATGCCACGCAATTTGTTTGTTCGCACTCAAGCCGCAAACATTGTGGAAATTAACTTGTTAAGCCATTGAGGAAGGGGTCGAGAAAGGCAGGGTGGGCGTGGTAATTGGCATTCGATTTATAATGGCAGAGTACTAGTACTCCAACTCTGTATTTGAAATTTCTGTGGTAATTATTATTCGAAGGCCTAAACCAGCGATAGACACAGATGCAGTTGCACAGCTGGCAAATATAATTTTCCGAATATTTCACCTAATCAAAGTAGCCCCTGGTCTCAGAAATGTATATAACTGTTTTAGTGTACACACGGGATCTCGATTCGAGCAGAACAGATATCGAAATACTCGTAAAATTCCAGTAATATCATAAATTTTTGAAATTACTTAAATTCAATCAATTTCCGGATTAGCCATTAAAAATTCAACGGTTATTTAAGAAAACAAGGAAGGCAGGCAGGACAGAATGTCGGAAATTTCATTGACAGTCGATCCACCGGAGGTCGATGATCGAGAGGAGGAGGAAGCCAAATGGATGAAATTGTACTGCCAGCAGTTCTCCAGCGAATCGCTGGTGCAACCAGCTGAAACGGAGTCGGAAACAGAAGCAGAATCAGAAGAAGAGCATGAGGAAGAACGGGTAGTGGTCGAGGTTGACGAAGAGATCTCCGACTCGGATCATAATTTGTTACCCGATTTGCTGATCCATATGGTAATTGATGCACCCAGGGATGTCAGGCCCTTGCAGCAGCCAGCACCCCGCCGCCGTCGCTCTGACCGTTACCGTCACTTATTCCATGGCCCTAATATTGAAGCTCAGAATGCCTATCCACCCATTAGACCCATCCACCGCCGACGCGGACTCCCCGGCAACGACCAGGACGATGCTGCATCCGCTGGCTATGACTACCGCACGCGCTGATTCAATCGATAGCCTCGAGCCACCTCTATTCCATAAATAAAGCTCTTCCAAGGATCGTAGCAGGGGTTCAAAGTGTGGGATATTTACAGGGTAACAGTGGGGGTCCCTGCTGCAGGGGGCACTGCTGCACTTCCGTATTCCATTTCCTATGCTGCTGGTGCTGCTGCTGCCACGGCAAGTGGCATCGAATGGTGTCCGCATCCATGGCTTTGCGGTTTTTCCATTTAAAGTTCAAGTGGGCGCAAAATCACGGCTCACGGATGGAGGGGGGACTGCAGGGTGAAGAGGCTGCCAACGACTTCATTTGCAACATCAATCCCGACCTCATCATCAAGTTGTCTGCTGTGGCACTGTCAGCAGCCAACAGCGACTGCGTTTAATAAGGCGTGTGGCAGCCAGAAGCGAGAAGAGGCAGCAGCACTAGAGGATTGAATGGGGCATGTCCCGGGGCAGGGGACGAGTGGCAGAGTGGCTGTGGGGGCTCTGTATAATTAGCTTTAATGGCCTAATGCTATGTTGCCCATTCCCGTGGCTTGGGTCCTGCCGCTGGCTCTTTCCGTCAGCTGCACTGGCGCGGAGAAGCGGATGAGAGGAAGCGACGAATAATCCTTTGACGCACCCCACAGGCTGTGGGACTCCTCCCTCACGATTCTCGTTTAAAGGAGAGAAAAACCTACCTCTGAGGGTCCTGCCACTCGAGTATTAATGAAAGACCTGTCCCTGCCCCTGTCCCCGCCTCTGCCGCACTTTAAAGCAATTTTCCAACCAAAGAAATGTCCAGAAAAAAAGAAGCCCAAAGAAAGAGTTGGAGCGAGTTCCACGAGCGACTATTTATTTGCCCCCAATTGCTGTACTCCTCCGCCAGTCACACGTAGCAGATCCTGTGGCATGTAGCATGCACCCTCCTGCAGCTCCACAGAAACTTCTTGCCTCATAACTTCACATTGAAGAAGATGCATATGCAACACGTTCGAGCCATTCACTGGGCTCGTGCTGCTTCTGCTTCTCTCTCTCTGCCACTGAAAGAAGAACAACCTGCCTCATGCTGCAACCTCCTGCTGCCCCTTGGTGACTCGGAATCGAAAATCGAGTGTCAGGGAAATGTTTCCATTCGCCCTATCAAAGAAGGAGAAGGAAGAGAATGTTTTCCCACCTGAAAGATGGAAGCATATTACTCCCTTTTTGAAGTAAAAGAGGATTTAAACTCGAATATCCATTCCATTCATGCATTCTATAGGGTATTCCCTGCTTCGACTCTTGCTCTCTCCTTAGTTCTACTCCGAATTCTAGGAGATATACGAGGAGGGAATGTTGCAACTTTTTCTTAGTGCAGTTCGACTTTTGCAGCCAGCGTTCCATTCTTCCATTCTTCAATGTGTGAGTGGAGGTGGAAGGCAGGAAAAACTACTCCAAAAAGTAAAAGGAGAGATGCGGATGAGCAGAGCAGACGGATGCGGCTTCGGTTGGGGTTTGCGCTGCAAAGGATGAGCTGAAAGTTAATTGAAAAGTATTGTTTGCTGTTTTATGCCACATTCCCATGGCCCCCCGTCACGCTGTTGACACTTGCCCCACACACACCAAGCGGTGGCAGATGCTGCCATGTTCCATTTTCCATTCATATTCCACTTAACCTTACCTTTTGGATGGGAGTACACAAAAACGTTAATTGTTTGTTGGAGAAAGCTTTAAAAAAAGTAGCATTTATTGTATTTGGGGCTGCCGTTTGCCCACTCTGTCACGAGGGATTTTAAAGGGTATGCTTACACCTATACACGTTCATACATACATATGTATATATATATTAATGACATAGATCCGAAATTTGCGTAAACCTAAAGCCCTTCCCCCACAATGTATGATGCGAAATGCGAACTGATTAGATCGGATGAGTGGAGACAGGGGAGAGAGGGGAGAACTCTTCTATGATATGTGGGGCACACCTTTTATCTGGGGATACAACCTACAAGCAGCCACTAACTAATACGCTAATACATGTAGTAACCATGCGACTAACCTAAGTGATTTCTAAACATTGTCTTTGCGGAGAAAGAAGAAACGTGAGAGAGAGGGAGTGGGAGTGGGAGAGGTATGGGGAGAGGAGGAAGAGACCGATCTGTCTGTCTTTCTTATTTGATTATCACGAGAGAGGAAGAGAGAGCACACACAGACATACGCAGAAAGAGAGTGGAGAGGAGAGAGAGTATCTACAAAACTAATTAACAATCAGTGGGGTAGGGCGCAGAAATTGTGCAGCAACAGAAGATCGAGAGAGAGAGAGAGCACGGGAGAGCACGAGCAGGAGCGGTAGCATTTCCTACATTCGAGCTTCATTCAGTTGTGAATCGGTTCTGAATGACGATTATTGTTCCATCGAGTGGCGTGGCGTGTGTGTGTGAGATGGGAGGGATCCTCAGCTCAGGATTGTCGCGTGAGCCGCAGCCTTGCCATTCTTGCTGATCAGCGCCTTGGGACCTATAAGAAGGGAATAATTAGATGGATCCGCAGATCGGAATGCGGGCCACGTACCCTCCGTATCCGAGGCACTTGCCACGCCCATGATCTTCAACGAGCGAAAGAGTGCCCCCAGATTGGAGCGCCCGTCTAGATACTCGCTCTCCAGCCGCACCACAGCCGCCTTCTTGTTCTTCGTTTGCGTGTGCCACACGAGAATCTCCGTGCAGTTGTTGCCACGCGGCTCGATCTGGTCGAGCCTCAGGCCGATACTCCGCAGGAAGCGATCCTCCTCGAAGCCCGGCTTGTACGGCATATTGACAAACGGGAACTGGGCCATGTACTCGAGATTCACCGCGAATCCGGCCATGTCCACGGGCCAGCGTCTGCCTGCCAGCCACGAGTCCAGGAAGGCCACCACCTTGCCCTGAAAGAGGAGAAGAACAGAAGGATAGGGATCATTCGATCATCTCCAGAGATCATGGATCTCTAGTTTTAGACGCACCTTCCGCACCACCGGACCACTGACGCCGTAGTCCGCGATGAAGCCCACGGGGAACATGGACACCCGCTGCGTCTGACGGATCTCGGAGAAGAGCCGCAGGTCGTAGGTGTTGTCATCGTCCCCGAAGTAGAGGATGCCGTTCGTGAGGTTCCGCTGTCGCAGCCACTGCAGGGCGGCCCGCCGATTGGCCACGCCCCTTGGGGCAGGCTTTGCCTTGCGGAAATTGCTGGGCATGGGACTCGCCAGATGAGTGTACGGGATGCCTAGGGGACAAAGGAGAGCGGCTTAGACGGATATATATAGATATGTAGATAGATCCATGGATAGCTACCGAATCTCTTGAGCATCAGATCCATAAACATATTGCATCCCTCCTGATCGTTGGCCACCAGCCAATGGAGCCGTGGCACATGGAGCAGGGTGTGGGCGAGGCGCGTAAGCTCGGGGATCTGCTCCCTGCGCGGATACGTGGGCGTCACAAAGTAAATTATGGGCAGGTGTCCGTACTGTTCCATCGGTTTGTCCTGCACGTACAGCCGTCGATCCAAGAGGCCCTCGCTGCAGAGGTGGAGGGTCTCATTGAGGGCACGAGAGAGGATGCCATCTGTGGGCAGAGATGAATCAGAATTTTCAATTATAAAAACAATTGCTAAATAGTGACCCTCCTCTTGACCCCTGATCCCACGTGCCATTAGCTGTGGCTTTGTCTCGTGGTGGAATCACGTCACCATTCGACAGCCGCGTGCCTGTAACGATTATATTCTCATTCTCTCCCATGCTCAGTCAGAAATCGCAATTAGGAGGAGGATTTACCTCCTAGGTAAGTCCCCCCGAGAAAAGAGTTAATTATACGCACTGGGATAATGGAATCCTTATCCGGAGATCTTCCAATGCGTGAGGCGTCTCCATTATGGCACCCAAAAGCTCAGAAAACGCTCTTCCCCCAATCCCTCTCCCTCCCATAAATCATCAAAGTGAAAACCGGAAAACACGCAACGGCTGTGCGAAGGAAATTCTGGATCGGAATGGGGATACTCCCGATATAACGATATTATTCCCCAGATAACAAAAGGGCCAGTGGGATAATGAACCTCTCTCCTCCTCCTCCCATAATATAATACTTATACTCCCCCCACTAATAAGTTATTAAATATTGACTCCACAAATGTGTACACGCCCCGCCAAAGGGGGATGATGAATATTCACGTGAAATACTCGAATAATGGAGCATTCGCTCGGCCGTTTGTTTATTTGCCGATATCACAGGGGCAGCAATCATCATCGTTAAAATTTTGTTGGTGGGTCTGTCCCCGTCCCGCTTCACCCCGTCACATGCGTCTCTGTTTATTGTTTGCACTTCCCTCCGACCCAATCCAATCCCCCAGCGTCTGCTGATAAACCAAACACTTGACAATGGAGGGGGACGCAAACTACAATAACAATAGCAATGGTAATGTGGAGAAACCTCCAGGCACGTACCACATTTTAATGATTAATTGGTGCCATTGAGGAGTACGAATGCGAATATGGATCTGAATGTTAGTGAATCGAAACGCAGACGGTAGACCGGTAGTCTCGATTGGGCGGTGATTTGGGGATTGATTGCTGAACCGCCTGCTGATAAGGAATCTAATTCTGAATTCCCCATTCCCCGAGCACCTCACGGTCACCTCGCTGGATTGATTCGTGATTCGTAATGCATGCCCTCTATCTATATATCGGCTTGTGACTCGCCCTGTGGGACTTTTTCCCGTATTCAATAACGATCCAACCCCAAAAAGTAGATCAATCTTTAGATATTCATCTATCCGCCCTGTCTGTGTTTCCCTCTTCGAAGAAGAATGAATTTAAAATAGATGTCTCATCTAGGGAATATTTTATTTCAATAATTTTTAAAAGTTAATATTAGTGTTTCGTGTCGCATATAGCTTCATATCTGAGAATTCAACAGGAAATTATTTGCATTTCATTCATTCATGAGTGCATTTCCTTTGATTTAATCTCCTCTCCAGAGTATGGCTGTGGCAAGGGGCACGCGGCAACACTCGACACGAGCAATTGAAAGATATGGGAATCGACTTTAAACGAAACGAAACAAACAGATAATCCCACAATAAAGAGGGGAACCCCTCCCCACCAACAGATTATGGAGGAAACAAGTGAAAACACCCGTCCCTTGCCTGCCCCCCTTGAGTACTTTTAATTTGATGTTTTCCCATGAAAAGTAAAACGAATGCGAACTCTGGACTCATCTGAGGCGCAAAGGTTGGGGTGGAGGGGTGGAAGGTGAAAAGAGGAGAACAAGGAAAGGTGCACTCAAAGAATGGGTCTGCCATTCAGAAGTAAAAAAAAAACTGATTGAAATATGGTTACTTTTATGAGTCGTAGATATGAAAGTTTGCTTTAACGATTACGAATCCGTAAACCCCATCGGAGGGGGAATTGTGTAACAATATGTGTGGCCTATAGAGGGTGTCGGACACTTAATTTTAGATTTCTTTTGCCAAGGAAATCAATCGATAGTTGCCCCTGTTTTACCATGCCCCGCAATGGACATGCCCATGCACCCCATGGTATTCCCGGAACAGCGAAGAAACAGTGCGAAATTGGTTAATAAATTACACATAGCCGACAGCCAAGAGAAGGCCAAAAAGAAGGTAGAAGAAGAAGGTATCTAGGTAGCTAGCAGACTAATGGAATACCCTACCCTCTGCGGCATGGAAAATGATTGAAGGATTACTATTTCTATTGGCTATAGCCAATATAATGTGTTTGGGATCCTATCCATGGATCTATAGATGTCACATTCTCCAGCCATAAATGGATATACCCTGAACAATTTTTGCGTGTGAAGTGAAAAGCCCCAGTTAGGCGGAAAATGTAACCTTGCTCACGGCGCTGCTTTCGCGGCTTGCAATAAAAAAACGAAGGCCAAAGAAGGCACAGAATAGGGGGAGTAGTGTGGTGGCTGTCGATGGAGTGCATGAGAGAGTGTCGGTCGCATGTACCCGTTGCAAGACAATGCTATTAAATTAGACCAATTATCGGTAGGAGGGGGGATAAATAATATAACAAAAACTAACAACAACAACAGCTGCTAAAGCAACAGCAACATGAAACTGAAACCAGACTGAAAGTGACAGCCGAAGCGACAGAAACAGTAAACAGCGAAGCGAAGTGGATCGACCAGTTACATGCGATAATAACCGCGGCCAATTACTCATCAAGCGTCGGGGTGTCACAGTGCCCCATTTGGGGATGGGATTTGATTGGAGAATCGCCTTAACGGGTAATTGCTGGTGCCAGACAAAACCAATGTGCCCCGTCCTCGTGTAGGGTATCAGTCAGCTTCATTCGTTGGCCAAAAGCCAAAAAAAATGCTGAAAAACAGAAAGTGAAAGTGGGGTCTCTCTATCTCTCGTAAATCACTTTCCAGTCCGTCGTGAGAATGCATTTACCTAAAGACGATGGGAGGTGCAACATGCAACATCTAGAGTGGTAGAAGGAGAGGAAGGGAAGGAAGGACTCACTCACATGTTCTATGTGGATTGCGGATTCTTGAATCTTTTCGATTTCGTGTCAGTTCGATCTGGAGGAGGTCTTGAGCATCGTCTACGGGCATTGTCTTGCGTTGGCTGGCCATCACCCGGAAGCGGGATAGGGCGCGGGATTGGGAGCGCTTACCTAGGCTGTGCATTCCATCATCGGAGTCATCGGAGGAGCCCCCGCCACCGCCCAGTCCCAGGGCGAGTCGCGTGTCCACTCCGAGGGTGAAGTAGCAGAAGGCGATGAGGAAGAGAAGGGCCCCCACCAGGGGCAGCAGGCAACGGCGCCTGCCACCCACAACACCACTGGAACCGCGGAGGTGGGCCATGGGCGAATGGGGATGGGCTTCTAGGAACGGTATAGAGGGTGCGGCACCCTTGGGGCGCCGCTGGTGTCGCTGATTTTGCTGCTGCTGTTGTTGATGCCGTTCGATGTCCTCCTCCTCGTCGTCGTCGCTCGATGTTTGTGGCTGGTCGAGTGGCGCGTAATAGGCGCTTGGCATTATGCGGCACGGGGCACGGTTCTCCTAGGGTGGGACTCAGATTGAAGCGTCAGCTGCTGCAGATTTGTGGTTGCTGCTGCTGCATCCCCGGACGACACCACGACGACTATGATGCTGAGAGCGACGCCGGCAGCGCGGGGCTGCGTTTGCCATTTGTGGGGTGGTGGGGAGGACTAGAAGCCTCGTCTGGCCGTCCTCCTCCCTCTGTCCTCACCACTGTTATACAATTTCGAGCACAGAACGAAAGAAAGACCCGAAATTATGCAAATTCCAAGCACTTTTGGCTGCCGCTCTCTTTTTTCTCAGTTATTGTTATTTCTGTTTCTGTTTTTGTGGTCACACACGCGTGGGGCGGAAGAGGCAGGCAGAAGGTCTATAAAAAACCAAATCCAAATACTCGCCAGAGCCGCAGAATTGGACGAACGAACACGCGAAGACGCTGCCCGCTAGCTTTGACAAAAATCGGAATAATCGGAATAAACTTTTGCACCGCCTGCTGCTCTTTCTCTTTCTCCATTGTTGCTTATTGCTTTTGTTTTTTTGCTCTCAAATGTATTGTGCATGCTAGCGCAAGGTATAACTATATTAGGTGGGGCATGTGCAGCGAGTGACATCTAAATAGAAATTCTAGGAACGTACGGCCTCACCTCGTATAAATGAATTTATTTGTCATGGGAATTCTTCAAAGAGTTTAGTGTAGCTTATTTCATATATTATATTCCTTACGCTACAGTATTGCTCATGTGGATGAGTTACAAAGAGTGTCTAACCTTATAATTGCTTGTACTTTGGCTTCTCCACCACCACCATCACAGACAGCTGGCACAGGGTTGCATTGGATAGTAGCATACACTTACTTCAGGTTCAAGTCTTGGCTAATTTTCAAATTTGAAATTTAACGTAAAACAGGGAAAGTATTTTTAAAAAAAGGAAATTAGGAGGAAAGGAAAATTAGGCGATCTATCCACCGTAGTCCCAAGGACCAGAATTACAATTTCTACCTTTGAACAATAGTCACAGATGGGTAGCCAGGGGGATTCGTAGATTTCACCCCCGATCCGTATCTTATCTAATCTGAATTTTAATCGCAGCAATCGTCTGGATGATTACGAAGCTGTTTGGGCCTTTTACTGATATTTGACTTGGCTACTATTTCGCAATATTCTGAATTTGAAGAGTGGGGTTTCCAGCCCCATAAACCCCTGGCCACGCCACTTGCCACCACCCAATGCATCCAATGAATGAATGTAAATCAATCTTTTACAAACGGATAGAACGGGTGTTACATTTATTTCTTATACAGTTTTTTACGCTTGTGGGGAGTACAAATGTCTACAATTCGTTTTGTGTGTGTTTTTTGATTGTTAATTAAGCAAAAGATTAAACGATTAAAAGCCACTTGTATCTCACTTTATTGTTGCTGCTGCAAGTGCCTCCGCCTCTATGCCTTTCAGGAGCTGCACTGCAGTTCTCTTCACTTTTTTTGTTTACTTGGGGAAATCGATTGGCGGACAACATACAACAATCCGGATCCTGATCCTCCTGAACTGCACTTATGGAATAATTAACTAACTGTTATGTAGAACTCGTTGAGGTGTCGTAGAGGAATGGGATCCCCATTCCCAGCCTAGATGTTGGCCTTGATGACATCCTCCAGCCTCTGGGCATTGGCGCCAGCGAACTCCTCCACCTTGTTGCTGTTCTTGATGAACACAAACGTGGGCATGCTGCAGATGTTGTAGTCCATGGCAATATCCTCAGATTCATCCACATCGACCTGCAGATAGAGGAGATTGAGTGATTGAGACGAGATGCACTCTAGAGGGCATTCTCACCTTGAGGATGACAATGTTGTCGGCGTACTGCGTGGCCAGCTCCGCCAGCTTGGGGGCGATCATCTTGCAGGGGCCGCACCAGGTGGCATAGAAGTCCAGGACCACCAGCTTGCTGCCTGCCTGCTTCAGCTGGGCATCGAGGTCAGCCTGAGGGAGAGTGACGAAAGGGGTTACAGAATACAGAATAGTTATCAAGTGCAGATTTTTCATCCCTCATTGACCCACTTTTCGCTGTCTGTCTGCCGTTGATCCCCGGGGGCTACCACTGTAGTACAGCACACCCTCTGCTTATCGCTGACATGTGCGCGATAAGGCCAGTATTTAGTAGTTTTCTGTTCTGCCACAAAGTGTTGCCTGGCAACCCCACAAACCCCATTTCCCTTAAATCCCTTTCCCCTGCCTTTTTCTGTAGGTGCTAATCAGATGTTAATGGGGTTCTGGCACTACAATAATTGTGTGTTCGATTCGATTCGATCTGTATCCCATGGCATACATTTTGTCCATTCGATTGAATGTTTTCTGGCCATGTCGGAATTTCGTACCGAAATCAATATACTACATGAATTGTTTCTAGATTATATTTGTACCTATAAATTCCATTTGGATGCTCGTATGCGGCGCATGCTACACCCCTCCAGCGACACGAACGTAGAAGAGTAAAATTAAAGGCTGTGCTGTGTGCTGTTTGTTGTGTTTTGTGTGTTCTGGGTGCCCCGCCTCTGTCACGTTTTCCGCGGCGGTGACCTCTAATTAATTTGCGGGTATGCGCGATGGTAATCGCAAATGGAGGAGTCAAAGAAATGGCTCTAATGGAATTACTGGGTGGCATGTGGCAGTGCGGCAGGTGGGGAATAACTCCCCCGGGGTGGGAATGGGAATCCGGATCCGGGTTTCTTTGCTGAATTAACATAAACGAAACAAGTTGTGGGAAACGCGTTTAAAGATGACTAAGACATCTAAAGGTGATCTATCGATGATTCATTCCACGATTAAATCACATTGCAAATTAATTAAATTTCAAAATTACTTAGAGGAACATTCTGGTTGATCCACCAAGTGGTTTCCTCTGATAACCAGAAACATATTTTCTTGCGGTTTTCGGTGTATGCACACATATAAATTTAGACCACAAATGGAACAAATGGAATTTTTAGTAGGTCGCTTGTTTAGTGCATAAAATGCTAAGTGGAGGAAATCCACAATACTCTACAGAACACGAAATATTCACTCTCTGACGCAATATTTCGTATTTTGATACTCGTACAACTGGGTAGGGTACGGGGAATGGGAATGAGAATTTTTGCAGGGCAATCATTGAACCGGTTTCCACCCCTTTCCGAGGGGACGCCCGACGCTCTCACTCTCCGTCTCTAAATGGCGCGTAAAAACAGTACACACTGTACCCTCCACACGAGTACGACGATTACAAGTATTCGTAACCCCGAGACCCGATAGCGATTTATAGCTAACTCATGCTCTGAATACACTCGCACATATTCATTTCACATTCGTGGACTATATCTATGGAAGAGATTACTCAATAATAATTCCGAATGAACAAAAAATTCCACTATTTTGTATGCTCTTGCCGCTGCTGTGTTGTTCCCATCCCACAACATTTTGACAAACGGAATGGTCATCTTTGTGAGATGATATCATACCCTTTCTTACACTACTCTCTCGTCTCTTCTCATACAGGTTTTTGGCTTTCTTTCTCTAATGTTTTCGGTGTTGTTGTGTTTTGTCTTCCCCCTGACATTCGTTGGGGCCGCCAAAGCGACAACAACACTACATGAGGGCCACAGCCGCTGCCCTCGCCCCCTCTCTATGCATCGTAAGCGAACGTATGGCAAAAGCGTGGAGATTGGAGAACGAAAAAAAAAAAAAGAGGAATTTCAATTCCATTTCCATTTGCACTGTTCTTTCTATGCCACCGATTTGATGAGCAGGTTGAAGGTTATTTATTGTGGATATTCCACACTTGGAGCCGGAACTAGGCTCGACACAATGATTATTCACATTCATTCACGGATGATTCACACTCACCTTGTCTTTCACTTGGTAAACCATTATGTTGCTTGGGAGGTTGGTGCTTGTGTAGCGGATGAACCGGCGGTAGAAAATGTACAAAAGTTACTTAATTATCAGCACACTCTTCGCCACGACGCAAGCTCGTTTCGATGTTGGAATCAGTGTTGCCAATTTAGCTATTTTTCCACTAGGTCTATCGTGTTTCAATTGGCACATTCGTAATAAATTGTAAAATAGCGGGTAGCGGGAACTATGGCTATTTTTAAAGACAAATTGACGTAATTTTAGCTTATTAAAATCCTTTGGCAACTTATTGTATTTTAATTCTTTTACGTTCTACACTTCTCTACTTTGTAGTATTTTTTCTATATGAATCGCAAAAAACATCGATAAGCCAAAAGGCTATTGGACTTTATATGCCCCAAAGAGTTGTCAACACTGGTTAGAATTATAATGGGAATCATAGTGACCGCGGATGTATACCGAAATATACCATTACATTTTCATGGTATACCGTAAATATACCAAGGAACGAGAGCTTTCATGGCGATGCCAGAAAAGAATATAATTTTTAACATGTACTTTTAAAGTTATTATAACGTCTGTTGTTGCGCCTGAACAGCTGTTAAACTGCTGTTAGCTGGCGCCATTACTCCCGTAGCGGACATTTCTTGAACAACAGAGGGCGCTGCTTGCAACGGTAATTCAAACGACTTGAAAAATCAACACATTTTTCATGATTTATTTTAAAAGAAAACAATTCTTTAACACTACAAATACGTTTCGGAAATTAAGATTTCGCCACTAATCACTATCACTAAACTAAGCACTATTAACTAGTGAGTGATTCCTGCCTCCCCGCTTCTCTCCTTAAGTACTCAGCTATCAATGGGCCGCATGGGTGGCAGATGCTGCCGCTGGGTGGTGCAAGTGGTGATGATGATGGTGATGGTATGTGAGCGTGGGCGGTGGGGGCGGAGGCGCTGGCGCCACTCCCATCGAGGGTTGTGTGATCTGTGTCATCTGCTGTTCGTACGAGGAATAATGATCGTAGTAGGATCCGTACCCTGAGACGATGCCAGGATCGAGATTCGATGCAGCACCAGCGGAGGCGGAGGCAGAGGCGGACACGGAGGAGGGCGGCCCTGCTGTTCCCGTATCGAAGTAGCTGACTCCGTTGTATCCGTTGGCGCTCTCGTAAAAGTGTCCTGCGGAGGAGACGGCCCCGGGGAACTGCTGTTGGTGTGGATGGGCGTGTGGGTGGTGCTGCTGCAGATCGTAGTCCTGGACTAGTCCCTTCGACTCCCGATGGCTGCTGTAGTAATAGTCGTAGTTCTCCTCCGCATACGCCAGCGGCTGCGTCTCCACGGTAGCATTATATTTGACGGATGGATGCCCCTGCCCCGGGCCCTCCCCCTTGCAGATGCCAGCCACCTCCTCATGGATTCCTCCCCCCAGGTGCTGCTTGATCTGCGAGTAGTTGATGAACTCGGGCTCTGGCGTCGCCAACTGGGGACTCGGCTCGTACGGGATGTAGCTGCTGCTGCCGCCGCTGGAGGATTGCTGTTGCTGCTGCTGATAGGAGGCTGCCGCCAGATCAGAGATGCAGGCGTACGGGAGACCCGGGGACTTGCTGGGGGCCGTGGCAGCCGCCGTTGTGGCATGGTAGATGGTGGGATAGTTGTATGTGATGTGCTGGTGGTTCACCGTGAACACATTCGCGGAGTTCTCGCAAGGATTCGTCGTGGATTCCGCCCCACTCAGCGGCCATCCTCCCGCTACCCCGTTGCTCGCGTAGCTCGAGGATTGGCCGCCCTCCAGGTAGCTGTGGCAGGTGCAGTGGCTGTAAGTGGTGTGGCACTTGCCACAACCATTGAACGGATAAATGTCCAAAGCGGAGGCGGCAGAGTGGCTCAAGAGATTGCTGGCTACCGCAGGACGATGCCCCTTGCTGCCCTTCCCCATGAGATTCTGCTGCAAGATACACACTTGGGGTTAAGATATCCATCAATTGGAAGGGGCTGCCACTCACCTGCTGCTGCTTCACTTGCTTCACCAACCCCGCAATGACGGACTTCTTCGTGCTGGTGGCCCCCACAGAGGATTTCCCTCCCAGTGGAATCCTCCCAAAGGCGCGCTTCGAGACACTCGAGTTTTTTGGATCTGGGCGCAGATGATCGTGGACTCCTTTGGCCTGGAAGAAGATGGCATTGCCCGAGTGGCGCCAGAAATGGGTCACGGGGTAGCCACAATGGCCGCGGCAGGGCTTGATCTCCAGCCGCCCGCCCCTGCAGCTCTTGTTGGGGCACTGCTTGCCCTCCTGCTTCCTTCGCGCCTTGTCGCAGATAGCGGGACGCAGGTTGATCCTCGTTCCGTTGGGCAGGACGCAGTGCTGGGAGCAGACGAGGACCCCCAAGCAGCTCTTCTTGAGGATATTCACGTTGTGGTTGTTGGTGTTGCGCATCGCCCAGCCGGAGATGTGCTTCTTGGCCTCCTCGTTGTGCAGCGCGTAGATGTGCCGCACATGCCCGTCACTCCACTCGCTGAACTCGTCAAACTCCATGTCTGCCACATGAGGCACAATGGCATCATTGATGTCCCAGTCCCGCTTTGTCTTGACCGTCATTCCGGCAGAGAGGAGATTCTGTTGCTGCTGCTGCTGTTGTGGGGTGTGCTGTTGGTTCTCTTGCTGCGGCTGCTGCTGATTGCTGAGGAGTTGCTGCGACTTGAAGCTGTAGCCATTTCTGTGGAGGGAAGATCTACTTGGATGAGTAATCCCTGGGATTCCAATGCTCTACTTTGATCTCCCACTCTGGATGGGATGTTCCCTTTTTCTTTTAGTGCCTCGTTTAAGCAATTTCCATCTTAATTGCATCCTAAACTGTGAAGCTCACTCTGGGAGGGAGTCTGTCAATCAAATGAAATGCCTGCTCTGCCCTGCTGCATTTACGATGCATAAATCTACCGTTGCCTCAGCCACAGCCTCAACCTCAGGCCCAGCTCCGTTCTTTGGCTCTTGTAATCCAATCCGAATGCTTGGAATCGTAATTTGAGCGCCAGTTTGGAGCGCGGAGCGCCGTCGGCTGAGTCAGGCACGAGACTCCGAGATTGAGAGTTGATCGACTTGATTGAAGCAGGGCATCAGAGGCAGAGACACGCCGTGTGTGGGTGTGGAAGGGAGTGTGTGGCAGTGTGGCCGATCGTTTAGTGCGGCTCGCGGCCTGCAATTAGCCATAAATTTGTTTCGATTCAGGCCCCAGTCTCTCGCTCCCTCGAGCGTTTTTGTTTTTATGTGTACTTGGAAGCCAGCAGGTTGCTCGAATGAGAACGCTCGCAGCTCGCAGCTTGCGGCTCTCGACTCTCGCCTCTTAACTAAGACTCTGCTAATAACTCTGGCCCTAACACTGATTCTGATTCTTATTCCGATACCTGGGGTCGTTTCGTCTCAATCACTTGGTGGTCCCCCCTCTGATTTCGTGTTGAACCTGTTGTTCTGTGCGTCGTGTGGCAAGTCGCTTGACTCGCTTGCCTCGCTTGTGTGTCGGCTATCGGTGTTCTTAGCGCTTTGTTTTGGGCCCGTAAATTGACTGCCTGACACTTGGTGTCTCTTGGCTGGCGGAGGGAGGGGCCGCTCGTTAGTCGCTCGCTTATCTCAGATGTTGATTGCATCTCACTTCGTTCTGGTTCCCTTTGGTTCCCTTGGGTTCCCTATGGGAATCTCATAATAAGTTTGTCACCTAGAAAATATGTCTCTATATTCCACTATATTCGAGATGTTGTTGTGTCCCTTTCACTGGCCATGCCCCAGCCCCGACCCATTGCTATGCGCCCCCGCCTATTGGGGGATTTGTGTGTGGTCTCCCTCCCGCGGCGGCATCTCTATGGTTCGGTCGCGATTGGAGTGCCACATTAACTAAGTTGTGGTGCACATGCCCCCAATGCCACAGGCCACATGCCACAGCCAGCGTGTGATAATAAAGCGTTGGAAATCATTTACATTTTCTGCTCCCCCTGCTCATTGATCGTTTGATTTGTGGCACATTCTTTGGAGGTGTGGAAGAGAGATGCCTCATCGGGGCCATGGACTGGGAGCGGGGCTTGTATTTGAAGATGGGATGGATGTGTGTCAACAGATTGCGAATTGTAAGTTCGATTTGGGTTACCTTACAGATATTAATAAAGCGAGCAGACACACAGAAAACTTGGGCACAATCTCCCTGAAGATGAGCAGCAGCTTCTTTATTGTGTGATCCTACACGGGCAGCACAAACCGGAGATGGTCATGATCAGGCCCGGGTAGCGTTCGCCGTTGATCGCATTCTTCAGCGTCTCGATCTTCTGGTTCGTGTCACCATTTTCCAAATCTTGCTTCAGCTGTATCTCGCTCGGGGCCACCAGGTCCGGCGAATTGTTTATCGTGAAGCATTTTGGAGGATTCATTAGTTTCCATTCTGTTCGCTCCCAAAAACAAGATATACGACTCTTCCGAAACACTCTTTAACACGAAACCTTATGGTTGGGACCTAGGTACTAGCTGTTATTAGAGCATACTTGCACAAAAGCATACTTGCACGGAACGAAGTGCATTGAGGATGGATTTGGATTTGAGTCTGAATTTGAATCTGATCTCTGGCTGGGAATCCTTTTCCAAAGCAAACTGCTATCGATCTGATATCTTCGACGGCGGAAAGCATACTAGCACGAGAGCAGACTTGCAGGAAAGCATACTTGCACGAGAGCAGACTTGCAGGAAAGCAGACTTGCAGGAAAGCACACTTGCACGAAAGCATACTTGCACAAAAGAATACTTGCACGGAACGAAGTGCATTGAGGATGGATTTGGATTTGAGTCTGAATTTAAATCTGATCTCTGGCTGGGAATCCTTTTCCAAAGCAAACTGCTATCGATCTGATATCTTCGACGGCGGAAAGCATACTAGCACGAGAGCAGACTTGCAGGAAAGCAGACTTGCAGGAAAGCATACTTGCACGAAAGCATACTTGCACAAAAGCATACTTGCACGGAACGAAGTCCATTGAGAATGGATTTGGATTTGAGTCTGAATTTAAATCTGATCTCTGGCTGGGAATCCTTTTCCAAAGCAAACTGCTATGTATGTGATATCTTCGACTGCTTGCAAGAAAGCAAACTAGCACGAGATCATACTTGCACGAAAGCAGACTTGCAGGAAGCACACTTGCACGAAAGCACACTTGCACAAAAGCATACTTGCACGGAACGAAGTGCATTGAGGATGGATTTGGATTTGAGTCTGAATTTAAATCTGATCTCTTTCTGGGAATCCTTTTCCAAAGCAAACTGCTATCTATGTGATATCTTCGACTGCTTGCAAGAAAGCATACTAGCACGAGAGCAGACTTGCAGGAAAGCAAACTTGCACGAAAGCACACTTGCACAAAAGCATACTTGCACGGAACGAAGTGCATTGAGGATGGATTTGGATTTGAGTCTGAATTTGAATCTGATCTCTTTCTGGGAATCCTTTTCCAAGGCAAACTGCTGCTATATAAGTGATATCTTCGACTGCTTGCAAGAAAGCATACTTGCAAGAAAGCAGACTTGCAGGAAAGCAAACTTGCACGAAAGCACACTTGCACAAAAGTATACTTGCACGGAACGAAGTGCATTGAGGATGGATTTGGATTTGAGTCTGAATTTGAATCTGATCTCTGGCTGGGAATCCTTTTCCAAAGCAAACTGCTATGTATGTGATATCTTCGACTGCTTGCAAGAAAGCAAACTAGCACGAGAGCAGACTTGCAGGAAAGCGTACTTGCAGGAAAGCATACTTGCAAGAAAGCATACTTGCACGGAACGAAGTGCATTGAGGATGGATTTGGATTTGAGTCTGAATTTAAATCTGATCTCTGGCTGGGAATCCTTTTCCAAAGCAAACTGCTATGTATGTGATATCTTCGACTGCTTGCAAGAAAGCAAACTAGCACGAGATCATACTTGCACGAAAGCAGACTTGCAGGAAGCACACTTGCACGAAAGCACACTTGCACAAAAGCATACTTGCACGGAACGAAGTGCATTGAGGATGGATTTGGATTTGAGTCTGAATTTAAATCTGATCTCTGGCTGGGAATCCTTTTCCAAAGCAAACTGCTATGTATGTGATATCTTCGACTGCTTGCAAGAAAGCATACTAGCACGAGAGCATACTTGCACGAAAGCAAACTTGCACGAAAGCATACTTGCACAAAAGCATACTTGCACGGAACGAAGTGCATTGAGGATGGATTTGGATTTGAGTCTGAATTTGAATCTGATCTCTTTCTGGGAATCCTTTTCCAAGGCAAACTGCTGCTATATATGTGATATCTTCGACTGCTTGCAAGAAAGCAGACTTGCAGGAAAGCAAACTTGCACGAAAGCACACTTGCACAAAAGCATACTTGCACGGAACGAAGTGCATTGAGGATGGATTTGGATTTGAGTCTGAATTTGAATCTGATCTCTTTCTGGGAATCCTTTTCCAAGGCAAACTGCTGCTATATATGTGATATCTTCGACTGCTTGCAAGAAAGCATACTTGCAAGAAAGCAGACTTGCAGGAAAGCAAACTTGCACGAAAGCACACTTGCACGAAAGCATACTTGCACAAAAGCATACTTGCACGGAACGAAGTGCATTGAGGATGGATTTGGATTTGAGTCTGAATTTAAATCTGATCTCTGGCTGGGAATCCTTTTCCAAAGCAAACTGCTATCGATCTGATATCTTCGACGGCTTGCAAGAAAGCATACTTGCAAGAAAGCATACTAGCACGAGAGCAGACTTGCACGAAAGCAAACTTGCACGAAAGCATACTTGCACAAAAGCATACTTGCACGGAACGAAGTGCATTGAGGATGGATTTGGATTTGAGTCTGAATTTGAATCTGATCTCTTTCTGGGAATCCTTTTCCAAGGCAAACTGCTGCTATATATGTGATATCTTCGACTGCTTGCAAGAAAGCAGACTTGCAGGAAAGCAAACTTGCACGAAAGCACACTTGCACAAAAGCATACTTGCACGGAACGAAGTGCATTGAGGATGGATTTGGATTTGAGTCTGAATTTGAATCTGATCTCTTTCTGGGAATCCTTTTCCAAGGCAAACTGCTGCTATATATGTGATATCTTCGACTGCTTGCAAGAAAGCATACTTGCAAGAAAGCAGACTTGCAGGAAAGCAAACTTGCACGAAAGCACACTTGCACGAAAGCATACTTGCACAAAAGCATACTTGCACGGAACGAAGTGCATTGAGGATGGATTTGGATTTGAGTCTGAATTTAAATCTGATCTCTGGCTGGGAATCCTTTTCCAAAGCAAACTGCTATCGATCTGATATCTTCGACGGCTTGCAAGAAAGCATACTTGCAAGAAAGCATACTAGCACGAGAGCAGACTTGCAGGAAAGCAGACTTGCAGGAAAGCACACTTGCACGAAAGCATACTTGCACGGAACGAAGTGCATTGAGGATGGATTTGGATTTGAGTCTGAATTTAAATCTGATCTCTGGCTGGGAATCCTTTTCCAAAGCAAACTGCTATCGATCTGATATCTTCGACGGCTTGCAAGAAAGCATACTTGCAAGAAAGCATACTAGCACGAGAGCAGACTTGCAGGAAAGCAGACTTGCAGGAAAGCATACTTGCACGAAAGCATACTTGCACAAAAGCATACTTGCACGGAACGAAGTGCATTGAGGATGGATTTGGATTTGAGTCTGAATTTAAATCTGATCTCTGGCTGGGAATCCTTTTCCAAAGCAAACTGCTATGTATGTGATATCTTCGACTGCTTGCAAGAAAGCAAACTAGCACGAGATCATACTTGCACGAAAGCAGACTTGCAGGAAGCACACTTGCACGAAAGCACACTTGCACAAAAGCATACTTGCACGGAACGAAGTGCATTGAGGATGGATTTGGATTTGAGTCTGAATTTAAATCTGATCTCTTTCTGGGAATCCTTTTCCAAAGCAAACTGCTATCTATGTGATATCTTCGACTGCTTGCAAGAAAGCATACTAGCACGAGAGCAGACTTGCAGGAAAGCAAACTTGCACGAAAGCACACTTGCACAAAAGCATACTTGCACGGAACGAAGTGCATTGAGGATGGATTTGGATTTGAGTCTGAATTTGAATCTGATCTCTTTCTGGGAATCCTTTTCCAAGGCAAACTGCTGCTATCTATGTGATATCTTCGACTGCTTGCAAGAAAGCAAACTAGCACGAGAGCAGACTTGCAGGAAAGCGTACTTGCAGGAAAGCATACTTGCAAGAAAGCATACTTGCACAAAAGCATACTTGCACGGAACGAAGTGCATTGAGGATGGATTTGGATTTGAGTCTGAATTTGAATCTGATCTCTGCCTGGGAATCCTTTTCCAAAGCAAACTGCTATGTATGTGATATCTTCGACTGCTTGCAAGAAAGCATACTAGCACGAGAGCATACTTGCACGAAAGCAAACTTGCACGAAAGCATACTTGCACAAAAGCATACTTGCACGGAACGAAGTGCATTGAGGATGGATTTGGATTTGAGTCTGAATTTGAATCTGATCTTTGCTTTTCCAAAGCAAACTGCTATCTATGTAATATCTTCGACTGCTTGCAAGAAAGCATACTAGAACGAGAGCAGACTAGCAGGAAAGCATACTTGCACGAAAGCATACTTGCACAAAAGCATACTTGCACGGAACGAAGTCCATTGAGAATGGATTTGGATTTGAGTCTGAATTTAAATCTGATCTCTTTCTGGGAATCCTTTTCCAAAGCAAACTGCTATCTATGTGATATCTTCGACTGCTTGCAAGAAAGCATACTAGCACGAGAGCAGACTTGCAGGAAAGCAAACTTGCACGAAAGCACACTTGCACAAAAGCATACTTGCACGGAACGAAGTGCATTGAGAATGGATTTGGATTTGAGTCTGAATTTGAATCTGATCTCTGGCTGGGAATCCTTTTCCAAAGCAAACTGCTATCTATGTGATATCTTCGACTGCTTGCAAGAAAGCAAACTAGCACGAGATCATACTTGCACGAAAGCACACTTGCACAAAAGCATACTTGCACGGAACGAAGTGCATTGAGGATGGATTTGGATTTGAGTCTGAATTTAAATCTGATCTCTTTCTGGGAATCCTTTTCCAAAGCAAACTGCTATCTATGTGATATCTTCGACTGCTTGCAAGAAAGCAAACTAGCACGAGATCATACTTGCACGAAAGCAAACTTGCACGAAAGCATACTAGCACGAGATCATACTTGCACGAAAGCACACTTGCACAAAAGCATACTTGCACGGAACGAAGTGCATTGAGGATGGATTTGGATTTGAGTCTGAATTTAAATCTGATCTCTTTCTGGGAATCCTTTTCCAAAGCAAACTGCTATCTATGTGATATCTTCGACGGCTTGCAAGAAAGCATACTTGCAAGAAAGCAAACTAGCACGAGATCATACTTGCACGAAAGCACACTTGCACAAAAGCATACTTGCACGGAACGAAGTGCATTGAGGATGGATTTGGATTTGAGTCTGAATTTAAATCTGATCTCTTTCTGGGAATCCTTTTCCAAAGCAAACTGCTATCTATGTGATATCTTCGACGGCTTGCAAGAAAGCATACTTGCAAGAAAGCATACTAGCACGAGAGCAGACTTGCAGGAAAGCAAACTTGCACGAAAGCACACTTGCACAAAAGCATACTTGCACGGAACGAAGTGCATTGAGAATGGATTTGGATTTGAGTCTGAATTTGAATCTGATCTCTGGCTGGGAATCCTTTTCCAAAGCAAACTGCTATGTATGTGATATCTTCGACTGCTTGCAAGAAAGCATACTAGCACGAGAGCATACTTGCACGAAAGCAAACTTGCACGAAAGCATACTTGCACAAAAGCATACTTGCACGGAACGAAGTGCATTGAGGATGGATTTGGATTTGAGTCTGAATTTGAATCTGATCTCTGCCTGGGAATCCTTTTCCAAAGCAAACTGCTATGTATGTGATATCTTCGACTGCTTGCAAGAAAGCATACTAGCACGAGAGCATACTTGCACGAAAGCAAACTTGCACGAAAGCATACTTGCACAAAAGCATACTTGCACGGAACGAAGTGCATTGAGGATGGATTTGGATTTGAGTCTGAATTTGAATCTGATCTTTGCTTTTCCAAAGCAAACTGCTATCTATGTAATATCTTCGACTGCTTGCAAGAAAGCATACTAGAACGAGAGCAGACTAGCAGGAAAGCATACTTGCACGAAAGCATACTTGCACAAAAGCATACTTGCACGGAACGAAGTCCATTGAGAATGGATTTGGATTTGAGTCTGAATTTGAATCTGATCTCTGGCTGGGAATCCTTTTCCAAAGCAAACTGCTATGTATGTGATATCTTCGACTGCTTGCAAGAAAGCAAACTAGCACGAGATCATACTTGCACGAAAGCACACTTGCACAAAAGCATACTTGCACGGAACGAAGTGCATTGAGGATGGATTTGGATTTGAGTCTGAATTTGAATCTGATCTCTGCCTGTGAATCCTTTTCCAAAGCAAACTGCTATCTATGTGATATCTTCGACTGCTTGCAAGAAAGCATACTAGCACGAGAGCAGACTTGCAGGAAAGCATACTTGCACGAAAGCATACTTGCACGGAACGAAGTGCATTGAGGATGGATTTGGATTTGAGTCTGAATTTGAATCTGATCTTTGCTTTTCCAAAGCAAACTGCTATCTATGTAATATCTTCGACTGCTTGCAAGAAAGCATACTAGAACGAGAGCAGACTAGCAGGAAAGCATACTTGCACGAAAGCATACTTGCACAAAAGCATACTTGCACGGAACGAAGTGCATTGAGGATGGATTTGGATTTGAGTCTGAATTTGAATCTGATCTCTGCCTGTGAATCCTTTTCCAAAGCAAACTGCTATGTATGTGATATCTTCGACTGCTTGCAAGAAAGCATACTAGCACGAGAGCATACTTGCACGAAAGCACACTTGCACAAAAGCATACTTGCACGGAACGAAGTGCATTGAGGATGGATTTGGATTTGAGTCTGAATTTGAATCTGATCTCTGCCTGTGAATCCTTTTCCAAAGCAAACTGCTATGTATGTGATATCTTCGACTGCTTGCAAGAAAGCATACTAGCACGAGAGCATACTTGCACGAAAGCAAACTTGCACGAAAGCATACTTGCACAAAAGCATACTTGCACGGAACGAAGTGCATTGAGGATGGATTTGGATTTGAGTCTGAATTTGAATCTGATCTCTGCCTGTGAATCCTTTTCCAAAGCAAATAGCTATCTATGTGATATCTTCGACTGCTTGCAAGAAAGCATACTAGCACGAGATCATACTTGCACGAAAGCACACTTGCACAAAAGCATACTTGCACGGAACGAAGTGCATTGAGGATGGATTTGGATTTGAGTCTGAATTTGAATCTGATCTCTGCCTGTGAATCCTTTTCCAAAGCAAACTGCTATGTATGTGATATCTTCGACTGCTTGCAAGAAAGCATACTAGCACGAGAGCATACTTGCACGAAAGCAAACTTGCACGAAAGCACACTTGCACAAAAGCATACTTGCACGGAACGAAGTGCATTGATGATGGATTTGGATTTGAGTCTGAATTTGAATCTGATCTCTGCCTGTGAATCCTTTTCCAAAGCAAACTGCTATCTATGTGATATCTTCGACTGCTTGCAAGAAAGCATACTAGCACGAGATCATACTTGCACGAAAGCACACTTGCACAAAAGCATACTTGCACGGAACGAAGTGCATTGAGGATGGATTTGGATTTGAGTCTGAATTTGAATCTGATCTCTGCCTGTGAATCCTTTTCCAAAGCAAACTGCTATGTATGTGATATCTTCGACTGCTTGCAAGAAAGCATACTAGCACGAGAGCATACTTGCACGAAAGCAAACTTGCACGAAAGCATACTTGCACAAAAGCATACTTGCACGGAACGAAGTGCATTGAGGATGGATTTGGATTTGAATCTGATCTTTGCTTTTCCAAAGCAAACTTCTATCTATGTAATATCTTCGACTGCTTGCAAGAAAGCATACTAGAACGAGAGCAGACTAGCAGGAAAGCATACTTGCACGAAAGCATACTTGCACAAAAGCATACTTGCACGGAACGAAGTCCATTGAGAATGGATTTGGATTTGAGTCTGAATTTAAATCTGATCTCTGGCTGGGAATCCTTTTCCAAAGCAAACTGCTATGTATGTGATATCTTCGACTGCTTGCAAGAAAGCAAACTAGCACGAGATCATACTTGCACGAAAGCACACTTGCACGAAAGCATACTTGCACAAAAGCATACTTGCACGGAACGAAGTGCATTGAGGATGGATTTGGATTTGAGTCTGAATTTGAATCTGATCTTTGCTTTTCCAAAGCAAACTGCTATCTATGTAATATCTTCGACTGCTTGCAAGAAAGCATACTAGAACGAGAGCAGACTAGCAGGAAAGCATACTTGCACGAAAGCATACTTGCACAAAAGCATACTTGCACGGAACGAAGTGCATTGAGGATGGATTTGGATTTGAGTCTGAATTTGAATCTGATCTCTGCCTGTGAATCCTTTTCCAAAGCAAACTGCTATGTATGTGATATCTTCGACTGCTTGCAAGAAAGCATACTAGCACGAGAGCATACTTGCACGAAAGCACACTTGCACAAAAGCATACTTGCACGGAACGAAGTGCATTGAGGATGGATTTGGATTTGAGTCTGAATTTGAATCTGATCTCTGCCTGTGAATCCTTTTCCAAAGCAAACTGCTATGTATGTGATATCTTCGACTGCTTGCAAGAAAGCATACTAGCACGAGAGCATACTTGCACGAAAGCAAACTTGCACGAAAGCATACTTGCACAAAAGCATACTTGCACGGAACGAAGTGCATTGAGGATGGATTTGGATTTGAGTCTGAATTTGAATCTGATCTTTGCTTTTCCAAAGCAAACTGCTATCTATGTAATATCTTCGACTGCTTGCAAGAAAGCATACTAGAACGAGAGCAGACTAGCAGGAAAGCATACTTGCACGAAAGCATACTTGCACAAAAGCATACTTGCACGGAACGAAGTGCATTGAGGATGGATTTGGATTTGAGTCTGAATTTGAATCTGATCTCTGCCTGTGAATCCTTTTCCAAAGCAAACTGCTATCTATGTGATATCTTCGACTGCTTGCAAGAAAGCACACTTGCAAGAAAGCACACTTGCACGAAAGCATACTTGCACGAATTTGCGATCGCTCCTGGGGGGAGTAACTGTAGAGCGGGGCTGCAGCTAGACAAGCATGCGCCTGCCTTGCGGTCGCAGCACACCCCACTCCACCGCGTGGTTATGTACATTCCCAAGCCAAGGGTCCACTCCAATTAATAAAGTAATTAAGGAAAAATGGGGTTTTTCTTATCAACGCCTGTTCAGGAAATTTGATCACCGCTTAAAGCGATCGGGACCAAGGCATATACGAATGAATATCGCACCCAATTATACAGATGTCTCTCTCTCTCTCAGTCATTTAGGAGATACTTTACTTTTGGGATAATTCATCCTCTCTCCCTACTCTACAAATATCGGATTCATTCTCTCTGCTCATTCACTTACATTACAACCATGTTCCAAGTGAATCCAAGTGAGTGATCAGCTGCAGTAATCCCAGTGTGGCACAGACACTTTTGATTGTGGAATGTATCCAATGGATACCACTAATGGAAGTACTCGAAAGACAGTTCTGTTTGTATCTTTTTCACTTCACAACTGCCACAGCACTCGATGATCATTGTAATCCAATAGAAGAGGGAGAACGTAAAAAGATGCTCAACGAAGTATCTCACGGGTAGCGCGCTTTTAGCCGTCGCTAATTTCACGAATTGCAGCACTCGCGACGTGCTGAACAAGGGGAGCTGAGCTAACGGACGCTAACGGACGACCTTTCACTGTATGAGCAACCTGTGAGAGGAGCGAGCGCTTTGTACTCGGTGTACCGTGTTTGTGCAGCGGCAGTAGTATCTGACAGATACTCCTCCTCGTGCAAGAGACAAAAACAAAAGCAGCGTTACGGCACAGCAGCGGCAGCAGCAGACAAAAGCAAACTTCAGCGCTAAAGATACACAGATACACGGAGACACAGAAACACAGAGAGCGGATGCCACGGAGTGCGAGCGATGCCAAGTTTTGTCAACAAAGGAATGGATACGAGATGCGCCGCGAGTAGTATGGCTCATTCTCTGTGTGGCACTGTATGGCACTGGGCTCTGTCTCTGGCTCCACCTACAAAAACCAACAAAAAAGCAAGTGACAAGGGGTTGGGAGAGGGGGGGACAGATGGATGGTTGGAAAGACGGAACCACCCGCATAATTTGGCGAAAACTCCACTCTCGACACACACAAACAGACACACACAGAATAGCCGAGAGCCGACGTCGGCGCATAATCAACGGCCACGAACAGCCAACAGGGCGAAGAGGAGCCGCAGCTGCCCAGAGTGCTGAAATGTATCCGTCAGATACATATGCACAGAGCTCCCTTCCAGGCAGAGACTTTTTCCAGGCAGCAGCGACAATTCCTCAATTTTGATTGGTCGGATAAACGCACACGCAGACACACTGCATCTCTCCCTCTCTCTCACTCTCATTCTCTTTGGAGTATTTGCTCTTTTCCCTGTGTTTGTATATGTGTACATTTGAGAGTTTTTAAAGTTCTGTTCTGGAGAGGGGAGGATGAAGAGGGGCTTACATACATGGGTCTGAATATGTGGAGTGTGTGTGTGTGTGCAACATCCGATAAGAATCACAGAAATTTAATTACTTATTATGCCGCTTATCAGGCTCCCATTGTTCCGCCGTCGAAGGATGGATATGCCCCCCAAGCAACCGACAGGCAGAGCAATCAAGAGAATGGAGGGGGGAGGCTATTCCCATTCCTGATCTTATCAGCTCTGAAATGTTTTGGGTAAATCATTATTCTTATTTTAATGATTTATGATTCCCCACGAAGTGATAGGAAGTACACGTACTAATGGATACCAAATGAAGAAGATGTCAAAGTATCCTACTTTGATATTTTCAATAAACTTGACTTGGGGGAATGCACAGTGCTTTAGCTGTACTCTATTTGTATATCCCTCGTAAACGAATTGTAATGAAATTTCTAGAATAAATTATGTTTATTCCACTTTTCCACTTTTCTCTTGATCTCTTGCAGGGCACTTCCATTATGGATGAATGTGCCCTTAAGCCTAGCTAAAAGTGGTAACAATATCAGGGCCAGAGAGATCAGCCAAGGGGCAGTAGATTGTGGGCAGGGGGGTGTGACGCACTTCTGTGGGCTAATTCTCTGCCGTGTCGTTGCGTCGTCTCGTTGTTTTCACCTGATCGCATCGCCCGCATTCGCCATTTGGGGCACCGTTAAAATACAGGCAAGAAAAATAAAAACACACAATTTATGCGTCCACTTGGTGGCACACACAACACACACTCACACAGATACACCACATGTACAAAGGGAACAATTAACCAACGGCATAAGCAGAAGCCGTGTCTTCAGAGGAGTACCAGAGGAGGAGGAAATGAAAGAAAAGAAATGGAGGAGCCGAGCCGTGCCGCCAATAGGCAGGCAACGTTCAAGTGAAAAGTGGAAATGGAAAAGGCTGTTGACAGGAAATGCAAAGCGGTACAGTGGCAGAGGGCCAGAGGGCCAGTGGCAGTGGCAACTGTTGCTGCTGCTTGCTGCTGCTGCTCATCGACTGTGACCCGTAATTAAAATGTGTGGCAAAAGGAGATGGAGTGGGAGGCCTGAACGCACTCAAAGATACGGGATTGGGGCCCTGAAGAGAGAGAGGGAGAGTGAGAGGAGTACATACCGCGTGTAACTGCGCGCGGAAATGGCTGAAATGAATGGCTGCTGCTGGCCATTTGCTTGCCCCCTGTGCTACCATTCCCCGCACCCTATCCACCTCTGTATATGCCGTTTGTTGTCGCTTTAACGCTCCTCCAAACAGCAACACAGCAAATGATACGGGTGACAAATACATATTTCAACAACATCGCATCGGTGGAGAGGAGAGACAGAGAGAGAGAAAGAGAGAAATGATAGAGAAATATTCACAATTTTACAGCTGAAATGTGCTCGAATGGGACTAGAGGTATCTCCACGGTTCACCTGGGGGTTCATGGTTCATGGTGCAGCTGCAACACTCCCTTGGGGCGGGGGCTTTTTGCAATTAATTGCTCAACATTATTTTATAATCATTGCGTAGTTTAATGTAGGTAAAGAGCCACAGAGAGAGCCCCCCACATCGATAGATACATTCGTAGACCTCCGAGAAGTAGTCCCGCTGGGATCTGGCTAATGAGCGCGTGCCCCCTGTTCCCCTCCCCAAAAGAAGGGCCTGTCATTGGGGCACCAAAAGGTGTTTTGGCTTTTGGCGCATGAGATTAATCATCGATCTGTAAAAATCAATAAAAATTGGAATTGGTGTACTTTGAAATGTATTTCGAAGAGCTTTCGACCTCAAAAATATGTGAATAATTAATTTGCTTAGAGGCTACACTGAGAGAAAACCGGGCCCCTATGGCAGAGCCAGAGATATTCGTTCTTTCTGCCGATCTGTGGCTTAAACTCGGTACCTCTAACCCTGGCTGGGAGTGTGATATGTGGCACCCGGCACCCAAAGATAGAGACCCAAAAAGGCACTTCTTTCCATTTACGCAATTAATTGGTCGTCACGCTGGGAGGTCCACTAATAGATCCACGAAAACCACAAACCCCAAACCCCAAAGCCAAAGCAGAGCTCTCTAGGGCTTCATGGATTAACATTTTGTCTATTGACTGATTGAATGATTGATACTCCACAACAAACACATTCATCGAGCATCGGGCCTCACACATCACCCACAAGAAAAAACATGAAATTTTTGACAAATGTCTTTCGACGGAGGATGGAGTGGAGGGAGAGAGTCGGTCGGTTTCCCCTCCTCATGCTAATGGCCCTCTTTTCGGAGGGAAGCCACTCTTAGATGGAGGCCCCGTTCTGCTTGTAGTTCCTCTCATAAATGTGTTCGATTAGAACCCAATTACAAGGGTGGAATGCTCTGATGGCCCCACTAGCCCCAAAGCCAAAAGCCATTCTCCCTCGTTTCCCGGTTCCCGCGGGGGGAATTACTTTTGATCATAAAATTATGACTCATAAATTTAATTTTATGACTTCTTTGGGACCAAAAACAAAACATTCTCTAACCAAAAAAGAAGAACTCCTTACTCGGAAAAAAGACTGGGGACTGGACTGGGGACCCAGAAGATATGATATGTAATGAAGCCGCAGAAGGTGCCAAAATTATCTGCCACATGGACTGTAATTTTCGCACCGAAGGTGCTTAAAGACCCTGCCATTTCTTCATCACTCAAATTGGCCGAAATCGCATCATGGCATCGTTGCATCGTGGCCCTGTCGCTGTGGTGGCTGCCACACTCTTTAATCAGCTAAATGGACTGTTGAAAATTCGGCAATTGGCAGCGTAATCACCTTCTGGGGGCAAGTGGCAGTGTCAGTGGCAGTGGCTGGCAGCTCCTGGAGCCACGCGTCCCTCCATCCTTCCATTCTTCCTTCTTTCGATTGTTTGCAGAATGAGAGCCACTCAGAGCCACCACAGACTCAATTTTGGATGGATATGGGGGTGTGGCAGATGGGAGGTGCCCTCAATCGATGGCCCTAATGTTCCTTGGTTCCATGAGCAGTTTGATTGGGGACAAGGAACTCCAGAGACAGAACCAAGAGACAGCAGAGCGACCCTCATACTCGTACTCGTAAATGGGGAATCGAAACTCAATCGGAGGCAGGTTGCAGCGATCGAATCACCAGTTGCAGTTAGACGATGCTTCGGGTGCCATCTGTTGGCCTTCTCCTGGGCGGTTCCTTCTATGGATATGTCCTTGTCCTTTCTCAATTAATTAATTCAACAAGCCCATGCTCCTGTGTCCCAGAAATCACGATAAGATACGGAGAATGGAAACTATCTTGAAGATAAACCAGAATTGAGAATCCAGAAACTGGCAACTGGAAACTGGATTTCGGATTTCATTTTCGTCAGCGATTGGCACTTTCAATTGTCGTCTGAATCGTCGAAATCTGTTGGTCACAGATCCCCCATCCCGCATGTGACAGGCAGGCAGGCAGGCAGGCAGGCAGAGCACAATCAAGAGTCAATCCAAGATCCAGTGGCACGCACGACTGGACCTGCCTCAAGAGCGTGGCAGAGGGGCAGCAGACGCCAATAAGTGAATGGTTCGAATAACCGTTTAAAGTTAATTACGATTACGATTATGATTATGATTATGTTTGCTCATGAGAGCTTAACTTATCAGCCGCCCATCAAAACGGAGGGGATTACAGATCGAAAGATCTAGAGAGGATTCGGAGGGGGAAGCAGAGGGAGCGGGATCTGAAAGGAATATCAATGAGCAGAAGAGGCGAAGGGAAACAGGAGAACAGGTGCTAAAGAGAGGAGCCGCAGAGAACAGAGTTAAGAACCAAAGTAAATAATAACAACAATTAATTTAGTTTCAACAAAATTATGGGAATGGGAATGCATTGCTCGGAGGTGGGATGGGGGGATACTATGGATGCAATGGATGCAGGGCACGTAGACGGCACGGGTTGCAAGCAGACCACGAAGCAGAGGAAGTGGCAAGCAGCAGACGAAAGACTTCAGACTGCAGACTGCGGCAAGCCGCCAACCCAACAGCTGCAACAGCCAGCCTCTCCCTTGGACTCAAGTTATGCTGGTGGACGGCCTACTGGCTCCTTTTGCTGTGGCTGCCATGCAGCCACTGCTGCTGCACGAGGCATGAGGCTAGACGACACTTGGACACTCGCAAAGGAGGCAAGATTTACATGCCTGGTGCATGCCCCGGGCCACGGCTAGCACGTGCCTGGCATTCAATGCGGAGACTCGCGTTCAGCAAAGGTGCAAACATCGGAAATAACCGAAAAACTCCCACGTTCATTTATCCGGATTATTCGGAGATAGGAAGCCTCCTTCCCCCCACTCGAGATTGATAGATTGATGTATTGATGCTACAAGGCACTCCCTCCCTTCCTTCTCCCTCCCCTCCTATGATCAATCACTTTGCTCTTCACTGAAGAGATCTGCTGTTCGGTCTTCTGTCTATGATTCCCGCCCTATGGAAACAGTCCAAACAAAGCCACTGACAATTGCCTTTGACAGTTTTTACCGTAGTATTCTTTCGGCTGATGTGCCCCTCTTTCTCTTTTTTTTTGCATATGCTGATTCCTGGAGAGGAGAGTGATTGATATTTCGGGACAGACAAGGCAGCAGCTGTTTTGGCAGCAGGTCGCGAGTTCTGGCCTAATGGATATTTAAAGTGTTCAAAGTGCCATTCGAGCAGGAGAGGTGTAAGCCAAGAAGTGAGCCACCAGGAGGGAGACTGATTTTACATCAATTGAATGGAAATCATTCTCTCTCCATATACCATCCATAAATGCAATAAAATTATCCATCTTTATCCTCCGATTCCCGCATAAGCAGCGTATGCATCTTTTTGTCGCGTGCCCAAAAGGTAGGTGGCTGCATGCCCCATCAAATCCGAACAAAAACCACTCGAAACAACAAACCCACTAATTAACAACAGAATCGCGGGCGTACTATCATCGAAATTCAAATTAGCAAGGGACCCGAAAACAGGACGAAAGACCACGCAAATAATAGAAATAAAATTGGGAATAGAAAACCCGAAAAACCATGGCGAAAATTCGTATTTTTATGTGGAATTTGTACGCCCAAAAACCCTCAAAGGTAAACAACGGACCCGAAAAACAACAAAGCGATAGAGAGACAGAGGTGGAAGGGGATGGAGGAGATGTGCGGCAGCCACCACGATATTGTGGGCCATGGGCCATAAATTACTCGAATCAGTTGGCCCAGAACGACCTCGTCACCGGCCAAGGGGCCACCACTCGCATCGCATATGCAACTGGGCGGGGGGGGGAAACAGGGAAACGGGTGGTCGTCTCTCCATTTTGAGGAGCGTAAACATTACATTAGTCAAAGGACATTTATGCTGAGAGAGGTAGGGAGGGAGGGATGGGATGGGAGGTATAGAATGATAGCATTCGCATTCGATGCTAATTTTCGGGATATAAATTATGTTCCCTTGACAGTCGTGCAAAATATGCGATATGGATCGACGGATAGGAGCCACATCCAGAGATTGCTGTCAGTTCGTTTTCCATTTCGATTGCTATCAGTGTTTTCCAAGGATCGATCCAGGATGAGCCTCATCCTGGAAGACCACACAACGGCGCTGGGATCGTACCGATTGGGTTCCTAATATGTCAACATTGCCAACTAATTAAATCGTGAGTGGAAATTAAATGGCAAACATTTTTATAAGGAAAATCCCACAAAATCTCCGCGGGGTCTCAAGAACAACTCAACTCTCTTGGACGTCGCCCTGAGGGCAACTCGGAGACACACACACACACACACCACACACTTCACACCTCCTCGATCAGCATGTACCTCGGAGGTACACCACATCTCACACCTTGCCACAGACAAGATTCGCCCAGACAGAGACACAGACACAGACACATCCTGTGGCGTCTCTTAGGACTGCCACCTGCCGGGCCCGTGCCTCACGTTGATGCTACAATTGCCTGGTAATAGCAGGAGACGACGACCACAGAATTACCAAGCACACAGAGACAGAGTCTAGAAGATGTAGAAGATGTCCCCTGGCCACAGACGAAGATGCAGCTCTTCAGCTGCAACTGAAACTACGACTGCAATTGCATGCTAAAGAAGTCATCGCTTTTAAGTTGCAACCAAAGTTATTATACGTGTGGCGAAGGGATAAATGAAGCTCTCACTGCAAGAAAAACTTTAAGGGTTCTTCGAATTTGGTTCTTTTCAAGTTCTCCATCGATGGAATTCCCCTATAAATATCATTTGTATTGCAATAGAAGTTATGGGATACACTTTGAATCATTCAATTTATAGGTTTCCGTGTCAAGTAAAGGGCTTCCCGTCTGAGGAATATCTGCGGATATTTATGGGATAAATTTGGAAAACAAAACGTTTTCACACTGGCAACTACTGTCCGGAGAGGGAGCAGCAGCGGAGACGACCCTTAAGCTGAGGAAGAGAGGAGAATCGACCAATATAAATCCAATTAGCACGCCTTTGTCCGTGCTCTCGCACGGAACTCGCAGGGAAATAAAGGAAGGAATAAAAAGGAAAAGGAAAGGAACGGCACAGAGCGGAAGAAAGGAAACAAATGAAGAGGAAGGAGGCATGCACACAATGGAGGAACACTTAACACACTTCATCGGCTCTCAAGGGATCTTTCTCTCTGGTGATCTCTCTCTCTATCTCTTTCTCGCTGTCTCGTGGGTTTCTTCAGCCACCACTAAAGAGCGGAGTGGAGTGGAGTGGAGGGGTGTGTGGTGTGGTGAGGTGGTGGAAAGTTTATGACTTGCGCACCTTTTGTGCTCGCCATTAAACGCTATTAGCGGGCATTTAAGGATCTTCGTTGTATCGTTGTATCTCTGTGTATCTGTATCGGTGTTTAGTGTTTGATGGGAAGGTCACAAAGGTTAGCCCCTCATGGTGTGAGAGGGAGGGGAGTGAAGGGAGCACCACACCTAATCTCTAATAAGCCGCAAGCACGCAAACAAGTTCTCACGTTGGGAAAAAAAAACTGGAGCAAGAATCTGTCTCTGCCTCAGTCTGCGGCACTCCAGGAGTATCTCCTGCGTAGGCGCAGCAATGTGGCATGCCCCTGCTACGGGAACGGGAACTCGCGATTGTTGATTGGGGTGTGTGTGGGAAGTGGAAGGCAGAGACTGCCGCTGCTGCCGCGTGTTATTTATGGATTGCTGCAAATGCTGCATGCAATTGGATATGGGAAGAGTTCTCCGAAGGGAAGCTCGGGGCAGAGAACAGCGCAAAGAACATGGAAGCCAACGCCCAATGTCATTCCACAGACAGAATCGCATCAATTCCCAGCACTTTATGGTGACATAATCCCCGCGATTCCAGACTCTGGACTGGGCTCCTCCAGTGGGGACTCCCTCCTATAAAAGCGAGCGATCCGCGGCTCCAGCCTTCAGTCAGAATGTGGCGTCTCCGTGGATTCATCCTGCTGCTGCTCCTTTGCGGACGGAGCCATTCCATCGATTCCGAGGAGGAAGAGCCAGACTCCTCCGATCCCATTGGATACAACAAAGAACTCTCCGATCTGGTCATCACCACAGCCCTGGGCAAGATCAGAGGCACCATCCTGCCCTCCCAGTCGGGGCGCAACTTCTTCGCCTTTCGGGGAATACCCTACGCCAAGGCACCTGTGGAGCAACTCCGCTTCAGACCCCCAGAGCCCGTGGAGCAGTGGTACGATGTCTTCGATGCCACCTTCGATGGGCCCAAGTGCCCGCAGCCGGGACTCGTCAGCGACGATGTGAGCGAGGACTGCCTCCGGCTGAATGTCTACACCAAGGAGCTGCCCAACGAATCGCAGCCGAATGTGCGGCGGCCAGTGATCGTCTTCATCCACCCGGGGGGCTTCTACTCCCTCTCGGGGCAGAGCAAGAACTTTGCGGGCCCCCAGTACTTTATGGACCGCAGCCTCGTCCTCGTTACGTTCAACTACCGCCTGGGGTCGCTGGGCTTCCTGGCCACCGGCACCAAGGAGGCGCCCGGCAACATGGGCCTCAAGGATCAGGTGCAGTTGCTGCGTTGGATCAAGCTGCACATCTCCCGCTTCGGCGGGGATCCCAATGCGGTCACTCTTTTGGGCTACGGTGCCGGCGCCATGGCTGTGACCCTGCACATGGTGTCGCCCATGTCGCGAGGCCTCTTCCATCGGGCGATCGTGATGAGTGGCGCCGTCACAGGGCAGTGGACGCTGCCCGAGCACCAGATGGAGGTGGCCATGAGGCAGGCGACGCTCTTGAGCTGCCACACGGACAACACCACGGAGATGATCGACTGCATGCGAGGGGTAAGCCATTGGAGGGGTCTCCCACCCAACGATTGAGGGAGTGAAGTATCCTGTGTACCCACAGAAACACTATCTGGAGTACGCGAATAGCCTGCCGCGAATGTTCGACTTTGGGCGGAATAATCCCCTGATTCTGTGGAAGCCCGTGGTGGAGCCGGACTTTGGGCAGGAGCGCTTCCTCGTGGAGAGTCCTGTGCAGAGCTACCAGAACGACGACTTCATGAAGGTGCCCATCATAACGGGCATGACCAAGGATGAGTTTGTGGGTCCCGCCCTATGTGAGTGATCCCTAAAGGTACAAGCAAAGATCTCCTCTGACTCCAGAGATTATTCTCCATCCTCCTAGCAATCCTTCAAAGCCCTTCCCTGCTGAGCACTCTCAATGCGAACTTCGAGACCCTGGCCCCCATTTTCTTCCTGTTCAACGAGAGCAATCCTCGGGCGGGGAACATCAGCCAGGAGCTGCGGGAGCACTACTTCCAGCAGGAGCCCATCGATGCCAATCGCTCTCTGGCGGCCCTCTCCTCCCTCTACTCGGATGCCCTCACGGGATTCGGGATCCATCGATTCGTGCATCTGGCCGCGAGGTCCACGAAGGTCTACTACTACCGATTCGCGTATCAGGGGGGTAGGAGCCACATATACTATCCGGAGGATGCCCCCTACGGGGTGGTGCACCACGACGACCTCATGTATCTGTTTGTGGAGCCATCGATCAGCCGCATGTTCACCGAGGATGACGACGAGTTCCGAATGGTGGACGTAATGGTCAGAATGTTCTCGGCCTTTGCCTACAAGGGGTAACCATTACATTGCTCGATCCTCCCCACGAATCTCTCCTCTAACGAATCCTCTTTCAGGGACCCCAATAAACCCACGGATACTGCTCTGCGGGACATCCGCTGGCGTCCCTTTAGCTTCAAGAAACGCTACTATCTGGACATTGGCGATGAGCTCATCCTACACGAAAATCTCAATTCCGAGAGGTATGAGATATGGAAGCGTCTCTTTCCCTTGAATTGGCGACGCCAAACGAAGGATTTCTTTCTCTGAATATGCTTTGTCTCCTACTGTATTTGAAATACATGGCACTTGGCCTTCATTCGATTATTGTTTTGTTTTCCAACTGCTGCTGCTGCTGCTGTTATTGTTGTTGATCCTCTTTTCCATTCAGTTGCCAAGTGACGAAGTGACGAAGCCAATTGGCATATTTATTGTTGAGTTTTCCTCCAATTCGATGGGTTTTTAGGGTCTGTTTACGGTGGGGGGAAGGAGGGTGTCATCGTCTGTGTGGGTGCATATATTATACGGCAGTCGACTGCGTGCGGGGAGGGGCACCCGATAACAGTCCTACGACTCGTTGTGGTACGTGTCGTGCCGTGCATTATGGGCTCTCGTTTTCAGTTGTCGCTGATCGCGTGCCAATGCTCGCATGCACTGAGAGAAATTACAGGGAATTACCATATCAGAGTAAAATATAGCAATCCGTTCTGGCTGATTCCGACTAAATTATATGTCTGTTGATCAATGAAAACTATGTCTAAAATGCTATTTAAATAAACTCAAAGTAAGGGACTATTGATTAAGAAAAAATGAACGGACCGAGATGGCTGTATTAATATTAAATCTATTTTGCTGTTTCTCTTTTCAGGCCCAGCTGAGCTTCTCCCAATGGCAGCAATGGGAAAGAATGGAAACAACGACGTGTAAGTAAATGCACATATATGTATATGTAATTATTATACACTTCTTATTAGTATTATTATTTATTATTACCATTGTTTTATTTTCCGAATTTATTTTACCATAAAATTGTGAAACATTATTAAGGGAGGTAATTTCTCGCAGTGTGGAGACCACCTCCGCACATGCCACACACACACACACCACCTCTGTGAAGATGATTGGTGCCACCGCACAACACATCTGTGTTGCTGCCACTATGTTGTATTTGTATTTTTATTGCCACTCTTCTTATCGGAGTTTCGAGTTTTCGAGTTTTGGTTACGCTCCAGAGCATGACAATGTCAAAAGAGCGGGGACTAGCAATTCCGAGAGAGAGGCTTCCAATTCGACGTCCCCGTGGCTCGTGTGTCCTGCTGCTCATTAGCATACTCGCAACATATGACGCTTGCCACACTGCCATCTATCCATCCGTCCATCCATCCCTCCAATTGGAAGGCAATCCATTCATGAGTCACGCTATAGCATCATTGCGTCCTGCGGGGGTGCCACCAGAGAGTGCCGCCTGTTGTTGCAAGTTGGATATGTTGAGTGTGGCAATGCTTAATTTATTAATTTATGCAAATTGTTGCAGGGCACTGCGGTCTCTCGTATCTGCGATCCGAATGGATCCGATGTATGTCGGGGTTGCTCTTTTTGATCGTTTCCACTTTAGTTTTTAATTGTTTCGCTTGTCAGCAGCAGCAGCGGCCTCTGTATGGAAGCATATGTTGCACTGAGTGCTGCATGTTGCCATAATTTGTTAGATGCAAAAGTAGAGCAGGGCAGGGGGAAGGGGAGAAGGAGGAGGTAGAGGTAGAGGAGAGTTTCACTTGGAATTGGCATTCCAATTTCCAGCGAAATATTTGGACAAGAGGCCAGAGGAGTCTCGCCTAGCATCGCAGTAGATTTCGATTTCCATTTCCGCGAATCGCAAAAGCGCAAATAAAGTTGTGAGAGCGATCCTCCAGAGCGACGTCTGTGCCCCCAGGGCCTCCTCGATATCAGATGGGAGTGTGGAGGAGTCTCGGGTCCATGGCTGCATTTCATGCTGAGACCTGGAGACTGCATCTGTGGCATACAACAGAGCATGTGGCTGTGCCACAGAGACGCACACGAGTGCCGTCCCGTCTTGGCTGGCATTTGGTGTTGGTTTTGGCTGCTTTTTATTGACTGATGGAAATCGCTCAAAAAGCAGTTGAGAAATTTCACTGTTCGCTTCAGCTCTCTTGGCCACAAAATGTAATTAGATTGCAACTCGAGGCCCCATCTGCAGCTTGAACTCGGAGCTGCGACTCTGAGGAGTCCTCCCAATCGCACCACAAAGCTCTGTCGCAGTGGGACCGCGACGGCGACGGCGACGACGACTCCGACTGACACCTACTTCTGTGGTTGCAACGCGTGCTTGGAACTCCTGCTGTCAACATCAATGCACAGGAATCTCTTCGCTGCTCCTCGCTCTGTGGCAGCAATGAAGTTGTCTGGCAATTGACGCGCGATAAGCCCCCAGAGGAGACCCATGCCCCAAGACACAGTTCCGCTGCGGAGCAGACTCTGAGGCAAGTTCCAGTCGCAAAACAAAGGCGAGATCTCTTCTCCACGGCAGTCTCTCGGTCGTCGGCCGTCGGTTGTCGCTCTTACATAGAAAAATTTGCACAAACATCACAAAACTCATAAATAACAACAACAACGACAGCAGCCGAAGCCGCAACAGCAACACTTGCAACAGCAAAAACAACAAATACAGAAATAGTGTCTCCGCCGCCTAGAGGGACAATCGGACACAGACTCCTTGACTCCGAGACTCCGCCGACTCCTCTGTGTGTCTGGCCCCAAGCGATGGATAATGTGCATTGCACACATCACAATTTATGAGTCACTTGGGTCGCAGCAATGCCAGGTATTTATTGGGTGGAAGTTCAGCAGAAAGGAGGGGCAGCAGCAGAAAGGAGAAGATGCAGCAAAACAAAGGCTGCAGAGAGGAGGATAGAGAGGAACCTGTGTGGGTGTGGGAAATGTTCTGGGAAGTGGGTTAGCACCTCTCCAGGAGGAAAGTCTTACTCTAGCAGGAGTAGTCTGCGGCATGTGGTGGCATGTGCCCCAAAAATATACAGGCATACCTCTGATGCACCCTCATAAAAGACAGAGAGAGAGAGAGAAAAGTGTACGCACTCGCAGAGTGTTTTGATGCTGATGCCTCCTAGTATTATCCCAGTTCATGGTGCATGTCATGCTCCACGATATGTGCATATACTACGTACCCTGTTATCACCCACTTCCGACCTCTGACCTGACACTTTCCACCGAGTAATTAGCATAGAGAGAGAGGGAGAGAGTGGAAAAGCATTTAACAGACAATTGCGTGCAACGTGTGGCATGGGGGAGGCGCGTGGGCGATCCATCAGATGGAATATGAAAATATGCTGATAAGCTGGCGAGAAAACCATTAGCAACTGCAGCGGGGGGAGGTAGGGGGAGAAAAGGTAACAGTAACAGGGGATGGAATCATTTTTAATAATTTCTATGATCCTGTGGCGCTGCATATTGGAAAACCTTTCAAGTGGCAGCTTTGCTGACTCTCGTCGCGTGCCACGAGTCGATCGCAAGCTGCGTCTCATCCTCTCATTCTGTGGGATGTGATGGGCTGTAGGGGGGATGTCCTGTCCGTCAGCCTCTTACTTTGGATATGTTGTCAAACATCAACGAGCAGAAGGAGCCGGAGCCGGAGCGCGTTCTCTCTCTGTGTTTGTGTCTGTTGTCATCGCGCGGCATCGGGTTTCAATAATAGTTTTATCCCCTGCCCGAGTATCTCCTGTATCCCCTGGATCCTTGCTTTTTCCTGCAGCTTTCAACTTGCGATGGATGATGGATCGTGTTGCACGGCTATTGACTAACTGACTGACATGCGGCGCCCCTCCTGCCTGCGCCTCCCTGCAGGAGGGTGTTCTCTAATGGGAAAACCCGAGAGAATTAAACTCTCGACTCTCGAGTATCTTGCGTATAGACAGATCAGCTCTGCTCTGCTCTGCTCTGTCGCTGACTCTGCGCCAGCAGCAGAGATTCATTCTGTGGCCAAAAAAGAAGCCCTCGCATTCCTCAGCCCTCGAGTTATTTGTTTTATTTTTCTTCTTCTGAGGTTTTTCCTGTCAGAAATTCTACTGGTGGGTCGAAAGATACAAATGTATCTCTAACCTTAAGATACACCTGATTGATGACAAATTCACGTATAGGAAAGTTGCACTCGAAAGCACTGCCTTGATTGATTGATTGATGGCTGACCAATCAGACGATCAGTCGCTGCTTCGACTGTCAACAGTTTAGTTGATCGCTTAACTAATTGCCCAATAATGGGGAGGAGGGATCCTCCAATACGATCCATCCTCTACCTGAATCCCCATTAGGATCCATTAGAACCAGTGCATCCCTCCGTTGGAGGGGCATGCAACCATGCAACCGTCCATGCAGCCTGGGGCCCACTCGGAGCATTCCCTTTTCCCAGAGAGCTCCCCTTTGGAGACTCCATTAATCAAACACACAACACACGCAAATTGTAGCACACGAGGAATACTCTACTCGCATCCACTTCGTACAATTTCATTAATTGTGGCACCAAACCATCGCCGTGCGACGAGTGGCAGAAAGAAGGAAGGAAAACAACCACACACACACCCGCATGCCACTCAAGAGAGTTTCCCACGAAGCACCGAAGCACCGAATACGAACTGTTCCAGTTGCTGTTTGTCCAAGACCATGCCCGTGCCCCTGCCCCCCGCCACTGACCATGGGATGTGGCGCTACATTAACCAGGTCTCTGAGGTCTCTCAGGTGCTGCCCGTGCCCCAGCCCCTGCCCCTGCCCCTGTGCCCCCAGTAGAGGCAGAGCATTAGCCAGTGCAAGCACGTACATAGATTCATGCAGCAGTCACTCGAAAGGTGGAACCAGAAGAGTTACGCTGCAGTTCACGCGAAATACCAAATGTCAGCTGCCACACAGATGCCCCAGTAGCAGACGCAGTGGCAGTGGCAGCCACAGAGGCGAGGCAGCACTCTATGCCCTCATATTGTCGGTAGTTTCAGTGTCAACGTCAACCACGTAATCAACTCACAGCACGGGAAATCGTCCCATCATCCCTTTCCGTCCTATTCCTGCAACAAAACAGAAAAAAAAAACAGAAATTGCAACAATCCATCCCCCGAACCGAACGAAGCCTCTCCTCGAGGCTGTCTCTGGCTGCTCCTTAAATTCAGTGGATGGAGAAAGGGAGGAGGGCTGCTCTCCGCCGTCCTCTAATGTTTGGTTTCATTAGTCCTAAGCGACAAATCAAACAGTTTGTGGCAGTTTTGTTTGTTGTTGTACTCCCGTACACTCGCACTCCGTACTCTTGTATTTTTTCCACTGCCACACCATCCACAGATCCATCCGTTGTTTACACTCATTAGTTGGTCCTTCAGTCGGTCCTGTGTGTGTCCTCTGCCTGGATCCTGGGATCACATCACACCCTCTCGTGACAACTAGCATACGCTTCCTTCCTTCCAGAGGGTGAACTGATTTGATTCCTAATGTTGAGGGTGCCCATGGATGCTGTTTGTTGTTTCATTTTCATTATTTAAAGCACATTAATAATCACATTTGACAACAGCAGAAGCAGTGGCAGTGGCTGTGACAGTGCCTGGAGTGGCAGCAGAGGCAGGAGTCGCATATCGGAAAACTGCAAACAAATATTTGCAGAGGACAAAGGACGAGCACTCGTCTGCTGCTTCCTGTGTGTGTGGCACTTAACGCGCTTGTAATGATGTTTTGGTGGCTGCGCTTTTTATGGCCATCGAATCAATCGAATTGGGTGCAAAAACAGATGGCAATCTGGGGAGAGTGGGTGGAGGGTGTTGCAGTTGATTATTGGTTTGTGTGTGGCATGTGCGGAGGAACTTGTGGATTCCGATGGGCAGTCTCTTGTGCATAATTATGTGTAGGATTATGGGAGCCAACAGGGAAGCAGGGAAAGCATCTCGTGTGTCCCCATCTTCTGTGCGCTTGTCCCCCCTCTGGTTCTTTGGGTCATTCTTCAAACAAAAGCGACAGACATAGTGGAAGAGGAGTGAGGAGGAGTGAGAGCAGAGTGTACGCACGACAACAAAAGACACTCATTCGGACCACACACACACGGAATGGAACCCTTTGGAGGAGTAGCCTCTGGCCCTGCGACAGACAGCCAGAGCGGCAGAGACAATGGAAACGATTCCATTCCTCTCATATCATATGTGGATTGTTCATTTGCTTATCGAATGCGTAATCGAATGGGTATATCAGTGCCGGACTGAAAACAAAACTAAAACGTGGAAAATGGGTGGGAAACCATTAATTCTGTGGTCGTTTGATGTGAGAACACTTTCACCCATAAAAAACATACAGAGAGCGGAGAAATGAGAAAGGGAACGAAGGCAGGACCTTTTCCAGTCGCTTTGATGTTCGCTGAGCCTTGAGAGGGGGTGGGGAGGCATGCAGCAAGTGCGGGGCAATCATTAATCAAAAGCAATTTACATTTGTCTAAATATTTGATTAGGGAAAAGTATCCCAGAGATTGTTGCCCTGTCCCAGGGATAGGCGCCACCAAACGGAATGAGAAAATTAATGAAGCTGTTTTTGGTTTTTTTTTTTGAAGGAAAAGTTGGGTATCCAAGATGGAGAAAATCTCTCTGTTGTGGGATGTCCATGCTGTCCGAGTGGTCGATCTTTCCCTTCCACGAACTCGCATCGATCATCGATTGGGGAACGATAATGGAACTCAATCCGAATCTCAATTGAAACCCAAAAAATACTCTTTCTTCGGTGATCTGCTGGACAAAAGTGGCCCTGGGCTTCCTTCCCAGAAATTACGCATAACAAAGCGCTTGCTCTGCTCATCGCCATCCCTCCCTCCCTCACCCCACGCACACACACACGGGGCATGCCACTCTCTCAATTTGTATTGTCATTAGCGATTATGAGCCCCTCGGATCGCTCGAATCGGTCGCATCAGTCGGGCCGTGGGGCGTAATCCGATATGTTGACAGAACGCATAAACACACACAGAAAAGGGAGGATGAGGAGGAGGAGGAGGGGATCCCAGGAGATGGGAACAGACAGAACCGAACAGAACAGAACAGAGGACGGATCAGACTGGGTCGGACCGCTGACAAGCCTATAAAGCATTCAAAATCCTTGGCGCTACTTCAAAATGTTTACTCCTTTTGTGAACTCAATAAAAACGTAATCAAACCCGCAGCAGAAAGGACGAGGACGAGCACTACGATGATGCGTCACAAAAAGAGCAAAGGACTCGCAGCCAGAATCGGGAACCAGGTTTTCCATCGAAATGAAGTCCGTGGCACAGGGGAGGGGCGTAGCGAAAGTGAAATCGAGACGCTGCAGCCGCAGTCTCTGAATCGGCAGCTGGAACACCTTCGCATCATCATCATACCATCCTTTCCATCTTTCCATCCTTCTATCCTCTCCACCATCCTCCATGGTCATCGCTTGGGAGGCAGTTTTCTGTTTTGTTAGACGCTCAGCTCTCTCTTCTCTCGCACACACACAAAAGGGGCACAGCCAAAGTCAAAAGGGGCACGCGCTAGACAGGAGAGACACAGAGACGATGATGCCCGCCCGTGCAACACAGAAGAGGAGAGACATTGTGACTGATCGGCGGGTACCGTGTGTGGTGTGTGGTGTGTGGTGATCCTCAGAGCTATATCTCGCTCTCTCTTTGTGGGTTCTGTGGCTGATGTCTAGACAAGCCGCAGACACAGACACAGACACTGACAGACACAACTTTTAATAGACTTATTGTAATTGAGTCACAAAAGCCACTCGATGTCTGTAAATCTAAGGGATGTGGATGTGGATGAGGATCTGTGGATTTGTGGGTATACATTTCCCTACAACTCTTTTCCCGCAGTTTCCAGCTGCTGCCACATTCTGTGGAAAGGTGTCAATCCCTCGCTCAATGGATGGGAACTCCTCCAATCTGTGATCTCCTGATTATTCGAATGCAATTTTGCGTACATTTTGAATGGAAATTTTATTAAAATTTGCAAATGTTTTGCTCATTTTTCCATTGTCCTTGTGCCTTTGTGCCCCGTCATGTGGCATATGTCATGTCATGCATTTTGTCAAGTTTTGACTTGTGCACCTTTTTTTTGTTGTGTGGCATCCCAAAAGGGAATACTCGTGCCCCTTTAAATGTTTGCCTTTTGCCCCTTTGCTGCCGCATTTTCATGTGTGGTTCCTGGTTCCTGGGTTTTCCTGGGGGCTCCCAAGTTAACAAGTTAATTTTCCATATTTTCTTTGGCCCAACTTTTCCAAAGAGTCATTCTCTCCACTGCGTCCTGCGTCCTGCCGCCTGTGTGTGTATGTCCCGTGTGTGGTGTGTCCTTTGTGGTTATCCATGCGACTTGACCCAGAGATGGATCCCTGCTAATGAGTGGAGTCTGTCTGTCATTCATTCTGCCGGATATCTGCTTGAGCTTTAAACACAAACGCAGACGATGCTCCACCGCCCCCTCATCTCCCTTCGTTTTCCCCCGTGCCTCGCTTCACCAACAAAAAGAGGTGGAATGGGGCGAATGGCTGATAATCCTTTTGTATCCGCATTCGCATTGTTTGGGATGTTTCACGCAAGAGCAAATCGTAAATGTCAATAGCAGGGTCCTTTCCAGTGTTTAATCTGCTCCAGGATGGGCTGGGGTGGGGGGGAGGCTGGAGGCTGGAGGATGTGTGTGTGTTCCTCCTCCCACCTGACAATTACATTAATTCAAAGCTCACAAAGGTCAGAGGCTGGCCCCCCACCACCCACCCAAAGCCAGAAACATTTAAAGACAAATTAATGTGTATTTAAGCTGCTGCCTCCTGCCCCTGAAAAAGCGGAGACTAATTGCCCCAAGGGGAGGCAGAGGCGCTCGGGGAACTCGTGGAAGTGGAAACACGGAAAATCTCACGCCTTTGTTGATTAATTAATCAAAGTAAATAGTTGCAATGCTCCCCACTCCCCTCGAATGGTGTGGAGAGAGGAGAGAAGAGGAGACTCAAAGACCAGAGCGAGACCATCATTAGGCGTAATCTAAACGGCCTATTGATAAGCTTTTTCCACACCTAATTGCTACATTAATTTCCACCGAGAGCCAAAGAGCCAGAGAGTCGCCTGAAGGCCACACCAGTGGCCAAAGCGATGGCCACGAGGGCGACGATGTTTGGCTGCTGCCTTCGAGCCACGCCCCTGCCCAGGGCGGGCGTGGGAAAGAGCTCGTCCCAGATGGCATATCGTTCGGCATAGCCCGGCGGACCCATCTTTGTGGCCACATCATTGTAGAGCATAACCGCATACGTGGCGTTGCAGGCAGGCCAAGAGTCGTGCTCCTCTGCTGTGGATAGCGGGGTGCTGCAACGGGAGAGGGAAGCTGAAGGATAGCTGTTACACTTTGTTCTGAATGATAGAGGACATTCCATACCCTGTCTTGGCAAAGTGCGTAAACCACTTGGTCAGACGCTCCATCATAAAGAGATCCGTGTGATTCTCAGCCATGATGGTGCCATACCACAGGCTGGGCATCACGTACTGCAGATCATCAGCATGCCCCACGCCCAGGGGCATGTCCTGATCATCCGTAGGAGCCGAGAGGCTGCGCTTTCCCACGTAATCCATTCGCATGTAGTAGACAGGGGTGAAGTGGCTGGCCAGTTGGACCAACCGATGGACTCCATGGCCAATGATGCCATCGGAGAAGATGCTTCCGAATCTCTCGATGTTGTCCGCAGAGATCTCCGAGACGTTGCTGCTCAGGTAGAACTCCTTCAGGCGGCGGCTGATGGATGCGTCGTAGTTGTAGAGGAACAGCTCGGGGGCGTACTCCTCGAAATTAGACCCCAGATCATGCAGCAGCGGCTCATTGTCCAGGTGAACTAAAAAGGAACATCAGTATAGGATTTTGAGGCAAGGATCCCCTCACCATTTGCCGTGTAATCCAATTCGTTGGCCGTGAAGCTCACGAGGAGGGGCACTTGGCTGAAGTTTCCCTCTGCTATGAGCTCCGTGGGATGCCTGGGCAGGAAGTGGCCATCGATCTCGTAGTTCCACTTCATATTCACGAACTGAAACGACTCCCAGCCCTTGCATACCTCCACGATCCGTGTCCAGGCCACAGTCCGCAGACACTGCACCACATCGGTGGCATCGTACATGGGGCAGCCGACTTCCCGGGCCAATTTCTGTGTCCAGTAAACATTGTCGATGGCGAAGTGATTCGTGGCAGAGCCACTCATGAGAATAGCTCGATGAAATAGTCCCCTGGAGAGGGGCGATGCCAGGTGGAGGCTCACAGCCATGGATCCGGCACTCATCCCGAAGAGCGTGACGTTCCCTGGGTCTCCGCCGAACCTCGAGATGTGATCCCGCACCCACTGCAGGGCCATCACTTGGTCGAGGAATCCGAAATTGCCAGTCACGCTGCTCCCCAGAGGCCGAAGGAAGCCCAGGGCTCCCAGGCGATAGTTGAAGGCCACGAAGACCACCTCGTGGTCGAGCAGATACTGCGGCCCCGCCTCGTACAGGCTGTGGCCGCTGCCCAGGACATTGGCTCCCCCATGGATGTACACGATGACGGGAAGTAGCTGCTCCTCCTTTGTGTCCAAGTTCCTCGTGAACACATTCACCTTGAGGCAGTCTTCGCTCATCAGCAGCGAAATCCCAGGCTGTGGGCAGACGAGCGAGTCGGAGGTGGCCTTGAGGATCTCCTCCTCTCCCCAGCCAATGGCTGGCTGTGGAGCGGCAAACCGCAGCTGCCCCACTGGTGGCTGGGCATAGCGAATGCCACGGAAGGCGTAGATTGTCTTCCCCTGGAAGCTCTGCATTGTGCTACCCTGTACGCGTCCCAGGGAGAGCTCTACCAGTGGCGGATCTTCGGCGAATGTAGAGTTGATGGCCAGCAGGAGTAGGAGGAGTAGGGAAGGCATTTTCCCGGTTCGATTTTCACTGTGGGAAATGTCGAAGCACCCGCATAGGCGATCGGCGAACGCGGAACTGCTGAAAGATTCGCACGGTCTCGGCTCTTGCCTCCGATAAAGAGAGGGAGAATATTTTTAGTTGCAGATAAGTTGATCCGAAATCAGATTGATTAGAACTCGAACTAAGATTAGCCTTCGTTTGTGGTCTAAGAATAAATTCATAGATTAGGAAAAATTCTCTTTAATCGTGCGAGTGTTTCAGTCGTAATTCCGTGCTCTCATGACCTTCAGGCTCTCGCTTTCGCTGTCTCTCTTCGGACCCTTAATTACTCTCTGAACTCCAATTCTCAATTGAAACTTATTGCTTCATTCCATTCATCGAGTGATTTGAGAGTTTTGTGTTGCGTGTGTTGCATGTGGCAGGGGCAGGGGCAGTGGCAATGGCATAGGTTTGGCAGCCGTTAGACGACACACATCACCCTGATTTGCAGATATCCGTGGACGGGGGATCGCGGATAGCAGCAGATCCTACGCCCGCAGATTTTTTAGAGTTTTCGAGTTTAGTTTTTCTCATGGAAGCGAGCGGCGCACTGAGATTTAAATTGATTTCCTTATTAATGCGTACATCCCTCTTGTAATATTCAATTAAAACCGAACCCACGATGGGACATTCAGTCGTTCAGTCGTTGATTGATACACGCTGCTCTCCGTAGAGTGGTAATTACTCTGTGGGATCTATGGGATCTCCTTTCCACAGAGTGTAAATGATGGTCTCTTTCTCTCTTAATTGTGGCACTGCTTTTGGATTTTAATTGCGGCAGCTGAGAGCCGAGCCACAGGAAGCAGCGAATGGCGGTGTATGTGGATGTGGATACCACTGCATATGCATATGCATAATCATATATTTATATTCCCTCGGAGATCATAAGGAAAAACATTTTCACACATCGCGGAGTAGCCTCAATTCAATCAGGGAACGAAAACGCTCAAAATTGAAACAATTTGCGACAATCTGCTGCGGCTGCTGCTTCATGGTATTCCGGACACTTGAGTGCTCATATGCACACCGCAGCACCGCAGGAGCCAGAGAAGCCTCCGCAGAAGCTTCAGAACCACCACCCTACCCTGCCCTACTGGTGCCATGCCCCATTCCGTTCCCCGGATCCGCGATCCTCATCCGGAGACCACTCGAGTTGTTGCAAATATATGAGTGGCCTCTTGACAGACATCGTCGTCGTAGACATAGCCGTGGCCGTGGCCGTGGCTGTGACTGTGGATGGAAGCTCAAACTGTGTGTGCGCCACTTGAGGGTTCTTTGTGTGCTGCTGTTTGTGTGGCAGGCTGCCGCCTGAAGCTTCCTGTGGCTTGATGACGTCGTCAGGGCCGAACAACAGCTTGCAGCAGACATGCAAAATATTCTCACGCATCATCATTATTCCCTTTCCAGATGTTGTTGCTGTTGCAAGTGGGGCAGAAATGAAGTGCGGAATGGGAATTTGGCACTCCTTGGGGTTGGATCGGGTTTTGGGGAGAGTGGAGAGAGATCTACAGCTGACTGAAGCCTCCTAATCCTCAGCGAACTTCCTTCTGAAATTCATCTCCTCCACAGCGACCTTTTGGGCTACTTAAGGTCTCAGGTCACGCCCTTGGAGGTCGGCCCCCGCCGCACAAAATAACGAAATTAAGAGATCGATTACGTTTCAAGGCAAATATTTTCTTGCAGCTGCCTGCCCCTCCGGCCACTAGAAAACCCATAGAATGCCCAGCCATGCAAATTATGAAGATATTTTAATATTTGACATCCACACGAATGAAAATCGAATGGCTGGCAACTGAATGGCAACTGAATCGATATGAATGAATCAGAAACAGTCGCAGTCTCTCAAGTGACCAACATGCAGGCCCAGGCCTGGCGGCCTCCTTCTTGTGGGTTTTTCTGTCGTTGAATGAATGAAAGAATGAAATGAAAGAAACACCACGCCCCGTGCTGAGCCAAAATCCAAATCCTATTCGCATAACAATGCCTGAATGCCCAAAGGAAACCCAAGAACAAGCACATGCAACAATTGCCTGCCTCTGCCTCTGCCGCACGATGAACCACTTGAGTAATCAATCAAAGCGATAGGCAACCCATGAGACGTCGTCTTGTAATGAATATTTAAAGATGGAAATTATCGCAATTCAAGCGTCTGAAAGGGGGAGGGACTTTGCATAAATGATAGCTGGAAACAATAGCCCAATATCTTGAGTGGGCTAACCGAAGGCCCTTTGCATACCCTTTGCCCCCGAACCCCGAATCCGGAACCCCCCGAGCGTGTACCCTCGAATGTACTATAATGCGATAATTTGAGCACAAAAGTGCCCGATCCCAGCTCTAATCTCCGCATGGAGGAGAGACCTTATACAACATATTTCTTGTAATCAATATGGAAATGGATGAAAAGGGAAAGTTCGAGAGGAGCTGCCTTCCCTCCTCCCTCCTCCCTCCGCTGCTCAAGTGAGCAAATGCCACGAATGTGAAACAAAAATAACACAAAAGCCTTCAAGAGTGTACTCTACGTATATACTCTTCTTTAAAAGTATTTCTTACCCTAGAGAGTGGCTCTCCTCTCTGCTCTCTTCCTCCTGTCCCCCCTCTACTCTCCTCCTTTTCCCAGGACATTGTGTGGCATTGTAATGGGAGCGTGTGATGTCTTATTTTGAGTTCAAGACGAGGGTTAAGGAGCACAGAAAGAGTTCTCTGTTTCGGACTGATGTTCGATTGTTTCTGTAAAAAATTCCCCCATCTTCCATCGTCGGGGAGAGTGATCCAATCAATGAATTTATGACATTTCCTTTCTGTTAATAGCGCCACATTGTAGGAGTATAAACAGTGTACATATTTTATAGCTTTAACACGCCAATAAATGCAAGCAACTCCTCCTTCTCCCCTTCTCCTTTTTCGGAATGGGAGTTCTACAATAAGAATTGATGTGCCCAAGGGCCAGGGCGAACCCTCCCTCAATTGGCGGTAGATCTACCCCCAAATTTCAATAAACAAAACTCAAACTCGAAAAAAAGGGCTAAGGGAACCCCCGAAACGGAATGAAATGAAACTTTCCATCAGCTTAGACGTTGACTGGACTCCCGAAGAATATTTGCCACTTAATTGAGATTAATTGAAGTTATGTGCCGCCTGCCATTTGCCTCTGGCTCTGCCTCCTCGTCTCTGAATAAACACGACTTTGCAGCCATTTTGTTTATGACTGCGTTTTATGTGCACACAAAACAACAATCGCCGGAGCAGTGAAATATTGTACTCGTATTATTAATAATTACACAAGAGCAGGGGAAGGCCAACAGGCACCCCGAAAATAGTTGTAGAACCAAAACCCAAAACACAAAACACAAAGCCTGAAGCCTTAACTCTGCAGCAGAGACGAAATTTTATTAAATTAAATTGAGTGCGACGGAGTTTTGCTGTCGCTTCAATCGAAGGCCCAATCCCAATTCCAATGCCAGGCGGAAGCCGTGCATCAGCAGTCCCAAAATGCTGCACACTCGTATCTACTACTACACGAGTGATGCAAATCAAATGCATATATGTACTGAGAGAGGCAGTCACCACGAGGTGAATGCACTCTGCCACTGACACTGCTGCTGCTGCTTCTAATGTTATGGATCTCCATCTCCATCTCCTGGCTGCCCCTTAATTGGTAATGGAATGGAATGGTGCTTATGGTGTTTGGTCTGTGTGGTGTTCGTGTTAATAGCTCTCTCGTTCGCTCGTGTTCTGGTAAAAGTCAAAACTAGTCAATTTAAGCTAATTGACATTCAAATGCAGTTGAATAAACTTTTTGGGAGGCACACACGACACTGCACTCCACACCGAGAGCTGCTGCTGCTGCTGCTGCTGCAATGGACTGACTAGAGAGAGAGAGAGAGAGATATTGGGACTAAACTGCCGATTAAACATTCAGTGGCTCTTCTGTAAATTCAATAAAGGATTTTAAAGGATCGTTCATCATCTGACAACCCCCCATCCATGGAGTAGAGGGAAGGGTGCTGTGCAGTGCAGAGCTGTGCCCATCATTTATAAATTGCCGTATCAAATAAAGCCAAACGCTTCAGCAAATCCATTTAATTGCCGCTTCGATGGGTGGAGTGGAGGATGGATGGGTGCGATGGCTGTGCCTTTGAATCCTTTGATGCCCGTGAAATGTTCTTCTGGTCGCCCGCCCAGCCTCTGCAATCAGAGGCAATCGGGGAATGGGTTGGAGTGTCCTCCGCCGGATGTGTTCGCACTCGTGTAAACATGCGTTTGTCATTAGACACACCGGAAATATTGACAGGATTCGACACGCGGCGCACGACCAGTTCTTTGCAACACGAACGGAACTCTTGCCACTTTTTGTTGCCATTTGATTTTTTTAAATTGCAAAATTTTCAATTTCTCAATTGTTCTGCCAAGTCTCGCGCCCTTGCGCTTGAATAAACAGCATTAGATCTTTGAGGATCGTTTCGCTGTGGATGGACCCTGGGACCCTGGACCCTGCCTCGGGTGGAATGTATTTTGTTGTATCAAAGAGGGGTGTGCGTCGTGTGTCCTTTGTCCCTTGTAACGGGGCCGTCTTTGTTTGGTCCAAAGTGTCGTCGCCGTGTCGGATTGTCGTGTGTTTTTTATTATATTTTTTTTTTGCTAGTGAAGTACCTGAAATTTTAACAGTTTGGGTTTTTTTTATTTATTCCTGGTTTCCTCGAGAGTTTACTAATTACATTTTATTGCGTGGCACAAATCGCTTTGTCGTGGTCCGTGCTACGTGTGGCAAGTGTGAATAATCTGCGCTTTTTACGGTGTGAAATGGGTCCAGGGAGCGATCCATTTTCCATTTCCAAAGCCAGAGCCTTGATTGAGGGAACATCAAAGATCTATTTGGGTCAGGATTCTCGGAAGAGGAATTTCTTTAGCTAAATATTATCCCAGAATTTTGGTTTAATGCCACACGAAATGCCACGCGCTGTGCATCAATCTGCTGCTGCTGCCGCTGTTGCTGCTGTGGCATGGAATGCGATGCGGGTATCTCACGGATCTACGAGTATCGGTGCAGTGTGGAGGGTGGGAGGGAGGAGATTCTTCTCTAAATATCTCATGTAATCCAATGCCATAATTTCCACAAATTTCCACTAGGCACAAAACAAATGCAAATATAATGCAGAAAAAATGATTGAAACGTGGGAAAATATGAAAATATATTTTTTTTGGTGGCTTGTAATCCTTATCTCTCATAATCGATTGTTCCACGATGGGAGGAGGAAACAGGACAAGGGATAGAAAGGCACCCAGACAATGGAATGCAGTGTGAAGATAAATATTTTGTTGATGTAAGCCCATTAACATGAACATTAACGTTAACCTAAACAAGAGAGACTACAAGAAGAGCCCACACCTGACCTGTCCTGGAACCTGAATCTGACCCAGACCTGCGTTTGTTTAGACAGATTATAGAGAGAGAGAGAGACACACAGAGCTACTTAGCGAACGGACAAGCGGTGGACAAGCGGTCAAACGATCACTTGTCTGTGCGGGGATCAGCCCATGGAATTGAGTTGAGTTCCCAAATGTCCGAGTGAGTTCAGTTCCCCCCTTCTGCTGGCAACATTTCAATTTTCCCATTTTCCGGGTCCACTTCGCTATCGCAGGCCCACGATCTCCCTCGCCGCAGGACACTCTACTCGCGACGGCGGCGCGGCAGCGGCGCTCCTCGGGACGGGACCCATGCGGAGTGTGAATCGTATTATCGCTTTGACTCGATCTCTCTCTTTGGGTCTATCTTTCTCTCTCTCTCTCTCTCTCTCTCTCTGTCATTTATGCGGAGTCGTTGTCGTTTATGTTGTTTTCTGTTTCATTTATCAGTTTGTGGAAATGTCCGACGATCGACCGATGAACAATGAGAAATTATGAGGCTTGGCTTTAAATCATTTACCATCTATCGGTAGGTACTACCATCCTGCCATGATCCTGCGATCATTGGCCTTATCTGTGCTTGGGGATCTCTCTTTGGCATTAGGATTTCCCTCTGCCTCAGCCTCTACCAGTCCTCTCCTCGTTAGTCGTTCGAATGATTTCCTATATGCGGTTTTAATTGCGGCCAACTCTCTCTGTTGACTCCGGACTGCGATACGGATACGATAATGTGCAGGAAGTTCCAGTTAATTAGCTGTGAATTGTTGTCCGAGATGTGCAATGGTTGATAAGCTTCCTTCCGGGGTGGAAGCTGGTGAAAGCATTGAAAGTTGCATTCAATTGTCATAAGAGAGAGGGGGAGAGAGGTAGAATGCACGTCTAGATGCACTGAACTGAAAGATCAATTCACTTATTGGACTTTATTTAGGAGCGAACAATTTGTATGTATTTATGCTGCTGCAAAGGCCCATTAGCAAAGCAAAATCTGGCCACAGAAGAACAGTTTCATATGTTTTACCATCTCTTAGAATATTCTGTCACATGTTGTGTATACCGTAGAACCCTTCCTTGCCATATGCCCATCACTCTGACACTCCGACACTCTTTCTAATCCGTTTTCGAAATCCCTTCAGATCGGAGACCAGATCCGGAGCCGGAGCCGGAGCCAGAGGCTGCTTCTATGGGCGTAACCTTCCCACGAAACCGCAGAAGCAGATCCAGCCACAGACACTCTGCAGAATGATGGGGTAAGTAAACATTGAATTTACGATGACATTTATGCGTGAATTTGGTTAGATTTTATGGCCACATCCACAGCTAATCGTAGAAATAGAAGCGAAATCGAAATGGGGAAAAGAGTTCTCTCTGCGGATGTCAATGTGGAAGTGGCCCCCGCGGGGAGAGTGTCAAATAAATTTGAGTGGAAAGTGATCTCGTAATCGAAACGGGTGAACAGTTAATTTTCGGTCATCATTAAGGGGCCACACCCACCGACTGAGGCTGCGGCCCAAAGTTGAGGCTGTGTTTGGTGCCAGGTAGAGCGTTCGCCCTGCGCCTCCTCGCACGAGTGCGAGTATTAATGCAACGTCATGACTTTCTTCCGTGTCAACGCCCCTCGGACGCACTCTTTTGGCATCGCATCGTATCGTATCGGGAAGGATGTAATCCTTTTTGGTGCTGCCTATGTTATCGCGTGCTACGAGGAGTCCGATCTCCTGAGATCTCCTTGCAAGAAAGAGCGCCGCACCGCACCGCACCGCGGGATGGCTGCTCATTCTTTCTTTTCTCGTTCTCGTTCGTGTCATAATTGCATGGCTTTCGGAAGTGTGAAAATTACGGAGTTTCCTTTGCCGTTACCCGTTACCCTTCCGAACTGGGACTGGGACTCCCTCTCTCACCTCTCACCTCTGTTCTCGCTTGATGATTGTGTTTGTTTGCTTTATCTTTGACTTGAGATCGTGGCTGAAGGAATCTGTGTGCTGCCAGCCAACTCCTTTGCCTCCTCTTGGCTTTTTTCATTCATATGCGTGAGTTATGGGCCTAAGCCTTGGGTTTTAGCTGCAAGGATTCCTAGTCCTAGGGGTTGCTTGTCGTCTCCTTTCGTTTTTTTTTTTTTTTTGCGTGCTAAATTGTGTGTTTTACGATCTTCCACCGATCTCTTCATGAAGATAGCGTCCCCATACGGTGATTTCTGTTTCTGTTTCTTTTTTTGTGTGTTTTTTGTATTTTGCAAGCGTTTAATTTTATATTCGTTATCGTTGGCTGGAGATCGTGAGAAGTAGTGCCGTTGGTTATGCCGCGAATACGCAGTCCAGAACTCCATTTTGTTGTGCCTCCAGCTCTCATTTCTGCCCCAAACTGCTGCCTGTGGCATCTGTCATCCACTGTGCCGCCAGGTGTATGCCCCCCCAACACCCAATCACCAATCCCCAAAGAGTGCACACTGTACAGTAATCCAACAATACAAACAGCAGCCCCCAGCCCTTCTACACCCCGCAGTCTTTTTTTGTTGTTTTTGTGTTTTTGTTGAACTGAAACTTAATTAGCTTTGACTCTGGCTTTGGCCTGGAGAATGGGGACTGTGGAGCCGTGGGGACTCGTATCATGAAATTATCCAGTGGAGCGCACGCTTCCAGGGAACGAGCGCGTGCTGCTGCACTCCACTTCACTCCATGGAGAAGGGGGCACACCACACCGCAGGTGCTAGAGCAGTCCAGAACCACTCGTTCCTCCTCCCCCCCTGGTCCCATCTGCTGCTCCATTCTCCATTCTCCATCGCCAGCTGCTGGCTACCGTCGCCCAATCAAAGGCACTCCGAGTACCCACATAATCATTCCAGTTTTCCGCGAGTGTGTGTGTCCATGTGTGTGTGTGTCGGATAACTGCGGATAGAAACGGATAAACGAGTGACGACGGCTGACTGGAAGGCAGCCAATAGCAGCAGGCGTGCTGCACAAAAGAGAAGCCAAACGAGAAACCACCCTGCCGCGTGCTGTCTGCTGCGTGCAACGAGCCCTCGCTGCTTCGGCCAAAGGGAACTTAACTTCAGTGCGCGGACCAGGTTCCAGCAGTCAATCTTGCGCAGTCGTTGCGAACGGACGTCCACGTCGCGCCGTTTAACCTAAAAGAGAACCGAACCGCAGAGAAGTGAAAAGAAAGAGAGTTTCAGTTTCGAATCGATTCGTGATCGCTGAGACGAGAACAAAAGTGAAGAACACAAAAAAAAAGAGTGCAAGAAAATTAAGAACTAAATACAGAACAAAATGGTCTTGAACGGAATGCCCATGGCCATGCCCATTCCTATGCCGGTGCCAGTGCCAGTGGCCAGTCCGCCGGCCACCAAATCGCGTGTCCAGATCGACTGGGACATCAACGATTCGAAGATGCCGACGGTGGCGGAGTTTGACGAATTCAACGACTGGGCGAATGGCCACTGTCGCCTCATCTACGGCCTCCAGAGCGACGAGGCAAGGAAGCACGCCAGCGGCTGGGCCATGCGCAACACCAACAACCACAACGTGAACATCCTGAAGAAGAGCTGCCTCGGGGTGCTGCTCTGCAGCGCCAAGTGCAAGCTCCCGAACGGAGCCAGCGTCCACCTGCGGCCCGCCATCTGCGACAAGGCGCGTCGCAAGCAGCAGGGCAAACAGTGCCCCAATAGGTAAGTCGATTGACAGAGAAGCCCCACTGAAACCCAGATGCTAACTGATTCGTCCTTTCTGGTTGTGCAGAAACTGCAATGGAAGACTGGAGATCCAGGCCTGCCGCGGCCACTGCGGCTACCCCGTCACGCACTTTTGGCGGCGGGACGGCACCGGAATATACTTCCAGGCGAAGGGCACCCACGACCATCCGCGGCCCGAGGCCAAGGGATCCACGGAGGCGCGCCGCCTGCTTGCCGGCGGCAGACGCGTCCGCAGCCTGGCCGTGATGCTGGCCCGAGACGCGGCCCTCAGCGACAAGCTCTGCAGCCTGCGGCCCAGCAAGCGACAGGCCAAGACACAGCTCCTGCAGGAGGCAGGCAGCAAGCGGAAGAGGATAGAGATGCCGCAGCAGCCCAGTCAGGGAGAGTTCCAGGGAACCGCAGCCTCCACTGCAGCCTATTTGTCCACATCCACACCCATTCCCTCGTCGAACTTCAGTGCCCAGCAGAGCGGCTATCCAGCGGCAAATGGAAGCCAATGGAGTGGAGCAGACTTGTACTCCACCTACGGACAGCACGAGGGAGGAGTGGGCGCTTACGACAACGGGATGTACAACGGTTACAGCATGCTGCACTCCCCGCTCTCCTCCCACAGCTCCACCGCCAGCTACTACCAGGAGAGCCTACAGCAGCCACAGCAACAGCAGCTGCAGCTTCCCTCCTTACAGGAGACGATGAATGCCAGCTACGAGCCACCGATGCCCACCAGCTATCCGTGTGGCATGCCCCTGTACGAGAGCTGCGACGACACCTCCAGCCTCACGAGCAGCAGCAGTTCCGGCTACAGCTCCGAGGATTACAGCTACCTAAATGGGTATCATCTGCCTGGATCGGGATCTGGATCCCTGGACGTCAGCGGAGGAGGAGGAGCAGGCGGTCCATCTGCCCAGGATAGTTTCTATACGACCAGCTCCGAGATCTTCAGTGTCTTCGAGTCCACGTTGAATGGTGTGGGGGGTGGCCCCTCTGCCGTGGAGCTGTTCTACGACGAGGCAGCCGCCTACCAGCAGACGAGCTACCACCAGCAGCAGCAGCAGCAGGACGCTGCAGCGGACTACTACTACAGCAACACGGGAGTGGACAACGTGTGGAATATCCAGATGGACGCCGCGAGTGCGTATCATCCGAGCACAGGAGGAGCGGGAGCAGCGCCAACGGATCCCGTCTATTGCTAGAGGAAATTCCCGATCCATTCCCGATCTCCCACTGGATCCACCCCACTCAAGTGTTGTTCTTCTAGTCTGTAATTGATTTCTATCCACCATTCCCCCCCATACACACACGAGTTTTGTATATGGTTCTGTTTGTTGGTTCTTTTATTATATGAAGATTGAATGTTTTCTTAGTCACTTGTTTCCTCCCCCAGAGCTACTCCAAAGTTTATGCCTAAGTATCTGCATCTCTAAGTACATTCCGTGCATAAGTATCTCGTAGATATATGTATATGTATTATCCTAGGACATTAAGGATATTAAGCGAAATCGCCCACCTATTTATTGTACTCTCGTATGAGCCTTTTGCGTAGTAATAAAACATTTTTTGAGATAACCTGGAAACTCGTACGATTCGAGAACTTCTTCCCTAGCTGTCAGCTCAATCTACAGACAGATTGATTGACTGATCGATACCCAAATTTGTTTAAATATGAAACAAAAACTACCAATAATTTATTGGGATTTTTTCCTGTTGTTCGATTATCTGTTATATTATACAACAAATCCATGGCCTCGTCCTCGTTTTCAAAATTGCTTGCCACTTGGGCAGCTGCTTCGGGGTTATCCACTCCCTACCGCCGCATCGGGAGCATTCTCCACCAGCAGTTCGTCAGTTGCATCTAAAGGTTTGGCTGGCCCTCCAGCAAACAACCGACGCTTGCCGAAGATCGATTCCAAGGCGTCAGCTCTGGAGTAAATTGTTGCAGAGAGAAAATTCTAAAAGGCCGATTATTATCCACAGATAGATTCAGCATTAATTAACTCTTTGTTTGGGTTTACCCTCTTCGATTTCCCTGCATTTGCAGAGTGCTAATATTTGCATGTAATCGCATCTAACCCCAAACTAAAGCGATAGGAGAGATCTCCATTAGTGTGCGAAAAATCAGCATTAACAAATTGCCACCGTATCCGTATCCCCGTATCCCCGAATCCTCGAATCCTGCATTCGAAATGAGTTTGCGAATGTTTTTGCGAGTGAAACCTCAACCCTGGCAAAAGTCGAAATTTGGCGAAGGATTCTCATTCATTCATTCACGCGAATATTGAATTACACCGGCGGACAATGGGATCAGCGTCAATAAATTTGCATAATACTCATCGCTCGTACCTTTGCACCCTTTCCCCTGCACCCAATCCCCTCTGCAGGATAACACGAAATGTGCAACGGCAAAGAGTCAGCGGCGACTCTGACTCCTCTTCCTCCCGACTTCATTAGCATTCAGGGCTAATCAAACACTCCACGGAGGATGAGAGCACACGGAGGCTGCCTCGACAGGAAGCACACGTTCTCTGTGTCCTGATTTATGGCTGGAAATTACCATAAATGAAATCAAAACATTTTAAATGTTTTCATTTGGCGAAGGGCGAAGCAAAGGGGAAGGTTTCATTGCATTATCCATCCTCTGCATATGCAAATACAATTTGAAACAAAGTCATTCCACTCGATGCTTCTCTCTGTATCTCTCCTTCTTCGCAGTGAGTGTGCGAATATCCTTGAAGGTCGCACGCGCCCGCCTGCCAGTGCCAGTGGCTGTGGCACACGTTTTTTCCCAAACATGACAACTAATGGGCGTTTTGTTTATGGTCGCTCTCAAACCCCCATTAGGGTTGAGATCTCGAGAGTACAACCCCTTCCCCTACCCTCTTCAATCCCCGACAATCGACCTTTTTTTATAATTTTAATTATTTATAATCGGTTTAAAAAAAAAGAAACAAAATCATAGCCGAGAAATCTAAATAATGGAGTGGCGCTTGACAGGAGCTGAGCCTTTTGCAGCGACCCGTGACCCTTGATTGCTGTTTGATCGGCAATGGCAAATCGGGAAATTCGGGAATTGAAAATATAATTTTATTGGACGTTTTAACCTCTTGCAGCGATGAGGAGGGATTGAAAGTGGCAGGAGCAGCTCAGCTATTTCTGGTAGAACTTTCATTTCGCTTTTTGTCTGTGGCCCGGTCTCTTGGTTCAGTAAACGTTGTTTATCCGCTGGCATTGGCTATCCCGCTGATTAATAGTCAGAGGTCAGTCAACCAGTCCTTCAGTCGCTCTGCTACCAGCATTGAAATTGAAATCGAAATCGAAATTGAATGACAGTTGAACTCAAGAGTGTGACTTTTTGTGACTCTTCACACTTCATCGGTAGATCAGAGGAGCTGCAGGAGCCGCAGCTGCAGCTACGGGGAAAAACGATTAACTATTTACTTTATACGAGTAATACGTGCCACATAAAACGTCAACGTCAGAGGCTTTGCCCCGAGTGATGCCACAATAAATCGTACACAACAATGTGGCAAAATCTCATATGAACCTATTTAGGAGTGTCCACTTCAAACGATACAAAGAGAGCTAACCCAACGCCTCTCAATGCATCTCGCAACAAATGAGGCGCGTTTAATGCGGCCTCAATGATTCCCTGGCCCTCGCGTCCGAATAAACGACCTGAAAAATGCGAGTGACATGCGTGTCCCGCAAATTGTGCGGTCTGTTTATTGCACTTCGCTGTTGTCGTCAGGGTGGGTCACCGTGAAAAATTGCCTGCAAGCAATGAGAGCAGCAGCAGCAGGGATATCTATCTAAGCATTCAAGAAGGATGTTCTTAGAGAAATGGAGTCCCTGGGAGGAGGAAACACATTCCCTTTCGTGTGCATCTATGTATAAGCTAAAGGCTATGAAAATCAATTGAATTAATTAATATTAAATAAACAAGCCTGAAAGCAGCCAGCTTTGATAGCTCCAAAGTTCAAGTTTAATTAATAGGAAATACAGAGATTAATAAGTGTATAAATTCCACTGGATTTATTCAGGTACAAATTTGTGCTTCGCATTTCCGGGTAGATCCGGCTTTCGGCTTTGGTATGTAATATCATATTGATGGATCTCCTGCTTCGATCGCTCACTTTCGCCATCTGACGGTGTTCCCAGTCTTCGTTTTCCATATATTCACAGATATGTTCTGCTATTCACAGATATATTCCTCCACTAGGTTGAAATAGGGTTTCTGGCTATGCTGGCAAGTTCTCTTGAAATGAAATGCACATTAAATGTCCCCTTTTTGTGCCTCGTTGAAAATGTTTGTGAATGCTTAATTTCCACCATAATCCTGTAAATAAGTAAATCTTTAATAAACGGAACACCGGAGGCAGGAAACAACGAACTTGAAATTATCATTTGTTTTATTTTGATTACAGCTGTTAAAACAGATGATTTACTTTCTGTGCTGTTAGGCGCACATGCAATCGGCGGGACTGTTATGGTTATCGAATTTAATTATGTTAGCGGCAGAAATGTTATAAACTGTAAAATTCATTTAAATTTTAAGTCGTTTTAATATAAACAAAACACAAATTAAATGATCTGCAGCGAAGAATCCAAGTGAGTAAATGTTCGCGAAAATGCACTAGAACTAACCAAGCTAACAGCTGTTGCTATTCAGAGTAAAACGCGGTCGCGTGTGTAATCGTTTTGTGAATAGCACTTTTCGGGCAATACATGCAACAAGTACAATTTAATATTTGCCGCATAAGTTTTTCTGCAGCAGCCATAGAAATAACGGTGCAAGTGTTAAGTGCAGTTCCAACTCGAATTAGTTAAGCATAAAGTGAACAAACACCTCCGACTACAATACGAGAAAAGACTGTGCAATGTCGGCAACGAGATTCCTGAGTGCCGTTGGCCAGATTTCGCGGCAGCAATTGTTGCAGAATAGGTGCAGCAGAGGTAGGCAACCGTTTCCAGATCGAATATGTAATAATGTAAGAGGAGGAGCCCCAAGGAAACAGACAGACACGCCAGAAAGAAGAGTGGAGAGCGCAGAGAGCTGCAGTCCGCCGATGAGCCGCATAACTGGACTTTGTACTTTGTACTCGCTCTCCCTTGACGTAGCTGATTGTGTGTGTGTGTGTGTCAGTGCCTGTGCGGGGGCCTCTTATGAGAGCTGTGTGACGATAATGCCAGCGGTTTGATTCTCTGCTCTGTTCACTCCTTTGCAGCCCTCCCCGCCACGGCCCTGCTCCAGCGCCACCGTCTAATGTCCACAAATCCCGCTCCGGCCGCAGCCAAGGCGGGGGCCAACAAGCATCTGCACACGAAGGTGGTCAACGGAGTGCTGGTCATCAGGTTCGACTCCCCCAACGTGAAGGTCAACTCCCTGGGCAGCGAAGTAAGCGACGAGTTCGAGCGAGTGATCAAGGACCTCGAGACGAATTCTGCAGTCAACTCGGCCGTCCTCATCTCCGGCAAACCCGGATGCTTTGTGGCCGGCGCCGACATTGGGATGCTCGAGGCCTGCCAGACGGCGGAGGAGGCGACACTCATCTCACACGGCGCCCAGCTGATGTTCGAGCGCATGGAACGCAGCCGCAAACCCATCGTGGCCGCCATCAATGGCGTGTGTTTGGGCGGAGGCCTGGAGCTGGCCCTCGCCTGCCACTATCGCATCGCGACCAAGGACAGCAAGACCAAGCTGGGCCTGCCCGAGGTGATGCTGGGTCTCCTGCCCGGCGGCGGCGGCACTGTGCGTCTGCCCAAGCTAACGTCGGTGCCCACTGCCCTGGACATGGAACTGACGGGTAAGCAGGTGCGTGCCGACAGGGCCAAACGCCTGGGCATTGTCGATCTGCTGGTGGATCCCCTCGGCCCTGGCCTGCAGCCCGCCGAACAGAACACCATGGATTACCTGGAGAAGACTGCCGTGGAGGTGGCCAAGGATTTGGCCAGCGGAAAACTTCGCGTAAGATCATCTCAGTCGAAAATCATTATCATGTACATATAATCGAATCCGTGCGTGTATCGTGTGTACGTGTTTAGGTGAATCGCGAGAAGACTGGGCTGGTAAACAAACTCCAATCCCTGGTCATGGACACGGACTTTGTGAAGAACAAGATCTTCGACACTGCCCGGAAGCAGGTGATGAGGGCCTCGAACGGTCTCTATCCCGCTCCCCTGAAGGTGAAACACACATAATCCTCCTATTTCGCATGGCTAACTGTCGCTTCACTCGCCTCAACAGATCCTCGATGTGATTCGCGCCGGCGTGGACAAGGGCTCCGATGCGGGCTACGAAGCGGAGCGCAAGGGCTTCGGCGAGCTCTCGGCCACACCAGAGTCCAAAGGTCTCATCGCCCTCTTCCGCGGCCAGACAGAGTGCAAGAAAAACCGCTTCGGCAAGCCCCAGCGACCGGCAAAGACGGTCGGCGTGTTGGGAGCCGGACTCATGGGCGCTGGCATTATCCAGGTGACCGTGGACAAGGGCTACGAGGTAGTAATGAAGGATGCCACCGATGCGGGTCTGGCACGCGGCATTGGGCAGGTGCAGAAGGGTCTGGAGACGGCCGTCAAGCGCAAGCGGATCTCTGCTCTCGATCGCGACCAGACGCTGGCCAAACTGCGTCCCACCCTCGACTACAGCGACTTTAAGAACGCCGACGTCGTGATCGAGGCCGTCTTCGAGGACATCAACATCAAGCACCGTGTGATCAAGGAGCTGGAGGCCGTCGTGCCCGCCCACTGCGTGATCGCGACCAACACCAGCGCCATTCCCATTACCAAGATTGCCGCCGGCAGCTCCAGGCCCGAGAACGTTGTAGGCATGCACTACTTCTCGCCCGTGGACAAGATGCAGCTGCTCGAGATTATCACGCACCCGGGCACCTCCAAGGACACAATTGCTCAGGCCGTGTCCGTTGGCCTCAAGCAGGGCAAGGTTGTCATCACCGTGGGCGACGGTCCCGGCTTCTACACAACCCGCATCCTCGCCACCATGCTGTCGGAGGCTATAAGGTTAGTCCTCCCTCGGTTTCGTCCATCTGCCGTCTGATTCCTTGAGATCACCGTTCACAATCCGTTTTCAGACTGCTGCAGGAAGGCGTGGATCCCAAGGATCTGGACCAGTACACCAAGAAGTTCGGATTCCCGGTGGGCGCTGCCACGTTGGCGGACGAAGTCGGCATCGATGTGGGCTCGCACATTGCCGTGGATCTAGCAAAGGCCTTCGGTGAACGCATCGCCGGCGGCAATCTGGAGGTGATGTCCGACCTGGTGCTGGCCGGCTTCCTGGGCCGCAAGTCGGGCAAGGGCATCTTCCTGTACGATGCACAGCAAAAGGGCAGCCGTCCGGTAAACAACGATGCTCTGGAAATCATCAAGCAGAAGTATGCCCTGGTCTCCAAGGGCGCCAACACACCCGAGGATCTGACTCTGCGCATGGTGTCGCGCTTCATCAACGAGGCTGTGCTCTGCCTGGAGGAGAAGATCCTCGACAGTCCCCTGGAGGGCGATGTGGGCGCCGTCTTTGGCCTGGGCTTCCCGCCATTCTCTGGCGGTCCCTTCCGCTGGGTGGACCAATACGGAGCCGGCAAGCTGGTCAGCAAAATGCAGTCGTACTCCGACCTGTACGGAGCACCCTTCAAGCCCGCCCAAACCCTGCTCGACATGGCCAAGGATACTTCGAAGAAGTTCTACCCAAAGACTGGTTCCTCAAAGTTGTAAACTATCCCCCAGACCCAGCCCCCAGCCCCAGGCCCACGAAGGCCAACGAAAATTAGCTTTTAGTTAACATTAGGAGCCATCGCATGATATGGAGGGCTTCCTTTTGCATTTCTCTCCGCAAGGAACTAGCCGTCGCCCCAAGGGCATGGCCATGGCCCCCACGGCATGTCCATTGTTGAAGTTTCAATTAAAGATTAATATCGTGTACTTTTTTCATACTCACATTTCACATTCGACATTTAATTTATTTGACACAGCAGTGGGTTCGTTTCCTTCCTCGATCTCGATCTCTTCCTCTGACTCAAGCACGGAACATTTTGTACATCGATGCTAGAATTCTATATATATAAGATATATATTCTATACTATGCGACGAGGCAAGTCCTTGCCGCATACACAGACACTTTATGTACAGGGTGGGGGCTCAGCGTCCCCATCTTAGAGCTATTCCTATATCCTAATCCTTACTCATTGAGCGCACACAACACATGGACAGTGAGCGGACTGAAGTCGAAGTAAAATCTTCCTCCACTCCAGTCCAGGTTTTAGCTACTAACTAAACAAATTGGCCTACATCTAGTTAGTGACTAGTGACGTTTTTACTTGCGCCAGTCGCGCCCTGAGCTGCGGCGCTGCTGCCTGCCCGCCGTGCTGTTTAGGGATGATCCGCCGCCGTTGCTGCTGCTCCCGCCACTGCCGTTGACCACGCATCCGCCCCCGTTGTAACGCTCTGGCCCCGGATAGCGGGCCACAACATCGTCGATGAGCTCCAATATCCCGATCTTGAACTTCCTTCGCTGCTGCGGCGTCAGTGCCGTAATGTCCGGCAGAATGCTGCGGAAGAATTCCATGTCCGCCAGTTCCGCGACGCTCAGACCCCCATAGAAGTTTGTCCCCCCGTTCGCCATCGTGCTGGTGGCCTCGCACTCCGTCTTGATCCGCTTGGCACTGCCAGGCTCGAACTGGTGCTGATGGCCGTGGCCATGGCCATGGCTGTGGCTGTGACTGTGGTGGTGGTGCCCATCCATCGCATGTGGCAGCGTGTGCGGGTGGTAGTGCAGCGGCGGCGGTGTGCCGCGATCGCCATCGTTGTAGATCAAGTTCGGTCCCGACTCCGCCAGCTGTACGTCCGGAATGAAATTCTGCATGCTGTCCGCGCTGGCCGTATCGCTCCGGGCAGGAGAACTGCCGCGCGGCTGATGATGACTTGTGGGCGTGGCTGGGGGAACACCCCGCTGCAAGTTTAGGGTGCTGGCAACGGCGGGGTCGAAGGCGTCGATAGTCTCCTCGTCGTCGTTCTCCGACATCGAGTGTTTCATCTCCATGACCTCTTCATTGTTGTTGTTATTGGCAGCGGTGGAGCAGTACATGTGCTCCTCGTGGGGATGGGGCAGAGTCAGCGTCTGCTGGGGGTGCTGCTGCAAGTGGTTCAGGTGCTGGTGCTGCTGGGAGAGATGGAAGAGCGTGGCCAGGCTGCTGTTGCCGTCCAAGGAGTTTCGCGTGGACTTTAGGAAGGGCAGCAGGAAAGCCATGTGCTCCGTCAGGTAGTAGGGTTTGTGCTGTGGCTCTGATCCGCTCTGCTGCTTGATGTAGCGCGAGAGACAGGCGCGCAGGTTGCGCCACCGTTCCTTGCAGTGAATGACTGGTGGAGGGAGAGACAGAAATGTAGCAACTTAGTTTCCATATGTCACGAATGACGTCTGCCAGCCACTCACCACTTTCACGGGTTTCCTTTGAGATCAACACCCACGCCTTCTCCTGGTTGTCCCTGGAATAGAAGAGTATAAGAGGATAAGTTGTTCCTGTTCCCCAACGGAGGATATTCGAGTCCTATAGCCACTCACCTGTTGCGGTACTCGGGCACCTTCTTGTCGTAGAGGCACTTGTGGGTGCGCACCAGATTGACGAACCGGATGTTAAAGTCCTCGTCCGCCTGCATGACGCGATTCGTGGTTCCAATGTTCGCTGGACTATTTCCGTTGTTGTTCCTCTCCTCGCTGTCGTTGTGGTTTCGGCTGTTGCTGTTATTGTTGGTGCTGCTGCTGCTGCGCGTTGAGGTTGTCATATTCGATGTTCTGGTGGGATATTATCCTGCAGATGAAAAGGGAAGCAAATTAGATTTATGTATTAGACATTTGGGAAGGCATCCAATCCGCAGAATTATTCGCAGACATCGGAATGTACATATGTATGTATGTACGTAAAGATATTTGCAAACAAACAACAGAAAGCAAACAAAGAGAGAATTCTCTCCTTCTCTGCTCCGTTCTGTTTCGATTTCGTTTTGTTCATGTCATATGTTTGTGTTGGTTTCGTCTCTCCTGCTGCTTCTCCCTCCGCTGTGTTTGCTGTCTCAGCAGCAGCTTTTAAGCGATAGAGCTTTCTGCTGCTGCCCTCTCAGAGAGCGAGCACTATAGTTCTCACCAGGCGTTTACCACATGTCCATTGGTCTGTCCGTTTCTGGCGCAGTTCTTTTATTTATATGTGAATGATCGTGGAAGTGTATCAAATGCTTCGGCTTGTTAAATGTGTGAGTACATGTGTATATTTTTGTGAAACTTAATAAAACATTATGGTTGCTGTTGTTTTTGTTGTTGCAGTAGTTGCTAGCATTTTCAGTACAGTTTTTGCAAGCGAAAACAACGATAAGAGAGAGAGAGAACAACAGCGATGACGGCGCTGGCAACATTGTTTACTTTTCATATTAATATTATCATGGCTACGAAAACAGCAACAGCAACAACAAGAGCAGCAGCAGCCATAAAAAGAACAGGCAATTTTTTTGTTGGTGCTTTTGTTTTTGTTTCTGCTTCTCCAAGTTCTTTTCGCTTCGAAAAACTAGAAAGCTCCGTCAGTTTCACTGATAAGAGCAGCAACAACATCAATTCAATTTGTGTGCTGTAATGCCGTAAAAAACATGTTAAGCAAATGCAGCAGCACTCGGCTGTGTGCGAATACGATTCCCATTTGCCTGGCCGTGTTTTTATTCGCAATGCATTCACAAAGTGATTCGCAAAGAGCCTGCTCCGCCGCAGCCAGCTGCGACCGCGACGCCGACGACTACCTGTTTCGATTCTAATCGAAGCCCACTCATTTTTAAGCGCTCTCTCTTTGTCGCTCTCCCCCGCTCTGAGTGATTAACTAACAGTTTTCCCGCCACTTTCAGCACCTTGCGGCGCCTAAGCCCAACCACCAGTTTTGTCCAGAAACAACGTGCGCACAGTGGGATGATTTAGCTATGGAGCAGATTGAAATAAAAGTGATGCGAGCAGCACAGTGGGATGAAAGCACTCTCTTCCCTGGAAAATAATGCGGAATAATGTAAGTGAGTGGGGTGAGTGTTTATATATGAAACACTTGTACCACTGTGAGGTTGGTGTGCGATATTGTTGTGTTGTTTTGCCAGAAGTGAGGTGATAGAATGTTGGTGGAGTTGATGGGGGGCTGGAAGGTTAGTGGGAGAGGGCAAACAGCAGAAAACTAACAGTGCTCTAGCAATATTTATTGTACTATTACGTCTATTTAACATAAACATATGTATATGTGCATCAATGTGTGCTTGTGTGTATTTGTACTCTGAGAAATGTTTATATATCCCCGACAGCCCCCTCCCTCTTCCTCTTCCTCTCTCTCTATTTCTTTCTTGGCTCCATGGCCCAGTGACAGCAACAGCAAGCAATAGATAGAATAACAGCAGCAACAAAAGCAGCAGCAGCAGCAGAGCAGCAACAAAAGACACACACAGTCACATACAAATGTAGATACGAAGAAACACACGCACACAAACACACAGATATAGACAATAAGGAGATTTCACTTGGTTATTGCTATCGTTGTTCCATTGTTCATTGAATGTTATACCTTTTGGTGTTGTTGTGTCTTTGCAGGGATTTGATGTGACGATGGGTTTTTCAAAAATCGGATTTCAAATGGTGCCAGGCAGAAAAAAAATCGGCGCCAAAAACTATTTTGTTGCTCCCGCGACTGCGACCGAACCGCAACAACAGCAACGGGAACGGATTCAAGATTCAAGTCTGACGATTCGACTGACGTAACGTACAAAAATGTTGAGTTTGAAATTTGTGCGCTCGGGCGCGCTGCTCCACGGCGGCGACGGTGGCAGTAGTCGGTTGTGCCGATGTCGTATGTTTCACGTCGAAAAGCGACTAAAACACACAGATACGCGAGCGGCGGGCCATGGGCGAAAAGTATCTATCGGCAACGTAGAACACACAGGGGCAAGAACAACACCAACGACAAACGAGCGGCGAGCAAACAGAGAACAACAACGCACAAAAACCCTCCTCTCTGTCGCACACACACACACACAGCCACACATACACACTCCCAACTGTACATGCAGAGGAGCAGGCAACTGTTTTTATTGTTGCTTTCGTGGCTGACGAACAACAAATAATACAAACAATGCACACAGACGCACACACAACAGTGAGAGAGACTCACACTCGCACTCACAAAAACTCACACCAAGGCGGAGAAACGGCAACTGCGCGATACAAAATGCAAAGAAACAGTGAGACAGCTGGGCAGCAGCGGGCAGGAGAGCAACAGGGTGAGGAGAGGCGAAAAACAGCAAAGGCTAACAAAAATTGATGCACAGTGGGCCAGAACCGTGGCGGAATGGCCAAGAGGAGAGCTGAAACCGCCACTTCGCAAAAACTTCGGCCCAGAGGTATCTCGGAGAAAATTCGATCCGCTCATTGTTGCAGGTGAGTTTACGTTTACGCTTACTGTATTGCAATTACTCCATAATCCCCGTCAGAACTGTATGTTTTGTGCCTATTTACCTGCGAACCCGGCCCAGTGTGCGTGCGTCTTTTTCTCTCGCACGTTTTTATCTCTCTCTCTCTCTCTCGCAAGCTTTTCAGTAAATTGTTGTTTACATTTTCTCTGAGCAGAAATAGCTGAAATTTGAACATTTGAAAACGTTGCCGCCAGATGGCGACTGCCACTTCCGGTTCCACGGTTGTACACGGAATTAATCTCAAGATAGCTCGATATTATATGGATTAGAACAAAGTCAGTTTTGATATCTAGAAAATGTTAATATCACTGTTTAGTTCGTCTGAAAAAGTGACATTTACCTCCAGAGCAAACCAGACCATTTCACAAATCCTCTCGATTAATTCTGCTGCCATCTCCAGTAATCTAATCAAAGAAAGCTCTAGGAAAGCTCAGGGGCCTTGGTTAGACAGCCACCCCACACTGTCACCCCACAGCTAGGCGTATGGAATTCCGGGCACTTTAATGATTTGTTTACAACTTTGTTGCCCTGCAATTTACCGCAAGCACACGGCTCCGCTCTGCCTGTCAGCCTTCTCTCTCTCTCTCTCCCTCTCTTCTCTCTCTCGGCCCTTTGCCAATGCAGCTTTTGGGGGCTGTGTCATGCGTTACGCTCAAAAATTCGATAAAAAGGAGGCTCGTTTCTGTTTTGGCCTACATGCCACATGCCACACTGCTTGTCCAGCCCCCCGAACCCAAATCCGAACCCAAAGCCGAATCCATAGCCGAGGGAAACTTGGTCACCAGCGCGAGAGCTTCCAAGTGCAGCAACGCTGCGCTGCGCTGCCACACTGTCACAAGCTTGCCTCAGTTGCCAGTTGCCACAGGACGGTCGAGACGAGTTGTTGTTTATCCTTGGAGGCAGGCGCCCATGCACCGTACAGCCAGAGTCTTGTTTTGGTAACGCGGTTGCCGTAGTGTTGGTGTTCGTCCTGTGAGTGTGTGTGTGTCCGCTGTCTTTGGTCCTGTGTCCTGTGTGTGCCCTTAAAAATATTTGCCATAAATTATTTACCCAAAACGGGAGCTGGAAACTTTTAACTGGCACACACGGATACTCGTACAGGATAACGAAAAGTGGAGTTGAATAAGCGAAACGAAATATTGACGCGGACTCCGACTCGGAGCTAGGGGACTTTGGCAGCTTGCAGTGGAATCAAGGATGCCAGAGGAGGATGCAGACTCCGTTGGATGCATTTCTGAAGCGCAGTAGGTAGGTGCCTTTTCTGCTTCTTTGTTGCTCTCTTTCTTTCTCTGTTTTCAACAACCCTCTTTCGCTCTCTCTGAGCGGCTCTCTCTTCCACTCTCTCTCTCTCTCTCACACTCTCTATGTCTCAGTCAGCGTGTGTAGAGTTTCGATTTCGTTAGAAAATCGAAACACAAAAAGAGGCAAGGGCTCGAGGATTGTGGGTGTCGTGGCTGCGGCTACCTGTAGATGCCACACACACATACACGATACACACACACAAACACACATCCTCCTGCCAGTTCATGTGAGTGGCGAGTCCTTGAACACGGTTTATTGTCGTTTCACCATTCGCTGCTCCCGTATCCGTCTCTGTGTCGTCCACATCCTCTCCACCCCCGTCCCCGCATCCGATTCTTGGCTGCCCGTTTCCGACTCTAATTAATTTATAATTCAAGGTCCACTGAGCCTCCACTGAAGGTTAAATATGACGAACTGGCTTATGTTTGATTGGGGGAGGTGGAGGTCGTTCTAGAATTCTCTCGCGTACCCATACAGAGGCGAGAGGCAAGGAACGCTGAAAAGTTTGAAATTACCCCGTCTCCCCCACTACCACCATCTGGCAGAGATAATTGAAGGAATTTCTTGGCAAAGCAACGACAAAGTTATCCCAAGAATTCGGCGGCAGGGCCGTGATTCCTGAAGTCGACTTTCGCCTTGGCCAAGTTCTGGCCGATTACGGTCTTTGGCTTTGGCTTTGGCTGATTTTGCAATCAGTAATCGTGTTGTAGTTGTTGTTGTTGTTGTTTGATGGGGGCATTAAGGAGATGGCGATAAGTCAGCGAAGGGCATTGTCAAAAGGGAAGGGCGTGGGGTATATGGAGAAGAATTGTTGCAAGAGGATAGACCGCATTACGCACACGCCACATTGGCCCTGTGACGTGGTCTGGCAACATTGGGGCAAGACACACAGAAACAAACAATGGCAAAAGCTTTCCACTGATGACCGCTGGGCGCCTGCCTCTTTCCTCTCACCGCCTCTCGAAGTCTCTCCCCAATGGATTGCAGCAGCAGCAGCGTCAGCGGCAGAGAACAGCCGTCCGTCTACCTTTCTTCTCGCTCGATTCTTTCGCCGAAAAGCATTTTTCGCCTGAGTAGAAAAATATTCAATGATTTTCCGCTTAGTGTGAAACGAACCAACAACTAAAACGAAACGAACGCGCGCGCGACGCACAGAATAGAAATATTTTCAAAAGCGGGCGCACACAAATTAACCTCCACCCTCCACCAACCCCTGCCACCTGTCCGTAGCCAGAGCGATATTGAGAGGTGCTGGGCATAACATCTTAACTATAAAATAAACAATTGAATCGAATCGAATCGACGAAACAACAGAGACTGAACGCGAGATATAAATATTCGTATCTGTGGGAATTATTATTATTGCAATTGGATTGAGGATTGGATGCACTGAGATTGCGATTGAAATCGAGCGAACGACAGAACAGAACCGAACGGAACGGAACCGAAACGGAGACAAAGAATCCACAAGTAGCTGGCGACGCAACGCGGGGCAGGCCCAGACGAAAAGATAAATAACCAAACAGATCGGATAATTGCTCTTTGGGGCGGCTAATGCTAGTTCCCGCTCTAAAAATAAACTTGAACAATTCTCGGAGACAACTGCAGTGCATCGCTCATAGATTTCCCAGGAAGTAGTGGACGGTAGAGCCCTGCCCTTGGAGCCCTGAGGATCCGTGTGAGTAGAGCCCTCCTGTCTGCTTTCTCCCAATTGTCCTTGACCCATCTTGATCGGATTAGGGAAAAATCGAAATAACAAACTTTACTCCTAGCCTGTGCGTCACATTTAGAGGGTGAGAGAGTGGCAGGAGAGAGAGAGAGAGAGAGAGAGAGAGAGAGGGAGAGTGATAGTGCTGTGGCATGGAGTGGAGTGTCGTGTCGTGTGGCGTGTGCCCTTGCCTTGTTGGTGTCTCCGTCTCCGTCCCCGCTGCCCGCACTGCTCGCACACACTAATTCGTCATTTTCCGTGTTGTTACTGTTGTTGGTACCACACGTACCACACGGCGGATGGCGAATAGCGGATGGATGGGTAGATGGATGGATGGATGAATGGTGTTCACTTTTTATAGCCAGCAACAGTCACACACAAGCCACACAAAATGATGCGCTCTTCTCATCTCCTCTCCTGCCAGCGCTGCCTCTGTGTGTGTGTGTGTCCCAGTGTGTGTCGCCCGACTCTGTTTATGTCAATTTGAATTTTGCATGCGGCCGCTAAACGCTGAGTGTGTTGACTATCTGCGTGTGTGTGTCAGTGTATGTGGGTACCGTTTGTGTGGGTACCGGAAGACAGCACAAACTGCGCTTCATTGCAACTTTGTGTGCGGCTTGTTGCAGAATGTGAATGTGCCACGAAGGAGTACTCAAACACGAGAGAGCGACCAGAGCTATGGCACTTGTCAGAGCGGAAACGGATATCCCGTATGCTCTTTGCCTAGTCCGCCCTTCGCCTCTGTGCGCGCCTCCTGTTTGTCATTTCATTTCGTCAGTGCCAGAAGCAGTGGCATTCCCCGTTCTTGCCGCACTTGTGTCCTTGCATTTGCAGAACAGGAAATTTTAAATTGAATGTGCAACTTCCCAACCCCCATTGCCATTGGCTCCAGCTCTAGAGCTCTAGCTGTTGCTCTGTTGTTTGTTCTGCCTTCTTCTGCGCTGTGTCCTGTCTGCTGTCTCCTGTCGCATGTCCCCTGTCCACCGTCTCATGTCCGATTTACTCTGTTCTGTTTGCCTCCCTTTGCTTGGCCGCTGGGCGAGATTTGTTGGTTTAGAGCTGCCAGAGTGTCCAGGGATTGCTGTGTGTTCGTTGGAACTGGCATTAGTTAGTAAATGGCACATTTTGTGGACAGTAGAAAGTTGACAGGAAGAAGGGAGAAAGCAGACACAGCGGAGGGGTATTCCCCCAAGTTGCTCAATTCCTGTTGCATTTCCTTTTCCATTTCCATCGTACTTTGTACTCCGTGTCTTGTACTTTTCCCGTCTTCTATTTGCTGCTGCTGCGTGGCACAACATGCATATTTTCCCCTAGATTTATGTTTATGTGCCTGTGTGCCACACGCAGAACATGGCTTATGTAACAGCTCCCAGGAGTAACCCAATTTCCTCTGCCGCTGCTGCTTAAACAAATTTCGGCATGGCCTCCCGTTGCACATCCGCTGGCCTCGATTGGAGCCCTCCGATTGGGCAGAATCGGTGTCACCGCTCAGCAGGAGGCCAAGCAGCCGCATCCACATCCACAGTCGCTTCCCCGTCCCTTCCCGCCTCAAGCACTGCCACTCGACCCCTTCCCGATGAGATCAGACGATGAGATGCACGGCCGAAAAGTATCTTTGAGAGCGCGTATCTGTGCCAAAGTGTTGGCCTAACTGCCGGCTGACTGCTGACTGCTCCTTGGTCCCTTTGGCGTTTACTGTTATTGTTGTAATCGTGTGGCACACACACACACACGCACTTTACATGCTACATGCCACATGCATGTATTATCCCATAAACACTTAACGTCGATGCTGATGTCGATTTCGCTTGGCTTTGTCCCTAGCTTTGTCTTTGTCGGCTTTCGGGCTTATCGCACCCATCCGGACGAGAGAATGAGACATGTGGCATGATGGCCTACCGCCCACTCTCCACGCCCAACCCACAACTAAATATCCATCTTCGTGTTCGTGTGAGATGTGTCCTGTCTGTGTGTGTGTGTGTGGGTGTGTTTGTGTAGAGGGGTCTTTGGGTTCACTTGAAGCTGCCTCAAGTTGTTGTCGCTCGATGTTCTCGTTATTCTTATTATGCTCCCACACATGCCTCATGCCACATGCCACCCATAACTGTTATTTGCGTAAGTGTAAGTGTAAATGCATGTTCATACGTACATACACACATGTGTGTGAGTGCTTGTGTGGCTCTCAATCCTTTTGTATTTGAAACAACAATGAAATACACTCATACAAAGACACAGACAAAGAGAAAGCGAGAGAGAGAGAGAGAGTCGCCACACACTCACACATACACATACACACATGTGAGTGCATGAATATTTCATTATATATATCGGATTTCTCAGAGCTTTAGCCCCCCCGGTGTGTTGCCCCCGTGTAGCTGCTGCGGCAGCAGGTCCTCTCCTCTTCTCTCCTTTTCACTCTTCTCTTCTCTGCAAGTGTCTGCAGTTTGCCCCGATTTCGAGTGGAATCGGTATTGGAACACTTGACGTTTGTGTGGTAATTACGAGAGCGAGGATGGGGGGCATTCCACTTCCATGAATGAGGATTACGTGGCATAGAAAAACGTTTGTTCGAGCCCCGATTTGATCTCCTTTGCTTTGCTTCGCTTGGTAATGCATCATAATTATTCCACTTGCGGGCGCCCTCCCATCCCTCCCCTTCCTCCTTCTATCATCAAGGGGTCATCAATCAAGGGGGGTATGCGTGTGCATCATTTGCGTATCACTGTGTCCGAGAGTGTGCGAGCAATTTGCCACCGGAGGAGGCGATTGTTTTCGGCTCAAGGAAATGCTTCCCGAGTTTCAATTTCCGTCGTTTGTCAAACTTCTCTTGACGCATGAGGGGGGGGTTTGGGGATGAGGTATTCATGGGGGTACTATTTCTGATGGCGACTTCCGCCTTCCGCCATTCCAACTGATGAGCTCTGGACAGCGGCCAGCAGCAGGCGCTTTTTCCCATAAAATTCCGAGAAGAAAACAAATTAAGAGTCTACGGAACGAATGGAGACGATATCGAAAAGATTGGAATTCGTAAGAACAAGAGCACAACAAATACGTGTATGTATGCTGGACAATCAAAACCGAATTAAAAGAGGATTTTTAAATTCATAAATTTGGCTGCGGATGGACTCGATTGCTTTTGGATGGGACGATAGTCTCAGGCCTCTGTACTTCTGAAAACATTTTTGACAAATGAATCAGGTTGCCTTTCTTGTATATTTATTGTTGTGCGGCCAGAAAGAGGTCTGCAAATTTATTCGTATTTATTATAGAACCCGTACAACCGACAGGCAGCCAGCCCACGGGCTGCCGCAGGCAACGTCTGTCTGTCAGATGGGAGACGGCTACCACGGGGCGCCCCTGGTGCCACCCACCGGCACATCTTCTATGTACAATAATTTAGTGCACGGCCTGCATTGGCCGGGCCGCCAGAACCCTCGATGAGCGGTCGCATAGGGGCAGGGCGGGGGCGATTTTTCGAGTCGTGGCCGAGTGCGTGTTGACCAGGTTTGAAGCGAGCAGCGCGATTGCGTGGGCTCCGTCCCGTTTTGTGTGCATAAAACAATAGGAATGGAAATGGGGAGGAAAATTAAATAGAAAAAAACAATAAAGGTGGAATACTCTCTCCCTTTCACTTTTCCTGGGATTTCCCAACATTTTCCCTGGCTAATCGGTGAGTGTGAGAGCTCCTTCGGAAGGGTATGAGGGGGAGTGCGGGTGCCTGCATTTTTTATTTACTTGTTTGTCTTTTAATTTGGAAATTGTATAGCCTGTTTGCTCGGGAGCACTTTACTGCTCCCTGCTCTCTGCTGCCTTTTGCTAGGCACTGTCTTGGCTCCCGGGATTACGCCTGGGTGTGGGTGTGTGTGTGTGTGTGATTGTGTGTACTCCGGCTAATGGCCTGTGACGTGTACAGACGCAGCAGAGGCATCCAAAGGAGCCACTTTCGTCCCCATAAGGGTGTTTCTCTAAGCTCCGTCTCCTACTCCCACTCCGGGCTTATGTGGGGTAATTGCATTTCCTGTAAAGTGGGGCACATGTGACGGTCCGTTGCATTATTAAGTGGACACAGGGATAAGTGGTCACTGGGTGAATAAGGGGTCAGAGGCGGTGCACTGAGCAGCTTATAAAGTGCATGCCCTGCTAATATCCCTGTCGATCGTAGGGTGGAAGGGTGGGGTATTCAGTTCAATTATCACCTACATAAGTTCGCCTCCGTTCGCCGCCCACGCATAAACTGCCTCTGACGACCCAGTCGGGTAGGCATCGGGCAACGGGCATCGGCAGCGCCAGCGGCATCGTACTGTTGTCCATCAGGTGAATGAGTCAGCGAGCGTCCATTACCCGCCGCCTGTCATTCAGCCAATTACCTGGGACCCAAAAGCAAACAAAGCAGCGGTCGAAGAATATTGGGAATAAGGGGAAAACGGAAAACGGAATACAGTGGAAGACCAATGCTGAGAAAGAGAGAGGCGGAGGAGCGGTGGATGCATGGCAAACGATGATCGTTCATTCATTTATTCATTCATATTTCTTTGAGGCAATTCATTTATGTCCAAATATTGCTCATAAAGATCTGTATCTGTATATGCTTTATCTGTATCTCTGTATGTGTGCATCTGTGGGGCAGCATGTAACAGCTGTTTGCAAGAAGAAGAACTGTAGCTACATAGAGAGAAGCGACATCTCTTGTAGTCCCTCTCTATGTCTCTCCCTCTCACTCTCTCTTCTGTCGCTTTCCAGTCGCTCTCTCGCTCGATCTCTTCTCATTCCCGGATGAATTCAGCGAGACACATCCCTGAAATGAACATGCGACGACGGCGGACGGAGAGAGTAAATTGGCTTGAATCTCCCGTGGACCACTGCGGGGATTTCTTTTCGCTTTGCAAGCGTTTGGCGTTTGGACGTGTCGCTTGGATGTCGCGTCGACCTACTGGTCCGTCCGCAGAGCAAAGTTAGTTTAACTGGGCGTATACGCAACGTAAGGCAAGGCAGGGAAACGCGCCTCGAACCTACTGCCACCCATCAACCATCCGCCCCGTGGTGCCGTCGCATCCGTCTCCGCGCTGCCGGGCCGTCGTTACTACGTGGCCGCGTTCCCCGTGATCGTGATTGAGATCAGAATCTCGATCCGCAAATCGCATTCCCCAGCAGCTGCCAGTCGTCGCCTGCCGCCCGTGCGTTCCGTTCGCTCTGTGTCGCTCTGCCTCTCGGCCGACGAGTCGTCGTTCCACGCGCACCACTTACGAGAGACTGTCGCTAGTTACCCGTATCCGTGTATGCGTATCCGCTTATCCCCGCTTATCTGCATCTGTATCCGCATCCCGAGGCGGATTAGATCGGAGATCGAAGATTAAATCGATTCGAATCGAATCTGCTACTGCGGACACTACCACTGCCGTACACTGCCAGCTGTCAGCGGAGCGGACGATGCGCAGAACCGTTTGGAACTAGAAGCGTTTGAAAGGCACGGGATTTTCAGCTTTTCTTTCTGCCTTTCTATTGCTATTTTTACCGTGTGTGTGCGGTGCTGTGCGGCCAACAACACATACTACGATACAACATTTTCACTTATTTTTCCTTAACAAATTTGCCCGAGTTTTCTTCTCTGCTCCACATCTGTGCATGTGTACGAGTGTGCGTGTGTGCGTGTGTGAATGTGTGGAAAATTTCATTTTCATGGCGTTAAATAAGTTATAAAACAACATAAACGATAAGCGAATGATTGCAATCGAAAATACTCGATAAATAAATAATTAATCAAGGGATTCAGTGCCAGCCTCAGCTGCTCCACAAGTAATCTTCTCCGAAGAATAATCAGAGGAGTATGAATCCAATTCAGATTCGATTAGAAATGAAATCTGTGTGTGCGTGTGTGTGCGTGAAAGAAGAGCATCGAAAACTCTATGCATCGGATCGATTGGGGCAAAGAGTCAAGCTGTCATTCGCCAGTCTCTCTCTCTCTGCTCTCGGCCGTCTCCCCACTGCCACTTGCCATCTCTTTCGGCTGGGATGCATCTGAGTGCATCGGAAAAGCGTGTCAAGTAAAAGACTTTCCTTCCCTCCTCCCCTTACCCCTTCGAGTGAGTGCAGCATAGGCATAGGCATTGGCATATTCGTGCAACAATAACTGCCACAGTCAGTAGTTGTCGCAGGCGTCGTCGGTCTGGCTTTTCGGGTGTTAATACTTAATTTATGTGAACCTATAAATAATTTCAACTTAGAGAATGCGAATGCTGTTGACTGCCGCCACAGTGCCACAGTGCCTCTCAGCCCCGGCCCCGGCCCCAGTCCAAGTCGCAGCCTCAGCCTCCCAGCCTCTCGTCTCGGACATCTTCTTCTCCTTTCCTTTCCTTTCCTTTGCTTTCCTTCCTATATTATACTATACTATAATATAGTGCGAGTTGTACGAAAAAATATGCTAAAAATACCAAATACTGAACGCTGCGTGTTCTTTTAACAGTGTTTGTGTGAGTGTACAGTCTTTGAGTGTGTATATGTGCGTGAATCTATGAGGGAGAGAGGAAGACAGTGTGAGTGCAGTGCGAATTGATTGAAGTGCAGGCAAGTCCGCAACTAAAACAAGAGTGATCCATCTCTGAAGAAACTAAACTGAAGCGTATAACGCGTAAGACCCAAAAAAGAAAACAGACGGGCAAAGGCACAGCAGGATGGCAGATGGGATTGTTGTTTGGGTTTTATCAGAGGAGGCCCATCGACAACCCCACCGACGTCAGTCAGTGGACTATTATTTAATTTTCATTTAAATCTCAGGCAAGAAGAGTGGGAGAGCGATCGGTAGGGAAGAGACGGAGGCGGGGACAGTTTTTGGCAGAAAAGAAAATGAAATGAAAATACTGAAAATGAGACAGAGATGTTTTTGCCAAGCACTAAAATACAGTTGAATACTACTCGTACACTCGTACAGTGAATATTACGAATATTTTCGGTTGCTCGAGCGAATTTCAGCTTTCAGTTTTCCGTTTTCGGTTTTCGGTTCAGTTGTATCCCATTTTACGAGTATGTGGCTGCCGCCTCTCTGTGTTCGCTTTATTCGAAAGAAAATCTTTTAAAATAACAATGATACATACCGCTCTCCGCTCTCCGCTATCCGTTCTTCTCTGGCCACTGGCCGCTGTCTTGTTTATAAATAAATGCTCATACGTAGGATGATGTTCTTTATCAGAGATAGAGACAGAGAGTGAGAGTGATAATATGCCCAGGGCAGAGTCAGAAGGCAGCCACTTGCTTCGGATTGGATTGGATTGGATTGATTGCTCCATTTGTCTTCCAGTTAATAATTGCTGCTGCCTCGATTTATGGTCAACCAATCTCCATCTCCATCTCCATCTGCATCTTCCTCTCTTCCCTCTGTTCAGCTTCAGCATCCAGCAATTGTTGGCTTTGGCCAGATTTCGCCTGTTGCTTTTGCTGGGTCAATTTGTTTAGAGCAACAAAAGGGGGAGGAAGTATTGCCCAAGAGGAGCCGAGCCAGTGGCTCCCACGAGTCGGTAGTTGCGTGTGTTTTCATCATCATTAATGTTTAAACAAAACAACATTGCCCCCACAGTCTGTGGAGTCTGGCAATGGCGGGGAGCAACTCTCCTTTGTTCTGATTTTGCCACTGGTGCTGCTACTGCCACTGCCTCTCCCAATTCCAATCCCAATCGCAATCCCATGCCCCACACACGGTGATTCCGCTGCTCGGTGTGTGGATGTTGTCTATTAATAACAAAGCTTCTGAAGAATTCGCCTCTCGTCGCGTCTAAACCAAATCGTCTTGGCGGCGACCGCATAAGAACAATAAAACGCGAGAGGCAAACCAGAAAGCAGAACAGCCGAAAAAATCCAAAGCAAAGAAGCGGCCAGGCCAAGCCAAGCATCAGCAGCAGCAGAAGGAGAAGCAAAATGTTTGCGGAATACGCAATGTTGCAAGATGGTTAAAGTAAACAAGGGCCGGGGACGGGGGCAGGGTCCAAACAGCCCGTTCAAACAAGAATGATGGGGCATGCCCCGGCACTCGCCAACCCTCGACCATTCGCTTCCTGTGAGTGCATTTGAACTCTGACTGCTTGCAAACCTCAAGATTAAGCCTCAATCTTCAATGCTCTATTCACAAATAAAATCATTTCCGGTAGAGCTTTGACAGGTTCTCCCTTCTGTACCTTCTCACCCCACCGACATTCCCCCCACATTCTCCATAAAGAAAGCTCCTTGGATATTGGGGAATTTGTCGATGGAAAATGTGTTCACTTGATGCCTTGATGGCAGCAGGAAGCAGAATTCGATTCCAGAAAAGCGGAACCAAACCAAATATTTCTCCCCACTTCACCTCCCTCCGCCCGTTGAGTGGTGGAGGGACCGGAATATTCGAAATAAACTCAGAAACAATTTGAGCGCAAAATACTTATAATAAAATCTTTAACATACAACTACGTGGCAGTGTCTGGGATTACTCATCATCATCGTGAAATATTTTATAATTCCACTCGTAGTTCCTCGGCCTCCAGAGGAGCACACATGATCCCAAGACCTGATCCAGTGGACATACTCGGACTATAACTTCCCCATTCAGCAACGAATGCAGGAAAAGGGCAAGTGAGAGACCATGAAGAGGACTCTGCAGGTGCTGTGCGTTGCATTCGCGTTCTACTATGCAATCTTCGTTATATTCTATTACTGCTATCGAGCATACATTTAAACAAACCATCGATCTATCTGCTGCCTGGGAACTACTGCTCTGCCCTGCCTGAGAACAGCTGAGCAGAGATAATCGACGCAAGAGGCGGCGGCAGCAGCCGCTTGCCATTGAGAATTTTGTGGCACTTGACGTGGTTTCTTGCACACACGCACACACACACATACGTTAAATATATCGGATAGATATAAGATGTACAAGTGTAGATGTGGGTGCTCTGCTCTGTGTTCGGGGAGATAAATTCGGTTTTTGCCAGTGCACTGAGAAAATAATAAAAATATAAATCGCATCCATGTACACTGAGAAGAGCACTGCAAATCGAATGCAATTACGTCGAATCCATTATGCACCGTCACCTCACCTACTTGAGTCGTACATCACATCATTCTCTCGCCTTCGACTTTCTCCAAGGTATTTTCCATTACCCCCTGTCTCCCCCTGCCTCTTGCTGTCTCCTCCTCCAATCACAACCCTCCCGCTCATTTCAGATCGTAATAAAATCACGTTACGCGCGTGGCAAAAAACGTACAATAAGGGAACTGCTGGGAATGGGGTAACTCTGAACAGATATTCTTTCGCCATATGAAAATCAATTAAACGGGCCTTATAAATCACTCGGAATACGCTGAATATTCACATACAGACACAGAGATCGGAACAGGAGGGTTCAGTAAATGCTTTCTTTGGCAGTGCTTGGCACGGAATATTCTCAAAATATTTACTTAAATTGCATAATGGATCTATGGTTCTATATGGTAAATCAATCATGAATCTTTCTCTTTTTTTCCACAATTGCAGATCGCTCTCAGCCTCATTTCTGGTGACAGGACAAGAATGGCCTACGACATCAGCATAGAGAACCACAATTGTCAGTCGCCATCATCGATAGAGTCTTGGGGCATGCAACTGTAGCATCCGAGCAAGAGCCAAGACAAGCAGAGAACGGAATAACTGCTGGAACAGAACGGCAGAAGGGCCGGAGAGCCGACAAATTGCAACTTTCGCGTTTCAGTGAAAAACCCAACAATTTAACTACGGAACATACATAGTTTTAGCCCCTAACTAAACTACAACTACAACTATTAAGCACAATTAAGCACTAAGCAGAGCAGCTAACGAACTAAGCGAAACGAACTAAACTCTAAACTAAACTAAACTAAACAACACAAACCCTAACACCAGAGAGCAGGAACAGCAGCCACAAGCCCAACTAAATGCAGATGAGGCAGAAGCAACAACAAAAACAACTAAAAGGAGAGCAAGAAGTGCAACAATCGAGCGGAAAATCAATGAGCAGCAAACGAAAGCATAAAAAGCTCAAGCCAACAACGACACTCAACTGTAGAGGAGGGGGCAACCTGTAGAGAGCGAACGGCAACGTGAGAAAACGAAGCTTTGAGCATGCAACAGGCTGGCCAACTCACGCAGCAGCAAAAACTCCAGCTACAGCTCCAACAGCAGCAGCTCCAGCAGCAACAGCAGCAGCAACAACAGAATGGCGGCGATGCGGCCGCCTATGCCGCTGCGTCTGCTGGCCAAGCTGCAGGCCCAGGCGGGATGCGTACCGGGATAAATGGCGGCCGCTTCGACTTTGAGGATGGCGGCACCTACTGTGGCGGCTGGGAGGAGGGCAAGGCTCACGGCCATGGCGTGTGCACGGGCCCGAAGAACCAGGGAGCCTATGCCGGAGCCTGGAACTACGGCTTTGAGGTCTCCGGCTCGTACATTTGGCCCAGGTAAGTAAAAGATGCTAATGGAAAACCTCCAGCAATCGCTGATTTTGGTGCTGTTGTTGCAGCGGATCCCACTACGAGGGCCAGTGGCAGAATGGCCGTCGCCATGGCCTGGGTGTGGAGCAGATCGGGCGGCAGATCTACCGCGGCGAGTGGTCGAAGGACGGGCACAAGGGACGCTACGGCGTCCGGGAGAGCACCGTGTCGACGGCCAAGTACGAGGGCACCTGGAACGAGGGCTACCAGGATGGCTCCGGCTGCGAGACCTACGCCGATGGTGGTAAGAGGGCACGGGAAACCCACCCACTGCGTACTGCGTATACGTTATACGTATACGTAATACGTGCATGAGATCATTTTGCGTTTGGTTTTTGGCTCGGTTTCAAAACGCGGCGAACATGAATGCGAATGCTTGCTTCTTGCTTCTTGCCTTTTGCTTCTGTTTTACTTTTTGACGTTTCTGTAATCATTTGTACGCGTCCGAGTGTCCGTTCGTCCGTGTACGTTCGTGTCCATGTGTCTGTGTGTGTGTGCCACACGGGGAGGAAGAGTGACCCACCCTGACGTCATATTTTTATTTCTCATCCGCGGTTCAATGATATTTTGCTCTGTTGCCTGCCGCTTTTCGTTTGTTGGTTTTTATTTGTACATTTTTGCACCATGAGTGGGGTTTTTCTGGGGAAATTCTTGATGGGAAAACACATGGCTCTGCCTTGGCCGAGTGGCGGTGTCTGTTGGCGGCTGCCCCATTGCATTCCCCGAAAGTCCATCCATCCAAAGGGTGTCCAGCCCCGCCCACCGCCACCACTACTCTCATAAATTGGAAAGGTTTGCCAATATGCAAATGTTACCTTTGGGCCCAAGGGAATTGGCGCATAGCTATTAATTAGCCTTAGCCAAGGGATAAGTAGCATTTCCTAATCAACCCACTCCGTGCCGCAGGCACAAGCAATGGAAAATGGAAATGGCAATAGAAAGCCATGTGAATGGCAAGACTGCTTCAGGCGGAAGGCACGTGGAGCCATTGATACCACTGCTGAGGGAAATACATACATATCACTTGGGCTTCCTGTGGAAAAAGCAAAACAGGACACAATAATGCAGCTGCACTTATCGTTTGCATATAAATTTTATTCAGAAGTTCAGAGGTGACTCCTGCATATTCATTCGACCATTTTGACCGCTTTGATTGCAGGAAAGTACCAGGGACAGTGGCAGGAGGGGAAGCGCCATGGCTACGGCATACGCACCTCAGCTCCCTACGGCCTGGCCTCGCACCACCGGCGCAAGAACCTGCACGCCTCGCTGAGCTCCCTGCGCAGCGGAGAGAACGGGAATGCGGCAAAGATGGCGGCGGAGAAGTCGGAGGAGATCCGTGGGGGCTTTGTTCTGACGGCCAAGTCGGATAAGCTGCCGGTGCGCCGCAACAGTCTGACGGAGAAGTCCAAGAAGGGATTCCTTATGGTGAGTCTGCATCATGGTTCTCTTCCCCAGAGCAGCCTTCAATTCATCTCTTTCCACTTTCCGCAGGGCCTCAAGATGCGCAAGCAGCGCAGCACGGGAGACCTGGAGAAGCGTGGCACGATTGCGTCCGGCAGCATACGGTCCACCATGTCCTCGGCTTCCTGGATCAGCACTGGCTCCGAGCAGTCCAATCTGACGCAAAAGTAAGTAGAAACAGAACCTAACTGGAGTGTCCACTAATTCCGCTTGCACCTAGATCAACGCACACGGAGTCCAATGCCAGCTTCACGCTGGAGGACGAGCAGCTGGACCCCACTGTCGTGGAGACCTACATGGGCGAGTGGAAGAAGGACAAGCGCTGTGGTCACGGCGTGGCAGAGCGCAGCGATGGCCTCAAGTAAGTCGAATCTTCTTTTCCCATCCTAAATACCCATCTAATGAATCCCCTCGAATCCTTCATAGGTACGAGGGCGAGTGGTACAACAACCGGAAGCATGGCTACGGTGTGACCACCTTCCGCGACGGCACCGTCGAGGAGGGCAAGTACAAGAACAACATCCTGATCACCAGCCAGAAGAAGAAGCATTTGTTCCTGGCGCGCTCGCGCAAATTCCGCGACCGCATCACGGCCGCCGTCAACTCCGCCCAGCGCGCACTCAAAATGGCGATGCAGCGCTCCGACATGGCCATATCCCGCATGGCCACCGCCGCAGCCAAGGCCCAGAACGCGGACATGGCCGCAGAGCAGGCGAGGATCGACTGTGAGAACGCCGTGCGAATGGCCCGAGAGTTTGCTCCGGACTTTAAGCCCTCAGTGCTGGAGCGCTTTGAGAAGCTGCGCTACCGTGAGCGGGAACGCTTCCGCGGCGGACCCCCAGCCCCAACCGAGGCTGGGATGAAACCCACTGTAACAACGGGAATGGGCATGGGCATGGGAGCTGGAGGGGGAGCTGCATCAACGCTGCAGCAGCAACAGCAGCAGGGACAGTTCTCGCCGGCGAGCAGCAGCGGATCGGATGCCTATGCCACGCAAGCACAGCGCCAGCAGCAGTATCTGAACATGCAGCAGCAGCAACGGCGCATGTCCCAGCAGCAGCAGCAAGAGTCAGAATGCCCCGTGCCCTCGTCCATGTACTCGCAGCAGCTGCCCGTCTCGCCGCAGACGGATCTCTCGGGAATGGTCAGCCAGGCGCAGCCCAGCCACGCGCAGGTGATCAGTGCCATCAATCAGATGTACCACCAGCAGCAGCATCAGAGCCAGCAGCAACAGAGCAACCCACAAATGAATCCTGCATATCAGTTCCAACAGCAGCAGCCGCCTGGCCAATCCAAGGTAAATGTGACGCAAAACCTCACGCAGAACCAGACGCAGGCCCAGGCACAGGCACAGACACAGGCTCAAGTTCAGCAGCTTCCCTTCGGGGCTGGTACCAATCTGGCGAACATGTCGCCACAGCAGCAGCAGCATCAACAGCAAATGCAGCAACAGCAACTCCTTCAACAGCAGCAGCAGCAGCAACAGCAACAGCTCCATCAACAACAATCCTCGATGCATGCCTCGCCCAGCCACAATGCCTCCAATCTACTGCGCCGTGCCTCGCAGATGCAACAGCAACAGCTGCATGAGGCTGCCGCTGCCAATGCCGCTGCCATGGCAGCCGCCCAGCAGCAACAGAGAAGCGGACGTCCGCCCATGCTGGGCCAGATGGGCCAGCAGTCGTCCATCGACCATTTCGACCACTACAAGCGACCGCCCAGCCGCGACTCCTCCATTGACAGGTACGCGCGAGCCGCCAGTCGCATGAGCGGCGCCTTTGCCGGCTCCCGTCAGACCTCGCTCGATCGCTCCGGAATCGCTGACCCAACGCTGACCAATGGGGGAACTACCACACCCGACGGACGTCCGCGAGCCGGCTCAGTATTTCGAGGATCCACACCGGTGCCGGGAGCAGCCGCCGGCAACTCGAGCATGACTGGCAACGGATCTGTGCCGTCCGGAACTGGTGGCAGACTATCGCGTGCCGGCACCCCCAGTCTGGGTGCTGGAGTCCGGGCGCCCAGTCAGAGCAACACGGCGGAGCCGCTCTTCTCCTCGCCCAACCAGCCGTTCGAGGACGTTCTGCTGCGTCAGCGGACGCTCGGACAGGATATCATTCCCTCGCCATTGCAGCCCAAGCGCACGGAGAGCCTCTACTTGCCAGCCAAGCCGGCCACACCGGTGGGCATGGCCATGGGCGGCAAAGGTGGCGGAAAGAAAATGAAGGTGAGGGCAGCATATCTATCTATTGCTCTTTCTTCTACAAATCTGGCATCGTTTCTTGCGTTTACATACATTGATATGTACATATATCGATTATTTCATAACACAGTTAATCCGCGGAATGAACTTTATTGGTGTGGAACCTAGCATCTACTTTGGTATGCTGTGTCCCATACACATCCCATGGGTGTCTGTCTGTCCTATTGGAGTGCGTGAATGTGAGTGTGAGTGTGGCTAAGAGAGCACGAGTGCGAGTACGAGTGCGGGGCACACAGCCTGAAGGCTTGTATTCATTTTCAAACATTTCTCGGCCAGCTCTCTGGCGGCGGGGCTAACATGTGCCCATTCTGGGCTATTTTTAGTTGGGTGCGAATGCACGCCAGGCGGATCAGCCAGCTAGAGATTGGAATGCACGTCCCGTGCTTTGCTCTACGGCTCTCGCTGAATCTCTCGCTGCTGCTCGGCGGATGAACACTCCACAAGTGGCTATTGGAAAGCCCACAGTGAATGAGTATTCGTCAAGAGTGTCGCCTGTCGCCGCGGTGCTCATTTGCAGCCTGCCAGCGACAGACTACGGCTGCAGAGTTTTCAAAATGTATGCGCTAGTAGCAAACGGCTCGTCGGCCACAACAGATTGAGGTTTCGCCTCCGATTGGGGTCCGGTCCACTTTGAATGCCACTTCGGAGCAGTAGCAGTAGCAATATAAATATACAAATGTGTCCCATTCAAAACAACAAGATAAATATATAAAATTCAAAAAGCAGAAGTAGAAGCAGACGCAGAGGACGGGCAATATCTGTTGTTGTTTTGACTCATTGCCATGCCATACCGTGCCGTGGGTTGTTCGACTATTTTTGGCTGACGAATCGCGACTCTTGACTCTCTGCGTCCGTGTCCGTGTCCACGTACGCGTCCGAGTCACCATTGTCTGTATTAAGTAAAACCAATACCGAAACGCCATGTCCAACTCGTTTACAAGTTGGAACCGCCTTTAGGGGATTACACAAATTTTCCAACGTTATGCAAGCATCGCTCTTGCTGCAGCTACCGTATTAGAACTCTTGCTCAAACTGTGAAACCGAAATCATACAATGGACTGGTATCCCGAGGAGGATGAGGAGGACCTGATGTTCTCGCCAGCTCTGTTGGCTCGTCGGGCAAGCGAGAGTTGGATCGTTGAGCCGCCAGTCGAGGTGGAGAATCTCCCTCGTTGATTCTGTGTGTGTCCAGCGTATTAATAAAGGGGGGATTTGGTTTATTTCTTGCAGACGGTGCCGATCAATGTGTCGCTGCAGCGAAAGAAGTCCATGCCAGACTTCCAGGAGCTGCCGCGTGCCACCGAGGCCATGAGTCGCGAGGAGGTCTCGGCTTTGGGCTCGGCCCGACGCGAGGCAGTGCGTCGACAGATCGAAGTCAACGAGCGCCTCAGAGCGAATCCCTTGCTGTACTTGGTCAGTCCACAGGTTCGGGTGAGTGCTGATGGAATCCTTGACTATGGATTGTATTCTATTTCGTGTGTTCTTTTTCCAGGATTGGTTTGTGCGCCAGCAGCTGGTGCTGCTTGTCCTGTTTTTCAATGCGGCGTTGGCACTACTGTTTGTCTACATGCTCACCTAGCGGCGAAGGATACGCAAGACGACACGAGGCAGGAGCAGATGTGCTTGCGGGTCGGCTATTATGCAGCCCCTGTAAGTTTCTCAGTTAGTCAAAAGCGCATCCCGCGCTGTGTGTCTAACCTTCACTGTTTCGTGTGCAATGTGTAGTCCACTCCCTCCACACTTTTTTGGGGGCGCGGCTAATAACATTTTAGCATTTGCAGTAACAAACAAATTATGAAGCAAAATAAGTATCCAACGTACCATACATACTCTTCTTGTATGTGTATTTCATATGAATATGAAACCAAAAAGAGAAACTGAGAACAAACACACAAAATCGAATTACAAATCTAGACTGCAGCCAACTAAAGAATAATTTAATTAACTAATAGCGCAGAACTGCAATGCACAAATCGTAGGAAACTACTAGTAAACTTGAACCAAACAGGGTGGCTGTGCGGCCATTCGATTTATTTGTCAAGCCAATTAAACAATTTATATTTGTGGCTAACATGATAGGATAGGAGGTACCAGCAGGAGCAGCAGAACGAATAACTATATGCAAATCAATTTAACGAATTTTCTACACATTTAATGTAAAGCTAAAGGTAAAGCAGAATGAAAGAAAAAAAAACACAAACGCAGAAGCATAATCAATGTTTGAACATAACACAACTGTGGCTACATAACACTCGTACATAATACGAAAGCAAATCTTAGACAAATGCAAAGAAACCAAAAACAAACTATTTCCTATTTGCAATTGAATCTACATTAGTCAGCAAACTTAATCAAAACAAAAGGCAACTTAATAATACTTGTACTCATATTTATATATTACAAATCGTAACGATGTGACACCTATATTTGTATAATTAGCAAAATTGTGTGGGACCGAAAACAACAAGAACAAGAGCAGCAGCAGTAGCTACAAGAAATCAAAAATCTAGGGCGCTTTGTTTTTGGTTTAACAAGTTGAAAATTTTTGAATGAAAAAAGAAAACAAAAAAATCTATGAAATATATATTTAAAAACAACGGATTGAGATTGTTAACGAATGAAGCTGTATATATACATTTTAAAATATCTTATAACTATAATTATTTTCTTCTCCATAATTTATGTTTAATTTCATAATATCATTTCAATGTGTTGGAACATAGCGTTTTTATTTTCATTAAATTTATTATATACGAAGATGTTTTCAACTTTATTATTTATAATTTTTAATTTGTTATAGAGATTCTTATGCATAAATTATTGAAAAGAAATAAAACCGCACATTCGCATCTTAGCAAGTGTATTCGGTAATCTTTTATTTGATAGCTATACTATTTACTATTTATATTTATATTGAAAAGAAAATGAAAACTCTCAAGTGCAATTATAGTAAACTGTAAAACTTTCTGCTTTCTTCAGCTATTTGATGTGCGTCGATAGTACTCGTAAATAGAGTGCGATCATAACTCACTTTGGTCCTATATTTTGTAAGGCCCTTTTTCATTCACATGTAAGGAAAGAGAAATTGGAAATTTTCTGACATGACAAACGTGCAGAAAAATTACGAATTGAAAGACTTGAAACTGAAAATTGTTGGCTGATTTGTGAAAATTTAAAATAAAAACAATTGGAAATGAAAATGTAATGGGACTCGCGCGGTGCAAGTTTTAGGTGAACTTGATTCAGGTATTTATATTGCATTATATTTGCATACAAAACTGAATAAAACTACCGAGAAAATCAAGTCATTTATGTATATATGTATGTATCTATGTTTATCAGATTTGCAAGCATACTCAAAGATAAAGCTGGAAAAATGCATAAGATAAAATCTTATTAAAAGTTATCAATGTCAAAAAAATATATCAATATGATACCATGATAATGAAGGAATCTTTTTGAATACCATAATAAAACACATAAATTAACTTATCGTTGACGAGATTTTAATGGCGGTCGAATGTCTGGATTGTAGGTCTGCTCGCTACAGCAGCGCTGTAGATTAGTTGGTCAGTCGACAATATAAAAAACCATGGCATACTTTTGGGGTTTTTGTTTAAAAAAAAAGTGTGGCATACTGTTCGGCTGGTCTATTCGGCCTTTCTATTACAAAATTGCCTGTAACGGGCGTATCCTTCCAGTCCTGAGGTCCTTGATGGATTTAAAGGATACAGCAGACGCTTCCGCTCACGAAGAAGTGCGACACGTCAGGATCGGTTGATAAATGGTGGAGCTATACAAATTTAATCCTTAGTCCTTGATGTCCTTGATGCGAAACTAATTGCAAATGATCGGGGAGATTCTCCCGATCTCAAAAAGGTGTCGCCCGCATAAATCGAACGACAAATAGCCGAGATATAGCGTCACAAAAAAATACTAGTTTTTTCTTTCCGGCGCCATATCTGGGCCAAATAGGCACAGATCCTGGAAGGACCCACTTTTTCAGGATCGTGAGGATCCACACTATCGATCGGCATCCAAAAAACGGACATCCGACGAATACTGGTTTTCGCGAAAATCATGATGTAACCATCATCCTCTTTGCAAAAACCAGTATTTGCCGAATGTCCTTTTTTTTATTCCAACCGATAGAATGCGCTGTCCTGATTACAACAAGACATGGAACGCCCAGATCTGCCCATATTTGGCGGAGATATAGCTATATTAAAAAAAACCAGTATTTTAAATATTTGGCAGCCAAAACTTTGGGACGCTATATCTCGGCCAATTGAGCTCAGATCGGACCAGACGCCTTAAATTACTGCCAGTTTCGTATCGGCCAATCGGGAATTTTTGGAACTACCATACTTTAGTTCCATCATTGGCCGTCGGAGATCATGGGGCGCCACTGTGAAATTGACGTGCAAAACGTCGTTTTCACACTAGCGCCCCCATATGGGAATGGGTATTTTTTGAACTACCATGCTTTAGTTCCAGCAATGGCCGTCGGTGATCATGGGGCGCCACTGTGAAATCGACGTGCATTCATTCGAATGAATACATTCATTCATTCGAATGAATACATTCATACATTCAAATGAATACATTCACACATTCGAATGAATACATTCATACATTCGTATGATTACATTCATACATTCGAATGAATACATTCATACATTCGAATGAATACATTCATACATTCGAATGAATACGTTCATACATTCGAATGAATACATTCATACATTCAAATGAATACATTCATACATTCGAGTGAATACATTCACTCATTCGAATGAATACATTCATACATTCGAATGAATACATTCATACATTCAAATGAATACATTCATACATTCGAATGAATACATTCACTCATTCGAATGAATACATTCAATCATTCGAATGAATACATTCAAACATTCGAATGAATACCCGTTTTCACACTAGCGCCCCCAAATGGGAACGGATATTTTTGGAACTACCATACTTTAGTTCCATCATTGGCCGTCGGTGATCGTGGGGGCGCTACTGTGAAAACGACGTTTTGCACAGTGGCGCTCCCATACTTGAACGGTAATTTTTTGAACTACCATGCTTTAGTTCCAGCAATGGCCGTCGGTGATCATGGGGCGCCACTGTGAAATCGACGTGCAAAACGTCGTTTTCACACTAGCGCCCCCATATGGGAACGGATATTTTTGGAACTACCATGCATTCATTCATTCGAATGAATACATTCATTCATTCGAATGAATACATTCATACATTCAAATGAATACATTCACACATTCTAATGAATACATTCATACATTCAAATGAATACATTCAATCATTCAAATAATTACATTCATTCGAATGAATACATTCATACATTCGAATGAATACATTCACTCATTCGAATGAATACATTCACTCATTCGAATGAATACATTCATACATTCAAATGAATACATTCACACATTCGAATGAATACATTCATACATTCAAATGAATACATTCATACATTTGAGTGAATACATTCACTCATTCGAATGAATACATTCATACATTCGAATGAATACATTCATACATTCGAATGAATACATTCATACATTCAAATGAATACATTCATACATTTGAGTGAATACATTCATACATTCACTCATTCGAATGAATACATTCCATACATTCGAATGAATACATTCAAACATTCGAATGAATACCCGTTTTCACACTAGCGCCCCCAAATGGGAACGGAAATTTTTGGAACTACCATACTTTAGTTCCATCATTGGCCGTCGGTGATCGTGGGGGCGCTACTGTGAAAACTACGTTTTCCACGTCGTTTGCACAGTGGCGCCCCCATGATGCGAACGGGAGTTTCTGGAACTACCTTGCTTTAGTTCCATCATTGGCCGTCGGTGCTTATGGGGGCGCTACTGTGAAAACGACGTGAAACGTCGTTTGCACAGTGGCGCCCCATATTGACGTTTTGATAATTATTATTCGAATGAAACATTCATACATTCAATGAATACATTCACATCTATGAATACATTCATAACAAATGAATACATATATTCAATAATAATTTCGAATGAATACATTCATAATTCGAATGAATACACTCATTCGAATAAATACATTATACATTCTATTAATATCGAATGAATACATTCATAATTCAATGAATACATCATACATACATTCAAATGAATACATCAAAGATAATAATTCGAATGAATACATTCACCATTCGAATGAAATCTACTTCAATGAATACATTAAATTAAATGAATAATTCATTTTGATACATTATTTTGTAATCTTTTTTGATCTTCTACATATTTTTTTTTTAGGGGAATTTCTGGAACTTCAATGCTTTAGTTCCATCATTGGCCGTCGATGAATGCATTCATACATTCAAATGAATACATTCTTTTATACATCCACATGAATATATTCGAATGAATCTTATTCGAATGAAAACGACGTTTTGCACAGTAGGCGCCCCATATTTGAACGGGAAATTTCTGGAACTACCATGCTTTAGTTCCATCATTGGCCGTCGGTGCGTGGGGCGCTACTTAAACTATTTTTTGACAGTGGCGCCCCCATATTTAAACGGGAATTTCTGGAACTACCATGCTTTAGTTCCATCATTGGCCGTCGGTGCTTATGGGGGCGCTACTGTGAAAACGACGTTTTGCACAGTGGCGCCCCATATTTAAACGGGAATTTCTGGAACTACCATGCTTTAGTTCCATCATTGGCCGTCGGTACTGATGGGGGCGCTACTGTGAAAACGACATTTTGAACAGTGGCGCCCCCATATTTAAATGGGTGTTTCTGGAACTACCATTCGTTAGTTCCAGCAATGGCCGTCGGTGTTCATGGGGGCGCTACTGTGAAAACGACGTTTTGTACAGTGGCGCCCCATATTTAAACGGGAATTTCTGGAACTACCATGCTTTAGTTCCATCATTGGCCGTCGGTGCTTATGGGGGCGCTACTGTGAAAACGACGTTTTGTACAGTGGCGCCCCATATTTAAACGGGAATTTCTGGAACTACCATGCTTTAGTTCCAGCAATGGCCGTCGGTACTGATGGGGGCGCTACTGTGAAAACGACATTTTGAACAGTGGCGCCCCCATATTTAAATGGGTGTTTCTGGAACTACCATTCGTTAGTTCCAGCAATGGCCGTCGGTGATCATGGGGGCGCCACTGTGCAATATGTTTTTTCGGTTCATCAGTGGCGCCCCATGATTAACGACGGCCATTGGTGGAACTAAATCATGGTAGTTCCGGAAATCGCCGTTCAATTATGAACATATCCTACATTCCTCATCCGATCTGGATGTGTGACGACTTCTTGTGATCGGGGGAACATCCGTTAATTAATAGAGTCCTTATCAAGGATCAAGGTTGTTTTCCCCAGTCATATTTACCTTGTTTTCTCTGTTATTTCTGGGACGATCAGAACATGCCATGGCTTTTTGTGATCGGTGGAACATCCTTGAATGATCCCTACTAAGGCTAACCCACACCCCAAAAGATCCTTTAAGTTTAATACTTTTATTGTACAAAAATCTAACCCTAGTAAATAAATGTAAATCTAACTTAATATAATGTTAATTTCAATGAAATCTTTGCTCGTCCTTGTATCGCCTTTAGGAGATGATGTACTTGTGCGGACCTTCCACCAGGAACATAAGCTGAAACTCCACGGACAGCAGAGTCCAGAGGTCAGTGTCGTCATTGAACGCTGAGACGGAAGCCATGGCCCTGGTAATTCAGCAGGCTCCGGTTGAATGGAAGTACGCCTTCGCCTGCAGTGGTCCAGAAGTCGTAATGTGGCATAACTTCAAATATTCGAAGGCGCAGGATGGGGAGTCGGACTGCGCCATTCTGGAATGAAAGAAAAAAGACTTTACGATATTATTATATGTACTCATGTGCGTATTTAAATTACATTAAACAACAAAAAACAATTAAAAACGCGTTTTCATTATCATTTTTGTACTATAAATATACTTTAGGGATCTATATGGATCCCAGTTATCATCGCTTTAACTATCCTCTAATATATTAAAAAAAACACATTTTCTTTTTTCATTCTTTGTACCTTTGATATCGTATTACGATATTATTATATGTACTCATGTGCGTATTTAAATTACATTAAACAACAAAAAAAAACAATTAGAAACGCGTTTTCATTATCATTTTTGTACTATAAATATACTTAAGGGATCTATATGGATCCCAGTTATCAACGCTTTAACTATCCTCTAATAAATTCAAAAAAATACATTTTCTTTTTTCATTCTTTATACCTTTGATATCGTAGAAATTATTGGTAAGTTGTTAGTAAATTAGTTAATGATGAAATCAATTCCATATTCAGCAGTGGCTGAACAAGCAAATGCCTGGAGATGGATCGGATAATCTGCGAAAATCACATTGGTTTGTGATTATCGCTCTGTTGGCCGTAATAGTCATCATAATCATTATCATAATCGTCGTAATGATAATCGGAGTAATCAAATATGAGAGCGAAACAAAGAGTACCCCTTTCGTAGTTAATTTCACAACTCCTATTTCAAGCTGGTATGAACCTGGTGGCGGTCATGACCTTCCTCCTGGTTCATTTCCTGAAGCTCCTCCTGGTGCCGGTCCCGGTGCCGGTCCTGATCAGGGTGGTAATCCCCCTCCTGGTGAAGATGCCTTGCCAAGCATTTCTCGTCCTGATAAGAATTAAAATAGTGAAATAAATACATAAGATGCCATCTTAGGAGGAGGTCATCCTCATTGCTCAGCGAGAAGATTGTGCCCTCCGATCCGAGCGCTTGAAGATTCTTTGTTCACCAGGCGATGTTATTTGCAAGATAAAGTGACCGGAGCCCATATATATTTTTTGCAACAAAAATACGCTAGTGGCAGTCTTCATAAATTTCGCCGCTACTTCTCAAACTAGGAACTATGGGAACTTTTTGGTTTCGTTTGCTTCAGATAGAGGGCAATTGGTGCAGCGCTTCCGATTATTTCCGCTTCCGTTTTACTGGCCAAAACTACCTGTTTTCTTATGATCGGAATGCTCGATTTCCGCTAGTGGACCTTTGCTTAGCTTCAACACATACCTTGGAAACAAGAAAGTATAGTGTAGTAGAGAAGCGACGACCTGACGAAACCGTAATTGCAAAATCACTTTTGCATGCACATACATATGTACATATCGTGCAACATCATGTATCCTCTCCTGTCCGTGGATTGTACAATGTCGCCGTAGCAGCCGAGTGTGCGAGTGGGCGTACAACAGGAAATTACCCATTTGTGAGGCACTTTGAGATCGTTAATCTGAATACATCCTAAGCCCGAATATAAGAGAATTTTCAGCCGGCATTTCCAGTTGCGTACTACTAACAAAACAATTGACAATACAATCAATGCAAATGGAAATGCATTTTCAATCAATTTAAATGGCCTCACTGTGACGTCTGTGGGAAAATTAAAATTGAAAATCGAATTCACATAGGCAGGGAATCGGTCACAGATTCAAGAGAGATCAAGATCAAAACACCCTATTGATACGCTGTGCAACAATGGAAGAAACTGGAAGTTGGTGAAGAAAAGAACCCGATTGGAGCCAAGAGAATAACCTGCCGGATAAGTCGAAGGTCAACCGATTAAAGGATTTAAGGAGTATTTGCTGGTAATAGTCAGGGAACGGCTCTGCACTTTTTTCATATGTTAATTTAATTAAAAACAGAAATTAATGTGAAAAATTAAAGGACACTAATAGCAATAAGACGATCTGAAATAGTACGAGAATTGTAGAAATTCCTGCAGGAAATCTGCCATAAACACTTGTGGATCCAAAGATCCGAGCGACACCGACGCTGTGAAACAATAGGAGAAATAGTAATAGTAGCAGAAACGGCGGCGCGTTGATTCGTAAAGTGCGCTCAGTGTCAAAGGAAATAATATTTTATCCAGCAATTAGCGAAGATGAGGCGGGCCGGGTAGCAGAGATTTGGATTAGGTTTGTCAGGCAGCCAGTGCGAGTGCGAGTGCGAGTACATGATTGAAGTACATTATATACAATGACGCCGTCTTCCAATTCAATTAAGTGGAAATTGTGTCACGCGCCGCCCACTGCGAGATCCAGAATCGTCTTCTTCGATGGCTTAGAAGTGGCACTGTCTTGGGATAGCATGGCAGAAGCTCGGGATGCTCGGTTTCTCACATCTTAATGAATTCCGGGACCGGCACACAGTTTCACTTTAGCCACACAGCACAGATTTCTCCACACAAGCCCCCCACCCCACCCACATACACACGGCCACGCACACAGGCAATCAGAGAACAGAACATAATATTTGATTAAGAACGACACTTGCTGATACTCGTATTATTTTTTGTGTGTTCCAGAAACGATGGACACACAGTACAGATCAGTGTCGCGAGGCACGCAACGGTGTCAACTTGGCGTGCAGCGCAAAACCCACAGTGTCCGTGCCGATCCCCAATCCAACTCCACATCCACATTCAAACCAATACCCAAACCGCAACCGACCTCGCACCGGAGCCAGAAACAGAAGCAGAATCCGAGTCTCCATCAGAACCAGGAGCATATCCAGACCCATCTATAGGTCCCCGAACCGATCCCGATTCTCTGCTGAGCTGAGGAAGCGACAACTCGCATCGGAAAGAATGCCGACCATCACAGAGGATTGCATCGATGGATTCCAGCAGTATTATTCGCGGCCACCGGAACGTCCCAAGAAGAAGTCCCTGAAGGAGATGGTCTACGACTCCAATGATAACTCCTACTTCGGGCGCACCATTGATAGCTGGGGTAAGTCCGAGCTACGGATTCGCACGGATCTCAGCTCTATATCCATTACGTAAATGCCCCTCAGCCCCCGTATTCGTACACTCAAGTCGGGGTCTGGATATATGGCAGTACGGATTTAATCAAAAGAAATCTCTTTTGTTGTCGCATTATCGCGTACAAATACACATTCAGAATTCCATGTCAGACCTGAACACAGAGATATATCCACTTAATCCGCCACAGCTTTATAGCTATGCTTCTGCATCTGTGAGTCCGTTTTTTATTGCCTGCCCAATGACATTTCGTTGGCCCCACCATTGGATTCCACTGGATTTTGTGTGCTCTGCTCAGTTCTGCTATGTTCCATAGAGTGCTACTTGTTCAGCATATCGGTCAATTATGCCATTATGCAATCAGTCTATGACCCCAGCTATGTTCAACAGAGCAATCTCTTCGACAAATTAAGTCCGATAGAGGCAGTCACCTGCTGTTTGTCTTCGACCCTTCAAATTACTATACTATTATAAGGAATCCTATGCATCTATGTACTATCCTTAGGAATTTGGAATTGTATTGTATGTATTGGGCTTACCTGCATGCCCTGCGTCCCCAAACCCGGCCTTCTTCTTTGTTTACCCTGTGTTGAGCGCTCAAATGCTGCCAATGATGGCTTCCTTCCTGGCAATTCCATTCTGAAATAAAGATGAAAAGGCAAATGAGACCAAAATATTTATACTAAAATGTGAGAGACTGAATGTTGAATAGTTCGTTCGACATCATTTTGGAAAAAACCCTCCTAAAGCTAAGCAGTTCATCCCCAAACTCTCTAAGTTCTCTTCCCCTAGAACCCACCCCTTGCGTCGAAAGCAACCCCCGGGTAGCAGTGGAAACTTAAGCCAACTTCTTTGAGTTCAACGCAAATTTGTTGACTGTTTTTTTTGGTCCTGATTTGGTTATTTTTCTCCGCCTTTAGTTAGTTAGTTAACAGCCCTGCTTTTGTTTCTTCGATTGTATCGTATGTCCTGGGACTTCTTTCGAAAACGGGTTTAGCCCTCTGTTTGGCCAACGTATCTAGCTCAAAGGCATACACACCGATACACACGCACACACTCACAATGAGATGTGCCTGTGTATTGATCGGGAACCGGGCGGGTTGTGTGTTGTTTGTTTTCGTATTCCACCGAAGTGAAGGCTCAAACGATCGTTGAATTGTTGTACAGCGAGTACAGCGAGGCAGAGATACGACTGAATGTTGCACTGAAAGAAACCCAAACTAACTTAATCGGGTTCACTCTGCCTCGGCATTGTGCCTGCCCGAATGTGCAAATCTAGGCTGGGATTTCTCTCGGTGTGGCCATGAGCAATGTGCACTAAATGTGCATCAAACGCCACTAATCACCCACTGCCGCGCCTAATTAAAGCAAGTGCAGGCAGAATCATTTATTTCCACGACAATTACAGAACCCCGAGTGACTTTGAGTCCAAGTCCGCGTCCCAGCACAATGCAACCCAATCTCAGTCCAGAAAACCCAACCCAACCCCAAGTCGGAAACCCCATTCCACATACCGCAATACAATCCACTCGAATGAGAAATGCCGCCAAAAGCGTTTTCCACTCAAAACAAACTCGGTTCTCTCCCAGAGTGCGCAACCTGAAGAGAGAGAGAGAGAGCTGAGTGGTGGTTGCTGCTCAGAAACCCGGACAAAATATGAAATAAGCCCAGCCAAAAACTGACTCAAGCCAAGTCTGTTGTTTGATATTGACAGACTTTCGAGTTTGGGCTACAGTCTGGATTGGTTTTGAGCGGCGACTAAACGTGTGACGGCAGACTGGAAAATACGAGTCGAGTCGAGTATTATAACCGAAATATTCGAGATACAAATAAACACCACCTCGCGGAGTTCCTGGTCGGGGTATTAGTTGGGTGGTTCTTCGAAGTGCCTGGAGACAGGGTTTGCGGTGCGGTGCGTCAAGTGCGTCAACTTTTTATAATAGAAAAATATCGCAAGATATTGTAAAACCATAAAAATATCCATAAAATGCTCGAAATTTTGTCACGCCCGAAACGCTGACACACACACGCACAACGCTCACACACACTCTCGCATATAGAAGAGAGTACAAATTAAATAAAAATGAAGAAAAATATCTCTGAGTTTGAGGAGTCTTTTGAGGTTCCGTTCCCAAGAAGAACGAGCAAACGAACGAACGAAGAACTCTCTGATGTGGCTTCAAAAAGGTGTGGTTGTTTGTTGTATGTGGCCTCTAAGCGCTAAGAGCACAGCTACTTAAGAGATACAAACTACACTCGACTTTACTCAGAGACGCGTTAGTGAGTTGTGCCAGAGTGTTTGTGTGCCAGGGTGTATCTGTGTGTCCGTTTGGCAAGAGCAAGCATAGTTTGTTGTTGCAGATCGGATGCAAAAATAAGTAGCGACACAGATGTATGTCACAAGAGAGCAGACATGCAGGCGAGATACAATACTTTCGTATCTGCCAGTTTGCCAATGCCGGGTCAAAGCCAATGCGGCATTGGAAGCACCAGAAAGAGCAACAGGCACACGGAACTGTGTTCCGTCTGTGGACTGCATAACACTCGCCTTGCCTCTCCTCCTCTCTGTACTGCTCTCGCACAAGGTATCTGGCGGATACACCAACTCGTTTGTTTACGACTGGAGGAGGCTCGTCCACTAATCGACTGCGAGTGGTGCCTGCCTCGTGTTGTGGCAAGGAAAACCGAAAAAACGCGCCAAAGACTACTATAAGGCGAGAGAGTGAAAACGGCTAAAAGCAAAGTGAAGCAAAGACAAGGGAAGATGCAGAGCGGAAGAGAGTGAGGTGGGGTGGTGGTGGCAGTGAGAGGCCGCAAAGTGTGTGGAAAATAGCCACCAAACGTGTCATCCTCATCCGCGAATACCAACGCTTATGTAGATATGTACATATGTGTCAGTGCCAGTGGAAAAGGAAAAATGAATAAAATATTGCATATGGCAAAAAAGAAAATTCTGAAAATGATTTTCAAAATATTTGCAATGTTACAAAACAGTCTGCGTGCATAAGGCTGCGGCTAAAGAACCAAAAGTGCGGTACAAAAACAGATCCAAAGATCCAATTAAAAATCCTGTACTTCCCCAAAGTATTCTCATAATTTTATTGTTATCCCCCTAGATTCGAAATATCAACAAAGAGTGCATAAAAAGAAAGTATTTACTTAAGTAAACCACCGAACCAAAGTAAAAAAATCATCTATAAATTAAACAACCAACTAAATCATGTCAAAGCCACAACCAATGTCAAAGTCCTTTACGGACGATGATCTGGCCAACATACGTAAGCCCAGACCTTTTCATCTGGGTCAGTTCTTATATAACTCTGAAACGGGCAAAGTAATGAACAGAGATCGTGCATCATGGGGTAAGTTATATGGTTATAGGAGGTTTTTAAGTTTTTTTTTAAGGTTTACTCGTAATTTTTAGATGAATTTTGTAATAGGTTTCGAAAGGGGTAATTACTTATTTGCTCGAGTCTCAGCCATAGAACAGGCAAACGTGATTATTTTGGATCTACTTAGAGTCAAGTATTGGGGCATATATCCCCATCTACAGTCATAAATAACTAGCTAGACCTGTACATTACCTATGCACACACAGTCGGGGATAGGGGACAGCTTAATTCCTGCATCCGCTCTATAGAGCTTTCACTGTACGAGTGTACCTACAATACGTCGCTCTTCCCAAGTCGAATGGCTTACATTTTCGTTGAAAATTATTTTAATTACACTCGTTCCATTAGACCTTTTTGTGGGTGGGTGGAGCTGACACACTTTGAGGAGTGTCGAGAGTTGCACTTGACGTGCAAATCCGTTAGAGAAAGCTGCTAGCCAAATTAATATAATATCTGTATATAGTACATACATACATATGTAGAAGTGTTCACAAATGAGGTCGAGCTATGCAATGGAACACTTGGGAACCTGCATCGTATGCCAGTGGCTGAGTCCCTCTGGCAATTGCCGCTACTTAAGCAGTTGGATATAGTACATGTTTTCATCTTTCAATTGGATGCAAAGGTTCCTCGGGTGGGGTCGCCAAAAGTCTGAATATTGGCATTTAAAAAGATATTCTTGGCAAGCCCAAGGCCCTCGCTATATATAGACCAGTGTGTGCAATGCAATTATGCTGAAATGGGCATGCCGAAAGCCAGAAAGAAAATGCAAATAACCGAAAAATTGTACAGGAAATAGTGTAAAATATTTAATAGACATTATAATGATGTCTTTGCTTTGAGTTGTCTTTTTGGAAAAAAGCAAGATTATGGCGGAAAATCTTTTCGAGAAATTCAGCGTTTCTTTGGAGCTCTCTATCCCAATGTTTTTCCTTACAGTTTTCTTTTTGGGACCACCGAAACACACAAAGGAACAATGGCTTAAATTAATATATATATATATCTCTGTTCTAAAACATTATTTTTTTTATTTATTATTTATTTCTTTGTTTTGTATTGACCCCAAATTTCCATGTTAATCTCTATCTCTTTCTCCTTATTTGTGTACTCTTTGTTCGAGTTTCGCCCACTCTCCCAACTCTTTCTCTTTGGGTATATTTGTCAAATACCTGATACCTTCTGGCCAACTTCTTCGTGGAGTTGAGGTTATGTCGGTAGCACTACGCTCTTCAGATGCACAGACACATCTGTACTCGAAGAGCGATCGCTCAGCACACTCAAAACACTCACACATACCCGTGTCTAATTGATTTCTCTTGAGTATGTTTCCGACTCATTAAGCGATTCTCTTAACGAATTATAAGAGTCCAAAATCGAATCCAAAACATATGCAAGTGCGAGTATGTACATATATATTATTGTATTTGAATGATTCAGAGAAATCCGACGAGAGTCGGCGTCAGTCTGCCGCTTTCCACGAACTTGAGTACTTGGGTTTCCGATTCCTCAGTTTTGTTTATATCTGAGTAATGCCGGCTGTCTGGGTGGGTGCCTGCTTACTGCCCTTCCATGTGCCCCGTCGATTAATTAGACGGTTAACCCATCGCTGACCGTCGACAACTGTCAAGTGATTAATTTAATCAGCCCAATTGAGAGGCAGAGTCTCTGGGGTTCTCTCTCTTGCAGTTCAGTGTTTCTTTAATTGTAATCTAATAATAATAATCAAATTTTTTCTTTCACAGCCAAGATCGGAATATTCTATTTGGCCTTCTATGGAGTGCTCGCCGCCCTGGTGGCCATTTGCATGTGGGCCTTCTTCCAGACCCTTGATCCTCGCATCCCCAAATGGACCTTGGACGAATCACTGATCGGCACGAATCCAGGTGAGTTGTACCCTTAATTCCTTCCCCAAAATTCGGATTTATTTATATTATATATTCATTTAGGTCTCGGCTTTCGTCCCCTGCCGCCGATGGATAATGTGGAGAGCACTTTGATCTGGTACAAGGGAACACAGCATGAGAACTACAAACATTGGACAGACTCCCTGGATGACTTCTTGGCTGGTAACATAAAGTTACCCATGACATAAAAACACTTCTAATACTTTTAAAATTGTATAGTTTACAAAGTCCCTGGGCTGACCCCTGGTCGCGGTCAGAATATCTACAACTGCGACTACAACCAGCCGCCGCCAAAGGGTCAGGTGTGCGATGTGGATATCAAGTCGTGGACTCCGTGCACAAAGGAGAACAACTACAGCTATCACAAGAGTGCCCCATGCATCTTCCTCAAGTTGAACAAGATCTATGGCTGGATACCGGAGTACTACAATGACTCCAAGGACCTGCCCGAGTCGATGCCACTGAGCCTCAAGACCTACATCGGCGAGGTCGAGAAAACGCAACCGCACAAGGTAAAGGAACAGAGAATGGAAAAACTCATACATCAAACTATTTATATCCAAATTTCCCCACCAGCTCAACACGATCTGGGTGTCGTGCGAGGGCGAGAACCCTGCCGATCAGGAGAACATTGGAGCTGTCAACTACCTGCCCGTTCGGGGCTTCCCCGGCTACTTTTATCCCTACCAGAACTCCGAGGGATATCTGAGTCCTCTGGTGGCAGTTCACTTCCAGCGCCCCAGGCGTGAGTACTTCTAGACTGCTTTGAAGATCGAAGAGTATAATTTTGTTCCCTCTATCCGTCCCCTTTTAGGTGGCATCATCATCAATGTGGAGTGCAAGGCCTGGGCCCGCAACATTATCCACGATCGCAAGGAGAGGATCGGTTCGGTGCACTATGAGCTGCTGATTGACTAATATGGGATCAATCAGATAGATGTTGTGAACTATTATATGTAGGCCTAAGAGTGAAGAGGAGCACAGAACGGCAATCAAGAACCCATGACACCAAATCTATGAACGTTGCTAAATTAATTGTGAAACAGTCCCACGCGAAACAAGAACATTTTTTGAATATATGTAACTATTTACTAATGTGTAGTCACCTTTACAAGATATTTTGAAATTTGAAAACAAAAAAAATAGACTCTGTCACAAGTAAAGTAAACTCCTTAGATATCACAATTTATTAAATCCGAATCTCTTCTTATACAGAAAGTATATAGACATAAAAATATACATATACACGTATATGTGTATGTATATTTAGCGAGAATTTAGTGTACCGCCTAAGAGATAAATTCAATGATAATGAGCAATTTTTTGCATTACAAAACAAAATATGATGAGTTTCATAACAGTTTACAAAACTGATTGCCGAAATGGGGAAAGAGTCCGTACAAACAAATGGAGAACACCATTATTATTATAACAATACATAATAATAATAACGAAGGCTGGCCAAGTATGAATCTCATTTAGCGCTGTTCCCAAAATGAATGCGACAAATTTTTAAATGAAAATCAAATTCAAACTGCCATTTCAATAAAAATTTACCATTTCTGGCAAAGAGATAAATACATAACCCTTTTAGATATTTAAATTTATAATGAATATATAGAAAATGAAACTTTATTAACTGCACCGACAAATCTTTTGGACCACCATAATATACTACTATAAATTTACTCGTAACCACTACAGACCAATTTTGTGAACCAAATGATTCTTTTTAATGTTAACTATGTAGCTTCAGTGTAGATCATATTTTTAGAGAAATCTTAAAACCCCCTGCCACCCATATAACATCACATGCAAAACAAAGAAACGTTTAGGAATTGATATTTGCAACAGAAGAAAAAGAGAAACAGAAACAGAATTTAATTGTAAGTTTTATTATTATCTATCAACAGAAAGAGAACTGCCGACAGCGGCTAAGTATATGACACGAAACACTTCACAAATCGTTTTCAATAAAAATCAAATGAATAAATAGAAAACCCAAAGATAAACTGTGGAATTTGTAAGGACATGTTGACAAGTCTCAGATTGTAATAGAACACATCCATTGTAATTAAAAGCGTTACCAAAATGTACGATCTAGAAATAGTATATCAGCATTAGGGAGCAGAGCGTGTAACAACAGATACCACTTAACTTATCCCTAGATTAAGCAGGTCCATCTATCTGGAGCAAGTCTCTTTCCAGCCTGGTGCCCAGGCCTGGTATTTGTATTTCTTCCTCCCCGTCATATGGCATACATTGTGTTTACGTAATCGTTTGCCCGGAGGTGATAAGATAGCAAATGCTTCAAGGCACGGGAACTGTTGATAAAACAAAATCACTGCAATCTCTGCCGTCACCTCGAGAGACTGGTCAGCGACCATTCGGATGGCCAGTTGACAAAAAAAAACAACTGAAAAAGCCAGATTGATACGCTTTCGCCCATGCATACGTAGATACATACAAGTACGTAAATATATGTCTATAGAGAGACACATTTATTGAGAACTTATCGGGCCGATTCGGCCAATTGCGTCATTGGAAATCATTAACAGAATTTTACTGCTGGTGCTGTTTGCTTTTTGATATATTGTTTATTTTTAAATTGCCAGGCGAAAGGTTTACTTTTGCATTTGTGCTAATCAATTAGGGGTACAAACTCATCAACGCGGTGAACGAACACCACTATCGAGAGATAGAAAGGGACAGAGATTCAATCAAATGTTGAACGCACTCGAAGTGTACTCGATCGAATATCAATATTTGGCTGTTAAAATCGCCAGATGAGACAATGTTTCAAGAGCCGATCGCCTGGATTCTTGCCTGTTAACAGGTTTGCACTGGTACTGGAACCCGGCACCGCAGGTATTAATCAATGTGCTAAACGAGCCTGCAGATTGTTGAAATATATTGTCGATGATGATGGTTAATATATAGCCCAGTAAGAAGTCAAAGCCATACAGATTAATGATTTAAGTTCTTTCATCAGATATTGTCGGTAAAGACAGCAGAATTTTTTACTCAGACTGTAGAGATTTCTTAAAATACTCTGAAGTGATTTGCTGGCAGACAAATCACAGTTTCCACATTGACGTAACAGCATTTGTAGTTTTGTGGCTTTTGTTTTCAATGATTCAACAACAATATCGGCGAAATCATTTTAAATTTGTATTCAGTGACGTCTAGAGCGAGCGAGCCATTATGCTTGATCGCTTTTGTGTTCAGAGAGTATAATCAATGGATCTAGACACATACATTTACATACATGTACATATGTATGTCTGTATGTATAGATGTATGTATCTAGGGGTATATTTTAGCAACCATCTAATTGAGAGCTAATTGGCTACAGAGGATTGTCCCCTCTCAATAGAGTACAGACTGCAAAAAATGACAGAAACAATTCGCTAATGACAGGAATCAAAACTCATCTCTAATGAGGAAGCTGGATGGGATTGAAAGAGCTCTGTGCACACTGAGGCTTGTACACACACACACACACCCACACACGCAGGAGTCACAGCTGGAAAAATCACAAACACTTCAGTTCAGACCAGATAAACTGGTTTGCCAGACACACATTTACATACATACATATGTATGTATACTTTACCCCGTGGAGCCATAGGAATAAATATCTTCTGGTCTCTGTTTGCTGTAATTATCATTTGCTTAATTTAGAGTTCAAATTCAAGTTGAGGCTCCAGTACAACAAGGGAATTTTTTTCATTCAAGGAGGATAAGCTGAGATTGGATATAACCAGACATAACCGACCTGTGGGCAGATTATATGGAGAACAGAACTAACAAGCAGTTAAATTGGCTTATTCACGGGGAATTTGTATGGGTAATGACTGCATAATGACTCTCTTATCATACATATCTAAATCAGACTGAAGTAGCTGCTCCCATTATGGGCTTTCATCTTATCTATTGCTGATTAGCATTCTCCTTCCATCTAACTGTCTAATAGGGTTCACCTCTCCCAAGCTGACAACTCAATAAACTGGGAAATGCGACTTACAATTGTTGCACCTAATGATGTGCTGTGCCGACATGTTTTATGTACTCTTACTCGTGAGTACCAGGGTTTGGAGGGGGATAAAAGTCGTTGTCAAGTGTAATTTAATCAATTTATGATGATTACAAAGGGCTCCATATTCGGGGAGGGGAGCCAAGTATCCATCGAGAACAATGCCAAGGATACATTCAGGGGGTCTGTTCTGGAGTTGTAGGGGGTAGGAAATGCTCGTTTATGGGGATTAATCAACTCAAAAGTGCCATGACATTGTCAAAAAGCTACTCGTAATAATGAATTTTATAATGATGATTAAGGAACAACAGAATAAGCAGCACAGCACTGACTGAAAGTTTTCCTAGTGGGTTTCCGTGGAAAATTCCTAACTGGCACAAAAAAACGATCCTAAAATTGAGTTTTGATGCAAAAGCAGTAGAAATCACAAGCGACAGTAACTGTACATTAAGCATAATAGAGGAGTAAGCACTCCCCACTCTCCGAAAGCACAACTCTGCGAGAATTGTGGAGCAAATGTACTCAACTCTCCGCGCATGTCACAGTCGCGCAGCGAGAGAGACAGGCAAAACAGAGGGAGAGCGTGTAGCTCTCGGATTGTGTGTGTGTGTGTGTGCGTGAGTATTATTCTTTGTGCTTTCTATTTTAATATTTACAAAGATGCCGTTTGTAATAGACGACTACAGGGGCACATTGCATTGGTTGAGGGATTAGCGGCACCGCTTGGCATTTATGGCACCCCGCTGCATAGAGATCCGCTCATGGCAATTACCCCCTCAAACGTGTTGTTGTCTGGCCACTGTCTGCACTCAATCATTTATTCTATTTGCGAGGCCACATTTCGGAGAGGACGAGAGAGAGTTAGCGTACCGTACCGTTGGCAAGGTAAAGCACCCACACTGGCACACGCAAATAATCTGACAGTAACCATCCACCCACCACACCAAACCACTCCTCTAATCGGGAAGCTTTTGCTTGGCCTTTTCTATGTTGTTGCTTGGCAAAGTGTCGAAAACATTCAACAGCTGTCAGCGTACACTGAAACAACGTTTGGCAGAAAAGGCGCTGGGAGAATGGTGCCAATGTGATCCTTGGCGACAATGGGATTCGAACGCTTCCAAATACTTTCTTTAAGCATTTTTGCAAACGAAATTTCTTGGCGCTCAATTAAAGTCTGAGATATTTTTGGACCAAAGAGAAGTACATAACTCGAGCTGCTAATCTTAATAATTTTGTAAAGACAAAATTCGTCCAGTAATGTTACTGTTATTATTACCATCAGTTTCTCTCAGTGTTATCGCCACTCTTATCTTGAAGCTTTTTGTTGGGGTCTGCTGTGTGTGTCTGGTGGTGGTGGCAGAGCGTGAGCGAGAGAACGCCACATGAGCGAGCGAGAGTGTTGGAGCAAGTAAAAAGCAAAGTAAAGACCAGCGTCGGCTGCGTTCAGTCGGTGGCATTCATTTGGTGATCTTAACTCGAGAGCGCAACACGCATACGCATTCGCACCGAGGCAGTGGCAGCAGTAAACAGCCGAGAACCAAACTCCAAGTTCCGAATCCATCATCAAACACCCAATAACTTCTGCTGTGTGCTCGTATCACTCTCTGCCCCCCTTCGTGTTTGTGTGTTCTGTGTTAAGGCTTTTCCTTGTCAATTTGACAACAATTTTGAAAAGTGAACCCGAATATAATTGCATAATTAAAGAATTTTTCGAATATATCACAGAGTGCTGCGTGTGCGAAAAAAATACAACACAGAATATACAAAAATATATAAAGTATTGCCAGACTGCTGAATCATCAGTAATATATATATAGTACTCACATAAAAACGAATATATATTGAAATCAGTTTTCGTAGCCTTCACGAACCTCACGCCGTCCACGTCATCAACAAAAAAGAATTAAAATTCAAATTTTGTAAGCATTTTTAAGAGGAGAAGAAACTAAAAGCGAACAAGTATATAGAATAACTGTAAACAAAAGCCAGGAAAGAGAGCAGAGCAGAGCAACGATGTCGAAAAAAAACGGAAAGGTTGAAAAAGTCGAATATGAATTCTATCAGCCCGCGAAGAAGCGATCATTCGGACAAATGCTATACGATCCCCAGGAGGGAACCTTCTTCGGGCGAACCGGCAAAAGTTGGGGTAAGCAGAAAGCAAAAAAGTGATATACATATGTACATTTTGCATGTGTAATCAAAGGAAATCAGGAATATCAAGAGAAGTGTGGAGCAAAAACCCCTTTTGGAATCACGATCTAACCCCTTTGCCTATTCTAACATTTCAAAGTCCGCACATTTTTCATTAATATACGAATCATCGCATCCCATCCGATCCCATCCCTCCTCCCTGTACAATCTGCAAAAGTTGTCCGCATCGCCTCGACTCTGTACATAGAAACAAAAATGCGATGGGATGCGATTGTTTATATGTACGAATATGTATATAATGAGCACACATGTCAGTCATTTGGTTATGGAATCTCACTATATAGCTAGAAGAGTAATATGTACAATGTACATACATACGTATATGACTATACTCTGTATGTTTGTGTGTAAATATGTATCATCGCTTATCAGTTCATTTGGCGAGTCATTTTGTGGTAGACGATACGACACAAAATAGTAGAGAAAAACTGCCTATGGAAATCTCCATTTCGGATGCGGCAGAGAAACGTATTTAGTAAATGTTTAGGCATATAAAACCAGATAAAAAAATAGGATATCTAAGCTGTAGCCTTGATAAAGCTAACAATCATGCACTGACTTTTATTTGAGAATAATTTATTTTATTGTTTGGGCTTATACCCTGAAAAATACTATTTTGCTACGTGATTGCGGCGGCAGCACAGCAACAACCAGATCTGTTGGTTTAAAATTTACATTTGGGAAACATTTTCAATTTATATTAAACAAAATTGCTTAATTTTGAATAAGTACGAGTATTCGTTTCACATTAAATTTTATTTAATATGGGTTCATTTTGTTCATACTTTTATGCTTTACCATGGAAATGATTTCCACTACTTTTGGAGGATTTTGTGGCTTTGTCTGAATGCTCTAGAGTTTATTCTCTTAAATTAAAAGTCACATCTTTCATCTATCCCATTTTCAATTGTTGTGTGCATGTATTGTACTTACATTCATTTTATTCTCAGGGATATTTCTTTGTTAGTCTTCTTTAAATATAAATATTAAGATTTAGTGCATTTTTATTTCGTTTCCCATTCTTTCACTTAAGCTGTAATTACAGTGAATTCTCCCTAGTGCGGACATCTTTGGTTTGAGTATTCTTATTTCTGTTCTATTCGCTAAGAAATTTTTTACTGTAATACTTATTTCAATTTAGCTCAGTTTCCCCTGCTTTACCTCCCACATAGCAGCACAGCGAAGCATATTTTAACGATAATGCAAATTCTTGCCATTCGAAATGGACACGGACACACGTCTACTAAAGAGCGAGCGAGAGAACGAACGGTAAAGATATAGTACGAGTATGAGCGAGGGCATGTAGAGAGAGGAGAGTGTGGAACGGTACCCCGCCGTCTGGTCTGAGTGGCTTTTGTCGATGCTTTTTGTCGCCTATAATATTTCCCTTTTATAATATGTAAGACCTGTAAACAAATTCAAGGTTCTCCTGCCTATACGGCGGATCTCTCTCTTTACGAGCACCGAAACCAAACCGATATTTCCGCTGAAAATATTAAAATGCAATATTGATAGAACTCGTACATTCCCTTGAAAATGGGTATCATCGTAGCACGTACATATGTTTGTATGTGGCCGACGACACCTCGATTCAGCAGTTCGAAAATTGGTATCAGAGTTTCTCCAATGGCAAATGCGAATACGTTCTCTTGACGTCATCTATTTGCTTTTAATTAACTTGGCCAAGTTTTTAGTAAATTGATTTGTTATTTGTTTACCAAACAGAGCCCCCGTTTCAATGGAGTCCCCTGAAAGCTCTAATTACTCTTGATATTCATTCTTTAAAAGTCGAACGTAATCCTAACATTTCTGAGCCATTTTGAGTAGTTTGTCATTAACCCTAGACGGGACACACCTGTGCCGTGGAGTATTTGCAGTTGTACATATTGTAGTATGTAAAAGTGTCTGTTCTGTTCCGCTAATGTCTGCCATTAAGTCGGGTTCATGGTGCGTGTTCTTTCACTCGTACTCCACCTGTTTCGGTCCGTTCGGACATCAGAATATACATTTTTGGCATGTGCAATGGCCTTAATGAACGGCTAATGGAATGGCAACTGTCGAAAGCAACGCAATGGTCACGGGCTCCCACTGGGCGAGTGTTATCTACAGAAACTATCTTAAATTATCTATTCAAACTGATCAAATAAAAGGTAAGCCCCAGATCGGGAAACCCATAAATATTCCGTCAGTTAATTTACAATGGCTGAAAATTAATTTGATTTAAGCCTGATTCCAAATTACAGTCAAAAGCATTGAAGGGGACGCTTCGCTAAGTTTTGATTTCCATTAATTAACGCAATGAGAATTTGTTGTTTAGCTTCGGGTTTTTTTTTTGTGGAACCGGTTATTCGGGTTTTTGTTTGTTTTTGGAAATGCTTTCGCTTCGTTACACATTTCGGTTCTATCGTTCAGATATGTAACATATGTATAATACTCAAACATCATACATACATATGTATATACTCGCACATATATATTTTTTAGCTGTGCTGTATGTTGGTAGTCGATTAAGAAACTCAATTGATTGCTTTGCTGATCAGTGCAACCGCAATAACACTGCCACTGCCCTGGCCAGTTTGTAAATCAGGCTCAAACCGGTTTGAGCCGCATTTCACCGGTTACATCGTATTTCCCTTTTAATCTGTAAAGTCCCCCATCCCCCTACCTGCTTTGGCATACGCCACATCTATATTCTACAGCCTCGACTGTCCCACTGTCCCGCTAACATTGACAGTCGCTAACTAATTGTCACGATAGCGACAAAGTCAGCGCCAAAGCGCATATTTCATTACAATTAACCCACAGGAAGTTAGTCTAATTTGCGTACAAATGGCGAACCCAATTCGAATTTATCTTTGCAATTTTTAAATCTACTCAAATTCCGAGAAATACTTGCACGTATGTACGTGTGTTTCAACCTATTTTTATCTAATTAATTGCAGGGTATTCGAATTTATAGTTCTAATTAGTCTTCACCAGGGAGAGATTTCTTCTAGTTAAAATGATCTTATTCGCCGGAAAAAGATAGATAGGGTAGCAAAATAATTTTCAGATTTTTCCTTTCAGAACTTTTCCGACGAAGGAAGTGGCTCGTTGAATTAAACTGTCCCCTAAGTGATATTTATTACCTCTCTGTTTATTTATCCGAGTATACTATATTTCGCCCACCTGATTCTGTGGATCCACTGTACTATTTCGCGTCTGGGCAAACGAGAGTCGGCGTTCTTCACTTAACTGGGGGCCCCGTAATCATTTTGTATTCATATTTCTCATGACTTGAGACAAGTGTTGTTCCAACGCAATAATATTTCTATACTTTTCAGGGAAATTCATAGAAAACGATAGCCAACTATTTTCCCTAATCATATGTATGTATGATATGTATCATATGTAGATGTTTTAATAGATCTATGTGTTAGATCAATGGTCTTGGTACTCACTTACGGCGATATCATTCAGCACAGATCATTCACTTGCTGCTGTTCTATCCATTCTTTCCACTCATTTCAACAGCTCTCTTCCATTCCATTCCATTTATTTGTTTAGCTTATTCAGCTTATTTGTGTATTCTGTTTGCTGCAATAAAATGCTAAATTAGCAGAAATAAATATGCATATATATACCATATTTCTTAATACTATAACACTCGCATAAATGTCTGTACATATTCATAAAACCCACCATAATTATGCCCAAAGAGGTAGAAAGTTTTGTTTGCATAAAGGAAAAAGTTTTGTTTGCTGTTTTTTCGTTGGAGTGGTAAATGGGATCTGCAAGTCTACAACACAACAAAGTTCCAGACACAGAGACAGATATCAATGACCAATTTGTTTCGAACAACCGAACAAAATGACAAAAAAAAATGAGCCAAACTTTGGTTTGGCGGGGGGATTGGAGGAGAGAGTTTGGTAGGTGCCCCTACCGACCCCACCCGCATTATATCAAGGATATAATCAGCAACTAAACGTTTGACGGGGGGTAACGGGTGCGCGCCCTCTGGTAACATGTGAAATTAATTCACTTAAAATGCCGCAAAGTATGCCATAGGCCCTAAGCACATACGCCACATACACCCAGAAGGAGAAAAGAGTCCTCCGTGTGTGTGTGTGTGTGTGTGTGTGTCTAGGACGATGACGCATGCGACAAAGGGTGCGGCGAGACCCTAACAAACAGAGCGGCGCCAATGCGTCGGACGAAACGCTCTCCATTTGGGATATCGCAGAGGGGTGTCCCTGTCCCCTCACACAACAATCTGGCGCTGGATATCCTCGTCTGGTGCTGGTGCTTGTACTGGTGCTTGCTCCTGCTCCCTGTCCGCTGTTCGCTGTTCCCTGGGTAATGAATATAATGATGACAGGACACCAACAAGTTGCATCGTTTCGTCGTTACTTCTTTTATTTTCCTTCCTTTGCTTTGCTTTCTTTGCTTTGGCTCTGCCTCTGTCCCATTTGGTGGCGTCATAATTGTTGCTTCCTTCAAGAGCTCTGCTTTTCCTCTGAGAAAAGTCTGAGGAGTGAAGTAAGCCTCGAAGAAAAACTAAGATTCGTGGTGGAGATTTATATGCATTTCCATTGAGAAGTTTATACATTTCCCGGGAGGGAGCTTTCCTTCATTAACCAAATGAGTTGTGGCAAGACTTTCCGACTTTCCGGACAAGAGTACACCACAAAACCACATTAACAACCGTTAAACATCCTGCTTATGGCCGGTGTATGCACAAAAACCGCAAACTGGTGTCCTGGGTGTCCTGTTGCCATATGTGCGTCCCACACGAAACTAAATTATTAACATTGGCGTGGCCTTGATGGGTCTACTTGGATGACCAAAGCGCCACTACCAGGACGAGGACCACAACGAGGACGATGCTATCAATCCTGGGTCATGCTAACTTTCTAGCATTTCACTTTGGGAGTGGAAGTGGACTGGGAGTGGCCCTACCCCTACGCTCCCTCTATATAGGTCACGGGCTCTTTAAGTTTGTTTACCGCATCAACGGACCGACGGACAGATAGCCAGGCGAACACCGGACCCAAGGATAAGGGCAGAGTCTCCACAGGCCAAGAGCTGCCTTCGCTCGTCCTCACCCTGATTGTCGAGGAGTGTTATTATTAAAACTTGGTCAATGGCGACTGGTTGCACAATGAATCCAAGTAGGAGGAGGGGGAGCAAAAGCAGCAGCAGCAGCAGCAGGTTTCCTCTTGATGAATCGTATTTACTGTTATGCATAGAGGAGAACCTGACACATTTGCCCCTCTCGACATCTTTGACTGACTTTTATGTAAAAGTTGAATAAGTTTTACGCCATACTAATAGGGGTTCCTGGGTCCCTCATGGGAGGGATGAGATGTGGATGTGCTTCTCCTTGGGTACTTTTGATCAATTTTCAATTTTCAATTTCGTTTGAGTTTTTTGTACGTCCTAATATTCCAATTTTGAGTTTAAGGCTAATTTTAGCTAGGTAGCTGACCTCTTTAGCCACATCGCACATTATTCTCTGCTTTACTCGTGCAAACATCTCTAGATGTATCTGTAGAACTCAAGTTTATTTTCGTTTTGGTCTGCGAAGAGTCAAAAACGAAATGTTTTTCAAGGCAAGACAGCTAGTGGCAGTGGCATATGCCAAAATCGGACACATCGCGTGGCATTCAAATTGGTTAGAAATGTGTATGTACAACACATTTGAAATTTGAAATTTGAATTTTTAATTTTGTTCAAATTTGCCAGGTGCAAAGGGGAAAAATACATTAAATATTAATTCAATTCCCCCTTACACAAATGACCCGCGATTAATGTAATTTTTTACGATGTGTCCATTAATGCAGTGGAAAACCCCGCGGGAGAAATCAACTCCATCTGTGCCATAAAATGAGCAAACAAATTTCTAAATACGTCATGTTCCTATTTGGTTTCGTAGACACATGCATATGTATGTATATGCGGGTTCTGTTCTACCTACAAATCCGTCATTAAGTAGTTATCAAATGCAGGTTCTATAATCAATTTTATCGATTTATAATGTTGGGGTTTTGGGCCCTGCGCTTCCCTTCCCTTATCGATACGAAGACATAAGAATGTTTTTGGGGACTCTACTGCCACTGCCTGACTGCTGCTGTCATGTAATCGTAAGCATGTCGTAGACAAGAATTCATTATATGTACATTGGATATTGGTTACTAGAGCCACGGGGCGTACGTCGTCTCGCCCCACCTTCGTGGTCACCAGGCGGCGGTGGTTGTGGTGGTTGATTCGCTGGCGTCATACCTCCCCAACCTAGTCGATTGTCAGTCTCTGGTTCTCTGCTGTGGTCATTGCCAAACTTATTTCCTTGTACTTGAACACAGCCACATTATTTCTAGAATTCGTCTTGGCAACAGGCAGGCAGGAAAGAACCGTTTGCCTTTTGGCGGGCAGTGTCTGAAAGTTTGATGAGCGAAGAATTGAAAACTCAAATATGGGGAAAAGTCGTTAGCAAAGCGACGGTGAAGGCCATCTATCGATTGATTACCTATTGATAGGCCTTCCAATTGGGCTGTTCAAGCAGGTGCTCAATGCTCAATGCTCAATGATGATGATGACGATGATGAGGGAAATGACAGATGGACAGACAGCTAAGGGGAGTCCCATACCAATTCCCATACCTATACCAAAAAGTAATCGCTGCAAGTCGAGCAACGGTCAGGCGGCCAGGCCAGGTCCAGGTCGTGCATTGTATTCGATATTCATTCATACGATTCATTTGCTTGGGCATGTGAGTGTTCATTCTAGCTTTGAGTCTGTCATGTCGCTCTGCTCTGTGCTGTCAGTTTCGGTTTGGTTCGTCCAATGTTGCCCGCTTATTTATGCAATAGCTGTGAGGCATGGGGTCTGAGTTTCGGTCTGGGTCTCGGATCCGATCCCAGCTCCTCCCGGGTCCGGTGTCCGATGCGAGAGCCCAAGCGAAAGTAACAAACAGCCCGCAATACAACATGCGACTATCCATCCATCCATCCACTGGATTCTCGCTGAGTTGTCAATGTTAATGACATTGAAATACAGAGCACATACGCGAGCGGAACGACGCTCCCATATTCCATTCCATTTGCTATTCAGTCCGTCCCGTCCCGGTCCCGGTCCCGTCGCGGTCCCGTCCCCGACTTTCTGTTTGTGTTTGCTGCTGCTGCAACAGTCGTAAGCATTCGATTAGCTGCGTGCTGTTCTGTTTGGATTGCATAAAGCCCACCCCTCAGACAATAACCCACATCCCACATCCACCATCCACCATCCCCACACACACATACACATCCCCGACACTAACTATTCACTCACATCCCCAAATGGCCCCCATTTCCGTGAATGACAAAAACAATCAAGAACGTGTCAATGCGAATCTGCATAGTTACACGGAGTAGATTGCACAAGTGTCGTCTCGTCTCGTCTCTTGAAGGTAAAAACATAAGATGATATATATTTCCTTATTAAACCTCGTACATATCTCTCTGTATCTGTATCTGTCTCTGACTCTATCTCTGTCTCTCTCTCTCTCTGTATTTACAGGTCAACTGATGCTGTTCTATGGAATCTTCTATATTGTTTTGGCCGCCTTGTTCACTATCTGTATGCAAGGTCTGTTGTCCACCATCAGCGAAACAGAGCCCAAGTGGCAGCTGAAGCAATCCCTGATAGGCACCAATCCCGGCCTGGGTTTCCGCCCACTGAGCGAGCAAACGGAACGTGGATCGGTCATTGAGTTTGATGGCAAGAAGCCAGCCGAGAGTGACTACTGGATCGAGTTGATGGATGATTTCTTGATAGGTGAGGAGGCAATACTAAATCAAAGGTGACATTTAAACAGTTGACAACTCTTTGGTTTGGCTTACAGACTACAATCACACTGAGGGGCGGGAGATGAAGCATTGCAGCTTTGGACAGACCCGCAACCCCACCGATGTCTGTGTGGTGAATACGGAACTGTTTGGTGCCTGCTCAAAGTCCAATAACTATGGCTACAAGACCAACGAGCCCTGCATATTCCTCAAGCTCAACAAAATCTTTGGCTGGGTGCCAGAGGTGTATGATACTCCCGAAAAGGATATGCCTGAGGATCTCGCAAAGCTCATTACCAACACTAGTCAAGAGGAGGTAACTATCACGCTGACTCACATACGCATATTCTGTTGGATACTAATTAATCGCGTATTTTAGCGGAAGCAAATCTGGGTTAGCTGCAATGGGCATCTGGGCAAGGATAAGGAGAACTTCCAGAACATCAGCTACTATCCCAGCCAGGGATTCCCCAGCTTCTACTATCCCTACCTCAATCAGCCGGGCTATCTGAGTCCCTTGGTCGCCGTGCAGTTCCACTCCCCACCCAAGGGCCAGATGTTGGACGTGGAGTGTCGTGCCTGGGCCAAGAATGTCATCTATAGCGGCAGTGCCCGCGATCGCATGGGCTCGGTGACCTTCCAGATTGTCGTGGAGTAAGGACACGACCACCCGTCGTCACCCAGAAACTGTCGCCAACTTGTGATCGCAACCACAAACACTAGCCATATGCAGGGGGCGAGGATATGGCATCCGCATCAACGGAAGACCAACTACCATCTACCATCTACAATCCACCTAATTACAAGAGATACAAAAACACACCCACACAGAAGATAGAAGATATATATAGATGCATATGGAGAGAGCTAGCGACGCCCGTTTTGAATCGTATTGTATATATTTATATGAAGAAAAGAAAAGAAAGAGTTCTGCGAGCGTCAATTGAAATAAAAATTGTGGCCACGCAACGCGAATGGCAAGGAAAGGAAAGGAAAGGAAGAAATGCCCAGGCGATATGGATATGGAATGCATAATGAAAATCTTTAAATGAAAGTTCAAACCGTACACACACGCAATTGTTGTTATAGCTTGTCGGCTTGTCTACTGCTATAGTGTTATTATTATTAATATTTATCTATTATTTTATTATGAATTCTTGTAATTACGATCATTACCTTCTGTCAGTTGTATTTAGTTTGTATTTATAAATGTTATACCATGCCCAAGAACTCGCTTGTTTTCTCCTCACTTTGCTAAACGGGGCCCCCTCCCCGTTCAAATCTGTACAAAGAAGTAACTAAATAAATTTTAATTGTTAAATCTTATGTAAATCTTGGAACCGAATCTTTCCATGTTTACCTAAATCTAATGATTATTTCGTTTTACGAACTGAAAAAGTATTCAAGAGCTTTGCCACCATAGTGCAACCAAGAAATTCCAGCCATATTCAAGCGCGATTGTTACACACCATGAAATTTCAAACAAAAAACATTTGTATCATTTATCTAATAAGATTTTTCGAAATTACTACTGGCCACTATCGCACGAGTCGGCAAATGAAATGAAATTAAGCAAATTATGTTTTTGTGTTGCAAATAATTAATGAATAAAGAAAGAAAAGAAATGCGAGTATTTGTGTGACAGTGGCGGTCTCAATAGGTGTATCCCGCAAGATACGTATTCCAATTTGCAGTATTTATATTACGGATCTATAAAGTCAAAATATAGCAGCCGTCGCTGCACAAAGATTGACCAATCAAAGCATTTACAAATTTCACGTACCTTCTCCAAGTCCATTTCATTTTGAAGGCACTGCAAGCGCTGCGGTACAAGCAGCTGATTGTTGTGGCTGGGATTTTGGATTTACAGCGGCGACCGACGGAAATGTAGGAAGAATAATTAAAGGTGACATCATCTCCGCGTGGATATGCTGCAGATTCAGATACGATAAGAGACGCAAACGGATCTGTAGAGGAGCACGTCAAGCTGTCTAAGTCCCAGGCTATCGGATTTCAGGATACACCTGCAATTGAAGAATATTTGTTAGCGTTTATATTTGGTACAGGTTAAATGTCTGATGTTGGTCTGATCCTTAGGCACCTGCATCAAAATATAGCTGAAAGATGCCCGCCTGACTTTTAATTCCCAATTGGGACAAATGGTATGGAATTTTTCCCAATTCAGGACAAACGATAATGGAATTATAACAATCCAATGGGAGCTCGCTTTTGAACGCAAAAATGAGCTATTCCCATTTTCTAGTGTGACCGAAGACTGACTTGTCAAGAAATATACCATCTGACACTCATAAATATATAAAGCATTATATACCCGCCACACCGCTTTTATTTGTAAATAGAAGAGTGGAGATGGTAACTATTTACTTATATGTCGATATATCGATATATATCTTTTCTGATAGTTTTTTGCGATACCAAGAACCAATGTTATTGCGATGTTAAGTGTGACAGTATTTGCGCCAAACAGCACATGTGTAAGATTACATATGTTTTACATATTAACTACATGTACTACATTTCAGCATGGCGCCACTTGGTTATATTACCTGCCGCGAGATTCAAATGTTAATTGTCATTTAACTTTTTATTAGTACGAATTTAATAACATTTACGAAATATTCTTTCTTACACTAAAGACAGAATATTGCATAATTATTGGATCTTGATTTACATATAACAATGGAATGCTTTTGTTGTTGCGATACTGGATAGTTAAGGTATTTTTGCATTGCTTAGGTTTGCTTAGTATGCTTAGTATCTGGTACATTCATAGATTTATATTTATATCTAGATAAAGTAATCACAAAATATTATTATCACAATTTATGGATATACATGTATATATTAGTATTGTATTCATTTCATTGATGGCATTCCTGCAACTGGCTAAACTTCAAAACCCATTCGGAACGGAACCCTTTTGTTTCGAAATAAGGAATATGCTTTTACCTCTCGATATGTCTATATTCTAGCGATATTATGTTTTATTTCGAATTCAAAAGAAAAAAGAGGAAAAGGCAAGTCAAAATCAGTTGCAGAACACCAAGAGAATGCATCAAAAAACGCCAAACAAAAACTTGAATTCTTTTTTGCTAGTTTTAAGTTAGGATTGGATTAGTTGTGGATTTGTCCTAAGACGGAAAAAGGTTTAGCTTGGAGGAGACGAAGTTTGAAACGCTTTCATTAGGTACTTGAGGAAAAGTAAGAGCTGCCAATAGACAAGAGACAATAGATATGATCTCAATATGTGAGATATGATAGATGGATGGATAGATTACCTTGGCTTATCGCGCACCCCAAAGTTCCGTCTCATGGTACAGGCGATGGACATTGTCTCGAATGAGCTTTGCTTTATCTGGAAAATGCATGAGATTATAGATATACGATGGAATCAGATGCTGTATTCCGTTACCCTTCGACAGTTCGTGCCCCAGAGCATGTCTCTTGAGGAAGTCCATGCACAATTCCTTGGATGTGCCCAGCGAATGCATGTTACAGGTCAGGGCACTGCAGGTGAGAGTGTTGGACTACAATTAAAGAGACTATAAACTGAAAACTGAAAAACTCACCCCAGGTGCCGGAATACAGTGTCCTCCTGTTCTTTACCCGACAGTGGCTGTCCGGGACTCAATTTGCTTTGCTTTCGATTCGCCGAGTGTGCGGCCTGATGCGAGGAGCTGGATGAGGAATCGGGTCCATGTTTGCGCACGGATTTATCTGCTGATTCCGCAGCAGTGGTCCCCGTTACAGTTGCCACTGCCTCTGCTGCTGGGATGGACAGCCGCTGCTGCTTCTTCTGATGACGTCGCTGCTGGCGCCGCAACAGGTTGGCGAAGCGCTGCTCCCGCTCCGCCTGCATGGCGTCCCAGAACACGGTGTCCCAGAAGGGCAGCTGCTGCCAGATGGGCTGCTGGCGTAGGGACAGGAACAGGTACTCCCGATATGCATCGCAGCCAGGAACTTCAACTGAAATGGGAGTACAGATGAAAGGTTTCTTCGATTTCGGCTTCTGTTAGGACTCACCTTCGTGGTAGAAGAGAAAGCAGAGGTTCATAAGCACCGATGCCGGGCCATAGTCCTCGCATTCCATACACTCGAAGAGGGCCAAGGCAAAGTACTGGGGCAGGCCGTGGAAGGTGACCGATTCGAGGCGCTTTGCTTTGTTGCGCTGCTCAGTGAGGAAGCGCGTGAACCAGAGGCGACCAATCTCCAGGCGGAGCAGGACCCCAAACTCCGACTTCAGCTCCAGGTTGACGCACGTGGAATTGTAGAAGAGCAGCTCGGTGAAGAGCCTCATGAACTCCTTGACGGGCTCCTCCCCGGCGCGACAGTCCAGGCTGATGGAGGAGGCCCACGAGGGCACGGAATTCTGCGACTCGGAACGTATGAAGTGTCGCCAGTCGGTGGACTCCATGCTGGGGCTGGCCAGCACCTGGTCCACCTCATCCCTCAGGCTGGTCAGGGTGCTGCTATTGGAAGTGCGACTGCGCGGTGGCACACGCATCGAGTTGCTGCCGGCTCCCCAGGGTTGACGGTTCACCAAGCCACCGCCACCGCATTCTCCGCCTCCTTCTGTGGGCGGCTGCACATCGATGTGGGGCGGATTGGCCTCCAGCAGCTCTATAATACGCTGCATGTCCTTCTGCACATCCATCTCACTGCGCCGGGCTCCGGCAATGGCCCTGGGCCTCTCATAGCCTCCTGAGTTCCGACTCTCAATGGAATCAGAGCGCGTGGTGCTACTCACATCGTGGGAGCGTGGTGCCCCCGCCGCTGCCGCTGCATTTTCGGGCAGCGATAGGGAACTGCTCTCGTCGCTGCTGCTGCCCCCGGAGCTGCTGGACGATGCCGAGTTGGAACGCTGGGGACCACCTCGCTTCTGGGCCCCATGACGACCCCGAGAGGGCTCCAGGCGAGGACCTAAGTGTTGGACTAGAGTTCTGCAATGACTAGTTTCCCATTTGAGTTCTACTATAGCTTACGTGGCGCCAGATTTGGTTGTCTGTAGCGACCCGAGATGATCTCCTCATGGGCTCGGCGAGCCTTCACCCGACGTCCCTCAAAATCGATTTTCGTATAGTCAATCGTCTCGTCAACTGCGGAGAGTAGTTAATGATACGGAACATGGAAAGATAGGTGCACATTCAAGGGGTTCTACTCACACTTTGGGATATCCTCATCATCGTCACAGTAATCCGAATCGCTGCTGCTGCAGCTCAAAGTCAGCTGCAAGTAAAAGAGACACTTGTTGAGAAACTTGAACATAGGGGATAGCTATTATATATCTGTGCATGCGTGTACACACACGAGTGAATCAATTTGTGTATTAATTTAAATATTTTATGTTTCGGTGAATTGAATATAATTTAATGCCAATTATTTGTATAATCGTGTTGATTGCACCGTAATATCGTTTTGGTTTAAGACCAATTTAAATTTAAAGAGTATGTTGAGTATTTCTTGGGTAAACTATTTTTATAGTTTTTTTCAAATTTGAATTGATCAGATTAAAGCAATTCTTAATGGGAATAATTAGAATAGTGGCTCAATGTACATAGCTCAAAAAAAAAGACAGAGTTCTAGCCAGAGGAAATAGCCTTAATGGGGTAGATGGCATTAGGTGCATAAATAATTAACGGAACCGACAAACGGTAAACAGACTTAGCACCCGCTCGTTTTCTCATTTTCCCATTTTCCCATTTACTCACTCGTTTGCTCTGGTGAATATATAATTAATTTCAATCAAGGACGTGGCTGCAGGGCAGCCGTAGAGCGTACAGAAAGTCAAGTACAAAGGAAACAGCTGAGCTTGTGCCTGCAGTCCTTGCCCCAATCCCAAACCCACAGCCACAACCTTCACACCTCCCAACCCAAAAGCCGACCCAACACCAGCCCGATGCCTCAAAGTGAAGGTCAAACGAGTGCAGCGGCGGGGGAAAAGCGGAAACAACAAGAACAAACAGCGCACAGCAGAAACTATCAAAGTGTCAGTCGCTTTTGCAGCATAGACAGAACCTATGTACAATCTGCAACAGCCAGCAAACCGCCTCCCAAAGCCACCTCCGAACCACCCTCAATTACCTCCTTTCCCATCGTTCATTACCAAGGCTAACCCAGTTTGCCGCCTAGAGATGTGCGTGTCAGGCTCGTGAATTGGAGGGGTCTTTGCAGGAAGTATTTAATTAAATTACACTGTAATTGTGCGAACAGTGCAAAAAAGATTCCGCTATAGGTAGAGGTTCGGATAAAGGTTTCCTGGTATTACAGTCGTTTTTGTATTCCTCCGGGAAGAGGGGGCAGCTGATCTCTGGCAGGGATTGCATATTGTACGACTTTATTTCCACGATCGTGACTCACGTTGAACGCTTTGCGCCCATCCACATACGTACGTACCTTATTTGATATTCCATTGAGCAGCTCATTGCTGTTGCCCAGCACTGTCAGAAACTTGGACTTGAGTGCCCCAATGCTGGGCGTGCGTTCCATGAACAATTTGATTTTGGAACGCTCCCCGGCAAAGGCAGCCGGAGGCGTTCCCGGCACCGCTCCCGCTGTGGGTGCAGGCGGCGGTTTGGCATCCACCATTCTGCGGCGTCCCGCTTCGATGGTATCCCTGCGGGGCTGTGGCTGGTGCTCGTTTCCAAACACTTTGATGCTTTTGGCTTATTGGATTTCTTCTTAAGATTTGTGTGTAGTTTCGAGGGGATTGACGAGTAGTTGTCGTTCAAGTGGGCGCGGCTGCTGCTGCAGATTCTAGTATCGATTTTTCATATGTTTTGTAGTTATTGTATGGATGTGTGTTAGTGATGCGACGCCATGTCCCCTTGTTCATTGGGTGAAGGTGAACTTCCTGCTCAGCTGATGCTGCATTTTTTGGCGCATTTCATATAGAACTAGGAAGATTTATGTGGTATTTTTTTTTGATTGTTTTTATACATTTGATGTTTGATGTAACGAATCCTCTACACATATCTTGGTATTTGTTATTGTTCAAAGGTACGCATAGCTTTTTTTCGATTTAAAGTTCAATTAACAACATTGAATGGAACATTTATCATCTCTTAGAGATTGCTCTCTGCAACTTTTGTTATATATATTATACAGAAATGGTGTATGTATTCTGTAATCATAAATGAACATAAGTTTTATTGATGCCTGAGCAAATATTATGCAAAGTACTGACACGAAAATCGTTAAATTATAAAGGCACTTCTTTGACTTTTGTATTATATTTTGCATGTATTCTGTTGAGCACCCAAGCGGGATATTAAATTTTCCATTTCCCTTTGCACAAACACACAGTCACACACACTCGTGCACTCACACGCCCCTTTTGTACACGCAACGGGTTGTAGCCAGAGTGCCAGAGGAGTGGCAGGTGGAAAATGTTATTTGGTCTTCTGCCACACGCGTCCATCGCCTGCAACGAACGTTGCGCAAATGCAGCCGGAAAATTCCAGCTGACGGAAAGCGTTTTCCCTGCAAGTTTTCCTTTACACTCGTTCTACACGACATGACATTCTACTCTACACACATTCCTCCTATGCCAAAAGCACTGCACAACAATTCTACACAGCTGTTATTCGCTCCAAATAACAGTACCAAGAAAGAGCTCTCTCTCTCTCTCTCGGAAAGAGAGCGTCTACATTTGCCGGTGGGGAATCAGCTGCAGACGCAGACGCATGCCATGCCGGCTTTCGAAGTCATCCGTCAGTCAAGGTCACTTCATTGGGTAGGCGCTGGACAAGGTGAATGCGTGGGGGGGGCGTATGCGGAGGCACCCCAAAAAGCTGCGTGTCTGCAATTATCGAGCTTTGACTCGTGTCACAGTCAATTGATTATGCAGTTAAGAGTATATTTAGACCATTTGTTGTACATGGCTTTCCATTGCGTCTCCCAGACAGGCACAGACAACACGTGGACAAGAGCTATCCAATATTCCATCAGCTAATGGCTTTTTGATTTTCATCTCCAGCAGACAGCAGGTGGTGCTTATTATTCGTGTGCTCCCATTTCTTCCATCTTCCATCTCCTATGAGATTTTGTAATTTATTCTTATGGCTGGAGAAGTGTTTGTTGGGTTATTTGTTTAGATATATTCAAGGTTGCCTTTTGGGGGATTTTCAAAGTGGATGAGTCGGCTTTTGTCTGGCTGCTGCCTTGCCTGGCAGGAGATCCCAATGGATTATTGTTTGGAATAACTCATAATTAATATTATTTGGGTTTTTGGGGTGTGTCCCGATGAACGATTTAGAGTTTGCATCTGGGGTGCATTAACTATAAATCATTGGACTGTGATTGAATATTAAATATTGCAAATTTATGGACGACTACAACCCTATTTCATTCACCCAATCAATCCCCAAAATACAGGAAACTCTCAGCAACAGGTAATACATTATATCCCACATTCAGTTCGACAAAGTGTTTAACAACAAAAAGTATATATACAAAAACAAAATAATATAGGAGAAAATTTGAAAAGTTGATTTTATTCACACAACACACGCGATGTTCTATACTATACTATACGATGCGATACGATGTGATGTATTTATAAAACAACGCGAAAATACTGAAAATAGATGAGGAAAGGAAAGAGACACGACACAACACGACAGAGCGCAGAGCAGAGCAGAGCCAAGGAAATAGAGGGAAGAAGCCAGACAAAATGAGAATAAAAATTCTGCGTTGACTTCTTCCTACTCGAACGGAGACCCAGAGACGACGATGGCGACGACTACGACAACTGCGGCCTGGCCTGCAGTAAAAATGTTGTTTAGAATTTTATAGAGATTTCAGTTTGTTGGGAGACGATCGCCGAACGAGACCGTAGCAAAATATTTCATGTCGAGCAGCGGTACAGACCAATAGAAATATATACATCTATACATATCCCTATATACATATATATTCATGTGGTACCAGCTGGCAGTGGCAGTTTTGAGTGCGGCAAGACGCGTCAAGTGAAATCGAATTATGTAAGTGATCTCTGAACATATATTTTGGATCCCTCCATCAAACCAAACAATCCGCAAAGTTCAATAGCAGAATGGAAAATCGCAGCCAAATTGAATTGGGTGCGAGTGAAGTGAAGAAAATTGTGCTAAAAATAAGAATAGAATACTAAATTTAAACACAAAGCGCCCGATGGAAAAGATCAAGGAATAAATAATTGAAAGATTATTCCCAATACGCACAAACATCAATATTTGTATATTTTTTTTAGTTACTTTTCCAACTTTGAACTATACAAAAAAAAATATAAAAATATGGTGCATACTCGTAAAATAAACGCAAATTGAGGCAAGCCAAAGAAAAGTTTTAAAAATAGTTCTCCCATAAAAATAAAAACTTTTATTTCATTGTCTGTGTGTGTGCTTTGTGCGTGTGTGTATGTGTATGTGAGTGTGGCGTACGTTTCGGTGGCTGCCTCCCAGGGCATCCACCACATGAATGGTTAAGGTGGGTTGGGATGTGTGATCCCATGCCCAACCACCAACCAGCAAGCAGCAACTGGTGCCTGCAGGCGGCTTTCATAAATATCTGTTCGCAGTGTGACACATTTTCGACCGGGAAGTATGGACAAACTGCAGAAGATTTTATAAATAGAGCGAGAGATACCGAATTGCAAGAAAAACCCCGGCAACATTGCGTATACGTGATTTGCGCACGTAGTGGGATAGGAAATGGCGCTCTTGTTTTTATTAGGCATTTCGGACTAAATTATAAATATCCATTAGTAAAGGATTCCTTTCTTACAAAATTTAAGAAAATAAAGAAGAATGAAGTTAGTAAAAAAAACTAAGTTTAGTTGTAAATTTAGATGGGTTGATATTTTCGAACTTTATTTTCCATTTAGATGAAGTCTGAGCATTTTCGATTATGCATGTTCACTGGATAAGAATTACGCTTTTATAATTCTTGGCAGCCTCTTAGCTGTGACATGCAACCTGCGTCATTGCAAAATAGTCTCAGGTGCAATGTCTCTATCCAAACAGCTCACTCTCACTCTCGCTAGCATATTCTCTTTTGATTTCTTTCCTTCACGCTTTCAAATATATTACGATAGTTTCTCCGAGAGAGAGTTACAATATATGTAATATATTTGAGAAACGCAATAAAAAGCTATCTCTAATGTTCTCTCAATTCTCATCTAAAAGTTTACTTAACCTACTCTCCCGTACATATAGCTCTCTCTTCTTCTCTCTATGTTTTTCTCTATTTACTACTACTCTCACTATTTATCCCTCTCTGTATTTCGCTCTCTGGCTCTTTTGGCCTCTTCATCCACTTAGCCACGTTGACAGCGTGGTCTAATTGATCCACTCAAAAAACAAGAAGCATTTCCCTCTTTTGCACTTTCGCATCTTTTCATAAATAAACAAGCCAACGAAAAATGTTTTGCAAAAATTATATTATTTGTTTTTGTGCGGTTTTCCGCTCTCTTGGGAAGATGTTTTAGCCTAAATTTAGCGAGACTTTTGCGAGTATTCGCGATCGAACTCTGTCTGCGTTTAGATCCCACCACGAAAGTGCATTTTCCGAGCATTTTCCACCTAGGACATTGCCTCCGGAATTTGGGTGAGCCAGCTAAAAATATTCTCTCATATATGTATATAACACATTTTGTTGGCAGTTCTGCTTAATTGAATATAAAGTCGTTTGAAGTGTCTCAAATGTGGGACAGGGGAATTGGGTTCGATTAAAAATAGAACTACCTTACAAGCCATAAACGAGGGGTAACAATTCTATCCCATTGATGGAAAACTACACATTTATGGATATGCTTCTTTTATATAATGCAAAGATCAGAAACTGAAGAAACAGAAGAAACAGCCTCCCGACCGATAGAACGACAGCAAAGATGACGACACAGCAGTTGCTTAACAAAAATGTTCGAAATATGCCCTCATGGGTGGTGAGTGAAATAAACCACAAATTAAATGAAACCACAAGGAAATGTAAGAGAAACTCTTTTAGATGGAAGCAAATGATCGCATTGGGCCAAAGCCACCGCCCACTCCCCCGAATGGCGTGGCAAGCAATGGAAGTGGAAGTCTGCCCAAGGCTCCAGCCCTGCCGCCCAAAGTGAAGACCACCCCAGAACCCGACTACGAGGTCATTGAGTTCTCCAACCAGCAGCAGCAGCAGTACTCCAACGAACCCATGAAAACCACAGTGATCCGAACAAAGACACCAGGTAAAGTGCTGATCAAAGATCATTCAGTAGATCATTAAGGAGATTGAATACTCCGGAGAATCCAGTCCATTCCAGTGCATTGTGCTACATATTCCATATTAATCTATTCTGATTTCTCTCCTGCCCAAACAAACAGACAACAAATTGAAGTGCACCCTGTGCGGCTCCCAGAACCCGTGGGTGACCTGTGCCGAGTGTGCGGGCCAGATCTTCTGTGCCTCGTGCGACGACATGTTCCACAAGCATCCGAAGCGAAAGCAGCACATGCGAAAGGTAGGTGCTCCGGTGCATTCACTCCATCGAAATAATTCAGATGATTCTCCATTTATATCCATCCATTCAGGCTGTGGAGCAGGGCACACCGCCGATACCACCCAAGGTGCAGCCTGGTGGTGGGCCATCAGCGCCAGTGGCGCCTCCGCGTCGCAGCAAGCGGGGGCTGCTGACACCGTTCCTGGGACGGAAGGATCAGGTACGCCACTGCACGATTTCTTAAACCAAAAAAAAAAAAAAAAAAAAACAATACCAAAAAACTCCGCCAATGCCTGGCTCCGGCTCTGGCCCTGGCCCTCACCTTGGCTACCACCTACTCTTAGTACCAAGTTTGTAATCTTCATTTTGAGAGCTTCAATAAATCAAAAAACAATCAGTCTATCTGCAATCCTCACTCCTGGCCGCCTGTCCAAAGAAACTCGTAGAAACCAAGAAACCAACCGAAAACCGAAAACTGGAACCCAAAACCCAAACAACTCTTTTGCAGATGCTACCGCCGCCCTCGCCCACACCCTCGCACAAGTCCACAGGCAGCGCCTGGCGGGGAGCCGCGAGCGGAGGCGCCGGCACACCACCCTTTCCGCCGGTTGCCCCACAGATGAACAATCGCCCGCTGCCGGAGCCGCCCAGGAGTGAGGGTGGGGGCTCCTCCAGATCGGGCACGCCCAAGTCCGTGTTCGATGCCATACAGAGGCCACCGTCGGTGCAGCTGGAGAAGATCAAGAGCAAGGCCAGTGCCACGCTGGACCGCATGGCCATACTGCAGCAGCGATACCGACAGCAGAAGGCACAGCAGCAGGGACTGGATCCAGGCGACGATCAGGTAAGCAACGATCCTCCTCCCCCCCCATTTGTTTTCCCCATCATTGTATCCGTATATCGTATCGTTTCGTATCGTATCCCCGTTTCGTTTCGTCTCTCCTTTCTCTCTTTCTCGTTCGCTGTTCTCTGCTCATTCCCCCGTCGCAGCATTTGTTCAATGGAAATGGCTTCGAGCATTGGTCTAACATCTCACCGTCGCCCTCGCATTTTCGTTGTTCCGGCAGCATGTCATCCGGTTTGAACTCATCCCATTTCGATCTATCGGATGATCTCTCACACAATTTTCACTCGAATTCCCTGTTGCTCCAACAACGACAACAACGACAGGCAGCGGGTGCCCAGCGCCGGCAGATGAGCACCTCGGTGTTCGATTTGAATACCGCCACAGCGAACAGCCGCAGGCCCCTGCCGGAGACAACACAGAATGGAGGTGGAGGAGCCGCCTGGCTGGCCAGTCAGCGAATGCAGCAGGTGAGTACCAGAGACCATACAGGGCGTATACTTTATTTACAACTCTCTTGAATTTGCAACTGCAGGCCCAATCCATGGCACAGTTAAACTGCGCTGGCTGTCAGCAGAATCAGCAACGGGGTGCTTGGCCCCAGCATCCCCATCCCCATCAGCATCAGCATGCCGATGAGTGGTCACAGTTTGGCTCCCAGCAGCAGTTCAATCACTCGAATCTCTCGCTGAATGTGGGTCCCGGGTACTTGCCACAGCAGCAGCAGCAGCAGCATCATCCCCACTATCCACCGCCGCCAGTGTTCATGACGCAAAGGGGAATGGTTCCGCATATGTATCCTGGGGCACCAGGCGCCTACCCCATGATGCATCCAGGTGAGCAGGGGCTATGGAATACCCTTCTGGCAGCAATCAATCAATCGAATGTAATCTTCTGCTAGGTGTCATGGGCATGCCGCCTTCGACTTCATCTCGAGCCACATCCCGTGCTCGGTATGCCGCCTCGCCCACACCCAGTCGCAAGTCCATGACCATGCGACGGAAGCGAAGCAGCTACGGGGACGATGAGCTCACAGACGACGAGGACTCTGACCAGGACGATCGCCGTTCTTTGGTGTCGAATAGATCGGCCATGACCAGCGCCTCGCGATCCCACCATCAGCATCATCAGCAGCGTCCGAGGCGGCTGTCGAGCGCCTCGCAGTTCATTGGCAACGATGAGGTTGATGGCGAACAGAGGCACGGATCGAGGCAGCATAAGATGAGGGATCGTCGAGGATCCGTTGCCAAGTCAGTGCAGAGCGAATGGCTGCCAGAGAGACGCGACTCCAATGCCAGCAATGCAGGGGGCACACTCAAGAGAACTCCAGCAGCACCAGTGGAACAGCCCGTCCGAACCAGTCGTATCTACTCCGATCTGGAGTCCGAGGGTTCGGGCACACGGGCCTTGGTACAGGCCAAAATCCAACAAAAACTGCAGGAGGCGGATCAGCACAAGTCCAGCAAGAAATCGGAGCACAGACGGAAGCCAGAAATGAAGGATGAGAACACTCAGGCAGCGGCTGTGGTGCAGAAGGTGGTGCCAGCCCCGGCGGAGAGCGCTTCGGAGTACGAGGAAGTGGTGGAAGAGGTCACGGCATCGGAGAGTGAGGCCGAAACAGAAGCAGCCACAAGTCCGGAACAAATCCAGGCCACACCTGAAGAGGTGGAAGCTGAGGCAGACGACTTGGGGCCGCCACCATCGACCCCGGATCACGAATGGGAATGCGAGTTCTGCACCTATGTGAACGAGCCGAACATCAAGATCTGTTCCATCTGCTGCAAGACTCCCAGCAAGCCACCACTGCCACCCAACAAAACAAATAAGACGGCAGCCAAGCCACAAACTGAACCTGTCCAGTCCAGTAAGCCAAAGAATGCCAGCAAACCGGAGGCCCAACTAGTGCGGAGGTCCTCGATGAAGTCCCAGAAGTCAGCCAGCGAGAGAACCACCAGTGGAACCAGCACTTCGACAGCCACAAGGACAGCACAGACAACCGCCAGCAGCTCCAGGAGCACCCCAGCAGCCCCCACAAGCCACCCAAAGAGCAGCACATCGACCACAACTAACTCTAGAAACTCCACAAGCAACGCCAAGACCTCCACAGCGGCCTCAAGCCACGCCAAGAGCTCTGCAACATCCACGAACAACGCGAAGATCTCCACACAACAAAACAATGTAAAGCCCAGCCCAAAGCCAGCGCTGAAAACTTCGTCGGAGAACGAGTCCGATAACTCTCTGGCCAGGGGCTTCATGCACAAAGGTAGGCTACAAAAGCGCATCTCATTTTTCGAGGGCACCAAGGCCTAGGCCCAAGACTCAAGACTCAAGACTAAACGTAGAATGTACCGAGCACTAATCCAAGCACTAACCAACTGTAAGCCCTACAATTAACGCATTTATACCGAACCAAATACAGAAACAAGTCCACAACCACAACTACAGCCTGAGTTTGAGTTTCAGTTTGTTTTGATTTGATTTGAGTTGATTTGATTTGATCCCACTGCCAAGACTCTCACAAGCTAAAGCTCTCATCCGTACCGTTTGCAGAGTCCGTGGAGAACATTTGGAACACTCTGGATGAGAGCATACAGGCCCAGGCGGAGGAAGTCTTCAAGCAGGCCCAGAACAAGGTGTCGACGCCGCCCAGGGAGGTGATGGAAATGGGCACGTCGCCGCCACCCCAGAGCATATCCACACAAGTAATGCAACACCAATCGAAAGTACCACTTAGCCAAAGGGTTTAATCCAACAACTACTTGCAGACCTACGACGCTCTGCCCTTTGTCTCTAAGCCGGAGGAACCAGCAGTGCCAGTGCCAGTGCCAGTGCCAGAGCGCTTTAGGACCCCGGAACCCAGCAACAAAATGGAACGACGTCCTTACTATCGCAGTAACTCGCAGCTGCCGCAGGAGAGCGAACGTTATCGGAGTGCGAATGACCTGAGATACGGCAACAACGAAGCAGGAGGCTATGGCTTGGATCATTTCCTGAATACGGGACAGGTTACGAGGCGTCCGAACTTTATAAATGAACTGCGAGTGCTGCAACATGTAAGTGGTAGCTCCAGAATGGGTTCCGAACTGACAACAATTTTCCTCTCTTTTGCAGCAAACTTCGTCCCCCTTTGACCTGCCACACGACACATTCGCGGTGAATCTGAAGCACGAACCAGCCCGAGATCCCGAGACCGAGATGCACATCATTCTGAAAGAGTTGGAGCTGTATAAATTCACGGTGGAAGAACTGGAGGCCGCTCTCAAGTACTGCTCGCCGGACACCCATCCCATCCAGTGGCTGCGCGAGAACTGGCTGAAGTTGGTGCAGACCGTCCAGAGTTTGTCCACGAAATATGGCCAGGAGCGGGGAGAGAATACCATTGGCAGCATCTCGCAGAATGAGGCCAGAGAGGCGCTGCGCAGCTCCAGCGGCAATGTGTGGCAGGCAGTGGCCGACTGCATCCAGCAGCGGCAGCAGAAGTACCGCAAGCTGGCCTCCAAGGGCAACTTCCTGCGGGAGGACATTGTGAATGCCCTGACGGCGCATCAAGGTAATGTGGATCAGGCGCTGTTGGAGCTGAATCGCACACAACTCAAACCATTTCTAATGCGCATCTGGGGCTCGCCGAATGGCGTTGAGAATGAGAGTGCCGGTGGAGTGGCGCCCGTAGACACCAATTCGGGTTAGTTTGTAGATCGATCAATCGCAGTCACTCACTGAATCATAATTCCCCATCTCTCTCTCCCTCTCTCTCTCTCATTCCCCCTTCTGTGGCGTGTAGATATCACAGACTTCCTCAACACTCACGCATTGGACTGCCTGCAACAGCCACAGATACAGATACAGACACAGACACAGCCATTCGATGCGCTCTCCACCACGGACGACAGCCACAGCAGCCCCACCAAATCCTCGTATGCCACCCCGAGTCCCTACCAGCTGGAGGACAGCACCCTGAAGAATCTCGAGATACTCATTGGCAACATGGAGCAGAACCAGGCCAAGCAGAACCAGGATGTCCTGCGCTCGATCGAGAGCATGCTGGAAACGTTCAAGGGCAGGCCGGAGATGGAGTACGAGACGGATCCCGAAGTGATGCGCATTCTCACCAAGAGTCCCATTCTCAGCGCTCTGAAGACAGCGTCATCATCATCCCTGGTGGAGGACAAGTCCTCGGAGGATGTGAAGAACTTTGTCTGGCAGCATATCCAGGATATTGTACCGAATCTAGTGCAACAGGTGGAACAAGAGCTCAAGGCAGAACCACAAGCACAGCCACAGGCCCCCGCCATGGCAATGCCAGCGGAAGAACCCTTGCCAATAGAGAACATCGAAGAACCCAAAGAGGAGCCTCCTGTACCCAAAGTGGAGCCTGTAAGTGAGCCAGAGACCGTGGCTGAACCAATTGTCGATCCCTGGCGTCTACATAATGGAAGAGTTCATCAAACCCAACATTCGGGAAGCCTCCATACGCGAAGAACTCGCCACAAATTTTATTTATGCCACAGAAATAGCCAACTTCAAATTGGAGTTCGATCGTGGCATGGAAAGGCTGCACGAAGCCGAATGGGAACCCGAAGATCTGGAGGATGCCGAACACATCGTTTACAAGAGTTACACAGCCCCAAAGGAGGAGGCACCACCAATGGTAGAGGTAGAAGAGGTTCAACTTGAAGCGACAGAAACCCCAAAAGAAACTACGACTGAGAGTCCCATTGTCCCCATAAAGATTGAAGAAGTTACGCACACCTGTGGCCACAAATGCAGAAGAAACAAGTCAAAAAGATACTTTGACAGAAGCCACAACTGCAAAAGAAATCAAAGAAGATACAGTGGATGCTGCTCCAGTAGTTGCCAACGAGATATTGGAAGGAACAGCCCAAAAGGCACAATCACAACCCATAGAATCGCAGGCCCAACTGGATGGCAGACCCAGCACGAGCAGAGAGGCTAATCGCAGGAATAAGCGATCGCAGCAAGCCAAAAAGGGTCGAACTCGAGAGCAGAGCCAAAGGCCTGTGAACAGAGTGAAGCTTCCTCCAAAAGATGCTGAAGCAGAGACCCTGAGAGATACTACTACTCCTGCAGCTATAGAAATAAAGACTCAAAACCAAGAGACTCAAATCCGAGAAGAAATCGTTGAGATTCGGCCACCCACAGAACCTTTAGCTACAGCTGATGCTGCTGATGCTTCATCCCCAATTGAAGTAGAGAAAGATGAGCAAGATGTTCGCCCACCAGATGCAGAATCGAATGTGGATACAAACATTTCACACTCAGTCCAAGATGAAAATATTAACCCGATTGAAGATACTCAAACCATTTCGGAAGCTGCTAAGGTCTTCGAATTGAAGCAGACCAATGAAGTATCGCAATCTTTGGACACCGTGGAGAACATCCAAACCATTAATGCAGTAGAATCGCCTCAACAAAGGCCAGCTATAGAGGAAGACCTCGATTTGACTGTCGCATCTGCAGCTAACGATGACGCAGAGGATGCCGTTCAGAGTACTTCAGCACCAGAAACTCTACTCATCATGGATACACAAACAGCAACTGCAGATGGCGAGGAAACCCCCATCATTTCTACAATTAAAACCGATCAAAAACGCGGCCCAAAACGATTCTCTAAAATACCAGTGAGAACATCCAGTACCCATAGTCTGCGCAGTGAAAGTAGAGCCAGCAATCATACTCCCACTGCAGCTGAACAGATCGAAATGGAGGAGACCACTTCCAGGGCAGATCAATTTGAGCAGGGACACCAGCTTATCACCAGAGAAGATCCGACCATAGCGGCCATTACAGCAGCAGAACATCCGATGGACTCTACCAACTCAGGACTCGCCAATACAGCAGTTCAGCCCATCCATTCAGAGCAGGAGATAACCCCAGTTAGTCCTGTGGAATCCGATGAGATATTCGAGGATGCCCCAGAATTCAGCAGCAGTGAAGGAACCCGACCGCAGGACGAGGAGGCTGCCTCCGATACAGAGCTCTACAGCATTGACGACAGCGAAGAGCAGTCCCAGACAGAGCTGCGCGAGGAAACAAACAAATCCCCAGAGCACAGCCCAGAGGAAGTAATCCTGGTGATTGGTGAGGACTCTTCCGCACAGGACATCAGCATTGACTCGCACTCAAGTCAATCGGAGGGCTCCAGAATTGTGCTGAAGGAGTTCATTCCCTCGGGAGATCCTGCCAAGCAAAACCTCAGCGAACTGGTCTCGGACACTCAGCGTTTGATCAAGCAAATGCGCGACGAGATCAGCATGGATGACTTCGAGTCCACCGATGAGGACGAGTACTCCGAAGACTATTCGGACGAGTACGACGAGGGCGAGGAGGAGGAGGAGGAGGAGGAATGGTACGACAGCGAGGGCGAAGAAGAGGGCGACTATGACGGGGAGGATGGCACCACCTACAATGAGCACACATCCTTCGTGGGAGACGCCTCCAGCGGGGACGAAGGCACCGAAATCGAGGACATCATCGAAGAAGATGAAGAGCTGGAGGAGGAGGAGGGAGGAGAAAGAAAAAACGAGTCGCACACAGAAAACGAACATGAACCCTGAACCACCAGCCACCGATCCCTCCCCATCAGTCACGCCCACCAGCCATGATGCAGAGACTGAGGTTGTTTCATCCACAGGAAACAGTCTGCGGGTTGAGTCACTGCTGCCACAAGTGCAGCCAGTGGAGGAGACAACCACAGAAGAGGCGCTCCCCATCCAACCTCGTCCCATCATAGAAGATTCAGAGAGTCGTCCAGTCGAGCCACCCACTGAAATAGTCCTGGAAATCCGCCCAGAAATGGAGGAGGAACCAACCTACGCCCTGCCCATAGCACCTGCCCCACCCTTAGTCGATTCCGAGTCCCGACCCGTGGAGCTGCCCGTTGAAACCGTACTGGAAGAGCCCAAAAAGGTAACCCCGAAACAAGCGAAAACAGCCAACAAGACAGCCACAGCCCTCGCTGAGGGACCCAGCACCGCCAGAGGTGCAAAGTCCACGATCAGTAAAATACCCAAGCCCACAAATGAACCCGCTCCAAGCAGCAAGAAGGTGCCCCTCCGTTCCAAGTCCTTCTCCGCACCCATGGGCATATCCTCAGTGAAACGCATCCAGCAGGAATACCTCCAGAAGCAGACCACATTGAGCGCCACGAGTGCCGTCTCACGTGTGCCCCTCAAGAGCAGTCCCACCAACAAGAAGTCCATCAGCGATGCCATCAGTAGGTTCAACACAAAGACCTCCAACATGCCACCCCTGGATGGACCCAGCACGAGTGGAGCGGCAGCGGCGGCGGCTGCGGCACTCCTGAAGCCACGATCCCAGCCTCGCATTCCCAAGAAGAAGTACCACGAGACCTGCTTCTCCGATGATGATTATGAGAACTCAGCCAGCGACGAGGAGGGCGAAAATGAGGAATCTCAAATCAACGAACCCCTGCGGGCAGAACTTCTGAAGCGTAAGCTGAGTATTCCTGTCTTCCGGGCTTATCCTAGTGTCCAGGAGCCGGTCATAGAGGACCCAGCGGTGTGTAGAGTAACAGACAGCGACAGACGGAGAGAGAGAGATACCAAATTATCTAATACCATGTGGTTTGGCTTCCCTTACAGGTCCTGGCCCGCAAGTATGTGGCAGAGGGCACGCTGACGAGCGTTGGTGAGGCGCAGATAGCTGCCACTTTGGTGAACATGAAGTTCCAAGAGGATGTGGCCCTGTGGGCGGCCAGGGAGTGCTCAGACTTGGACCAGGCCATAGCCATGCTGCAGCAGGACTGCGAGCTGTGCATGAGCACCTATCCGATGAACCAGATTGTGTCCATGCTCAAGTGCACCCACAAGTGCTGCAAGCAGTGTGCCAAGAGCTATTTTACAGTGCAGGTCAGCTAATAATACTGAGGATTACTCTCCATGTACTATAGATTATGGCTGATTGATCCAACAGATCACCGATCGCAGTATCAACGATTGCAGTTGCCCGTACTGCAAGCTGCCCGAGCTGAGCAACGAGCAGCAGCACGAGGACGAGCATCTGGAATACTTCTCCAATCTGGACATCTTTCTCAAGAGTATTCTCGACCCCGATGTGCACGAGCTCTTCCAGCGCAAGCTCCGGGACCGCTCGCTCCTGCAGGACCCCAACTTTAAGTGGTGCATTCAATGCTCCTCGGGCTTCTTCGCCCGGCCCAAGCAGAAGCGTCTGATATGTCCCGATTGTGGCTCGGTGACCTGCGCCCAGTGCCGCAAGCCCTGGGAGCGACAGCACGAGGGCAGCAGCTGTGAGGCGTACCTGGAGTGGCGGCGGGAGAACGATCCCGAGAAGCAGGCGCAGGGCGTACAAGAGCATTTGGCCCACAACGGCATTGACTGTCCCAAATGCAAGTTCCGCTATTCGCTGGCCAGGTGGGATGCCCAACACTCTCAGCACTATAAATGGGGGAGGTATTAATGAACCTTTCCTTTCCGTTCCGTTCCGTTCCTTTCCTTGCCAGAGGTGGCTGCATGCATTTCACCTGCACCCAGTGCAAATTCGAGTTCTGCTATGGCTGTGCGCGACCCTTCATGATGGGTGCCAAGTGCCAGGTGTCCTCCTACTGCGCCAAGCTCGGCCTGCATGCCCATCATCCGCGCAATTGTCTCTTCTATCTGCGGGACAAGATCCCCCTGCAGCTGCAGTTCCTGCTCAAAGAGGAGAAGGTCCAATTCGACACGGAACCCGTCCAGGTGCAGGACGAGCTGAGTAGCTCGACGACGGCCCGTGCCATGGCACGCTGTCCCATCCCACTGCAAAAGGAGACGCCCCAGGGACTGGTGGATACGGTATGCAACACCGAAGTGCCCGACAAGCATGCGGGAATGTGCCGGTAAGAACAGAGGGGATGGATATCCCTCTCAAATCCCTACTACTCATCGACGACTCTTTTTTAGCACCCACTACGTAGAGTATTTAGCTGCCAAGGTGGCCAAGGCCGGCATCGATCCGTTGCCCATTTTCGATCTAACAGACTGCGTGCAGGAACTGCGTAGGCGTGGTATTGCTTTGCCCGAACGCGGACCCTGGGACACCGACGAGATCTACAAGAAAATGTGCTCAGAGGTGAGTTCGTTCGACTGGTTCCACTGGCCACTGCCCACCATCAATCGATCGCCTTTATTGTTTTCCCCTCCATTTATGTGTTTGGCTACGATTGGGAATTGATTTGGTTTTTTTTTTTTGCGAATTAAATGCTTTTATCGGATTTGGTTTGGTTTGCTTTACGCGGAAAAACGCGTTTCCTGCGGCCGGGGGCGAGTTGTTTTGACCGGGGAATGATTCAGCCACCGCCCCCGTCGATTCATGAATAAAACTAAGCACACAAAAGGAAAGGCAAGGCAAGAAAATACAATCGTTTAGCCGTTAACTAAATTTAGATCCGATTCGGGGTCTCTGACGTATTTCACACGCGTCTTAATTGATATTCGTTTTATTATTATTTAATTGTAAACATTTCGGGGCGGTCGGGGAGCATTCGAGAATGCTTATTGTGTATGGATGGATGTGCATCCCCTCCCAACTCATCTCTCAATTCCGATCTTATCTTACTTATAGGTAATCAAACAGCATATTCCACTGAAGTCGGCCTGATGAACATACATTATGAGATGAGTGGAACGCGTGTTCGACTATTTCGATTCTTCATTAATTTTTATGATTTATGGCAAACATTTTTATAGACATTTTATATTGTACGAAACACATTTTGGACAGCTCGTTAGATTTTAGACACCTACTACATCCATCCGCCCACCCATCCATCCATAAATAGAGCCTTCCCGTATTTGTTTAGTTACTAAGTGATTGAAAACAGCAGCCCCAAGGAATCTAACAACAGATTTGCACGTGCACCAAAGTGCATCCAATAAACCGAATATGAGAGAATCCAATGCAAGAGTATTTAACATTTCCAGGGTGGGGGCCACAGCAACAAATACCAGATGGTGCTGGAAGACCAATGCTGCACCAATTTAATGAAGGAGGTGAAAGAATTCTGATGGATATTGCACCCATTAAAAAGATTAATAATAACAAAAATAAACGAGTTCGTGCATTTCCCCCTACTTTAAAGATCTCACCATCAAATGTGCAACAATTTGTGGCATACTTTCGAGCATGGAGTGGTTGAGTTGACAGATATATACTCGTATACTTGTAGAATCGTAATTCCACACACGAAAATAAACCTATTCCTCTTGATCGTTTGCGATATTGCCAAAACGGCAAATGCGACCCATAAATTATGTCCCGCGCACAACAAGATATATCACAGCAATAACAACACAGCAGTAAGCTAACTCGTAGATAGAATTGGGCAGGGACGGGACCCGAGTTAGATCTCGAACGAGAGATGCGCGATTTTGTTGCGTTGACGGAGAGACATCGTAAAACCTATTTTCGTAGCGATTGAAATGAATTTATGCGCGCGGCACAACATGTTTTGATATTCCGACAGTTTTACACCAATAGCGACTAATTAAATGGGATAAATTGTATATTTATTGATCCATAAACGAACGATTGAGTTTTATCCTAGACGGTTTGGCTTGTTTGCTTTGAACTAACTGCATTTACGCTGCGTGTGTTCTTGGCCTGGCAATCCTTTTTGGTTCACGGCTCCGATGCGCGTGGCATGGAAATATGCAGATCCCATGGTCCACCATGTTATTTATGATCATCCAATCTATTCGTTAGCTCTTTTTTTCCTCCGGCCATGCTCAGACATAAATATTGGTGGAGACAAGAGGAATACCCTTGGGGATTTCGCATAAATTTATGCTTCAAATATTAATTTCTTATTGTTTAATTGGTTTGTGAACCAACTCGGTATAGTTTTGGGAAAATGATTTCCTGCAACATATGGTTTCTGCTGCTTATCCTGTACAAGTTTTTTCCGATTTCCAAAGTATTTTCAAGTCCTATCCTTTGGGAAACCCGCTCACATTTCTCGTCTAGCCAATATAAAAGTCCCCTCGCTGAGGGGCATTAAAAGTATTTAAGTGCTGGCATGCGCCCCCATAAAAAGGTGCCCCGAATCTGTTGTTGCCTTTTATGATAAAAGTCAAGGTGAAACGCCACTGACCCCTCAAGCGTTTAACTTAATTACAGGTCGTGATTAATGCGATACGATTAATCAATCAGTTGGCATATTGATCGGAGTCGAAGGAGCCTTTGATTCATGGACATCCATTGCCATTCCGTTTAATGCCAATGACAAGAAGAAGACGAGACGAGACGCCTAATGCAAACAATGCGTCCGGGTCCGCCCACTGTCCAAACAAAAGACAACCCCACACCTTTCGTTGAATGAACCTCATTGGGATGTGTGTTGTGTGCATGTGTGTTTGGCATCGATTGTTTATCACTAACAGAGGCGTCACATCCTGTCCAATATCTTTTGGTGGCTATTCTTCTCGAGGGACCGAGAAAACCCCCCTGTGGAACCGCACCCGGACCGCGATGCTTTTCAAAGTCAACAACAGAGACGACCTTCAAAACGCCTCCCAGAAGAGAATAAGTAATTAGCCAAACACTAATCCGATTTGCTGCGGCTGCTGCAAAGGCCACCACCAGTATCCAAACAACAATAAATAATAAATATTTACCAATTAGTTTGTGTGTTCGTTTCCCCGGGAACCACCGAACAACTTTTGCACAACTTTTATGATGATTATGAAAATTTTGTTTGGATGAAATCCGTTTGCCGAAATGTTTAATGAGAGCATCTGGACCTTGATGTGAACCTGCAATGATATTTTAGGCTTTAGCAACATTCTGTAAACTTTCATATAAACTCAGTTTAAGGTTCTATATTTGTTGCAGTTTTTTTTTATGGTATATGGTATACATAGGATATCAATATATTTATAGTAAAGTCGTATGCAATCGTAGGAGAATATATACAAAATTTGGAGGATACACATAGAAGGACTATGGATATCGTATCGACTGGGTAGAGAGTTACAGATTACAGATAGACATTAAGATTATCTACTACAAATATACAGCAAAACTTAAACGTCTAGTAATTGGTCATCCCTTACTTGCTCTCTACAAATATCGGAGTATGTATACATATATAAATTCTAGATCTAAATAATTGCATTAGTTGGTATCGTACCGTATATGTATCGTATATGTATCGTATATATAAAGTAAGTAACGCGTAAATCACACATCATACATATATATAGAATATATCGAAGAAAATCATCGTGGCGGAAGACTAGAAAGGTAACACTAGTGGAAAGTAATCCGTTGACGTGTTTTTTGTTTGTTTTTTGCTGGGTTTCCTTAACCGTAATTAATTCATACTAAATTAAATACCTATAGCAAATTTCGCTAACATTTATAAATATTTTTGGTTATATCAAACACGATCTCATAGATCTACAAATTCAAACAGTTCCGCAGAGGATGATATTAGATATAAGAAGCTCTCTCAACGGCAGAGCTCCCTCTAATGAATCGTATCTAGGCCGTGCAAGCTCTCGACATCTGGATCAAAGCTGGCATCGCAGGTGGATAGCCAGTCCCAGACACGCCGTCGCACCATGGTCGGATCGATGGGTATGTCCAGGCCATAGCTGGACATCATGCGCTTGAATCTGATTTTGTTCTCATCGCCCGAGAGTCGGCCCTCGCGCTGGTTCAGATAGATGCACGAGTCCTGGTCGTGGTGGGTGGGCGAGATGAGGGTGGCCGACTTGGAGGTGGAGATGCGGCATTCAACCCAGCGGTCCTTCATGTATTTGGTCACTTCGGTGATCTTGCAGCGATCCTCCGGATCGTGGCTAAGATACTTGCGGAAGCAGCGCATCAAACGGGGCGAGAATCGACGGAAACTGTCCGGCACTTTGGTTGTCTTGCGCTGCTCGTACTTCATGAAGTTGGCATAGGACTGATCCTTGACCCAGTCCGCGGACTGCCAGGGGGGATTGCCGGTGAGGATGTTGTACAGCAAGATGCCGAACTGCCAGGAATCGCTGATGGGCAGGCACTGGAAGCGCTCGTTCTTGATCAGCTCCAGCTGCTCCGGCGGCACACAGCTGGTCCACGTGTGCTTCACCTTGTGCACCAGCAGACCCTTCTTGGTGGTGGCCCCAAAGTCGCACAGCTTCACCCTGGTAAAGTCCGGCGTAAACACCAGAATATTCTCGATCTTCAGATCTCGATGCACCAGATTCTTCGAGTGCATAAAGCCCAGGGCCGAGCTCAACTGCTCGGATATTAACTTGCAGGCATTCTCATGCAGGCCATTGGGTCCGATGTTCGAGGCCAGATCCCCGTACGGGGCATGCTCCATCGCAAACACGTAGTAGTCCATGGTCTGGAAGGCCACCGAGTAGGCGCTCAGGATGTGGTGATGGTGCGACAGCTCGTAGTTGTAGTGGAACTCCTTCTGGAACTCCTTGATCGTGGTCAATTCCGCATGCACTGCCTTCAGGGCCACCAGCGTATTGGTGGGCCTGTGGCGGCACAGCAGGATCTTGGCAAAACATCCCTCAGCCAGTGTCTTCTCGATGTTGTACTGATCGGCGAACGTCATCAGTGGCAGCTCCACATCCGGTATCAAATGGATCTGTCCGCCATCATTCTTGTCCGGCTTTTTGTAGATGCTGCTCCGACGGCTCACGGAAGCCGCTCCGGGCACCTCCAGGCGTCCCGTACTAGTGCTGGTGGGTGTCAAGGGGGTGCTGCACCGCTTCTGGTTGTTGTGATTGGTGCAGGTGCTGCTGTTGTTGTTGCTGTTGCGACTATTGGTGCTGCCTCCATCGCCAAAGGAACGGCGCAGGCGGAAGGAAAATGAACGTTTCTCTGGAAGAGATAGAAACAGGATTGAGGATTATATATCATATCGAATAAGGTTTGACTTAAATTAATGTTTTTCATTATTTTTAGATTTTGAAGATGCACGGAAGAAAAAACCAATGTTCCCCGCCTAAAATACAGGTAAAATTGTATCCATTCTGTTTAACCTTCCTTTTGGTTTGCCATCCTCACAATCATTAAACTTGACCTTTAGCCACAATCAATACTATCTTCAAAACGAATGGTTCTGTCTACCTCTGCCTTGACCCTATCCTTGGCAACAGAATTTCTCACCCAAAGAGAGACCGCAACAAAGCCAACGCCACATACACACACATCTTGCTGCTGTATTGTGGTGTGGCACTTCGAGTGTGGCATTAATTGGAAATATTTTTGGGTTGTTCCTTATGATTTATAATCAACGTTTGATGTGCTTTCTTTTTATGTTTTGTGTTCCACTTCGCGAATTATTAATTTATCATACAAGAGCGGACATAGAAAAGCGCTTACAGCCCTCCCTCCCCCTCTCATGGGGGAAAGCAACACCCACGCCCACGCCCAAGACAGAGAGACAGACATAGAGAAATAGACGATGGTTGTCGCCAAATTGTCTGTGACAAAGTTAGTGCAGAATTTGCGTAGATCTCAGATCGGGCATGGATGGATGGATGGAGAGAGATATATAGTATGTATGTATGATGGCACTGGGTACAGGGGGTCTCTGAGTTATATATGGGTCGGGCCACACAGGCAAAAGACGTCAGCAGTTAGTCACAGATTGTGACTGCTGCGATTTTTGGAATCCACAATCTGCGTAGTGCCATTGACAGCCCCAGCGCCCCCTCTATTACCCCCCACATTTGATTTCATTTATAGCATAGCCTGGGAATGGTGAGAAAAATCATTTGATTTGCCGCCGAATGGGACACAGGACAGACAGTCAGACAGAATTTATAAGCTAAACGAGAATGCGTTAGCTGGAAAATCGCAGCAAAGCTAAAGCTAAAATCAAATTAAAGCAACGCAGAGCAGAACAGAGCAAAACATTTATAGGGCGTGATGTGATTTTTGCTCGATTTTCTCACAATTTTACCGCGAATCGCTTTTGACGTTAAATTATATGTTCTGCTTAGCGATCAAAATCGTATTTCATAAAGTGTCAACTGTGGAGGAGCAAGAAGGCAGAGATGCGGGGTAAAGGCGTATCCAAGTTGCACTTATATATTGAAAAATATTTTCATTTTAGACAAATCACTGTTAAAGGCAGGCCGGATAATATTTGCTCCTGAGGCATGCGAGAAATGCATTTGAACTAATTTATGAGTGTCTCTCAAATGGTATAAAATTCTTATGGATATATATGTATGTACATAGTATCTATAGAGAGTAGTTGGATTGGAGGCACATATTGATATTGATAGAAGTGAAATACGAAATATGGTGATTCCTTTTTCTGCATTCAATTTTTTTTTAGACCTAAATATTTTAATGTAATTATTATTTATTATTCCGAATTACGAAAGTCATTCCTTCTGTGTCATCGGGGGAATATTAAGTGGCTTCGAGGGGACAAATGTGAAAATTCTTGCAGCCCATTAACCCCCAAAACTGCTAAAAGCAAAAAGAAACACTCGCGCATAAGCTTGAGGGAAAGGACAGTCGGCAAAACGTCAAAGATTATTGTTCTGGCCTGTTTGGATGGTTTTTTTTTCTTTGGTTTTCTTTCGTCTAATTTCTATTTCCGTTCCAGAATTGATTGGCTCGGGGCCAGAGGTGGCATTCACATACAAATCCCTAATAAATGAGCGAAAAAAGGGGGAGAAACTAATTATATACCATTAAAAACCATCAACAGAGATACAAAAGTCAGAGAGGCCTGCGTGTGCCCATAAATCAAACTTTCACTTTCTTCGCGGTGGCCATCTCTCTGCGTCGTCGTCGCTGCTGCTGCTGCTGCTGCTACACTCGATTCAAATGATACGAGTACTCGTATTCGTTATGGCCATTTCATCTCAATAATTTCTTTCGCCGATCCGCAGCAAAACACTTTGCATGCCCGAAATAGCCAAAAGCCACAAATGAGCCAAAAAGGGTCAGCAGGCAGTCGGCAGTCGGCAGTCGTCAGTCGTCGGGGAGATGAGATGCATTTTCTGCAGCTCTAAATATAGAAGGAAGCCAGAATTTCCGTGGAAATTATCTATCTGACCGCAGCCCAAGGGGGGAGCCAGTCTCGAATAAACAGTGGGTCAAAATAAACAAACCACAGGATTGTATGGCTAGTCAGACATGGCTAATGTACAGCTAGTACGAGTAGTAGATATGTAGCTTTGGCAGACTGTGAAATGCAATGGCAACAAAGGCGCCAGGAGAACCATCGACCTGCCAGCCAATGGCAAAATTTAAATTCTTGCGACAGATGAACATTTTAAGGATAGGCAATGGTCGGCTGGAGGATACCCTGGACCACATTGGGATTAATGAATACGTTAAAGGATACTAATTTTGAGATGAAATCGAATATTTGAGTAGAGCAACTATTTTATCCAGAACTTTCTGTCCAGAATGGGGGAAGCCTGGCATGGAATCTATTTATCAGTTTATATGCCAATTTGTGTTTTTCATTGTAATGAGTACTCCCTTCCTAACCATTCAAGTAACAGAACCAATATACCCTTCTCCGTGGGAAAAACTGAACAAACAGATCCAGAATGGGGGGAACCAGGCATCAGGTGGGGGGGGCATCAGCATCAGGTCTCCAACACTCGTATGAGTGACTGCCAAAATGTACGTTTCGGTTCTCACAGTTCGGTTACTCCCCCTTTCCTTGCCCCGGACAACACCCGCTCCTGCCCCATGCCGCATGCCCCTGCCCCTGATTGTCGCCCTGGTCTCCAACAACAACAACAACAACAAACAACAGCAACAACGAGAGTCGTGTCCCGATTCCCCGCCTGCTTGGCAACCCGCCCGACAGTGTGTGCGACTTTGGGGGCATTGCTGACGTCAATGGACAAGTCGTTGTCGGTCGGCGTGCCACATACTCGTACAAGCGCACAGTTATAGCCAAACACACACACGCACACAGAGATACAGATACATTTGTATCTATAGGCCAACGAGGCTGCGTCTGAGGCTGAAGCAGCCCCGTTGGCGTCTTCGACCATTTGTAAGTTTTGTATTATTACAAAATAAAATGCGAAACACTTTTAGATCAGCACCCAGAGCAGAGTCTCTGCGAAGGATGATGAATGGCTGGGGAATCGGAGACTCGGAGAACCGGAGACCATCGACCGGACAATGCCGGACGCTATGTCTGGCCCCAACACTTGGTAGTAGTGCTCCCCCTGCTGCAACAACCCAAAAACAATTGACTCGAATTGATTGCTCCATCTGGGGGAATCTTGTTCACTTAATGCCTTCATCTTTTGTGCTTCGGAGGGAAACTTACATAAGTACAGTACGTTTACCAAGACCTACATCAACTCTCGAAAGAGTCCAAGAGACTGGCATGCATGCATATATATATAGGATTTGTGGGACCTACGAAAATGTGCTGCTCTGCTCTTCATTTCCATTTCCATTTACCATGAAAAATACATTTAAATAATATTTAATTGCTTCATCTTTCCGGGTATTGAGTACTTGAACTTTTCTATATACAAATAGTATAATCGTAATTCAGATTTGTTTCGATTGTTTACAGGAAAATACACACACACACACATACCAATTTGGGTCAAGAAAGTTTTGTTACAATATACCAAAAATTTGTTTTTTTGGCTATTTGTTGATTTTTACATTACACGGAAAAGGCACCAGCTTTCCGATATATTCCGATGTATGCTATATGGTTAAGGATTTCAACAGTCAATATATAAAAATGCATGCTCACTGTTTTCAAAGAGGAGGATTTTGCAAGTGTTTACAATAGGAAATGCTTTTATTATCGGCTGTTTTCTTGATCAAGGATGGAAAACATTGAGAGAAGGCCAAACCACACATAAAATACAATAATATAGAGAAATCGGAATCCATTAGTATCTACTATGATGGGTAATTGATATAAATGTATCCTATTGGTGTTTCCTGTTCATTTTCTCCCAAAATCATGGTCTGCCCTTCAGGAAGAATAACTTGAAGGCATGAATATTTATGGACCCATTAATTATGGATAATTACAATTAATATTGCAATTATTTTTTATTAATATATCCTCTTAATATCCTCACATTTTTTCTGTCTATAGATGAGGAGTGCTCATGCACTCCCCTGGCAATATCTTTTTGCAACATTTTCACTTAATTACTCATTCGGTGGGTAGCTGTTGAAAACGAAAACTTGTTGAAATGGAAAAGCTAAGCATTCGGCTTGCTTATTATACAACAATTCAATAAAAATTAACGACTTAAAACAAAATTTCCGCTGCGCCCACAAACAAAAGGAAAAGACCACCAACAAAACAACGAAAATAAACAAAAATAAATAAAAAAAAAACAAAACCAAATATTAAATAAATAAATATTAAGAGAAGTATTCTTTTGTGTGTGTGTTGTCTTAAATATACGTGTGCGTATGATTTTTTATAGGGTAAAAGAGATAAAATAATATACATATTATATATTTTGTTGCTGTATTTATAAAACGCGTTAAATTTGGTTTAATTAGCTTTCTCTCTTTCTCTCTCTCTCTCTCTCTGTGTTGCCAAAGAGTATATATTTTTATCAAAAAAAAAGAGGGCGTGTTTCCGCCCCCGCCTTGTCCACGACTTATTGATATATGGCAGCACTCTTAGAGCAAAAGAACCAACCAGCAACTGCGAGGGACAGCTGCTCTTTGGAAAACTGCGCACATGACCATCACGAGTAGATGTACAGTATATGACGAGGTGAAGGATATCTGCACAAGTGGTTGTACTCGTACAGGTAGGCTTAGAAGAGCACACTCTATAAACCCTGGGTTCTCTTGAGTGCCGCTTGACGGACAGAGTGTCATGTCAGGGCCAATGAGAAAAAAGAAGGGCAAGAAAAAGAATAATACCCTAGCAGATCCAGAATATTCCTACCAAAAACGTATGATATAGCGATTTTCTTTTCCAATATTTTATTGAATTATAATTATCATTAAAAACAAATAAGTTTTTCCCCACAAACGATTTTTCCTGTGGCAGCTTTACTCCAATGATATAGGGATCCCACTTTGGCGGTCAAATTTAATTAATTATACCCTCTGAAAGGATGAGTTTTAAGCACTCTCTATCCCGTGACTACGCCCGTTGCACAGTGAGCGGTAAAAGTGGTCGCCCACGCCACCATTTCCATAAATTATTTAAATAGTTCCGCCTTTACGATATATTTAATTTTCTTTGCTCGCTTTCTGTAAGCGTATGATATATATTTTTATTTGTGTAAATAAATTCTTATAAATAGCCTCCCCTATAGCCGACAAATTTGTAATTACGCGCTCAGGAAAATGAGTGTGTGGAAAAAATGGGAATGTCATGTAAAAAAAAAAAAATTTCATGTAGCTGACAATTTTCAAGGTAAGGTCAAGGCGAGTGCCTACGTCAAATCATTTATCAAACTTATCCGTGCTGATGATACTGAAGGTGAAGAATGTTGTAAGTGGGGTTGGGAAAATGCTCAAATATGAGAAATGGCCAACGGAGAGAGACCCTATAAATAATATAGAGTAGTTCTCCCACACACAGCCAGAAGCTAAGACAATGTCCGAGCTGTCCATAAATTAAGTGGAACCTCAAAGTCAGTACTGTGAAAACAAATAAGTTCCACCAAACATTTCGCATACAATTGCTGTTTAATATCTCTCGTCTCGTGCGGTCTCCTGCCTATATTACGAGTTTGTATTTCTTGGAACGGAACATTCTGAATGCTCGTAAATAATTGTAAGTAACGCTAATAATAATATTTGCATTGCAAACGTCAGGAATGGGGCACCGGCACCTGACGTCAACTTGAAGTTTCGATGAGTGAAATAATCAATTGTTTCCCACTCACAAGGGAAACGGATATGGAAATTGGTTCATTTAGGATTTGAATAGATAGATACTTTGATTGTGATTTATTATGTGGCATTTGAGTTGTTTATCCAAGAGAAGTGCGAGTTGCAGTTTAAGCAGGAAGTCAAAAAGTATCTGTAGGTGACCTAAAAAGAACCGATTTTGATTTAATTTTCATTTCCATACCACTAAGACACAAAAATCAATCTTTCTCAACAAAAAGCCAGAGAGAATTAATCGAAAATGAAAGCGAAAACAATATAGAGAACTCTGCCCTGGCTGCCAGACGTTGGTGGAGACAAAAACACAAACATTTCAAAAGAAAACGCAATGAAACATCATCGATTGTAAACAAAATCATAAAAAGACACCCCCGACTAGAGTCTAGACAGACCGGTTAAAACCGGCTCCTTTTAAAGGAGCTTTACTCAAACAATTGTTATGGACAAAAAGCTTGTATCAAAATGGAATATAACCAAAATAAACAATGATCAAATCATTGGTGGGCTTGAGAGAGCAAAGAGAAAGGTACATTAATTAAACAAATAATATGAATGTTCAATAAAAAAATGTTAGCTGCGATAAGAAGGAGAGAGACTGCGTAAAATATTTGCCATTTGTATAGTAAACATTTATGGGCTATCCGACGACTATATAGACGTAAGATTCATGTGATGTTTGTGGCTGCTAGAGCGTAGTGAAAATTAATAATTTATTAAATACTACACACACGCGTACTCGCATACATACTCGTACTCGTACATATGTATATACTCGGGTATAGGATGGGATATATGCAAATATAAAACAAAATAAAATCAGGCGGGAACACTCTCGCATAGGAGGGGATGGGAAGAGCAGCCAGCGTCCGTAGCCCACGCATTCTGTCTTTTTGGTTTTCTTCTCTTTCTCATCCATTTACTATATGTCTGGCTTTTCCCTATCCGACTTTCTCTTTTATGCCACCATACAGAAAATATGTAAAAGGCATCGGTCATGGTATGGTATGGTATGGTACGGAAGGTGGTTGAGGGATTTTTAAGCTTCTACTATTAATTGAACAGTCTAAAATAGCAACTGCTATTGGCTTCTCTTTGCGATTAATGAAAGCAGGCGCAACCATTGGGGGAAAGTTTGAGTTTGAGCCCAGGAGGGTTAAACCAATTAAGAAGGCAATATCTTTTCATGTGTGTGCTCATTATGAAATTTTACAATATTTAAGTGCCATATTTTTATTGCGTGTCAATGGCAAAAATCGCGTCACAAACGCACAGAAGGCGACCCCGTTCGTACACCCAAACAGTTGGCCAAAACCTGTGTGCAGTCACAGACATCAGACTTCAGTGGGGGTATATATGCACTTATACATATACGAATATACATATAAGTGTATGTAGATCCGATACTTATATATTTTATCTTTTGGTTAGCCATAATATTTCTCGCGGCGACAGGCGACGGCACGACCTTGTCCGACGGATCAACGCGTAGAAAGCAAAAGAGGCGGCGGGCAGAATAGACGTATGCGACAGGAGAAAAGACGAGATGAAATCGAAATGAAACAAGTCCCAAAAACCACTGCTGCTACCACATTCGTCAATCCAAATTGGTATAGAAGAGTATCCATAGGCATCCATTGAGTGTGACTATTGGGGCTAGTGGAATAGGCTCATGAAATGGAGTGTTTCAGCTGGTTTTTGATTAGGAATATGTATTGAATAATATTAATTCAGCTCCACCATTTGTTGTGCTCTGAGGATGCATGTCCGAACCACACCCAAGCGTTGTGTCAACTATTTATTTGTATACTTGCAGCGGCACTTAGTTATATTATTTATGAAAAATGAAAATATAAAGTTCTGTTTATTCCCACGACAGTGTCTTCTTCTTTTCATAGTTTATTTTTGGGATGTTTTCTTCTTTTATTTCGTTTATTTGTGTACTTTGGTCATAAAAAGCAAATTAGCATAAATCCCATTTTTACGGCTAACTGAAAATGATTCGTTGTGACAGGGGACAAGTCTCTATGGCTTTGATTATCTCTTTTTATCGCACTTGAAGAAGAGTGGAGTGGATTTTTTGTGGTGCTGTTCTGTCGAGTCATAATTGGACTTTCACTTGAAACTGTCGATGATAAATGGGGGAACTATAGAGTACTACAGTTCAAGGTAAAGGTCAAGGGCCAGACAAGCGGGGAAAGTTGCGAAGGTTTTAAGGGATATTTCTGAACCACTTTAAGATTCTTCAACTCACAATGTATTCCCCCACTTCTTATGGATATTAATGATAAATAATTAAGACAACTAATGGTGATCGTTTCTCTTGCGCTCATCTGCTATATGCACTTACGAGTATCTGCCTCGAGAGGTTCATTGCACCTTCCCATAAATCTGGTGGCCCCAACACTATCAAACAACATTTTTGTTCGCCATAATTCAAGAGAATTAATTACATAAAATGCCTCACCGAAAGCCGCACAATTGAAAACAACTTACACACAGAGACAAAGAGACAGACAGACACAGGCAGACTGCCAGACGGACAGAGTGGATCGGTTAAAAAGAGCAAGATAAAGATCGGAATGGGAGGGTGTACAATACGAGTACCCATTAGCCGGTCGGTGTTGAGCGAAAACATCTTGAGGGCCCGCAACAAACACTCGGGGGCTGTCCAAAATAGCCTAAACAGATTACACCGTAGAAGACATCGCGCATACGACGCGTGTGCCGCACCGCTTTGGCAATTAAAAATTCAAGAAAATCATAAACAAACAGAGACCCCGAGCAAAATTTGTGTGTGTGTGTTGTGCAAAATGTGCGTTGCCATGGCTTTTTATTTTCTTTTGTTTCCAAATTTATTTTCTTTTCCAAGTTTTTGAGGTCTTCTTTTGTGAAAAAAAATTATGAGATTGGAAAACTGCATGAAGAAGCGTTAAGTGATGTTAATGGAACCACATATAAACCATTTCAATTGTAGGGAAAATTCTAAGGAAAAGATCCGAGTACGGTAAAGGGAAAAACAAAAAATTTCAAATATAATAATGTTTAAGCCCAAATAAAACACTTAAAACATTCCCCCAAACCAATTTCAACAATCAAAAGTTCCCCCCTCAATTTCTCCAAAATGTATCGGTTTACGTGTAAATATTTTTCCCAGAATATATCCAAGGTCATTTTTACGAGTACTTATGAGTACTTCCTTTTTCACACTCGTGACCATTTTTGCTGATTTTTGCTTTTTTAAATACAATACACATTATTATTGTTATTGTTGAGGCGCATTTAATATTTTTACAAACAATGTATCCCCCCTCAAATTTTCTCTTTTGTTTATTTGAGTAATATTGAAGGATAAGTAGGAGCATTCCGCAATCCGGAATCCGTAATGTTTGCTATGAAGCTTGACGTTCCCGCGGTTCAAATTTCTCCCCTTTACTACTTATACCCGTAAATGTATATACACACACTCTGTAGGTACATACATATATGTATGTATATCTGAACAGAGTCTGTCTGGTCTTGGTGGAAATTGTTGAAGGCGGCAATTGGCTTCGCACTTCATTAATGATGCGGCGCGTCGGTTGCCCAATACAACAACACAATTACGCATTTAAAAAAAGATATATTTTATGGGGATATATACATGAACGTATTGGGAGAGCAGATAGACAGAAATAGAGAGAGAGAGAGAGAGAGAGCATCATCCTCATCGACAGATACAAATTTTTGGCAATTTAATTTCCGTTTTCGATGCATTCGAACAGCGAATGAAAATGCTCGAAATTGGGAATCAATCAAAGCATCTTTTCCAATGCTTCAATGAATTTTGGATGGTTCCGTCGTTCCCACCCATGGGCCACATATTAATTTTATATTTTGTATATTTTTATTTGGATTCGATGCTGATTTCCTTTGTACATATCGTACGTGACGTATTCATATAGATTTAAATAGACAAATCTATTTTAAATCGATTTCTGTGAAAAATTAATGTTGCGTAAGTAGCAATTGAATCCCATCTGATTTTTATTAAACAGCGAGCGATTTTTAACCATTTTCATTTGTATATTTCCCATGCCAAACAAATTAGTATACCCACAAAGTCGAATTATCCGTTTGATGAAAGAAATTGGAATTATATTTGATGGGCACCCCATCGAACAGTAAGCCTTGAACACCATGTACTAGAATATTCCAAAAATAATGACAGAGCACCAAAAGCAACACGAAATGGAGGAATCCTTAATAAACGAGGAGGAGCCGCATTTGACGCCACAGCTGCAGGATCACTACGAGACTGAGGCAGAAGTGCTGGGACTGCTGGTGGATCTGGAGACACAATATCGGGACTACTACAAGATGTTTCTGTGCGAAATGGAGGCCCAAAAGATCCTCATCGAGAGAGTGTGGCTGCTCACGCAAAGATACCTAATCCTGATTAGTTGTGTTATTGGGTGTCGCTATCCCGAGGTCTACACTCTCTCCACGGAGGAGGCGCTGGTCAATGAATACGAGGAAAAGCTAGAGGTGCTGCGAGCTTCCAAGTAAGTCTAGTCCGAATCTAAGTACCATTCCATTCGTATAGAGATTGTTTTTCGCCAGCAACAAAATGAAGCACTCGGTGATGGAGCTGGACACGCACTGCAAGAAGTTCTATGCGGCCTACAATCGGCTGAACAAGAACCTGGAGACGCCACTGATCATGGGCGATCCGCATCATCGATGCATACAGCATCACAAGATAATGGCCGTCGATATATTCAACTATTTCCATGCCACAGTGCTCAAACTCAAGTGCTACATGCATCAGCTGGATCCCTTGAATCTGGAGAGCGTCGAGGAGTATCGAGAGCTGCTGAAGGCCGAGGCGCAGCCCGAGGAGTTCGAGGAGCATCTGATGGAGCGTTTCGTCTACTGCAAGTGTCTCCACAAGCAGCCGACTTGCCCTATCATGAAATTGAAGTGCTCCCATCACAATATCGAAAATTTGAAGTATGTTAGTCGCGTCTAATCACAGGCCAAATGCACCCATAAAACGGAACATTAAAACAGAATAAAGTGGCTAATCAATATTAATGTATACCATATTTTTATTATCATGTCTTTTGGCAATTCAATTATCTTAAGGCTAAAGAAGAAGCCTTTGTTTTGTAGAATTAATTTATCTTTTCATTGGAGTATACCAATGTAGTATGTTTACTCAAGGATTAACCTTATGAAACTATAATCTAGTGCCTGGAAGGGCTGTGTGTAGAATGTTAAATGCATAAAGACTGTGTGGCATTTTGAACGATAATATCAATGGTTATATTCAACTGTGAACTTTTTGCTGACGCTTTGTCATGAAAAGAGAAATGTGCTTTGATGATGTTTCAACACTGAGCAGCATGTCAAGCGTGTTTAATGCGACCCACAACCCACACACAAAATGGCACACAGAGATCCTGCACTGCCCCACAAGGTGGCTGGATGGCTGACTGCCACTTGTGTATGCAACTGTCGTGTCGTGTGGCACACAATGAACCCATTGAGGCACAAGTACTACCTCCCCGACTCCCTGGCCCCAACTGAGATGGCAATCACAGCGCATTTGTAGCTGTAACACTGCCAGGGATTGTAGCTGTAGCTGTAGCTGTGGGTGTTGCTGCTCTGCCACTGGGAGCGTGGGCGGATTTAACCAAGTCCGGGCACACCCAAAAGGACACCGGAATGTTCAAGGATAGCACTGGATAGCTGGACAAAGAACACAGCCTGATGACTGGCCTACAATGGGTGGATGATACATATATATTATATACCCACTTACATATATCCGTACGTACATACATACATAGGCATAAGTATACTCTATATAGAGAAATCAGAATCTCGTGCGTCATTCGATTATGAGTTTTAGGGTCTATCCCCATCCGCAGCCCCTCCGCTGTCCCAGCCCCATTTGTTCGGTGGCATATTATTTATTTTATACATTTTGGATAAACAAAATTCGTAGAAATTTAGCGGCCAGGCCCACAAGAGACGACCCGACTAGACCCAGCGCGAGTAGACCAGACCAGCAGACCATGTTTATGATAATGACGTCGTTGTCATTTGTCGCTTGATTTTCTCTTCGTATTTTACGAGTATTTTTGGGATGGCGTTGAAAGGCAGTCCGAAAGCCGATTCCGCCCCCTCCCAGAATGTGGGTTGATTGCTCTTTCGCCGGCTTTGTGCGTGAGGGTCTATTTTTAGGCAGGATAATTGAAAAGCAAGCAGTAAAGCACACAGCAGGAGCTTGGCAAGAGTGGCAGGGCCACAGGCAGGACTCGCCCCGCCCGCCCCCACATTCGGTTATAATTGTAAGGAATCCCGACAGTGTCGTTTGAGCTTTTTGAAAAGGGATTATTCATGTAACTGTTGGGTTGGACCCCGTGTTGGGTGTTGCCCAGAAAGAACTAACAATAGATTATGGGATGGGATGACATGTAATCAAAGAAACGGAGGAAATTGTGCAACTACTGTTTGAATCGCATAAGAAAATGGAATATAAATGGGTGGGGGAGTGAGATAAGCAGTTCAAGGAACTATTCGATGGTACTCAAAGAATTCCTGAGGGTTAGAGGGAGAATGAATAAATGACCAATGCAATAGGTTCAAAGAACTGTGGCATGTGCCTCTTGTCTATGTAAAAGTGGCAATAGTCTGATGTTCGCTTTAACTCTGTTGGAGCAACCGTTGGAGGTAGTATAATATTCATGGAAATGATACAGCCAGTTCTAGGAACTAATGAATGAGACTGTCGTTTGTGGAGGTTACAACGAAGGAGATAAACTAATGATGGAATGCAAATATCCAGGAATTTCGATTGGCTCTTGATATAAAAAGAGATGGAAGGTTATCTTAGCAGTTGGAAGGTAGAATGCATGTAGAATGATTGAATAATAAACGAAAGGGCTTTTCCGAAAAATGAGAATTCGTAGAAAAGAGATAACCAGCAACTTGCTTATGGAAGGGTAGTATAAGGTTGAATTTGGCATATGTAATTTACTTTACTTTGTTGCAATTTTCGTAGAACTCACCGATAGTGCCCATTTCTGTGCTGCTTAATTCCTTTGGATCAGTAATTCAATCTAAAATACAACTCGCAATCCTCTTTGGTATTTTTTCAGTATGGGGGTATTCGATTGAATACAACCTTTTAGTCGCGATGATATTCTTCTGATTCTCTTTTTGGCAAACAAAACTACAACAAAGCTTCGTTTACACTTCGAAAGTCACATTGCAATTGTCCAAAAGACGCCACTTAATAATTTGTATTTGTTGTTGTTGTTTGTGCAACTTCCAGCGTGCGTAGAAAATTTCAAGGTTGCTTCACAATTAGAACTACAATATACCCGTAATTTGGCAACAAGATGAATGGGAGGGATATATCTTTTGTTTCTGTTTTTGTTTTGTTTGATTTTTCTTTTATTTCATTTTGTTTCTTATTATTTTTCGCGAATGGAATACTAAGTGGTCGTATGGTGGGAGTGCGCGTCAAGCAGTGATATACGGGGGACAGCACTCGGCAGAAAGAATAATACGAATCTGAATAATACACTAAAGACGCAAGCAGAGCAGGCGAAAGGCGCGACAAAAATCAGAAGCCACGACACGTCTAAACACGTCCACACGCCAGGAGTTTTCCGTTATAAATGTTTTCGCTGACGCCAAGAGCTTCGGTTCTTATATTTGTTGCATCGCTTTGGGGCCTCGGCTGCCGCTGCCGCTGCCAGCTGCTTCGGGGGCTCCGTCGCGACGGAGCATGGACAACCGAAGGGTGCTCGTTCGTTGTCTGATGCTTTGCCACTCTTTTACTCTCACTGGGTCCCCCCTCGGTTGCGGTCTCTCTTTCGGTGTGTGTGCTCCATGTTGGAGAAAAGCTTCTTGGGCGAAACGAAAGCTTTCTCCTCTTTCGTTGCTGTACGCCACTGAAATTCGTTTTACTTCGAGTTCAATGCATCCAGGCGTACGTTTTTTTTCTTTCCAGGAGCGGATTCAAAGGAAACTGTTTTGAAATGGTAGTACTTAGAATACCTGTCGGATAAGGGGAGGGTAGGGTACTCTGATTCTTAACAACAAAAGACAGAAAACATCTCTCATGAAACACGTGATGGATAATAGAAGGGTCAGATATAGCAGAAGCAACGTTTGCATTTGCTAGCTATCCTAGATCTGGAATATATTAAGAACTTATATTTTGATATTAATAAAAGCGTATATTTTGATACCAGAAAATAAAATGGATTGTAAACCTTTTTGAATGGGGAATGGGAAACAATCAACAATATTACAACATACCAAAATACTCGTAAAATATATGGAAAAGTATATAAAATAAATAAATAAAAAAGCACAGAAAATAAATATAATTAAAATGAAATGAAATACTCGTTAATATATAATAACACGCAGTGCGTGGACGTTTCTCGCGATGTAGATCATTGTCGATGGCCTCCACGAACCCAAGAAGTATGCTACAGAAATGATTCCTTTAAGAATATTCAACATTAAACCCTATCACTTTCATCTTGTGTACATTCCCTGACCCAAATCTTTTGGAAATAAATAAACTTTATCGGCCGCATTACCTCAAATTACCAGGCCATACAAATCCTTTCACAGCGACAACAAATCGAGCAAAATTAATTACCGCCCCAGTTGCAACTGTAACTCTTTTCTTTTACGATCCCTGGGAGGGTAAAGACCAGCTACAATTTTAATACAATATAAATAAAATAGACAAAGGCCCACAAATAGTCAGAGAGAGAGAGAGAGAGAGAGGGGGAGTCTCAAAGTTGTCGGCACGCAAGGACACCGGAGATGGGACTCCTCCATGGAGTAGGTGTTGCCGTGTGCCGGAACTCTGTAGGCAGAACTTTTTCCCAACTCGTGCAGAAACCGCTACGAATCAAGTTTTGCGGCTAAATTGTCCTTGAACCAAATACCCTTTGAAACCGAGACCCGTGCACATGGCACATGGTACCGATGGCAAGCCGAGAGCTAACCCCAACATAACCCAGTAATCGCTCATGCAGCCCAAGCCCATGCCCAGTCCTCGCGCTCTGATTGTGGTAGCAGTTAACTTGATTATTTTACAAATAATTGAAAAGTTACCCTCCGCTTCCGCGCCTTTGCGAAAATTGAACAAATTGCAGACAAGACCATCGTGGCAGGCAGCAGGCAGTACATCCATCAAGTCCCCCGTCACTGCCTCCCACCCTGACTTTTCCGAGACTCAAGCGCCGCCACTCGCTTTCCATATGAGCCGCATTGGCGTTGACGTCGTCGTCTCCAGCCACGCGCTTCCCAGTGACGACAACGCTGCCGATGACACCCCAAGCACCAGCACGAGCACCGATGCCAACGCCAAACAACAGCAACGATGATGACGGAGACGACACCCACTGCGGCATGGATGGCAGCGGAGAAAACAAATACTGGTATCGTGCAAAAACATCATTCGGAACTAGACGCCCCTGCCCCAGCACCTGCACCTGCACCTGACGGAGATTTGGTTTGGATCAGTAGTCCACATGTTTCGTGGGAGGATTCGGCAGATATACAAAGGAAATCAAGTGGGTAGAAACGGGGAAGGGAAATTGAGCTCTGCTAGGTGCGGTACATTCGGTTAGGTTTTTAGGACTTTTACTTGAACCATTTGGTATCTGAGATTATGATCGAAAGGATATTTTAGACATTTTAAAACATAAAATAAAATATAGTAAATAAATATAATGAGTATCTACATATTAATTGATTCATGTACATCCCTATAAAGCTCATTTTTCTACTGAATCCTAAATTATATAGCTTTTTACCTACCAATATATCAAATAATAAATCCACTCATTTGTCACCTTTTATTGGCATTGTTAGGTGTCTATAAATTATATCAACATTATCATTGTTCGTGTTTTTATCTGATACTCTTTAATAGGTACATTTTATAAATTAAATTCCTAAACTGTCGTTAACAATATATCTTTTAGTCTACCACTCTGACTCTGCTCCTTTCTGTATACTCTACATAGCTCAGAATATCTCTCCATCTAAGTAATAGAAAAGGTCAATAGCAATGTATCCTTCATCTCCAATTATCACCGAATAAAATTCAATATTCCCAAACTATTCCTATTCCTTCTGTTGAAGGTCATTTTTATGTCACCCAAACATATCGCTTAGTAACCGGCCTAAACATCCATTCTGTGTCGACCTAACCCAACGCGAAAAGTGCAAATTGGGTTTGGTTCCACTACAAATGCGGATGTATCTATGTATCCTACATGCATGAAAGCCATGCCTGTTGGTAGCACTGACTCTGGCAAGGAGACATCGTAGTCGAGCAGGTAAATGCTATAAATAGAGTCGTTCCAAGTGAACTTGTGAACTTATTTCTGGCCCAATGGTTGCCAGGCAGCCGCCGACCCGTGGCCCCCCCGTGGCTATATGTATGTAGACGAAATTAACAATCAGACAAAGGCAGCCAATTCACCCAGTGGCCCAGTCAGCCAGTCCCTAGGAATATAGAGAGAGGGAAACGCGATAATTTTGCACTGCAGCCAAAATCGAATTAGTCGGCTGGCGGTGCTTGGAGAGCGAGCAAGCGCCTCCGCAATGCAGACGCGTCCGAGCAGTGAACCGCAACGCGTTAAGGAGCAGCTCCTAAGGGAGTTGCCCCCACAGAAATGCTCCAGCGCCACGCTGGCCAAAAAAAGTTTGTCCCCACCGGCAGCACCGCCACCCACACCGGCCACAATTGTCCGGCTCAATGAGGTGCCGATTATCCAGCTGACGCCTCCGTCGCACTCCGGCGACACTCCAAAAAAGCCGCCACCCCTACCGCCGCCCAGGCTGCCCGAGAAGGCAGTGAATCCCACTCAGGATAGCAGCAACAAGGAAAACCTTCCCGTCAAAGTCGTGTCCAAGCCTTTGGGGGCACCCAACAATTATGGGGCACGGCGCACATGGATCACCACGGAGCGGATGAATGAGCTGCGGCGGAAGGCCCAGGAGGCGGCCAAACAGAACAAAATATTCACCATCCGAGGGTGCTTCAATTCGGTGCGGAATGCCCTGCTCGCGCGGGGATGGGTGGAGAAGCTGGATGTGCATCGGAAGGTTGTGCCGGCCGGACAGATGACCTACGAGGATCTCACCCAGCGACTGCCCAAGCGGAAGGCAGGAGAGACGCGACGGCAGTACATCCTGAAGTGCGAGCGGAACATCATGTCCCGTTTCCTGGAGCACATGCCCGTGGACTTCCTGTGGACGAACCGGAAGGAGAAATGCGACTACATAGACCAGGCCAAGAATCCCGGCATGACGATCAACAAATTCCATCGGGCTCCCTTCACCTCCAAGGAAGGTTTGTGCAGCCAGCTGCGGGACTTCCACTGGTTCTTCGAGGAGGGCACTGCCGAAATTTACTTCCCCCGCTGCTACAACGTCTGGAGTCCCGAGGAGCTGGGCGAATTCATCGACAACTTCAAGCTGACGGCCTGCGTGGCCTACCTGAGGGCCATGCTCTGCCGCTACCACAAACAGGGCCCCGATGCGGTCTTCTCCTCCAGCGGCAAGATACCCTACTCCTCGATAGACTTCGCCTACAAGCGACTGGTGGAGTATCTCGACAGCTGCCAGCACAACGACATCGACTTCGAGGACCCGCCCAAGATATGGGAGCATGACTGGGACGCCTTCCTCTACCAGCACCAGCTGCTGGTCAACGAGGACGGACGCATCCAGCACGATGGCCAGCGGCTCGAGCACATGGCCAAGAGCTGTCTGTCGCTGGTGGACAAGATGAAGATCCACTGGCCGCAGTACAGCCTCGATGGCTATCAGAATTTGTGGATTGTCAAGCCAGCCAACAAGTGTCGTGGTCGGGGCATTCTCCTGATGGATAATCTAAAGAAAATATTGGGTGTTGTGAATCCATCGATAGCCTCCAAGAGTCGCTATGTGGTGCAAAAGTATATAGGTGAGTGGGAAAAATCAGGGCGAAAGAATGCAACGAAGGAGTTCAACCACAAATCACAAATTTGCTCCCTGATTTATGGAAGGATAATTAACAATGTTTTTTGTTCTGAAAGAATTACCCAAAAGTTGACCCCTTTTCATGAAAATTACCCCAAACACAAACCATTTAAAACTTGAATTGCGAAACCACTTCCCGAAACTACCCTTTCCAATCGATATGGGATAAAGGATCTTAAGTGCAGACCTACTAAAATTGCAAATCCTACCAGAAAACGATATAAACAAACACAACAAAACAGGAAACGGAAACTAGGTCGTAAATCAGGCCGCTGCCAAAGTTTTTGTACTACGAACCCTCCCCCTTCCCTTCCCACCCGTTTCTCTTGGCCCCTCATTTCGGGGGTAACTTCAAACGTCAGTTGTGGTGTCTACACGCACGCACATCTCCCAGTGGCGGAGCACTTGGAGTCCTGCGAGTATACCCATATCCTTCGTACATCCGATACAATCCGAGTACAATGCATACAAATTTGGCCTAAAAACGCAATCATTTGGGTGGTGGGATTTTGGGTTGCTTTTGCTTTTTCTTTTTGCTGTCGTGCTCGTTTTGCTGGCAGAAATCATAATTTGTTTTACGGTTTACTGTCTGCCTTCTTAGGCATGCAACAAGTTGTCTGCAGAGACAATTGATTTTCAATCAAAGTTTGAATAAAATAAAATAATTTTGGTTGAATACAGAAGTTTGAAAACGCAAAAACTAGAATTAGATTATATAGTTGAAATAGTAGAAAAAATGCAACAGCATTATTCAATTATTTAAATCTATTTCTCCTTTCAGAACGACCGCTAATCCTCTTTCAAACAAAATTCGATATACGCCAATGGTTTCTCATAACAAACACACAGGTGAGTCTCAGTATAGTAGTAAAACGATCTTTCCCATTCAGATATCTGAGCACTGCTATCTGCTATTCTCCTCCACAGCCATTGGTGGTTTGGTTCTATAGGGAGAGCTACCTGCGATTCAGCTCCCAGGAGTACTCCCTTAGCAATCACCACGAGTCGGTGCACCTCACCAACTATGCCATTCAGAAGAAGTATACGAACGGCAAGCGGGACAAGCGACTGCCCAGCGAGAACATGTGGGACTGCTACTCCTTTCAGGCGTATCTGCGGCAGATCGGCAAGTACAACATGTGGCTGGAGCGGATATTTCCAGGCATGCGGAAGGCCATTGTGGGCTGCATGCTGGCCTCGCAGGAGAACATGGACAGGCGGCCGAATACGTTCGAGTTGTTTGGCGCCGATTTCATGATTTGCGAGAACTTCTATCCCTGGCTCATTGAGATCAACTCCAGTCCGGATCTGGGGGCCACCACGAGTGTGACGGCGCGCATGTGTCCCCAGTGCCTGGAGGATGTGGTCAAGGGTGACTGTTCCTCGAAAATTAAGTGAAACAATCTCTAATTAATGTCCCTTGCAGTTGTAATTGATCGTCGCACGGATCCCAAGGCGGACATGGGCAACTTTGATCTCGCCTACCGGCAGTTGGTGCCTCCGACCCCCGCCTACATGGGCCTCAATCTGTACGTCAAGGGCAAGCAGCTGCTGCACAAGGTGAACCATGGCCACAACCACCACAACTACTACTACCAGCAGCAGCGCAAGGAGCGCTCCCTAGCCACCAGCAGCGTCTACCGCCAGCGGTCGGCCATCATGCATCCCGCGACGACCATTTCGCGCATCCACCGCGCCATGCCCACCTTCAATGCCACCGAGTACATGGAGAAGTATATGGTGGAGCCCCTGAGCAGCAGTCGGAGCAGCCTCAGCAGCAGCCAACAGGCGACAACATCCTCCCTCAGGTCCCCATCAGCTCTGACAGCAGGGCCGCCCCAATCAGCCGCCTCCGCCGGCTGTCCGTATCTGCTAAAACAGGCGGGACGCTCCATCACCCAGCTCCTGAGTGCTTCCCACAAGCGAAACACCATGGGAACGCTTCCCGGAGAGGCCACCACTAGTACGGCTCTGCCACCCAAGCGGCAACGCAGCTGCGGACCGCGTCTCAGCACCACGAATCCCGTGGAGAACACCGATAAGAAATTCAAGATCCTCATCAAGAACTATACTTCCAATGGCGGCGATAATCTGATGGAGAAACCAGAGCCACAGGAGACGCCTGCTCCGGCCACAGCTCCGGCTATCAGTGAACGGAAGTGGCGGAGTCTTCGCAACATCACCGCCACCACCAGCTCCTCATCCTCCGCCTTTTGCCGGGCCAAAGCTCAAGCCACAGCAGTAGCCACTGCCACTGCGACGCCGTTACCTTCGCGTCGCTTCCTGCGCACAAAGTCAGAGATCGAGAGCACGGCCAGCATCCATGCCATTGGCAGGACCTTTGGCAGAAAATCGAATGGCCCCCGACTGCCGATCAGCATCTCGGTGCAGGCCCTGCATAGAGGCGAACCCATTGTGGCGGCCCTAAAACAGGCCACCAGCGAACTGCAGTTGTCCCAGGCCCAGGTCCTGAGTCCACGCACAGCTCTGGCCAACAAGCTGAATAGCTCCACACTGGCGGTCCCTGCTCCCCCACTGCCCGTCGGATAACACCCGTTTACCAATACTGCCAGGCAGAGGCATGACTAAAGTCATGTCAAGTCAAATCAAAATATAAATAACAAATATAAAGTAACAATTCTCTCTCTTACCTTTTGGCCCATCAGGTTGTGCCGCTGTTTTCCTTGCTGCATTTACCGTTGCTTTCCCCAACACATTAGAAGCCGTCGATTCCGTTACCGCGCGACAATTCCGAACGAACAATTTACGAACCGAAAACGCAAACGCACAAAAACAAGCAAAGGAATTCCAATAACTCAAAGCAATTCCAATAAGTGCACATATTGTGGGTATTACATACATACATACGTATGCATTTGTATGTAAAGCTAAGAGTGAGAGAGTTTTGGAATGCCTCACCCTACAAATGAGACACCTTGGAAGGAGAGCGCCGACGCTAAGCGCTTTTGCCGATTCCTTTTTAACTTCTTCTTCATTGCGCCTGCCTATTACAAGATTGAGTGGGTAAGGGACAAAACTTTGCACTCCCACGCACAAAAACACACACACACAAACACAGACGGACAGACATCACGTGACCAAACGCAAAATTGTGAAAAAGCGGGTGCTCCGCTTACTTTTGCTCATAGTAAATTAGAGCTATGCATCAAATAATATGTTTAAATATATAATACACTTCACTTGCCCTCATTTCAGCACTTTTCCTTCGCCGTTCTGCCTTTTAGCCGCCATTTTGCCTCTTGCATCGCCATCGACTTGATCATTGAACGCTTAAACGCATTTTTTTTTCAATTTTTCAGTTTTAAACACTGCTCCATTAAACTACACTTCACTATATTCTTGCGGGACACTATATCCGTTTAGTTTTTCCCAATTGTCGGGCTTTTCACGGCCCGAAACACGGAGCCGACTTTGGAACGCACGCTTGGACCGGCTGAAAAAATGACACTGTGAGAGCGGAACAAATGCATCCATATTCCACGCTCTCTTGCTACTCTCTCGCTCTCTTTCTTCAGCTACTTTTGCCGATTGCTCGCTCATATCTGCTCGTCTCCAGTCCAATCAAAAGAGCGTGGCTGTGTGGGAGTGAGATGATCTAAATATTCAAGTGTTTGTATGTCTTCTGCTTATTATTGGTATCGACGGATTTATTTAGAGTCCTGTTTATACCCTGTTGATATCCACTAAAAGAAAAACTATAAGATTTGCGGGTTTCCTTGGGGTCCATATCCACAAGAAAGTGGAATTTCACTTCAGTCCAAAATTGTTGTTTTACTTCCCAGTTAATTTTCAAAGCAGAACAGTGATTCCCGCACAGATCCCTCCAGTTCCTTTAAGACCCTAAGTGTGGATACAGTGGTCTCGGTCTTAATTAATGGCTAAAATATGATTATATTTACCCCTTTCTCACACTCGTTGTCTGTGTCATCAGAGTTACCTAGTTGCAGCAGTTGCCTCCCACTACTCACTTCGGTGCTGTGTACTGAAGTGCTAGATTCTCGCGAGTTTTTGAGGTCAAGATCGACTTGGGTCCGACATGTTGCGTTTGGGAGACCTGCTCAGAGGGTGCCCCCGAACTCACCTTTGACCCAGTAGCGCTCTTTGGTAATTTCTTTTGAGGGAAAGCAAACAAATTCTTGAAACATTTTTGAGGCTTGGGTTTTTGCTAAGCACTCCACTTACCTTCTTCTTGGTAGAAGCAGAGGCCTTGGCTACTTTGGCCACTTTAGCTGGGGCCTCCTTAATCTTGTCGAGCTTGCGACTCGCCGATATCTTCACATTGTCGAGAATCCTGCGGAGCATACGGGTCCGGTTGTTGTTCTTCAGCTTGGGGGGGAGATTCTCGAAGATGGTCATCTGTTTGCCGTTGAGCTCCAGGGGATGGTGGACATCGGCCCCATTGTTGATGCTGTAGTTGACCTCAAAAACTCGCTCAAACTGGCCCGTGGGTGCCAAGGGATTCTTGGCCAGATCCACCACCACGCGTATGCAATCCTTGATGGCAACGGGGCAAATCTTGGCTGTAACCTCCGTCGAGGGCGACAGATCCGGCGTTGAGTTGATCTCTATCAAGATGGGATTGTAGTGCTCGTCCAGCATGAAGTCACAGCCATACAGCTCGAAGGCGTTCTTGACCAGTTCAGTCTCATCCAGGCTTGCCATCACCACGGCCACCAGATTCTGCTTGAAGCCATTGTAGATATTCGACCACGTATCGTCCGGAGCACCCACATGCCGCAGATGGGCCTTGAACTGATCCAGCGACCACATGTTGTGCTTCGGCAGACGGGGATCGCGATTCTGCTTGTTCTTGTAGCGCTTCTGCACCGAATTGTTGGTCAAATGGATCGATTCCCGCAGATCGTCCATGGTGAACTCCTGCGAACTAAAGCGCAGATAGCAATCGCGATATGTCCAGACGGTTACCTTGGATTCCCCGATTGTCAGCAGCATGTACTGCCGTATGTCGAACTTTGTCCGGTACACCAGATATGGACGCTCTAAAAGCAGAAGAAACCATGAGGATACCACCACCCCATTGAATCCCACTCACCTATGTACTTCTGGACAATGTACTTTTTGTTCTGATTGTTCGATGTCCACTGGAGAATGTCGTCCAGGCAGCTGCGTATGACGATGCCAATGCCACGCGACTGATAGCCCGGCTTGAGGATCCACAGATTGCGACTGCCATCCCAGCAATAGTCGGGACGCAGGGACTCGATCTGGTCGAGATATTGTGTGGCCAGGCGGGCGTACTCCGTCATGACCTTCTCGCTGATCCGGAACTTGGCCTGCGACTTCAGGATATCGGCGGACTGCGTCATAAACGTTTGGATCTCCACGATTTCGGCTGGGGTAGGCGGCTTGATCCGCGCATCGTCGAGGGAGTAGTGCTCCGCCTGTCTGACCATTTGCTTGACCTTGGCCAGGGCATAGTCCAGGTTGGTGGTCATAATGGTGCCGTTTTCCATGTCAATCAGCTCTTCGGGCTTGTGTTCCATGATGTGTCGCAGCAGGGAGCGTGCCTGGGTCTGCTGGTAGTCCTCGATGAAGGCCATGCGTTCCTCCACGTTGTTGCCGCCCAGGCGGTAGAAGCGCGGATAGCTCATGCCGCAAACGCCGTCCTCGCGATACCAGCGCTCCTGCTCGGCGCACCCGACCAGACCCACCTTGGTGGAGAAGTCCAGGAACTGGCTCCGCCTCACCCGGTTGCGGAATGGCCGCACCTCGGAGAACAGATCGCGCTGGCCCTTGCTCTGCCAAATGAAGAAGGAAGGAAAATGATTGATCATCTTCGATATGACCACCGTCTCGTAGTCGTTGCCCCGTCGCGCATGCTCCAGCAGGGAATCCTCGGACATGGTTTGCAGCTTGGCGTACCGCGACGCCGGCAGCTTCTCCAGCCAACCCCGCCTCACCAGTGCCCGTCGCACTGTATGATAGTTGCCGTACACCGTGAAGATCCGCCGGTTGCGATAGGCATCAATCACCCGCGTCCGGTACACGTTTCGCAGCTGACGCTTCTGGGCATCGGGTGCCAGAGATATTGGCGTGGTGGCGCCAGATGCCGATCTTGGGGTCGATATGGACCGGGCCCGTGCCAGGAGTTTATTAATGCTGTCCTGGTCATAGTGGCCACTTATCAAACCCCTGTGCGGCGTGTTGCCTCCTGATCCCAATGCTGCAGCGGCCACGGTGGCCCCATAGCTGCTGCTGTGGATTCCGGTGTTAACGTTGCTGCTACTCGGCGGCTTTGGCACCGAACACTGCTTGCATAGCTGCACCAGCTCAGCGTCCAGGTTGTGGATAAGCGACTGGATCTTCGAGACGGGATTATAGTACCGGTGACGGTGATTCGTGGTTGAGGCACTCGGCATCGGCTGGCCACTGGCCAAGCTGTTGCGTTGTGTGGCAGGTTGGTCTTTGGTGGCCATGTCGCGCTGTGTGGTGATGGCAACGACGGGTCGAGGGTCGTGGAGCGTGGCTGCTGCGATGCTTGATATTCCGTATCCTGTGTGTGTGCGTGCGGTGTGTGTTCGTTGCCAAAGCAGCTGGTCCGCCCCGCTGCAAATTAACGAGGAATTTTGAAGCTGAGGCCAAACAATTTCTAACAGTGGATCATTCACAAACGAAAAATCTTTGACTTAAAAAACATTTTCTTTCAAACAAAAATGGAATTTGAAACCAAATATCAAAAGATATATCCTGCTGACAAACAAAAAAAACGGCGGAGACAAATTTTGAATAAAAGTGGAGAACCCTTAGGGATACCTGTCCCGGCAGCACACAGCCACACAGACGTTGGAATCAAGGGTTGCTGTAGGGAAAACATAGGAAAGCAACACTAGTTACCAGGTGTATCAAATGTGCTGTTGATATTTTATAATAAATTATGTAAAAACTTAAATTTCCTCAATTTCCCATGGGAAAAAAAACAGATATCAAAGTCTACCAAACGCTTGGAAATATTGAATAAATATACATACATACGTAGCAGAGCCCTCAAGTGGTTCGGTTCCTCGATGAATGAAGTAGTAAAAACTATTTTTTTAGGTTATTATTTTTTTTTTTGTAATAAATTTTAATTTATAGTTATATTTTCTTCATTTGTTTTTTGTTTTGTGGGTGTTTTTGTTTTGTTTTTGTTGGTTTTTCATCTTTTCAAATATATATGGTACATATAAAAAACTCCTAAACGGAATTTTCGCTTTTACTAAATTGTTAGTATTGTTTTGTCCATTTCCATTTCCATTTTTTGCATGCTTTTCACAATATTCTTTTAAATATATAGTATTTACATATGCTGCGTATGCGTAATCATCAATTTGTTTCAATTTTATATATCATTATTTTAGTTTAGTTACGTTCATCATTCCGTCGAATCTTCTTTTCGTGGATTATTCAACAAAAGTCAACAATTAAACCAAACCAATCGAACGATCCATCCTACGTTTAAATTAACTTAGATTTTGCATTAGTACTCGTACTCGTATTTAGTTAATTTAGGTTACACATCATAAATATTTGCTTTAATCTTGGGTTTTACTTAGTTAATGCTACCGTTAACATACATAAATAAGTTACCCCTTGTGTTTAGAAGTTCTTTTACGCATGGATTTTATGTTGTTATTAATTTTGCTAATACGTTTGAAATAATTTCATTAAGTATGCTTCATGTCTTGTTAGTATTTGTTATAGGTAGATATTTTTACTTGTCGTATAACTAAATTTAAATGTTTATACCTCTTTTAATCATACATATTCCTCAACTTAAAGACAAGCGTTAGTTACGATTTTGGTTGCAACTTAAACATAATGCACAGAACAGAACATCCAAAAACTGAATAAGTAGTGTGTGTGGTTTGGATATTTTGTTATGCAGGCAGTTTGTGTGCTTTAATGTAGATCTGCACAAATAAGTACATAAGAAACTTAAATAGAGGGATACTCGTAGAAGAACCTTAAACGTAACAACATAGAAAAATGGAAAGTGGTTTGAGGTTGTTTTAGGGGGTTGGGGGGTAGGGTGTGTTTTGAAAAACAATGGATATGCTTTTAGATTTTTGTTTTTGTTTGTTGTGAATATTCATACGAATTATTTAAAGAGTTCAATGCCTCGCAATGCCAAATAATTTATGATGCTCGAGTTAAGAGAAAGTTAAAGCCCAGGCTAAGAGTTAAGTTTGTTTTAGTTTTAGTTTTAGGTTTAGGTTTAGGTTTAGTTCGCCCTTAAAGCTTGTTCGATTACTGGATTCATGTCGTATATGTTTATATGTAAGTGTGTGTAAATAGTTGATTTTTGAATGGGCGCTTGCGACTTATTCGATCCATCTTCGATCCACTTTCCTCCCTCTTTAATACTTTCTTTTGTTAGTTACACGTATGCTTGATAATATATTCTATATATATATTTACTGTTTACTGTATATGTATATATATATATATATATAGAAGTGAGCTTTATATATGTGTACGTGTGTGTACGTGTATTAAACTAATCGTTTATATATATATATATATATATATTTGCATGTATATATGTATGTATATGCAGCTGTTTACTATATATGTATGCCTGATTGTTGTGCATGTTGTTCATTCAGTTTATAAACTCATTTGGAACGCCATCTAAAATCCAGATGTAAAGCGTATGTTAGTTTTGCCATATACAAAAAAAAGTAATATAAAAGAACTCTTCTTTAAATGATTATAAATAAAAACTGTACAAAAATGCAATAAAAATTATATAACAAACAATGTTTGGTTACGAATTTGGTTCGAAGCACACTCTCTGTCCGATCTGTCTGTATTGTATCGTATCTCTGAACAATAAATCAATCAATCAATATCTATAAAACAAAATACTGTTAGTCTATTGCAAGCCCAATTATACTATCGTATATATGTATACGCTATATATAAATTATATATGTCACTTGGTAAAAAATATAATAATTAGAATTATACAATCCGCATAAACTGTTTAGCTTCTAAAACTTGTACACGGCAGCGGCAGCTGCCACCGCAAACACCCCAACTTGATCTCTCGTACAATATTTCCTATATAGAGTATGTGCTATGTCTTGTATACATTGTCTTGTTGTTGGTTTTATGGATATACGTATATGTATGACTATGCGTGTATTTATATATGTATATATATATATACTATACTATATATATATATGCATATGGATTAGACGTGCATCATGCTGCGGGGGGGAGTCTCTTGCGTTGCGTCTTTCTTGTTAGAATTTTTTGTGGCTTTTAGTTGATGCTAACATTACATTTCATTTCATTGCTGTCTCTCATCTGCTGCTTCATTTCTAGTTCTTAGGCTTAGGAAAAGGTCTTTTGCCCGTGGTCTTTTTTTAGTGCCTGCTGCTTTGCTTTACTGATTACTCATCCACCGATGTTGTGGGCGGACTGTAGCTGCATCAGGACGCGCTACGCTGCTCGTTCTCTGGCCTCCGATCTGTGGCAATTTGCAGCAGATTATTGAACTCCGTATCGAGTATTTGGCGAGCCTATAACCAAAAGTAATCAGTAGGATGTTTTTTATGAATGGTATAAGGTCCACTCACCTGAGCATTTTGTGTGGGTATTTGTAGGGCCAGGCCCATGGCAGTGGCATCGAAGCCCTCATCTAGGGCCATCAATGCCCCATGTACACCCGATTCGAGCAGATTGTTGGCATATTCCTGTAAAAGAAACACATTTATAATACCTTTCCGACTCGTTTTAGTTCTCCCGCACTCACTTTAAGTCCTATGCTGCCCACCCAGCGTATGACACGTTCATTGCTCCACACCAGCACATCGCAGAGTCCATTCTCGCTCATCTTTCGCCTGTGCTCCAGCTCGGTGCGATCGTAATTCAAGCGTTTGAGCATTGAGATGCCGTACTGCAGGCTGGTGCGATGAAAACTGTCCACCATTTTCAACTGGCCACGCAAATCCTTCTTGGTCAGATGGTCCAGCATGCGGGCATCGACTAGACACTCCATAAATGTTGTGCGATATTGCGGCAGACCCAGTCCAGGCAGCCAATAGTTGCCAATCCACTCGTGATTCATGTCGCCTATGAAATGAGAGATTAGCTATAATGTGGAGACTTTTTCTGATGGCTTACCAAATGCCAATGTGGTTCTGGAGGTTTGTGGCGCCGAGGGAGAGGTTAATGAAACCATTTCCTGTATGGCCAAACGCAATTTGAGTCTGTGCAAGGGATTGCTAATGCCTGATGGAAAGATTTCACAATTAAATCAATAAAATAACAATGAAATTATTGATTCTGGTGCCTTACCAATCTCTCGCTGTATTTCCGTATCGCTGAGGGCACTCATAATGGCACCCGATTTGACATTGGCCCGACAGGCGGCCACATACCAGGCGGGCATGCCCACCCACAGCTCCAGCCAGGCCACAATTGTGGGACCATTCCACAGGGCAAACGGTGTGCCCGCCTTCATGGCCTCACCCAACAAATCGTTGCGATAGTCGTGCTCTCTGTGGTGGAGAGAAAACAAAGTGAATTAATTTCCTCTGCAAATAAATCTTTAACCTTTTTTGTGTGCTTACTTTTTCTGCCTGCCATAGTCGACGCTGCTGATCTTTGATCCCTGCGCACTGGCAATCCGCGGCATCATGCCTCCCGTCATGCTCATGGCATCGTAGTTGGAGTCCACTTCGCTTAGGCCGATCGATAGGTTGCCAATGGACATCATGCTGGGCGAACCATCCGGCAGCGTGTCCTTGACGCCCTTGACCTTCTCCTTTTTGCTAAAGAAACGCCCAAGAGAGGACTTGATGCCTTTCTTCTTTTGCACGGCCGCAGCGGCGGCCTCTCTGGACACGCCCGAGGTGGGTGTCTGCAGCATGGACATGGAGCCCATGGTGTTGTAGTGGCGCAGCGATTCCTGGCTGCCGTAGCGCGAACTCAGAGGCGACAGGCCGTAGCTGCCGTGACTGCTCATGGCCATGTGGTTGTGGTTCTGCGAAACAGCCGCATTCGGGTTCAATCCAATCGAACGACGACGCAGCTCCTCCTGACTGTGGGCCAGGGCCTGTGCCACACGCTCCAAGCGCATCGAACGGGCCGTCAGCGGTGATGCAGCACCGCCAGAGCTCGAATCGCCAGTGGTGGACATGCCCCCATGGAGTTCCTCGCGTGAGGCATCGCTGGACAGCACGGGCAAGTTGAGCTGCGGAAGAATCGAATTAAATGGGGTCCCAGTGAATAAAGAATATCGCCTTACCGTATGATATTTCTGTATGAAATCCCTTTGCGGGCTATTGGGAGTGCTCCTCCCACTCATTTCTGGACTCTGCCTGTCCATGGACCGTCCGCGGGCCAACAGATTCACATGCTCCAGGCTGCCGACCCGCGATTCCAGCTCTTCGGCTCGCGCCTCAGTTGACTGCTTCTCCTCCTGGATCAATCGAATCTCATTGTTGATGGCATCCAGCTGCTCCTGCAGCATCATGGCCAGCGTCTGGGCGTCCGTGTGCCCCGATGGCGACATCATGTCCGCCGTGGCTGCCGCATAGAGCACATCGCTGTCGTCACAGTCCGCCGCACTGGCCACCAGCTCGTAGGCCTGCTGCTGGGCATGCGCCGCCTGCTGCAGCTTCTCCCACTCCTGCTCGGCCATGGAGCGGGCCAGGGCATTCTCTTCCGTCAGCCGTGACTGTTTCTGGCGCCGCAGCGAGTGCGTCTCGAAGCTGGCATGCGAGGCGCTCCGCGAGAACTGGCCACTGCCATCGATAACGCTGCTGGGCGAGAGGCTGCGGGTAAGGGCCTCCGTCTGCTGGATGTTGTAGGCGATCTCCTGCTGCAGCAGCTGCCGCTTAAAGTTCTCAATCTCCAGGCGCGTCTTGGAGAGCTCCTTCATGATTTCGCTCTTCTCGTGATGCAACTCCTCGGCCACCTTGCGCGCCTTCTCCAGCTCCTGCGTGAGGGCGTTCTTCTCGTCCAGAGCATGCATGCGCTCCTTCAGATGCACCTGCAACCGCTCATTGGACTCTGAGAGCAGCTTGTCGACCGTCGAAGACAGACGCAGATTGTGCTCCTCGTTCATCTTGAGACGCTGGTTCAGTCTTACAACCTCCGTTGTCTTCTCGTCCAGATTCGTTTCCAGTCCCCGGATACGATCCTCGGCCGAACCGTGTCTCTCTTGAGCCTGAAATGTGTGTTTGTTTTTGGAGCCAAAAGAGATTTAGTAATCACATTCCACAATCGATAATGTTGCAATGAAAAATAAAAGAAATTAGTAGAAAGTTGTGCGTGGAATGAAAAGCTAAAGGTGAGGTTTAGTTTCGGTCTGATTTTGGTAGGGAAAAAGAAAGAGTTCTTGTGCACTTAGAAGGGGGGATTATTACATACATAGACAGAGAGATGGGTAGATAGATAGACAGAGTTTTTACTTGTTTTGTGTAAAGTATTGGAGTATTGGAGTATTGGTACAAAAAGAAAGAGCTTTAAATTAAATAGAATTGAATATTGAATTGAATTCGACTGATACTTGGTCGTCGGACATATATGGGAACCTGGCCATGGCGCGCATATTAGTTGTTCGAGTGCATACCTTATTTCCTACCTTAGTCAATGCCTCCATGCGGGCCTTCAGCTGCTCTTCCATGTCGGGCTGAAGTTTGGCATGTTGGGCAAGCTTCTGTTCGGATAGCTCCAGTTTCTCCTCAATGGCTCCGATCTTTTCCTCGTGCAGCTGGATTATTACGTCGATCGATATGTGGTTTCGGTTTTCGATTTTTGTGTGTGTTTTGTTGGGGGTAGCAATAACGTGGTGGGTTTTCGATTAGATGCAGTTGATTAGTTACATTTGAGGAAGGAATTTAGTGACCGATAGCCCATTTGCATGTCTTTGGGGATGTGCACCCGTGTACCCACCTTTAGCTGCGCCTCCTTGTGCCGCAATTCCTGCTCCAATTTCTCGTTCAGATCATGCAGCGATGTCGACTCGCGCTGGGCATTCACATAGCGCTTCTCCAACGTGGTAATGCGCTCCTCCTGATCCTCCTTTTGGGCCACATTCTCACGCAGATCACGCTGCAGCTTGGAGCACTGATCCTGCGCCTTGCAATGATCCTTTTGCACCCGCGACATATTCTCCTCCAGTTCGCTGATTTTGTTGTTCAAATCGGAGACACGTCGCTGCCATTGCGAGAGCTCCGAGGTCTGTGGAATGCAAGGGAAGGGGATAACACATGTTCAGCAGATGCTGTATGGCTGCCTGCCTCTCTCTCTCTCTGTCTCTCACCTGCTTCTCGATGATCGTCTGCAGCTCGTGGGTTTTGGCCGCATAATCATTGAGCTCGTTGGCCTCCCCATTGACGCCGCCAGCTCCGCCCACGCCGCCCGCCATCTAACGAAACAGAAATCACAAAACGAACGGGAAACGGTTGTAGATTTGGGCCTTAGCCGACACGGTTGATTGCACCCGCGAACGCACCTTCTCTTTCAGGCCATTCTCAGTGCCGCCGCCTGGAACGGAGCCACTCCCTGTTCCCGCTCCCGTGCCCCCTGCCTTGTACTGCGTCAGCTCCTCTTTGGTTGTATTCAGCTCCTCCTCCAGCACATTGTTCTTCTCGATGGAGAGTCGCAGTCGCTCGCGCACCTTCTCGTCCAGCGCCTTGTGGTGCTCGAACAGGGATTTCAGAGCTTTGAGCACTTCCACCTCGCTGGAGACGCCGCTCTGGGCGGCAGCTTGCCGTTTCACCACTGTCATTCGAAGGGAGCGTTCATGCCTCGACACCAGGCACTCCAGATGTTCCAGTAGAAGCTGCGAGGAAGAGAGACCCACATTTAGCAATGGATTTTGGTATGTACTTCAAGGCGGGGATCGGCCCCAAAGCTTCTTACCCTGGTATTATTACGTTCCGCCTTGAGTTCGCCAATCTCCTCGTCGCGCTCCAGCAAGGTCTCGCGTGCCTGTGTCAGTTCCTTTGTGAGTGTGGCAAACTCCTAAAGGGATTCCAGAGATTAGTATTTCCTCCCGTTCAGAGGCACATGCTCCACTCACCTGCGGCAGATTGGCATTGATCTGACGCTGGAGACTGTTACGCTCCTTTTCGACATCCTGCAGCTTCACCTCCGTGTCGCCCAGCCGCTCCTGCGCCTCACGCAGGCTGTCCATCAGCTTGTCCCGCTCATCGAGCATGGAGACCATCAGCTGCTCGAAATTCGCATCCTCGCCGCTGAACTGCGAGGAGCGCTGCGATATGCTGTCCTCCGAAATCGTGGGCATTACGTCGCACATCATGTTCCACATTATTTACTTGAGGCACGCCAGAGCACGCCACAACACACACATAGGCATGCAACACTACAATGCAATACAGAGAGAGACAGTGACATAAAGAGTGGGTTGAGAGAGGGGGGACATAAATTCCGATTGGAATTCGTTGGAGAAACATGTCTAATGAGACTTTTATTTTATCATAGGCGCCGCATTGATAACAAGTTTTTCTACACACACACATCCACACTCTACACACGCTCAGAGTCACCCACGCACACACTGCCATACAGCATATACACACAAACACACACACTCAGGAGGAGCACGCACGCACACGGTCTCTTTCGCACAAGTGACATATTTTTTATCATAGGTGTGTCGCTCTCACGCATTTTATAACTACAATTAACTGAAACACACTCCAATCCATTCATTAAAACCAACAGCTGGTCTACAACTTGGCCAAAACGCCTTTTCACATTTACAACTCGTATGTGGGGGACGGCTTTTATGCAAAAAAAAAAAAAAAGGGGAAAAGAGTGAAAAAAGAGGCAAGAAAAAACTCTCCCCTCCGCAGCGCTGCTCCTACGCTGAAAACGTACCCCAATCGATCACACGGCGGCAGGGCAGCAGCAGCAACAACACCTTTTGCCGCTGTCTAGCCTTTGCATATGTCCTGGGACTCTATCTTTTTGCAATTCCTCCAATAATTACAATAATTTCCGAATTTATCGTGTGCGAAAAAAACGAAAACTCGCGGTGTTGCCACTTGAGTGGAAAAGATGTAACCGTACACGGAGAACGAAAAAATCATAAATTCCAAAAATAATTTTACCGGCTGCAGTTTTCTGGCAGCCTCCAGACGTACAGCAACATTTCAGAAGTTGGCAGCATTTGAATTTGAAATCGACCCGCTAGTTTCACCGGAACAACCAAATACTTACTATATATAAGAATTTAAAATTAATGCAATCATAGAAGAACAGCCAATATGGCAAAAAGTTGATAGCAACATAGCAACGACTACTGGCAACATGCAACTGGGAAACATTTGTTGCTGGCAAAACATCGTAAACACAAGCAATGCTGCCAGAAATTAACAACAAAAAATAGCTAAAACCGAAACTATGTATAAAAGCTAAAACAAATATATTAAAATCGACAAAAAGCTCGAATATATTTAAAAATAAAAACAATATTTTATAAATCCCAAATATAAAATTGCTGGATGTAGCTTTAAACAGCTAATATGACAGCATTGGGCTACAGCAGTTATCGACGAAGTGATGCCGATTCCGCTTTTTCTCGTCAAATCTGGCTATTTTTGAACACCAAGTGCAGGAAAAATTATGATTTTTTAGAAATGCGTTTAGCTTTTTCCGATTTTTTTCAAGTTGCCACATTTACATCAAGAGTAAGTAAAAACTGGCAGGCACTTCAAGCAAAAAAGTTTACCGGTCAGCAAAATCTTGTGCGCTAAGAAAAATGGAATTTTTTAGCTTTCTTTTTCTCTTCTCCAAGCTAGAAACAGCTTTTTTCCTGATAAAAAGTTGGCAGCACTGCATCGTTGTATCTCCAGCTCTAAGGCGTTTTTGCAAGCGTTTGTTTTATTTATTTTGTAACAACAAATTAAGACGGATAAACGCCTGGGCCACAGCTAATTCGTTGCCACAAGAGCCAGCAAAGCGCCAAAGCATAAAAATATCATGGGGTAAGGCCTGTTTCGAGTGTAAATGTGTGTGAAATATTGAATATTGTGTGGGAAAAATCGACGCCGTCGGTGTCGCTGACATTTATTTCCATGGTGTATAGCGGGCGGCGTATATATACGTACGTACATTGTAGATGTATATATGTGCAGTAGTAGGTGGCCTGTCCAATTATATATGTATATATAGAAGAGTGTGTGGCCGTGCTTGAGGCGGAATCAAAGGCAAGGCTGCGGGGCCAAAGGCAAAGGGCTTAAGCACATAATGCAATTTAGTCGTCGCCAGTCGCCAGCAATCGCCCACGCAAACAGAACAGGAAGAGAAAAGAACGCGACGCGACGCACGGAATACGCAGCCAGAGAGAGAAGCAGCAGCAATGTCAGCGACTTGGTAATAGATAAGGACACGCATTAAATATTAATTAGGTGGGGGGTTGGGGCTATAAAATGGAATTTTTAATTTAATCACACCTGTGTGTGTGTGTGTCGCATCCACCCACCCTTCTTGACTCTCACTCCACAGCGAACAACCGATTTTCACCTGCCAGGCGCATGTTTTCCATATTGATCCCAAGACGAAACGCACCTGGATCACCGCCAGCATGAAGGCTGTGAATGTGAGCTTCTTTTACGACAGCTCACGGAATCTCTACCGCATCATTAGCGTCGAGGGCACCAAGGCGGTGATCAATTCCACCATCACCCCAAACATGACATTCACACAGACCTCCCAGAAGTTTGGCCAATGGAGCGATGTGCGTGCAAATACGGTGTATGGACTGGGCTTTGCCTCCGAGGCAGAGCTAACTAAGGTAATGGGCTTCATTGTCATCATCGATTGGGTGTACTTTCCTCCGCCTCTTAACGAATTCCTCCCCTTTCTCGTTTCAGTTTGTTGAGAAATTCCAGGAGGTCAAGGAAGCTACCAAAAATGCCATGAAATCGGCCAATGGCTCGAATGCCGTCACGCCCACCACATCGGCGAACACTTCGCCCATTTCCGGACGGGCCATTGGTGCCATGCAAAACGATAACACTGCCATCGATCCGCATACCGTGGAGCCACCAAATATGAGCAACACAAACACACAGAACGCCAATCCGGATAGTCCCTCCCACAAGTTGCTGAACACAAGCGACGGCAAGCCGGACATTGGCTCGGCCACGCCTTCACCACAGCCCACTAATGTAGGAGCAGGCGATTTAAGAGGCGGCGGCGGTGGTGGTGCTGTGACCATCTCCTCGGGCGGCAGCATTGTGGGCATGCATACGGGACCCGGAGCGGGCGCCACAGCCGAGCAGCAGCTAAAATACGAGAATGAACGCCTGAAAATGGCACTGGCACAAAGGTGAGAGCAATGGAGAGGATTCACTTAGGGATCGTAACTCAAAGTCCTTTTTTTTTTTTTTTTTATAGCTGTGCCAATGCCAAGAAATGGGAAATTGAACTGGCGACCTTAAAGAATAACAACATACGCCTGACCAGTGCATTGCAGGTGAGATCTCGGATCTTTTAAGCCACAATCCATTCTCAATCTATCGCTTCTCTCATTTAGGAATCTACGGCCAATGTGGATGAATGGAAGCGTCAATTGCACACCTACAAGGAGGAGAATATACGCCTTAAGCGTGAAATGGATCTGATGCGCGTTGGAGGTGCTGCTGGAGCTGCCGCGGCTGCCGGGGGAGGCACAGAGGATGAACTGCGTCGCGAAGTGGCGGCCCTGAAGGCGCGCACAGAGCAACAGCAGGCGGAGCTGCTGCAGCAGGAACTAGAGCTTAAGACGGTGAACATAACACTAAGGGAAAAGTGCAATGATCAGACTGTAAGTGATAGTGAAATATCCATGCAAGGGCATGGATAGCATCCTAAATGTGTTGTCTCTTTTGTTGCAGCTGGCAAAACTGAGCGAACTGAATGTGGTGTTTGCCAAGCAGCTGTCGGAGCTGTATGCCGTGCAAAAGGATATGGAAAATGTCATACATCCCGTCAAGTGCACTTGAGACACAGAGTCGGGGGTTAAAAGAAAGGTTTGCAGGAGTGCCAGCAGGAGATCTTTCAGTATTTCTTTATATTTAAAGTGTACTCCTTAGGTTTCAGCGCAGGAACAGACTACAATGGCAACCACAACAACTACAACGACATCATCGACCACCACCACCACATCAACAACCACAACTAGTAAACGTTATTTAAGCAATTTTCTTATGGCCGAGGCCGAGAGCACTCTCTCGAATGTCACCTCGATCCACACCCAGCTGCAGTCGTCGCTGTATGAGACCCAGAACACGGCACAGCTGAAAGCCCTCGACAAGCACTCGGCCCTGCTCCAGGAGCTGCACCAACGACAGGCGACACCACGACGCCGCAGCAGCTCAGTGGCCGCTAGTGAGGCAGGTGCTGCTGCTGCTGCCGCCGCGGAGGCTGCCGCTGCCGCCTCTGGTGGGGGGGCCAAAACTGCCACAATACTCGTATCGAAATCAAAAACTAAAACCGGGCTGCCCCTGTTGCTGAAAAATTCCATTAACAATTAGAGAAACAAATCGAAAGAGGGATGAGAAATTAGTCAGCGACATTTTTGTAATCTTTATATATTGGTAGTTTGTATAAAAAAAAAGGACGAGAGAAACGTCAAAAGGAAAACAGGCACGCACCCCCCTTATGTATTTGTATCACTACCCCTCTACCCCCACAATCATTGTAGGCTTAGATTTCGTCATTTGTATGTATAGCGTCTTTTTGGTGCCCTCAAACCCCCCACACCACAGTATTTAGAATCGTCACCACGTTTTGTAGATCTTTGAGCAGAAAGTCAAAGAGAAAACCGATTTAATTCTCGTGCGCGAATATTCCCAGTGCAATATTTATGCAATATAAACAATGATATTATATGTATGTGTATGTGTATGCATGTGCTCTACACACTTTCAGCTAATTGTTAATTAATTTTTAATGAGAGCTTGACAATGAAAACACCTACCCAACACCCAAACTCATTTCCCAAAGACATCAACTTCTATCGAACAAAGCGACAGGCATTTTATTTTGTAAATGTGCTCGAAAAAATGTATTGTGTTTTTATAGTATTTTTAGACGAAACTTTTTTGTATTTTGTAAATCCTAGGCAAAAACTAATTTAAATATTTATTTATTATATTTTTTGTGTATTCTATTCTGTATTCTGGAAACCCCCTCCATCATCAATTTATTGCAATTTATATTGATAATTTCACTCACATTATACATAATACTATACATATATACAATATAAATATATGAATTTAACGTATGTATAACTAAACAATGACTTAGACGACGAACATACTAAGAAAAGAATGCAAAACAGAAACCTTATATGGTAGATAAAATAAAGAGAATTTTATAAATGAACAAAAAAAAAAAAACAACAACAAGAACAAAACGAAGAAGAGAGAGGGAACAAGTCCCAGTAAAATAACGAAAACACTAGCAAAGTAATTTAAACGAATACCAAGTCAAGAGTCATGTGGAAAACTAGTTTAATATATTAACAAATTATATAAATATAAATAAAATAAAAATGCTAACTCGGAACAGCCAGCAGCAAAATAGTACATAATATAATCCTCCTTACACACCCACACAACAACAAAACAACCAACACACCCACTAAAAACGAAACCCACTAAACGAAACGGTTATGAAGCGGTACTGATTGTACATTTGCGGTTATATTCAAGCCATATTTGTTATGCAGCATTTGGTGCATACATATACATAATTTATCCCAGTTGACACGCAAATAAAATAACGAAACGAAAATGAACATGTTGAACATACAAAAATTAAGCAGTTAATAATAAAAAGCAAACGAAAAGCGAAAATATACATAAATATATAAAATAAATAAAACTCAAATTCAATCCAATTGGTTACTCATTTTAATTCGAATTAATTTTAAAATATTTCTTTTAAGATTATCAAATTGAAAGCCACGAAAGAAACGGGCATCTTGGAACATTTTCCATCGGATTTTGAATCTGATAAATAAAGCTAGACATCTTGTGATCTTCGGGGATTTTTAAGCCTTTATAGAAAAGTCCAACCAAAACTTTGATGCAAAGAGATCTGTAGAATTAAAAGTTTCCCAGGAATCTCTGCACTATTTCAGGAGAAATACCATTTGAACAATTTCTCAGATAAGGACTATCCTTTCAGTGACACTTACGTACAGTGGGGGGGACTCAATAAACTTTTATATTTATTTATTTAATGGTCACACTATTTACTAAAATATCCTCCTGAAGATGTGTGTAGAGACTAACTTATTCATGCGCTGGCGGTTAGGTCGCCAATCGCACCGGGGAATTTGACTCGCTATTGTGAACGCTGCTAACGGTGCCCCATAAAATTACGTGTTGTGTAGCCTGGTATTGGGTTTAACCATTGAATCTGTTCTGGTGATTAGTTATGAGCTCAACCGGGGACTGACATGGCGACTAGGTTTGGTTTGGTGGGTGCTTGTTGGTAAGACCCTAAATTAAACCCTTTGATACATTTTATATGCGGCAAATGGTAGGGGGTTCGTTATAATTGTGACCGCGTATGGTATGTTGATATAAATTATTTTTTTTTAAGTGGGTTTTTGACTGGTTGTTTTATTATATGTAGTGGATTATGTCCTAAAAGTGTTCCAGATAATCTCGTAGTGCATCTGATGATTTTGATTTGTTTGTTCAACGATACTCAAATGTTCAAATGGAAAGAATATGTATTATAATCTATAGGAAATTTAGATATATTTTGCTAGACAAACAATGATTTATACAACTCGGATTTGGAGCTTTCCGTCCACTCGGTAGCCTCGTTGGGAGCCATAAAATTAGTGAGCTTATTGTGCACCACATAGCTGGAAGGAAAACCGGGGGGATTAGTAGATGTTTTAACTCGGGATTGGCGGCAATTACTCACCGCAACTTTCGCCCTTTGCTGGCTCTGGTGTCAACCTTCTTTTTCATCTTCTGACGCAACTTTTGGAGCTCCACAAACTGCTTTGTGATCTCACTCATGTTGGACGAGGTGCTGGCCTTGTATTCAATCAATTCGCGCAGCTGCTGATGGTAGAAGTCGCTGTCGTCGTAGACATGGGGCTGCCGCTGCGGTTGAGGATCATTTTCTTGCTGCTGCTTCTCCGGCTGGTTGCTCTTCAGCGTCTGGGATTTCTCGACGAGTGCCTCCCGATTGGCCAGGGCACTGTCGATCTTCTTGATGATGTCGTAGTCCTCCTGCAGCGACTTTCGCTTCAGACCCGCTCCTGGCGTCAGAAGTTTCGTGCGATCGTCCCACTTTAGCAACACTTCATTGCGGTAGCCCGTGATGTTCTGGAAGTTGCTTTGCAGAACATTCGCAAAGACTTTCAATGGTGGTTCTGTCTCCTCCGCTGACACTGTCTTTCGCTTGACCGATTTCCTTGTCTCTGAGTTCTGTTGACTGAGCGCCGCTTGCAGGACCAGCAGCTGCTGCAGCAGTTTCGAGGAGCGTTCCTTGGCCTCGCTCAGTACCGACTGGAGTTCCTCGTTCTCGGAGCCAAGGGTTTTAAGGGTCTCGGGCGGTGGCAGCTGATTCGCTTTGCTTGTGACCTTTTGCGTGTTGATGCGCAGCTCAAGGAGACGCTCCCAGATGCGTAGTTGGTTCTGGAACGCAGAGACCTTTTTGGATTTCAGCTTGGGGATTCGATTTCGACATGACATCAGAGGGTTTGATGCTATCATCAGCCTCAGCCTCTTCATCAGTGTCGTCGTCGTCATCGTCGAATTCTTCATCAGTGTCGTCGTCGTCGTCGTCGAATTCTTCATCATCCTCGTCTCCGCTGTGCGCTATTTCTTCGGTTCCAGATTTTAGCTTCTGATTAAAGGATGCCAGTGCATCATCTTCATCGCTGTCGCTATCCTCATAGGGCACCTCCTCCTCGCTCTGGTCATCCTGCTCCTCCAGTTCCCTCCGACTACTGATCTTTCCCTTGTAGCGCTCACTCTGCTCCGACAGCAGCTTCACATTCCGCTTGCGAATGTCTGTGCGGCGGGCATCGGGCAGATCGTATTCGTCTTGCTCGAAATCCACAACGCGCGGCCCTGTGGCCACATCAAAGTCAGAGTCCTCCTCCGAATCGCTGCCATTGGGATGGGCCAGCAGTTTGCTGACTTTATCCGCCACTGTTTCTGGCTGTTTCTTAAATTTTCGTAGCATTTCTTAATTTTAATTTATTTTGATTTCGGAGCACATGTAAACCAGTGAGACCGTGTATTTATCTATCAAATATACCGCCTGACCATCAGACCAAATTAGCGACACAAATGTAAATTTCACATGTAGATAATGTTTACATGTTTCGTAACGCAGGCACCTGCCGAAAGAGGGCGCTAGCTTTAAATTTTCAACGGAAATCTATTTTCAATTTCGGAGCAATATCAGAGAGATTAGTTTTCAGACTCCCCTATAAAAAAGTATACCCTACTTGCATACATAATATGTATTACATATGTAGCTACATACATAAATTTATGTATGCATGATAAAGTTCCTTAATGTTGACCAAATCATTATCAGCAACAAACAACTTTCGCTCAGAATACCTTGTTTATTTGATCAAATAACTGTATCCCCAAATTTCGTCCAAAAAACCCGAAACTAGTAACCCATGCCCGACGATACCCCAGCTGTAAAATTCGACATCGTGTGGAATTTCTGAAAAATCATCAGTAATGCTAGGGCAAGCAAGAGAGTAACTAAAAATTCAAAATTTTACAAAAGTTTTATTTCGGAATTATTTGTTCTAGATATTAAGTATAAAGTGAATTTTTTTTAAATAATTTAAACTTAAGTAAAAAGTCGGAAAGTCGGAAAACAAAAAAAAAACCACAAAAAATTGTGAGCAAATTTTATTTTTTTCATTTTATATAATTTCTTTTATATAACAACTTTTTTTAGATGTTGCGAAATGTGTCGTTCCTTCCCATTTCAACTGTGCATATACAAAAAGGTTCGTTTTGTAAGAAGTTATTTGATTCCCGTTCGAGTACTAAGTGCACTCACACCAACCCAACAGATTCAACGGATGGCTGACCTCCCTGTTCGCCCAAACTCCAAAGTACCAATGCACAAACCAGTGCACCCACACCAATTTAACAGATTCAACGGATGGCTGACCTGCCTGTTCCCCTAAACTCCAAAATACCAACACACCAACCACTGCAGTTCCCAATGCACCATTTCCACTGTCCAATCACACTCGAATACCCAAAACAAAAGCAAAGGTTCGTTTTGTAAGAGACTATTTAATTCCCGTTCGAGTAATGAGTCCATTCCATCTACCTGGCCAATATAGATTCCATGGATTCCCCCAAGTCGTCATCTCACTCCAAGTTCCACACTGGTTGCAGATTTGCTTGCGCTTCAATTTGAGCTGCGGCTCGGCCTCTGGCTTGGGCTTGGGCTCGGGCACGAAATTCCTATATATTTTGATAATAAGACAAATTTATATTTTGATACATCTAGACAACCATGGGCCATACTGGCCTATGCGTGGCCCGTTGGGGCCGTCCTTTTCCTATATTTTGATACCAATAAATTATATATTTTGATACGAAAAACAAAGGGGCGACAGCCCTCATTTCATAGAGGCTCACAATCAGATTGATACATACAAAAAAAACCAATCCAGAGTCTATCCTAAGTCTATGTTGTTGCAAAGCCAAATTCAAACTTTTAAAGCTGATTTTCATGCCGTTTCGATAATGTACTTAATGCCACATGCTCATTCGTTGTAATTGACAGATTGACCGTCTGTCTTATCAAGTGCGCCAGGTGCATCTTGATAGCGTGACAAGCACGCACACCCATACACATTCATAGCATACAAAAGCGGGTGCCACACAGACCCTGAACATGAACTTGAAATGAAAATCCTTTTGTTGAACCAAACAGTGCTGCCCCTCATTAGATTTAATGAATGGTTTTGTGCCAGCTTTTGCAATTGCGACTTGCCGTCGGTTCGCAGGAGTCCGTTTAGCCGTAGGTTAAATCGTTAGCCTTGGCATAGGACTGCCGGCAGATGCCAGTGGTTGCTCGACGAATCCACAAGTGCTGAAATCTCCGGGAAAAGGATAAACTGCGCAGCGGCTGAAAGTCCGAATATTTGTATCATCAGGAGGGAAAGTCAAGACGTGCCGTGCCGCCACCCAGACAACAGATAAGACCACAAAGTAATATTAAATTTAATGATGTTTCATTTAATTTTATTTTTTTTTATTTTTTTTTGGCCCCCTGCCTGATAACCGAAAAGATGAGCAAAAAGTAGAGACATATGGCGATCGGAAGCCAGGCTGGCAGACAGATAGATTGGGAGCCGGCTGGGCCGGGCCTGGCGTTGAACTTTGAATTTACACACACACACGCACCATTGATTAATGTGAAATTTTATGCGGGCGGACCTGCCGGCGACACTCACACACGCACATAACAGGCGCGAGCAGCACACACAATTGGGGTCGCCCGACTCTGCTACCGTTATCGCGGGGCAGCGGCATTGCCAACTAGAAGACGCCCGAGTCGCACTTTTTTTTTTGTACTTGTACTTCTCTCTCTTTATTAGATTATCAGTTGTTGTCGAGATTTCGATTTCACGGCAGCAGGCAGTGGCACAGCAGCCGCAGCCGCCGCCTTGCCCGTTTAGTCAGTTCCTGCTCGCCGTTCGGTGGAAATCGAAAAAAAAAATAACAGAACCGTGTACCGTTAGACCATAATTGAGAATTGCCTAAATGAGCTATCGATAACGATACAAACACGCGCGTGTGTGTGTGTGTGTGGTGTGCGTGGGAGGGCGGCAAATAAGTGCTGTAAGCCGATCGGCAGTGTGGCGAAAGGTGTGCAAAAAACGTGTAAATTATTTAAATCTTTTTCGATCTATATAGTATGTAATAAATATACTATTCGCGTTCACGGTGCGCCCGCGTGTTTAGAAAACACAGAGCAAAACGGAAATCATAAAATGAGAGGAAAATAAATGCAAACAAAATATTTAAGTACATATGGGAAAACGTATATGGATGAAAAGAAATTATAGAGCACGTACGCGCACTCGTAATCAATGATTATGCCTACAACATGTATATAGATTAAAAGTGATTAATTGACACTTATTGCTAGTGGAAACTAGTTGAATCGCAGGGTTATATCTAGAGCTGTTACAGCACTTGGTTGAACTTTGGGTTGGGGCTTGCTTCAGACATTCTCAAAGTTCATGGAAAATGTTTTCTGCCATTTGCTAGCCTTAATTTACTACGAAACTTGTTTAATTATGTGTATGTTCGCACATTAAAATGCCAAGTTCAAAAGGCATCAAACGCGGCGCGTCCAAACAAATAGACCGTAAACAATTCCCATTCCGACTCAAGGATTGGGATGCTGGGGAGAACAATTTGTCGCTGTTCAATTGAGTGAGCGACCGTACCGTTCGATTGAGCGCAATTGATTAACAGATTAATAAGTCAGCGAGATGCTCTCCACTATAATTATTGTTGTACCAATGCTGAGAAAGACACGACACGACACGGCACAGAGCACAGCACAGCATAAGTGGAATTTTTATTATTATCACTTGCAAATGGAAAATATTCCGCAATGCGTGCGGGCAAGGGAGTGTTCGAGTAATTAGTTTAAGGTCGCAGCGCTCTGTGATCTTCATGCAACAAGCAAATCCAAAAACAAAAATCAAAACAGAACAGAACCAAAATAACAAAACAAAGAAAAATACAAATGTTCTTGAACTTATCAAAGAAAAACACACAATCCGGCATCGAGTGGAATTCGATTAAATTAGCTCAATTCAGTTCGGGTGCCGAGAGAGGACTTTCCAGGAGTCCACATTCTGTTTGTGCTCGTATTATCTGATATTCTCGAGCGACTGTCAAACGAGCGCAACGACAAAAACGCTCGTAATTAATGCAACGCAAAATAAATACAATAAAATATATTTAGTAATTTAATGACAGGCCCCCCATTAAACAAAGTAATATAATTCCTGAAAACAAACACTTTCCTGACCTGCAACCGAACACCGCAGGGCAGTCGAATAGGAACAGTTTCCAACCGAAAATAGCTTCATGGAATACAATAGGAAATCATAAAAAAACTGTATACAAATTACGATTTGGTGCTTCTATAAACACGTTTTGCCTGAAGCTAAACAGACTATGTGGAAGCTATGTATGCTAATAAATATCTTACAAATAAATAAAATAAAAATACATTGAAATTCTCCGAAATAGTAGAAGTTGAGTGTGCATTCTATATGCGTCTATACTTTCGTGGCTTCGTTGATAAATTGAACATTTATTTAATAACAAATTCTATTTTTAATATACAGAAAAAAATAATAAATTAATTAATTAGAAGAACTATTCCAAAATAAAGAACCGAAAAACAGCAACGAAAGTGAATCGATAAATTGATTTAGTCAATGTGAAGATGGCCCATTCCAGTGAGGTAAATGAGGTTGTCTATGATCATCGCATACTCAAGGATTGGTCCAACGTCAACAATACCAACGGCACAATGCACCTCTCCAAGGATATGATCTTCAACGATGGCCATCGTCTGTCCATCACTGTATACAGGTGAGTGCGCCGATACATCGATCGAGAGATCCAGTTAGATGCTCACCCACATCGTCGTTTGAATTGTTTCTATGACCAGAATATACATATGTATTCTCTGAGTTTCCACATCAAGTCACGTTGCTAAGCTTTGGCACCCACTATCTCTAGCATTCTTTTGTCGCTGCTTTCTCAACGTATCTATCAATCGCTGTGTAGATGTAGGTGTCGATGCTGTCCCTGTCTCCGGCTTAGATTTAAATTTTCGTTACAAATATGTATAAATCATGCCTTTGCTCATCATCTCTGACTGTTCCTTCTGGCTGTCTGTCTGTCTGATTTAATAATTTTCACTTGGAATTTGAACGCTATAGTTCAAGCCTAGGGTTCACGTTTTTCAAATTGCAAAAGATTTACAAAATTGATTAAAAGCTGTTCTTCAAAGCAAGACGTAGAAAGTGTTTCACAAAGTGAAATATTTAATAATTGTGTTTAAAGTCGGATACATATATTTATTGTGTTATAACACGAGGAACTATAACTTATATAGGAGTATTTTAGAAATTAAGAAAGAAATTAAGCAGGCAGCAATAAATAACTGACCTTAAGGAATGGTATGGTGAGGTATCTAAGGAGACACTCTCCAGAGTGTCTGCACAAAATCTAGAGATCATCCACTGATTAAATGCATAAATTAGTTGATGTACGAAAAACTCCTCCCCCGTGGGTACGTGATCTAGTGTACACAATTTCGATACACGTTCGCTGATCGCATTTACAGGAAATTAATTGAAACAGAGCCAAGCTCTGATTGTCTACAACTGATCTTCGAGAACTTTATGGCAGACAATTCGTTTTCCTCATTCAATTTACCTTCCCTGGGCTAGACTTCCATCTGACCTACTTATCGAGCACCCACACATTCCACACTCGCAGAGACACCCACTTTCCCATTCGGGAAAACTTCTTTAATTTTCCACTCACCAATTTAATCGTTGCCCGAACCTTTTGCCCTGGCTCCTCCCCCGCCCTGGAGCTTGATATGTTCATCCTCTCTTTATATGGGATTTCCTTTCGATTCCAGCATACTCTTTGTGATCTCAACAATTGGCAACAGCACAGTGCTGTATCTGCTGACGAAGCGGCGACTGCGTGGTCCCTTGCGGATTGATATCATGCTAATGCATTTGGCCATTGCCGATCTAATGGTGACGTTGCTGCTGATGCCGCTGGAGATTGCGTGGGCCTGGACAGTCCAATGGCGCTCCACCGATCTGATGTGCCGTCTCATGAGCTTCTTTCGCGTGTTCGGACTGTACTTGTCCAGCTTTGTGATGGTCTGCATATCGCTAGACAGGTGAGTCCTATCCCCCTGTCTGTCTGTGGCCGAGTCTGCTGCGCTGCTCCGTTGACTGTCGCTAATGGACCAAATTGATAGCCAGATAAGGCGGCTCAAAGTGTCAATCGAAGTTTTCTCAACGCTCTCACCATTCCTCTCTCTCTCTCTCTCTGTGTCTAGATACTATGCTATACTGAAGCCGCTGCAACGATCCTACAACCGGGGACGCATCATGCTGGCCTGCGCCTGGATGGGCTCTGTCATATGCAGCATTCCGCAGGTGAGTGTCCAGTCACTAGTCACTAGACCCCCCTCCCCCAGTAGCCAATATAATTATTAACATCTCTGTTTGGCTTCATTGACAGGCCTTTCTCTTCCATCTGGAGGAGCATCCCGTGGTCCGGGGCTACTTTCAGTGCGTCACGTTCCACTCGTTTGTGAGCGACTTTGACAACTGGCTGTATCAGATCGCCACGATGTGCGCCATGTATGCCTTTCCTTTGATCGTATTCATCTACTGCTATGGGGCCATCTATCTGGAGATCTACCGCAAGAGCCAGCGCGTCCTCAAGGATGTGATTGCCGAGAGATTCCGTCGCTCCAACGACGATGTCTTAAGTCGGGCCAAGAAGCGCACTCTCAAGATGACCATCTCGATTGTGATTGTGTTCATCATCTGCTGGACGCCGTACTACACCATCTGCATGTGGTACTCCCTGGACAAGACGTCGGTGGACAAGGTCAACTCGCTGGTGCGCAAGGCCCTCTTTATATTCGCATCGACCAACTCCTGCATGAATCCCCTCGTCTATGGGCTCTACAACATTCGCGGACGCATGAACAACAACAATAATGTGGTGAGTAATCCTCCTCCGAGGATCGATCTATCATTAACCTTCCTCCCCACCTCCCACCCTTTCAGTCGGTGAACAATAGACATACATCGCTCTCGAATCGCCTGGACTCTTCCAATCAACTGATGCAGAAGCCGGCTGCGGCCAACAACAATTTGCTGGCCAATCGTCATGGCACTGTGATGGCCGCTGCGGTGGCGGCCACAACAAAGTTGGCCCATGTTGTGGGCCTAAAGAGCAACGGATCCAATGGATCTGCCACAGCCACGGCCACAGCCATCGCCTCTGCTCTGCCCCTGCCTCTGCCTCTGCCAGTTACCGCACCCCTGGCCAGCGATGATGTGGATGGGGACAATGATGATTCCAGTGTCAGTGTTGTCACCATCAGGTGTCAGTAATCGCCCAGGAGCTGCCACAAGTAATGTCGGTTTCCAGCTGCTAGGCTTCTAGCCTTGCTCTACCCTCCCTTTACCACTGCTCATACTCATCTTGTATTTTTACGACTTAAACCTCATCTTCAACCTTGTTTTCAATTTCGATTTTTGCACAGTTGTCGGCATAAAGTTTCGAATTTAACGTTGCGGTCTTAGTCCTGTCGAGGGGTTGCAGTGAAGGGATAGAAGATATTCAACTAGGATGTGGCACATTAGAAAACATGAATCAATTTAATTGAAGGACATATTCCATGAAGAGTAAACATTATTCAAAATTTTAGTTGCATCATAACTTATTGATTCGACTCCATTAAGGGCCGTTGACTGCGGCTTTCTGTTTATTGTATATTAGAGCAACCATAGGTGGCCTTTGTCGCCTTTGTCTTCGGCGTGCACCTTTTCGCCCCCACATCGCACTGCTTTGTCATGAAGTAGGTGTTGATCGCCTCCTCCTTCTTCTCAGGAAGGCTCTTGGGCAACAGCCTGGCCGTGACTCTGCCGTTGGGGCTGGCCAGGAACTGAGTGGTGTACAACACATTGCCATCGCTGTCGATTACGGTCACCTCGTGGAGTATAGCCCCCTCCCGGACTATGGGTCCCGACGATATTGTTGTTTCACTTAGCCCCATACCCTTCACCACGTTCTTCTGCGACTCCAGATCGTATTCCTCCTGCAGGATATAGCTGTAAATCACATGTTTGCGCCAAATTTTCCTTTTCTTCTCCTGCGCCTGTATGGGTTCCTGCGACATTGCGCAAAAGTTCAACTCTATTAAATCTATAAATATGATCGTAATCTAAACCGATATGTGGAATCAAAAAGGGAATTTCCTACGTGACATACGTCTCTAGGCAAGCCTTGAGATGGCCATTAGAATGGGATTACATTTTCATTCTGCACCTACAGCGCCATTCAACCAGCAACCCATTTATATCTGAAGATGTGTACATTATATCAAGCCAAAGTTAAAGTTTGCTACCAGTAGCCTCCTTCACTCCTTCTCTTGGCAAAAAATCCACTTAATCAGGTTGAAAAGCAGTTGACAAAATCATTTATTTTCCAAGGTGACGGCTTTCACTGCTCCATCTGGTATCTGTGCGTCGAAATGTCATTAATTTCCGGTTTCCAATGTCTTCTTAACTTTGCAGAGACTTCAAATTAATGAGGAGCTTTGAAAGGAAACGCTAATCTAATCACACACTAAAAAAAGAATTGCCTAACACAAAATCAACCATAACACAGCAACAAAGAAAAGAAGCCTTTCTAGCCCTTTCAATTATGCAACACCTCTCCGAGACCCAACCCTCTATATGAGACCTACTTAAGGGGCGACCTAGCCCAAGTGGTGGCTCATTTGGGTTAATGCTAGCTTACATCATGCCCATCCATGCTCACCCACAAGAGATCCACTCCACTCCAGCACTCCACTCCACTTAAAAGGCCATTCTCCAGCCACATATCATTTTGTGTCAACTCATCGCAGAATCCCAAGCTAAATAATGATTGTACTTTCAGTTATGGCCACTCCGTTGAACTGGTCAGTGCGGCGGCTAGGTAGACAACGAAACCACCAGAGATGGAGCACATGGATCATTAATGGGGCATCTGCTACTGTTCATCTGGAGAAGTCGGCTCGGAACAAAGGGCTCGGCTCTAACGAGCTTCGTATAGATTCTTTTTGTATTTGCATTTAGCTAGCGACAAATTAAAATGTTATCGAGACAACAGAATGCGAGTGGCCGATCGAATTGAGTTTCCGAATAGCTTGGGCTTTAAGGCCAAAACCAAAACCAAAACAAATCCAAATGTTATCGCAGAAATAAAAAATACGCTTAAGACGTAATACCGCGTACTATTAGAGATACTCTAGTTAGTTGGCTTATTGCTTAATTTAAATTAATTTATTCATTTAACCAAAACGACACTAAGCGAAAACCAAATAAAAATATGTGAGAAAATTATAGAAAAATAGCAAAAATATCACCCTATGGAATTTTAAATTCATTTTTGTTTGCCCTTTGGGCCCCCATAGTTGGTTTGTTTGTATATCGGAACATTTGTTAAGACGGCGTTAATCACTTGGTTTATGGCCAGAGCCCTGCATTATAGCCGTTAATTATACGCTCGTGTGGACTCTTAAATATTTAAAAAATAGCTTACATTGGGCTGTATGGGGGCTATGGGGGTAAACCAGTTCCGTTGCTGGGATAAGATTGTGGATTGACCTTTAACTACTTTTAATTTTGTGCGGCCTTAAGGGAGATAATTATCGATCACGGAGGGGAAAGATCTTCTGAAAGGGACCAAAGAAGGACCAAGCAAATACTAGGAACATACTTTTAGTACTTATTTCAGAACGAATGGCGAATATTGGATAATAATGTTAGGTACTTGTACTTTATGATAACTTTGTTTCATTGCACATATCGATTTAAAAGGATTTTCGGGGGGAGTGGCCTTTCTTAAGCAGCCCTAATTTCTTGGGGCTTTGTGCCATTAAACTGAAATCCAATCCCAAAACAATGTTGCTCTGTTTGGAGGCCATTAAACAAAATTCATGTGAACCCTTTTTTGTTTTAATGTGTTCAGCCTTCCTCTCCGCGTCATCGCCGACATCGTCATGATCGAGATCCTCTGAACGAACGAAGGGCAGGGGATGGAGCTTGCAAGGGAGAGCCCAGACACGATACTCTTCCGAAATGTGGATCGTAAATAAACGGCACGCTCTGTAGGCATTTAAAACAGCCCCAAATACTCGTAAAAACTAGACCCCAAAATGATATGCAGATGTGGCACCTATTAATGGCTACTTATGCACTACAAGTGTCCCTCTCGTTTTTGTCCCCTGCCCTGTCACCCTTTGTGACACCCGGACTGATGCGTAACACGACAGTGGCACTGGCCGAGGAGGGGGGGGCAGTTTGTAGGTGGGGAGGTGCGGTAGGCTGGTGCTGCCACCGACCTGTTCATCATTATGTCGACGGCATGTCAACCAGGCCGCTGCTTTATGTCCAGGGCCTCCATGCACACACATATCTATATCTACATATATCATGGAGTGCGGCGGCGGCACACCCAGAGATCGTATCCCACATCAACGCTGAATATTTTTTCGCTGCATTTCGGACAGCGGCGGCGACCACTTGCTGAAATTTCATTATGTGCGTGATTTATAAATAAGCTCCAAGCTGCATCCCAACATTCCCCCCGGCCCCATCTGTGGTTCCTCTTCTTCTGCATGTTTTTCAGAGTTCCCAGCATCATCATCATCATCATCATCCTCATCATCGGTGGGTACGACGGTACAACAACCCACGCACTTTGTTCCACGACGGCGCTCCAACACGAAACAACAACAACAACAACAATAAACAGCATCTTGTATGTATGTTGAACTCTTGCTACCTCTCTCTCCTCGGACTCCCTTGCCACCCACTTCAGTCCCCCCGTCTTTGGCTGCAGTTCATTTCGTATTAATCATAAAATTGTATTATTAACATGTTTATTTTTCGGTCTTCAAGATTCGATTACATGCATTCCTGCCTCCTCTCCTCCCTTTTGGGCATGAGTTTCGCTTTGAGTGGAAGTGGAACGTGACTTTGTTGTGCAGTGTATCGAAAGTGAGCCACTTTCTAACACTAAAATGGTTGATCGAGTGATCTGAAAGAGTGTGGCTGGGTGGGGGTTTGGGATATTGTCATTTTATGTTTCTGCTGGCTAATTGGGTTACTCGTACCCCCACCCCCATGGCCGGAGACACAGTCTCACCAGATACGTACTCGCATGTCCCACAGCTGGTCAATGCGTGGGATCTTGACTTGAAAGTTGGTCAAATTAGCTTGGGGAAACAGTTGAAGGAGTAACTCGTAAAGTCCAGGGTATTGGGCAGAAGAAATGTTGACAGGAGGTAGGCGGTTTTATTGTGAGAATATCCTCAGAGGTGGATTTGGCATTCAAATTGATTATATGTATTTTCCCCCTTACATACTCCTCTTGATGTTTCCTCATTCAATAAATTTGTAGAGCAAACAAATCGTTTAATGATATTATATTTCCAACTGCCCAATACAATATATACTAAAGCTTATTGCAAAAAAGGTCTGTCAAGTGCTTACCTTTTATTCAAATTTAGCATGAGGGCGTCTCGGCTTAGTCACTGAAAATATAAGTACAAGAACGCATATGACTAATAGGTAGATGCATGTATGAGAAATTCCTGTAAAGAACAGTCGAATGCAAGAATAGTTACATATGTATTTCATCAATCTCCTTACAGCCAAAAGAAACATGGAATCAAGTATATTTTAGCACGAAATCTCTAAGAGAATGTTAACTGCAATGATTCAACGAGTCCTGCTCTGGCAGAAAAATGATTTGGCAACTCTGTATACCCTTCTAAAGGTTAGTATCCATTCCTATTCCCTAAATATGAGTGATTAATTTATGAGAAATCGCTGTAAAACTTTCCCATTCTTCAAATATTTCCGGTAAATACCCCTCAAAAAGCTTCCAGCAAAACACACACAAACAGTCTGGCAACTCTGCCTCTTACGCAAATTTCGCACGTGGGCGTCCCGCTTACTCACGCGTCAAAAGAAACACAAACGAAGACAAAATGCTGCATGTTGCCGCTGCTGCGACGCGTCGCCGAAGCAAAAGCAAAATGCAACAAAAGCAACAGCAAGAAAGAGCCCCACAAAAGCAGCAACAAGTCAACGGCATCTCAACAGCTGAGAACAAAACAAACTGCAATCAGGCAACACGCCAATGGGAAACCGGGCAACAACAAGTTGTTTGTGCCGCTGCCACTGCTACTGCCGCTGCCTCTGCGGCGACTGCGGACTAGTCGCCTTGGCGTTCCCTTCAGAGTTTCAGTGCGCGTTTGCACGTTGAACAAGACGGTACGGTACGGATCGATCAGCAGGTGAACAAACGAAACGAAACGAAACACAACTCATCGAAGAAATCGCATCGGCATCGGCATCGGCATCGTAGTCGCTAATCGAGAAAATGCCCGCTATTTTGGCCCGTGATCTATGACAGCTCTTAAGTGTGTGTTTTTCAAATCATTTGGATCGTCGGTTTGGGGATGGGGCCGCTTGTTAAATTGTCGCTGACAAAGTTTTTGACAGTTCCCAATACCACCCAGAGCCAGTCGCAGTCCTCAGTCCCCAGAAGCATCCTCAGCATCGTTCGTTTTCCATTTCCATTCCGCTGTCAAGGTGTCCCATGTCCCTCCCCATGTCCGTGTCGGTGTCCGCGTCGCGTTTGCGTTCTTGTTGTTAATAGCATAAAAGTGTTTTAATTTTTATTAGCACGAAGACCGCGACAGAGAGAGGCACCAGCACCAGACCCACATCAAGTCAGTTGTGGAGCAGTTGCCGTCAGTGGAGGATCGTCTTCTCCAATAGCCACCGATCGCGTCGCGTCGCGTTGCGCCGCGTTGCATGTTGATTTCGTTCTAATAAAATCAGCTCCCAGAGATCTTCATCGCGTGTGTCTCCCTTCTTTTTTACCTCATTCTTTCAACCTCCAACTCCATTTCTTGTCGGTCGAAACGGATTTATGTGTGTCGCATTCGGATATTTTGAAAAGGGTTTAAAATTATCTAATGCATCCGTTTCCTTATCGATTCTTATAGTGTGAAGACCCTACGATTGTGCGATTTGTTTGATCTTCGGAAAGGAAAATAATAATACAAAAAAATACGAGTATACAGAACCGTTTGTTGGTGTTTGTGTGTGTGTGTGTCAGAAAAGTGTGGAAATAATCGTAAAAATAACTCAACTCAAGTCGTTTCCATTCTAAATTACGAGTTGACAGACGCAAGTGGCTAAACAGCCCAAGGAGCTGTCTCTCTGCCTGTCTCCGACACAAAAATACTTACTGCTCAAACGGAGAGCGGCGGCCACCACCGCACCACGTTGGCGTACAACGTCCTTGACTAAAAGGTGAGTGTGAAGGTTGCCCAGATCTCTTAGATCTCGGCCTGCAAGGCGCTCAAGAGTGTGCTATAAATAAATAGTAGGTTGGTTGGCCTAGTCTCTGGGAAAGTGGGGTAAGTGCGGATGCCAAAGTGGGAGGAAGTACGTTCCTTTTTAATTGTTGGAAATGACTTTGCATATATTACAACTGGTGGGAGAATTATTTGGGGGTACAGGATAAGTGCACCCGAAATAATGATTTGGGAACTTCGTTTAAATCTAGAGAGTCTACACTCTGAGAAAAATGGTATCTCAGGGCTTTTTTCTTTGGGTGTATGACTCGGTTATAGCGTAGAACTTATTCTCATATTTACATAGTAGCAGTGTGCTTAAAACGAGTATTTACATCATTAAAACTAATAACAGATATTGGAGAATCTCAGATATTTAACGACTTAAGCGCCCGTCTTCCCATGAATTCTTACAAATCAAAACGAAAAGAGATAAAACTTAACCAAAAAAGATCTTCAAATAAAATCCAAAATATCACCTCCATATACTCATTCAATACAATGGCTCCTCTCTATCAACTATTTCCCCCTTTATTATCCAATATCCGAAACTCGGTTCCATCTGTCTTTATGGCATGATAATCGCTGCCTTATTGATTGGGCCAAATTATGAATATTTTTTTATATGCGACTCATTTCACCGCCATTTCATATCTGATGATAAATCACGCTAATTGTTGTTGTAATTCAAATGCTATCCGATACATATTAATTAACCACACCCAATAGGAAAGCCACAGAGCAGCGGCCTGGGGCATCTACAGAGCGGCCGACACATTAATCTATTGGTAGATCTTTGGGGTCTTATCTGCATTGGCGCCCATAAATACCAAAGTCCAGTCATAATTTATTAATTACTGGACTTTCCACACATATTTTAAAGATCCGATTTGGGGGCTTATGTCTCTTTGAGAACAATAATTATGTGATCAAATAGGGGAATTGTTTGCCATAACCCAAATGGGGCAATATGCGAACTGGTAGTTGCGGCCAAAACAGCAGCCACAATTTGCTTACTGCTTCACTGTTGACCAAATGTAGCCGGAGACAATGCCACAAATACGTATATTTGGTTTAAATACATTCCCTGGCAATATATTTCATTTGATTTGGTTTGACTTCCCCCATCAAGTGGCCTGCTTCTGCGCAGACGCCGCTCTACTGCTCTATTCCAAAGCGATTCAATTAAAAAACGCCCACAGCCAAGAGCCGAGAGCTAAAAGATCTCCATAACAATTTATAACTGCCTTTCCACGATGTCTCTCAGAGACTTGCGTTTATTTTTATTATTTGAATATATTACGACAGGCAGTGGCAGTGGCGTCGTGACCTGAGGGGGATTGGGTCTTCAAGAAGGTTCGAGTATCGTAATTTACTTTGAACTTGAAAAGGAAAGATTTACTTAACTGTTGCTTGATAAAAGCAGCAAAATTAAAATGCAAGATCTAAGGATAAGAACTTAAACGTGTGTCTTCCAAAAGGTGTATGTTTCCGAATGAAGATTTTTTATTGGCGCGTGTTCCTAGTGGAGCTATGCCAGTTGATGGTGGAGTTTAACGATTAAAGGCCATTCCCTCAGCTACGTTAATAATTCATCTACGACCAAAAACTCTATAAATAAAAGTCAAAAAACTATTTATTCGCCACCCATTCAATCCATTTCTCTAAAACCCATTCAGATGACTCAATAAGGCTAAGATCTCTCTCTCTCTCTCTCAATCTCTCTGGCTCATTCTCGTTGTGCAGACCATATATAGAGTGTCTCTTTATTATTAAAACATAAATAATATTGCTATTGTTGGAATTTCCGCTTGGCACAGCGAGTTATGGGTTCGTTAACAAATGCAAATCAAGTGGAAAATTGTTGCAGCAGCAAATTAGCGCATCGTCAGTGGATAGTCATTCCAACAACCAATTTCCGACCACTTGCGGGGTACAGGGCTAACAAATTTTTTAATTCAAAAATTTGCAATTCAAATAAACCTTAGTCACAATAAAAGATCAGTCTTCTCTTGTCTTTTTGTGTTATAATATTTGGACTGGCGACTGACGGCGTCAAGTGTGATTCAAACTGAATTCGAATGAAAAGTTCGGTTTAATGGTTCATCAGCATAAGTTAATGGGTTTTCGGCTTTTGGCTTAATGATGGATTAAACATATTCTAAAGCGTTTTGACAACCTCACCAACACACAAAACATTAACGAAATCTACGCGCTTTGGCAAGGCATAAAATATATCATTTATAACCTGTTGATTAGATCCGAATGGAGAGGGAAGATATCTGCGTCGCTGTTTGGTTTGGCTATAATTTGATATTCTGCGCAGATATGCAAATGTCGTGGAGGAGATTGCGATGCGAGAGGTGTGGTCCGGCAAACACCTGACGATATCGTATAATTATATAGCCACCATATACGTGGCATGTGGTAGATGGTAGTTTATTGCAATTTAATATGATTTGGGACAGATTCTAGCTGCCGGCTATATCTAATACGTATTTAAAGAATGTATTTTTGTACCCATGAATAAATTATTCATCCGTCATTTCGAATTAGCATAGGCTGGAATGTACAGATGTATCTACAAAGAGTTACCTATAATTATTTTCATAGCATCACCAGTTTTGTGTTTTATTTTCATTTAAATCTCTACTCAATGAGTTTTCGTATTTCTTTTTCCTTTTAATTACATCCCTCTATAAATAATTATACCCAACATTTTACACTTTGTTTTCTTCGATTGAGCAACTTTTGGCAGGTGGCAATTACCATACCACAAATCTCCATCACCCGCCGCCATTTAATTGACAGACCTTTCAATATTATGAAATAGGACTCCGACACCTGAATGGCCAACATTTCAAGCTGTCAACTACTGCATTTTTGGGTGGAAAAATAAATGTAGAAAAATCCGAAACGAATCGAAACGAAACGAAATTCAAATCGATACAAATACAGAAATCAATGAAAATGAGGACCCGTCAAGTGCCGTTCGAGTGTCGCTATTGAACTCGACTTTGAATCAGGGTCCCCCGGGGCTTTAATCGTGTCACTTTCACGCACTCCCCAGACACTCGCGCGCACACTCGACTCGCGCGCCGGAAGTTATACAAAGTCCCATTATGATGATGAAACCAATTTATCAAGCAGCAAAAAATCAATTCAGTTCAGGCTGCAGCTCTTTTGGCCTCCAATTATTAAGTGCCTGGAAAATATTAGACAAAAGCTAAAGAAAGTTTGCTACAAATGAAAATCCGCTGAAGAATTTCCCTAAGTGGCTTAGTTGGGTCTCCACGCTCTCGCTGTGGCACGGCACGGCTCGGCTCGGCTCGACTCGGTTCGGCTCTCCCTGTGTCTGTATCTCTTTCTTGATGCCGGGGATGCGTAGGCGCCGTCATAGATTTTTTCCATGTCAAACCAGCATCTGACAGCAGGTTTGCCAGCGGCAGAGGCAGTACAGTACAGAGCCCCCGCACCGCGTCTCCATCTGTGGCTCGAACTGAAGTTTTCGGCTGAGCATTTAAGCGCGGCTGATTTGATTTCAGTGACACGACGCCTGCGGCACCAACGGCTAAAGCTTCGGCTACGTTGACGCGAAACTTGTCCTGCCCACACGCGACTGCAGCGTAGCGTCAGCGGCAGCGGCAGCTGTGTCGGCAGCAGCAGCAACAGCGGCAACAGCAACAGCAGTCGCGCATGCGCAGTAGCTCAGCCCAGCGTGTTTTTTTTTTTTTTGCCTCTTTTCGTTATATTTTTTGCGCTGTTTTTAAACGCCCTGGGGGACGCGGCCGCTGAGGTTGCATGCTGCTGCTTGCGACCAGCAAAAAGAGTCAAAATATTTGAATTTCTAATGCCACACGAGGGCAGTCACGTGAGTCCATCAATGAGTCGGGGGAGTCTGAGACGGGGATCATTGTGCATTAATATAGTGTTTGAAAACCCCCGATATTTGCATACACCTCGACCAACCCTCGCTGCCCAGAACTCTGGTGAAGGTTCCCCAACTGCTGCCCCCAGGCAACGGCTACGGCTACCCATTCGATCTGATGAAAATGACTTTTCCGATAAGCATCAAATTTCCTTTGATGATAGACCAGAAACGCCTTTTGTCACTGGCAGTCGCAGTCACTCTCGTCTGGTTGGTGATGACGCTAAACTTGTTCAATCGGCTCTGTCGGATCAGTAAGGGGTCCAACCCGGGTGACTCTGGGTGACTAGTGGGTGAAGATCCCATCTCGTTGCATCTCTCTCCCCCTCCCCCACCGCCTCCTGCCTAACCAGAACCCCTCTGGCCTGCCCAACGATGCGGTTTTTGGTCGTCAGTTGTTGGCTTTGCGGCTTCCGTGTGCATTTGCCTTTTGCTTAATTAAATGTCAATCATTGTACGGAGGGTGTACTCCTCCTCTCGATATGCTCGTAACGACGGACTTTGTTTTTGATTTGTCCGCTTTATTAACTTGATGTGGCGTCGTCGTCTCAGCGGCAGTTCATGTGAATATGGATGTGCATGTGGATGTGAATGATGTCGTTGTGATTCTGTTTGGCGTCTCCATGGCGGAGGGTCTTATAGTGTGTTGTTGAATGCGTGGGCACTGGACAGAGATATATCTCTGTGTCTCTGTGTGCCTGATATATGCATGATCTATGCCAGACCAATGGCATTAAAAAGTATTTAATAAATTTCAGGCCTGAGGATTATGTGTTTAGGTGTTTCCATTCTCTGAAGGTGTCTCCCACTTCTGGTTTCTTTCTTTGTTTATGTGTGTGAGTGTGTTGGTGGGGGAGGGCGGATTACTTGGTTGACATTTGGTGGGAAATGTTCTGGTTGTGGTTTGCGGTAGCCAGCGGCTGGACAACTTAACTGGCTATTAATAAACGTTTCACTGCACACTTGGCACAGATCTGAAGCACTGCCCGGGTTAAGTTCTAGGTAACCTTTCACAGGATTGATCGACTTAAGCCTCAAGAACTTATGGGTAATGGTCGGAAGAAGATGGGATTACTTTCGGTTCAGTTTTTCATCTGTTAAGATGATATTTCAAGGGAAGAATATCTGTGCTGGGGTTTTCACTCAATTTAGATATTGTTTTCAAGTGAATGGTCGGAAATGATCGATAAGATAATTAATGAAAATCTTAGCCAGAAGCTTTTTCCTTGCTTCAGTATATTTTCACTTTATGGGTAGCGGAAGGTTCTTTTCCCGTACCCTCAGATATGTACACGCATCCACTTAATCCCCTTTCGTAATCCTGCCGTCATATGGCACATAAAAACATTAAAATACTCCCCCAAATACTCTCTGCCAAGAAGCTGCTGTCCTGGCAACTCTTTTTCTACTTTTACTGCCTGAAGGAGCGACTGAGACCCATAAGAACTTGTGGTTATTGTGGTGGTGCTCTGGTAATTGCGATTACACCCATAAACGGAATAGATCCTAATGCCACTGCCCGCCCGACGACTGACGACTGAGACTTTGTGACTCAGTGACATTGTAGCCAAGAGAACGAGGAGCAATGAGCCAGCAGCAGCAGCAGCAGCGAGGGGACTGCTACTATAAATCCATAACTGTCAGTCAACATTTTGGACCAGTATCTGAGACGTTGTCGTTGGTTTGTCGTCTCTTGTATGGCCATAACGACATTTGCTTTTGGCTTTCTGTGGACTCTGCTGTGGCTCGGGGAGCATCGACGACCGTTACTACATTCCTGGGACACCTTTGAGCCACAGACCTGAAGCTAAAGCTAAAGCTGAAGCAAACAAAATCTTGGCCACATTTCTTCTGTTTATTTAAGCATGAAAATTGTGTAATTTCTTGAAGACGAGACCTGGGGTAAATTGGATTGGGGTAAATTCTCCCAATTGGATTTGGGTTTTGTTTGTGTAGTTTGTGTATAACACTTCATGACGTTTTTGTGGGCTGCTCAAATTCCTAATTGCAACTGGGGAATTAAAAGAGGGAAAATGCATCAGCCATTTTCAAATTCACTTTACGATTTTGCCCCGCTCGCTTAATGCCAATCAGTGCTCACTTATTCCGTCGAGCGGTCTTCCTAAATTTTATTTTATTTCATAGATCGTTAAATCTGTGTATTACACAGAATTTATGAACACTGAAAAACAGAAAATGGCAGAACTTTAGTTGCTCTTTGATCGCTGAAGATTTATGTGAACGATAGAAATTGGTCTTCGATTGACAGAAGCCGTTGCAGGAGAAGCTGTCAGATTGATGGGGTTTTCTGAGGAAAACAAAAAAAAAGTCTAAACAGTTGTAAAAATTGTGTTGGTGGGCAAAACTTGTTTGTGCTTTAAGATAATCTAATCGAATTTCAGATATTCGAGCTATTCGAGTAGTATATCTTACAACATGGCTGAGTAAATTATTCCGCAATTCATTAGGCGATTACAAAACTGGAAATGGCAGGCGGCATCTATTTGAGCAGTAGATAGGAAACCCGATCTTCAATTGCTTCATTTGGAGCTCGAAAAACTTCAAATCTACTTTTTGGTTCTGAAATTCATTTAGGAATGAAACTGTAGGCAAAATCGGAGTACTTTAAAGACGAAACTCAGTTCATTTCTAGATTTCTCTCACGTGAGACCCCAACAGAACTGAGACCCATTCATAAATAAAATCCATATATGGGACCTACTCTCGCATTACACTTCCAGGAATTAAATTAAAAAAACTGAAATATTTCTTTTGTTTTGTTCAGCATCTAGCGAAGCGCTTCCATCAACCTTTCCAGCGAACTTCCGCTCGAGGAAACACCTGAAAACACAGAAAGGCAAAATCCACACTGACTTACAGAATTAACCAAACATTTATTTAAGTAAAAAACAGGCAGAGAAGAGACGAAAGAATTATTGCAAAAATCTAACATAAATCTCAAGCAGCTCAAAGAAAGAATCCACGCACATGGAAATTACAGAAAGAAATATAAAACTTTTGCCTACGAAATGCTTTATTATGATGACGCCCACAGATGGCCAGACGAGATGAAAGATATAGAGGGGGGAGATCCATAGATATATATATAGTTATCTAGGTGATACCCGACCAAGTACTTCCGGCAGAGTGGGGGAAACGGGCACAGAAAGTGGTGGTGCCCGCTGAAAAATTTCAAAAATGCTGCCCATGCATTTCATTCGCTGTTTCGGTTAATTCGTTTCTCGTTATTACATTTTTTATTTGAATTTTATTTATTATTTTATGCGATTTTATACGATGCGCCTGCTGCCACCGCCTCGCAATGCGTTTTATCGGGGAATTTTATTTTTAAAACGAAAATAAACAACCACCGACCGACCGACGACTGATCATCTCCGATTTTCTGCTCTTTTTCGTTTCATTTCATGCTTTTATTTATATTACAGCGGACGGACAAACTTTTGTGGCCCCTCCACTGCCATACGTACAAATATATAGTCGTACCATCCCAACCCACAGACCTGCTGAGATTGTGACGATGAATTGGACGCGCGTGCTGCTAATCGGGTTGACCGCCTTGGCGCTGACATTCGTGGAGGTTGCATCACTCTCACTGGATCCAGGTAAGTGTAAAACCACGGCAGAGACTATCCCCATGTCTTCCACTCAACTCTTTTCCTCGCCCAAATTCCATTGTGCAAATGCACTGAAAGAAATAGTTTAAGTTCGACTTTTGCAAAAGTTTAAATGCCGCTAAATGAAATGAAACAAGTTTCGAATCATTCGATGCCAGTAGAAAGTGTAATTTATGGAGAACCCCTACAGCTACTACTGGTTCCCCTTTACACAGTTGCAGATGCAGATCTGGTTGTTACGTTGCAGTAATTATTCCCCAATATTACACAGTACACAGATCTGAAGGAAATCGTTCTAAGTACACCAAAAACCTCTCAATAATGATCAAATGATTTTTATTGCAAGAAATTCCCTCCAGTGTAGGTATGTACATATTTTTACCGTTTCTTTTATGGTCACAAACACGCGAATGATCGCCCAGGCTTTGGCTGGCTGGCCCCAGTGTCAATATTTGCCGAGAAAACGCCCGAAACGCCATACAGACTCGCACTCTCGTGTAGTCTTGGCATCGTATCCAACTTGGCGATTTATGTAAATCTCGGGCTCGAGCTGGAGCTTGAATCCCAATGAAAATGTCGTCAACTGTCAGATAGGTTCATTGGTTGTTGAGCTGGTGACCTCCCTGAAACCCGTAGATGGCGTTGGCGGTGCCCGATCACGAGCACCAGCAGAGAGAGAGAGAGACTCATTCGCTTCAAGCTTCAGCATGCAGTTGGCCCATGCAATTTCTGTGCCCCATGTCCATAGCCGTCCATGTCCATGTCGTGAAGGTCACCCACCCCACCCGGCATCATGAGCCTGTCAAAAGTTAGACAAATAACCCAGCAAATGCGTGAAATTCTATATAGAGACGTCGCTTGATAGATTCTTTTGCCCTGACAGTCCGCTGACTCGTACTCGAATGCGGATTGTGCAAATACGGACCGGACCCCCGACTACGAGTATGTCTTTCGTATTTATTTGGGTTAACATGCCGCTGGATTAGAAGCAGAAACAACCAAGGCGATCTCTCTCGGGGTGACCAAAATAAACAGTTCCATGTTCAATGTGTCCGAATGTCGTAATCTTGTGGCAGGCGCAAAAACCAAATTGCCAATGTTTGTGGATAAATAGAGCAAGTGGCCTGGCCGAGTCTTTTGGTTTACTCTCACCATTAAGATTTACAAACATGACCCAACCGAATGTTATTTTGTCGAGTTTTCGGTATTTACTTAGCTGTTGATTTGGTAATCGATCTGTTTGATTATCTGCTGGAGGAACGGAAGTGCTTCTTAGCTTCTTAGCAGTTCTCTGACAGCGTAAATCCACAAAAAGGGAAGTGTCTGATAAAGTGAGAGATTACTCGCGATTATACCAAAAAGGAATGTTTTCACGCGTATTTTTAGTGTCGCATTTCCGCATTCTTTGATAAATAAGAAACAAATTATTAAAAATACAAAAAAATGAAATAAATAAAAGAATAAAAAAATATATTGCCAAAAGATCCCTTTTAACTAATCAGCAACTAGTTGGCACTATTTAATCATACAATACTGCTTCTATATTCCATGTCCCAACTTTCTTATCCTCTTTTCCCATATATCTATTTCTTTATATAATTAAATCTGTATTTTTGTTCACCCACAGTTGCCTCCGCCGAACTCGAACAGTTCATTCGAAAAGGCGATGTTGTCATATCAACCCGACACATAAGGTAAGTCATCCATTAGGCTCATACTAACTTCAGAGTTTATAATATCTGAGGCCTGTCCTCTTTGTAGACCACGTCGGAAGCTGCACATTTCCATAGAAGCCCTCTTTATGATCGATTTCCCGATGCTGAAGCATAAGATGTCCTTCTTTTTGGACCGCAAACAGCAGCGGGTCACACTGGACATCAGTGCGAATGGAGCCACCGAGTCGCGTAACTTTGAGATACCCAACATCAATGAGACGAGCACCATACGATCGCTGGCCCTACAGTTCGCCAAGAACCGCATCACCCTCTTTGTGGACTGCAAGGCGAGCACGCATCATGACATCGACATGAATCTGGCCAAGCTCTACACACAAATGGATGATCCAGTGATCAAGCTGGTGAGTGGGGTGGATCATTCTTCTGGTGCTCTATTGGGGGTCGATATACAACTGAGAGAAATCTGTGTCTTTCATTGACAGTTCCGTGAGCGTAAGTATCCCCTGCACTTTGATGCGGACATGGAGCACTCCCTGCAGCGGGCCAATTGCCAGAAGGGTCTGCATCGTCGTGGCAATCGACGCATGCTGCGGAACAAGATCACGGAACGTGGTAAGTTTATCTGAGAGAGCTGTCTGCTGCCAGTCAGTCCACCACAACCCACCGATCATTCCAGAGAAGAACAAGAAGCGCGATGTGCGCGGCTGGTACGAGCCAACCATCTCCCGCGAAGGAGTCACAGATCATCGACACCAGGAGGTGCCAACGGACGTTGAGCGTGGCGATATACCCATTCTGCATGGCGATTGTGAAGGTAGGTTGCCCACAACAACACAACAACACAACCACAGCACCACTGCACCACCCATCGGTATTCGTCTGAGTTCCACACAGTTTTTGTCAGCAGCTGACAGTCGGTAGTCCTAAAGCAGTCAACGACTCTTGCCCCAGAGGCGTGGCCTGATCTCTGGAAACTCTTCCGAATGTCTTTGGCTTAGATGCCGCGCTGATGAAATTGTTTGGCTTTTCTCTTGTCCGTTGGCGTTAATGTCACTTGAGGAACATAATTCAATTAAGCAAATGGTGCAGAGTGTGGGTTGGGGAACTGATTTGAGGGATCGTTTGGATTTGGTTTTGGTTTGAGCGGGGGCTTGAAATGTCAATGGCATGGCATGTGTGCGAGACCTTGAAAACCAACACAAGCCCCGCCCCGAAAATTGCAATGGGTATATTAGATTTGATAGCTAAACATAAGTTTTTGATCGATGACTTATTCGTAGTAGAATGGAAAACCCCCTAAATCAGGAAGAGTTTCACAGCGATTTCTACACCATTTCCGATCTTCGAGTGATCTGAGAACGAAAACTCAATTAGAATCAATGTACGAGTATCCTTGATATATCTATCATCTGTATACCTCTTGGGCTGTACAACAGCATGTAAGACACATGGCAACAACTAAACTAGTTCAAGCATCGTCTCTTGGTTACCCATAAGCACATCTGGCCTGTACAAATGTCTGACTTTGTCGGTTGCCAGCCTCCTGCCTGCCTGCCTGCCAGCCAGCCGGAGTGAGTTTTGTCAACATTGAAAACGCCGCCGCCTTAACGCCCAAACGCATCCGTTCCAAGTCACAGATCTCTGGGGTCTACGTCTCTCGATCTCGTTTTGGTTACATTTGGCAACCTTCGTTTCTATCTCGTTCGTCGTCGTCGGCATAGCCACGTAATTCATTCATTACGTTTGTGCCTTTGCGATTTATATGCCGCCCCGGACCGTACCCATGTCAACTGAGAGGCTGCTGAGAGATTGGTTGCGCGGGGCAGGCAGATCGTGGGTACAGATCAGAGCAAGCTACCAATTTGGCGTTGTGCGGCACTGCACTGCACTGAACTGAGCCAGATAAATAATAATTATGCTGGGTCGCCACTAGGCAGGGTACCAAACGAGTGCACAACTTATGCATGGGCTTTGTCATATCTTGGCGTTCATTAGCGTTGTATCTACGTGGGCGCCTTTACCTCTCTCTCTCTCGCTCTGGAGCACTTAGCGGCGACTTATTGGCAAAGACAGTGCCAGTCTTCGATGTGGGTACCACTGCTAGGGTATATATGTAGCTCATATATATATAGCTGCCTGCAAGTGTTGTAATTAATTGCTTGCCAGATTTGTAAGGCATTAGCCAGGTAAACTGAAGACAGTTTTCTACCCTAATGAAGATCATAGCTAGGCAAATTGGTAATGGAAGATAAGAGGATTAAAAGCATTAATCATAGAAATACTTTTCATATTGGCAATTCAATTAGGGAGTACCCTGGCCTGAATAATGTACCTATCCATCTCTAGAGTCTCCCTTTATATTACCCAACGCATTTCCCCAAGATGTCAGCCTCTTCTGAGTTCTCTTTTCAGCTGTTAAGTCATGAAATCGGTATTAATCTGGTTTAACTCGCTGTTTAATTTTTGCCAAAATTAAATCCGCCATATACTTATGTATGTACACGTATGTGTGTATAAGTATATGTTAATTATTCTCCTTCGACTTACTATTGTGCAATCCCACATTAGTGCATCAGTGACTCAATCAATCCATGGGGTCCTGACTCACAGGGAGAGAGTTCGGTGCGGGATGTTTGGTTTGTGGATGCTTGGCTTTGTTGTCCCATTGCATTAAGCTGCACTAAAACCCCTCTGAACGCATTAGCAGCGCTGTTCAAAGCGCCGAAGGAGTGCATTGGAGCGACAAAGCGGATTAGGTTGCAATCAGAGACAGAGACAGAGAGAGAGAGAGGGTCCCGACCAGCCTGTACTCGCACTACATGCTGCATTCGATGTTGTGTGCGTTGTGCATGGGTTAAAATGAGTGCGATTTTTGCATTGGTTAGACCTTAATCTTGTCAGACGCTTGAACGCTTCCCACACAAACGCGGACCCCGGACCCCGTATACCGGAGACCCTCTGTGTGCCGAGGGTGTTCATGAATTATTGTTGCTTTATTTAAAGCCTCAACTGAATGGAACGGAACTCTACCCTCAACTGTTGTTGTTACTGTTGCTGTAATTGTCTGTGTTTTTATTTCAACCCAGACGCCCTCGCACGATCATTGAGCGATTTACTGGCTTTGGTTAAGCTGCTCCGTGAAGACGTCGCCCACCAGCGCCAGGAGATTGCGTACCTGCGTATGCTCTTGGAGAACTGTGCCGGCTGCAAGAATCCCCTATCCGGGGATAATCAGCTGCGACTGGAGCCCACTTGTCGCACGGCGAATCCTTGTTATCGCGGTAAGTGCGCTTTTATCGATAGCTCGATAGCTTTCTACTGCATTCAACATTTTTAAATATTGCAAAACTCTTTCAGGTGTCGACTGTCTGGACTCGGCCGCTGGCCCAAGGTGTGGCCGTTGTCCTGCCGGCTTGATTGGCGATGGCAAGATCTGCAAGCCGGGCGTCACCTGCGCCAACTTCCAATGCTATCCGTAAGTTTTTGCACAGTCCTGTTCCATCCCTGTCTCTCTCTCAAGATGTTGTGTAGAAAATTAACGCAGTTTGTGGAGCTCTTAATGGCGTCAAGGGCGTGGCCATTACATCCACGTTAATTGTATTTGTCATGCTGAGGGCTCCAAGGGCTTGAAAAGCGCCGCCGATCCGGCCAAAAGGTTCTCTCCTCCGACTGACTCTGCAATTATTTGCATTTGGCCTTAATGGCAATTTGATGTTGTTTATGGTTTGATGATCTAGTCAGGCCAGCTAGCTAGCACCTCTCAGTCACACAAATATCCCCATCCACATCCACATCCATATCTCAATCTATATCTATATGTGTGATTGATAAGCAAGTGATGCGCCCATTGAGAGAGGATTCACATTTAGAGGTTTATTTACTTGGTGAATTCTACGAATAAATAAATACCATAAGCAGGTTACACAGAACAGAACAGAGAATAAGTGGAGTGGAGTGGAGTTGGAGTGTGCTTACACCCAGGAAAAGATTCGTCAGATTCGAATATTTACACTTGAATTTAAAATTTCACTCACAAGTTTCATATTTAAATCAAATTAAATTCTACTTAATTTCCATAATTTTGTATTTAAAAACCCGAATATTTAATTTATATTTGGGCGTGTTTCTTTTTACAATGCTATTTTTCTCCAAGTGTAAAAGTTTGTGTGAGTCATTTGAGTGATTCTGAAACCAGTTCCAGCTCTCGCCTCTTCCCATCTGATAAGCTTCGTAGATCGTAGATATGTCAATCCCAATGCGAAGAAGACTTCCTAATCCCTTGTCGCTGCGAGACAGTTTAGTCGAATCCAGCTAGTGTCGGTAAATATGTATTCAAATGATCTTTGTGAAGCACATTTACTATCCAGCAAAAGATCTCTTTGATGTGTTTGCGATACCAAAAATGGGAGTAGGTCTTATCTCTGCTGAAATGTAGGCCCAAAAACTCCCACCGAAAATGGCTGCAGACAAGGAAAACCTTTCACTGCACATAAGTTAGACATCAAGCCACCCACAGCCCCCATATTTTACAACCGGAAGAGTCCAACACAGTCGGAAATCCATAAAATAGTTAAAGATTGTTCTTGGCTCTGTATCTGTATCCGTATCTGTGTAATGCCAAATTTGTGTCAATCTCAATCATCGAATTATGCAAAAGACCCTCAGCGCAGCGGTGGACTGGACCCTAATAAAAACATAAATTCTGGCACTGGAAAATATCATAAATATGTTAAACAAAACTGAAACAAGTTATGCGGCGATGTAACGGTGATGGAACTCAAGAATATTTGGTAGATGCTATTGTCGAACAAAATGCAACAAAACCCTTGCAATACAGCAATCCACAGGCCTGGGAGACCGAAGATGTGAGAGGTCTGAACCACAAATGGCACTTGAAACAGCCGCATAAATTAGTTAAAATGAACCCGCACCTTTGCCATAAGAACCCCAGACCCAGATCCAACTCCAGACCTTCGTCGCTGAGGACTGACTGACTTCATTGTGTCAAAACACTTAAAGTGATTTCTGTTATTTTTTCCATTGACTGGGGGACTGGGTAGCCCTTTGGTAATGCGAGAAGCAAGCGCCTGTGTGCCCTGGGCCACGCGCATAGGAAGCATTCGACCATAAATTTGTGTAAATTATTGAAAAGAGCCCCCACAGACCCAGAGCAGAGACCAAAGCCTGGCCAAAGAACCACCGAGTGTTGTAGGTGTCTAGGGATCGGATCGGAACGGATCGGATGGGATGGGTTTGCTTTTGGTTTGGTTTGTTTGGATTGTCGATGGGTAAGGTGCGCCTCTGGCCGTATTTTAATTTGCATAAAATTGTTTTAAATGTTGTCACGATGCGTCGATCGCCGCCGACTCGTTACTGTCATCTTTCATTATCGATGAAATGTGGCCAATGTGTGTGGTAAGCCGCCCCAAAAACTGAATCACCGTTCCCCCTACCATTTTGTTTTACTCCTCTCCCATTCCCCCAATCATTTTAATTTAGAACCCACCAAATGCCATCTGAATCAAATGCGGCGTCATGGCTGAGAACATGGTCAACGCTTTGTTTGTTTCCACTTTGATTCTAAAGTCCATTCTTTGGCGTCTTTCGGAGACGATCGATTCTATTAAAAGACCATAAAACTTGTGCTAATGGCATGCACACCTGTTGTTGCTTGTCCTTTGTTGCGCAGGTTATCCACAGTGTTGGTTTTTATAGGGGTTAGGCATGATCGTCCCATCCACATCCCTGTGGTGCCCCTCTTTTGTGTTGGAATCCAATATTAGCCGAGGAGTGGTCGGTGGTCGGTCCCTTTAGTAGCGCTCTATATTCATTGAAAAATGTTCTCAGGTATTTCGAAGAACTTATTAAATAAACATGAATGGGGAGTAGAGCAGAGTTCTAGGGATTCCTTTACTTAACATCATGTTGGGTAAGTCCCTATCTGATCCCCCCTTTTATCTCTTAACGCCCTGCCATCATCTTCCAAATAAAGATCTTCGCATATTCCCAGCACTTTCGATTCCACTCTCCACCGGCTGACCACCTGAAAAGCCAATCATAACTTAGCCCCAGGCCGATGACAGTCGAGAGGCGCCTCCGCCCCAGAAATCAGTCCTCCCTGCACACACTTACACTTCTGTTGTTGAATTTGGAAAATTATGCAGATGATGAAATAATCAGCAGTGCAATCAAGACCAAGGGGAGATTATATTACCCAGCTAGAGATAGATATGTGGATATTGGTTATATTGGAGAAAGAGATTCCGATTTGAAGACCGATTGCAGGCTGCAACATGTGTACGGGGCATGTTGAACATTTTTCGAGACAGAATTCCATTTGATTGTGGCAACTTTCCCACAGAATCTCGAATCTCTATGCATATTCCCCCCCCCTCTAGTTGTTTCTCTCTTTCTTTTGGTGGCCCAAACAAAACGTTTACGGCCATGGGACGAAGTCTGGCTGGAAAAAGCAGGAAAACGAAAGAGAGGAAGCAACCGGAGAGGCTGGTTCACAGCTTCGAAAACATCAAAGTTCGGTGGAACGGTGGAACGCATATCTCAGTGGGAATCAAGTTCGCCTACGCATCGGGGAAAAAGTGGATCCATTGATTCCAAGTCGTTGTTGTCGTTGTCGTCGGTGGGTTCGGTTCGGTTCGGTTCGTTTTTGTTGTTGTTGTTGTTGTTGGTGTTGGTGTTGTTGCTGTGGCTCTTGACTCTGGGGCTGCGGCTGTGGCTGTGGCTGTGGCAGCGTTTGACTGCTTGAATTCAAATTAATAGTTGACTGGCAGCGAATCCAGCTCGGGCCAAGTTTATACGCTGAAGTATTTTATGATTTGCAAGCTGCAAATACTTTGAATTTCGTTTAGTTTGGGGATGCCATTGTGTTTCCCTTGGGTATTTGTTGAATATTTGAATAAAGATACATTTTTATTCCCCTCACTAATTTATTTTCCATTAGCTAATTTCTCAGCTAACGTCTACCAAATGTTAATTATTTTTGACGGCAATTTGTATCTTCAACTAAATTCGTAAACGCTCTCACCGCATAAACCTTATATCTTGGCGCACTGCCGTTGTCTCTGCGGTCGTCTTAGCCATGTGCAGGCGCAGCAATGAAAACAAAAACAAGCCCATGCCCAGGAGCCCGGGCCAAGTCGAGATCAGACCCGAGCCACAGATGGAGGCAGATCCGCAGCCACAGCTGAAGTCGGAGTCAGAGTCAGAGTCAAGCAACCTCACAGATAAGTGGCCTGTGGCAAAATAAACGCCGCTTTATGGCAGTTAGCTGCAGTTTGTCCAAGGCGTGCGCCACATAGGAGGAGAGGAGGTGGATTTGGTGCATGGAATGGATTGAGGATGGTGGGCACTGCATGGATCCCCCTGCCTGGCTGCCTGCTCCCCCAAAAGGGAGCCCCAGATACGAGTGGCAGCCAAGTGTGTTTCTTGGCTCTTTTGTTGTTAGAAGTAAGTGCCGTGCATTTGCATGGCATGCGCTACCATTAGAAGCAATTTGGGTGAGGGTTAATGGAAGCTAGGAAGCGAAGTGTAGAAGGAAACCCATAAGAGTTAGGGTTACGATCGATAATAGACCATTGAAAGAACTTTAAGAAGGACTCTTAGTGGGGAAATGAGTGGCTAAAATCTGTGATTAGTTGTCTGCCAAACCCTGACAAATCTCGTACGTCTATCATATATAAATTCCTTCCACTGTAATCCCCCAACCAGAACCCAGGCACCAGATGCAAATGGCCTAAAAGCCTTTGCATGCTTCAGAACCATGTTCACACATTACTCAGGTCCGGGCGCTGCTCCTGCTGGAGGAACCCTTCTAAGGCTCCTTTGGTTGGTGTTTGAACTGGTCTCGACAGCAAAAAAAAAAGGGAACCACAAGAAGGGCAGGGACGCAGAGGCAAGCCAGCAAATTGGAATTATGAATTATGAATGCGTGGTTAATAAAAAGAACGTCCAAGAAGCAGGCAGTCAAGACAGAACATCGAGAGAGCCCGATCCCCAGCTTCAGCTTCAGCTTTAGTGAGATCCCAAAACTCCGAGTGGGTTCGTCATGCTAACTATGGGATAACCATGGGGGAAAGGAATAGCTGGAGATGGACATTGGGCGGGGTCAGTGGCAGAAATGCTAATGCGTTCCTCGATGCGCTCGACTGGATATTTTCCCAGCACTCAAACGATGCCGCAGCAGCCACAGCCACAGACAATATGGTCGAATGAACTGAAACAAAGCAGAAAAGCGCAAAGTGCCAGGGCCAGTGTTAGTGCCACTACCAGTGCGAGGAGGAGTTGGAGGAGGCGTCTGGGAACACAGTCAGAAAGCGAAAACCCCTACGCAATATCCAGCATGGATATGGCTATGGCTATGTCCGTCGCAGTGGACAGCAGCGCGCCTTGACTTAGACCGCTTGCCACTTAAGTACTTAACACTTTTTGCTAATTGCGCGTTGCGCATTGCCCGCTGCCAGTTGGAGGCATGGCAGGCCTATAGTCTAGTCCGCCGTCCCCCGTTGTGGCAGCCACAGCCGAACCCCCAAAATGCTTACGCACACACTCCGTACTCCACACTCTGCAGTCCGTACTCCGCACAAGTGTGTTGTTGCCCACCACGGATACGCCAAAGTCGAGAGCAAAGCCCGTAGGCTGATGAGTCTCATCAACTGACAGCGCCAAAGAATAGAAAAAACAAAATTTGAATCTTTTTTTTTGCTACTCAGGTTTGTTTTTCGTTAAGCCAACGAAAATGTTGTTATAATACTCTGCCCAAAATGGGAGTAGGGAATGTGACACAAGACTTGGGGCCAATTTTAATAGTAATAATATTTCTCCTTATTCTTCCCGCGAGACAATTAAACGATTTTTAAATCTTTTAAAAATAAATTTATATTATTTGAGCAAACTTTTCCCTGTACCTGCTTTGATCACCCAACATTTAATTGTGACACTTGGAAAGAGAGATAATTGTCTTAGAACTCTCTCTTTTGCTTTGGGAGAAGGGAGAGCGGCTTCGCGCCTTTTTTGCATTTTTTTCGCACACACACAAACAAAGAGACCGCGCTGCCCAAATGAAAACAAATTCAAGACGCCTGGAGCACGCAGGGCTTATTTGCAAAGGAGATTAATTAAATAATGAATTAACTTATATAGAACATACTTGTTGCACTTCGTTCCCATTTTTATTTCCTTCTCCCGCTTGGTACGCCCCTGTACCAGACACACGCACATTGTCTCGGATTAAACACGTTAAAGTCATGATTTTTGATAGTTTTCACTGCACTACACTAGCACAAATTGCGCGACAGTATTTTCCGATTGTTTTTCACAATTTTCCCGCTTTTCACGACCCGAAATTAACAAAAGAACGCGGAGCTGACAATGAACGCGTGCAAATGGCCGGAAAGCTGGAAATGGAAGAGAGGAGAGAGCGGTGTAACTGCGTATGCAGCTTAGCACTCTCTCATTCCATGCTCTCATTTTTACGCTAGTATAAGAGCATAATTTCTGTCTCTTTTGTTTACCTCACACACCCACACTCATTAATGGGTGCAAAAAAATTGAAAATGGATTTTTCTATTGAATAATAATGTTGCGAAGCTTCTAGTAATAGCTAAATTCCATTTAAGTGTATTCACACTGTGACCATATTGGTGGCTTAAACTTCCCTCCATGATTACTATTTACTCCCGGGCTATAAGCAAGCTGGGAAGCTGGGACCAAGTCCAAGGGACTCTTGAGCCCTAACTCTGACTGAGATTTCCGGCAAGCGAAAAAAGGCATTGTGTGCTTAGCCATAAAATATGGGAAACTATGGCTTCTGGGTCAGTTGGGCACGGTAGTTCCTCTGCTGATGGGTGATGCCCGATGGGTGATCTTCCTAGAAAATTGGACTGCTGTGAGTTATGTTCTGGCAAAGTGGCCTGCTGCAAAGCGAGCTTGAAAATTAAGATTCAACTGGAAGACGAGGAGGATGCAGGTAGAGTTGAAGCATTGCCATTGCCCAATGGGCAGAGGGCAACGGGTAACTGTAACCCGTACGAACAGAACCGTACCAAACCGAACCGAACCGAAGAGAAGAGACCGATGCGAACTAATGACCATGTCATGATATGTAAATATTTTGCAAAGCCATAAGCAATCCCACACTCTTGAGCATAAATAAGAGACCCCTGTCTTTGGGAGAAATTTACTTGTATTTACATGCCAATGCCCATGTCCATGCCATGCAATGGGTTGCCTGGATTTTGTTGTACATACTCGTACTTTTGCCATGGGCCATCATATCATATCCATATCTCCCATCCTACACAACCTACACACGGCCAGAGTTTTGCCTCTTTTCTCCTTTATTTATTTGTGCTTCTCTGGGTTTTAATAAGATTTTCTTGTAATTGTAATTTGTTTTCTTTGGGAACCTGGTCGGTGTCGGCTCTTCCTGTACGGTTACGGGGGATCAACGGAACCCAAAAGCATCCCAAAAAAAAAACCCAAGAAGGAGAGGAAGAGGGTAGGGTAACCGTACCTTCTGGCACATGTCTTGTCGCTTGTCGAACTGCGCTTTGTCGGTGCGCTTTGCTTTTGTTGGCCCCATCATGTCGTCCCGTCCCTCTCAATAGGGGTAACCTTTTCTCTTTTCACAGATCTTTCTTTCGCTGGTCAAGCACTGCCTTTTGTGTAACTTTGTTTCCACTAAACATCATTAATAAATTTGCCTTTGTATGGTTTACCTTTCTGTATCCCCCCCATTAACATTAACAGTCTTTTGTTGCTGTTTGTTCCTGACTGTCAGTATTAATAATAATAAACAATATGTGAGCGGGAGAGTGGGGTATGAGACGCAACACACAACACATCCTCTGCTGCCCGATCCACTGATCCACCATTAACCAACTGAATCTGTGTGTCTCTTCTCTTTCCGTTCTCTTTGCAGAGGCGTTCAGTGTCACGATACCGTGAACGGAGCCCAGTGTGACTCCTGTCCGGTTGGCTACGAAGGTGATGGACGCACATGTTCTCTACGTAATCCTTGCCTGGACACACCATGCCCCTCAGGTAAGTCGTCCAAGCCAACCCAACCCATCCCAAACCAATCGAATGGAATGGAAATGGAATGGGTTCTTTTCTCTCTTCTGTTTTTGTTTTCTTTTCCCGCACCCCCCCGCGATTAGTGATCAAGTGGAGTTTTGTTTGTGGCTAGAAATTGTTGGACATTTTGTTGATTTTATGGCTAATTTGAGTTTGTCGTGCCACTATTTGGGATCGTGTTCTTGTGTGGGTAGCTATAGGGTCATATAACTGGGAACCAAAAGAGTGGCAGGTTTAATTTGATTCGAAATTTTTGGTGATTGAAGAAATTCAATGTAAAAGCACATCAATCGTTCAAGTGGCAATTGGGAGGGTTCTAAACAAAATATATGCGAGAGTTCATATTAACAACTTTAACAATTAACACTACATTTTTGTTGTTAGATCAGATAAAACCTGAATATAGAATAGATGTACACATTTCGGTTGAAACACTTTTAAACTTTAAATAAAAATATATTGCTATCTGTCCGGAATACACTTGCAGGTAATATCATAAATTATTCAAACTCTGCCTTAAGTCGCGGATATTTCAGTCCATAATTTTCCATCAGTAGATATACCCCTTGAATACGACTGTAGCGCACTCAATTCACACGACTATTTGATTTATTAAGACCCCACCACTTTGCCTGAACTCTGGGACTGGGACTGGGACTGAGGCTGAGGACTCGCTCTGAACCCTTTTGATTGAATTAAAGACGAAAACCCTCGACAAATTATATGGTACGAAGGGTAATTTCTGGCTTCCCGCGAATGTGTGAAACGAGGCAGCTAATTAGAGCTCAGTCCGAGTCCCAGGCAGAGAGTCATCGTGTTTGGGGCGTGTTGGAATGTTGTGGGGCCTTCCTTATATAGTATGTCAGGTTTGCTTAGCTAATTGATTTTGGGCGGTAAAAGTTCAAAGTACAAGGAGACAAATTGGCATTTGGCTTTTGGCATCTGCCATTTGTCATTTGGCATTCAGCAGTAGGTGGGAATATATTAGCGAAATATGATCAATTACATATACGATTAACTAATAAATAATTCTCATTTGTATTAGGCAACATTCACTATCAGAGGCAGAGCCAGTACACGGCCCGCAAATACTCGGTCATAACGAACTAATCCACAGAGCGGGAGAGCAGCGTTTCGACTAAGACATGCGAGAAATATATATATATATATTCATATATGCATATACATATATGATTACGAATTACAAAACAGAAGAAAGTGTGCACATAATGAATTACTACCTATATAAAATAGTCATAAGTTGTAAGCTCTATTCGATTGGCAAACGGAGGAATTTTCAAGTATTAGCAGTCCCCCCCACCCAACAAAACGAACAAAAATATGGTACACAAAGATATATCATGTGTACCTGTTTAGAGTAACTATATCCCCCCACTACCCCGTACATATGTATGTCCCTCCGCCACAACTCAAATAGAATGCCCAGAAAGTGGAGTCTATAAACGTGTAACGAGATTTGTTTACCCCATCTACCGGCCCCGTCCCACCCTGCCCCGCCCTACTACTGTAATAAAATACGAATAGAATCTAATGAACAAAACAAAAAATGTATGCTGTAATGTTTTGGTATTTAATAAATAAACTCAATCATTGGCTATATAATGTACTATATCTTTGAAATCATCTTCCACTCAAATCATCTTCCCTCATCTCAACGAATCGCTTCATGTTTATACACTATCATTTTCTGGTCATGCTACAGCAGAGAGGTAACTTTTTAATGTGGATTCTGCCCAGAGGGTAAGTGAGTTGCAGTCCAAATCGAGTTGCACTTTATATAGGCTTATCATATTCGTGGTATATCATATATGCATGTAGTACGTGCAAAGACAAAGACAAGCCACGCTTTTATTGTCTTTGGTGTGTGGGTTGAATGTTGAATAGAGTTGATCAATCCCGACCTCATCAAAATAACACAAACATCACATCCCCAATCCCTGTACTCACCCATCCATTGCTCATCTCTCTCTGCCTCTCTCTGGATCGATTCAGGTGCCCAGTGCCTGAGAATGGGCTTTCCGCCCTACTTCCAGTGCATCTCCTGTCCAAAGGGCCACCAGATCAACGGCACCAGCTGCCGCGATGTGGATGAGTGTGCCATCTACCAGCCCTGCGATGATCTGACTGTCTGCCACAATCTCAATCCGGGCTTCAAGTGTACGCCCTGTCCGAGCGGCTTTGATGGCGTCCATGCTCATGGATATTTTGCGGACCACCTGTCGGTGGAGTACAGAAAGCAGACCTGCCTGGACACCGACGAGTGCCAGTCGGGCTACTATAGCTGTCCGCTTCACGCCACCTGCATCAATGAGATTGTAAGTAAAGGACAGGGTTTGGGGGCATTTTGGATACCTTTGTCAAATTTCTCCTCTCTGTCTCTCTTCAGGGCTCGTACCGGTGCGAATGCAATGATGGCTTTGTCACCAATGGCACCTACAGCTGCCTGGACAGAGCCTCAGTGGCTGTGTGCCCGGATGGGCGCATCTGTGACAGGAATGCCGTCTGCATGTACTCCGACAGCGTGCACTATCAGTGCCGCTGCACCGTTGGCTGGGCGGGCAATGGCCTGATCTGTGGACAGGATCGGGATCTCGATGGTTGGCCAGACCAGTCGCTCGCCTGTCCCGAGCTCCACTGCCAGCGCGACAATTGCCCGGATCTGCCCAATTCCGGGCAGGAGGATGCTGATCTGGACGGCCATGGGGATGGCTGTGACGACGACGCCGATGGGGATCAGGTGCAGAACAACAAGGACAATTGTCCGCTGGCCTACAACACCGAGCAGCTGGACGCCGACGGGGACGGTGTGGGCGATGTCTGCGACAATTGTGGACACAAGTTCAATCCGCGGCAGCTGGACGCCGACGGGGATGGTTTGGGCAATGCCTGCGACGAGGATATCGACAACGATTCCATTCCAAATGAGGTGGACAATTGCCCTCTGTTGAGGAACCCCAATCAGTCGGATGTGGACAACGATGGGGTGGGCGATGTCTGCGACAACTGCCCCACGATACCCAATCCCATGCAGGAGGATCGCGACATGGATCTGGTGGGCGACGCCTGCGACAGTGGAATCGATGGGGACGATGATGGCATCCAGGACTCCGAGGACAACTGCCCCATGGTGAGCAATTCGGATCAGCTGGACACGGATGGCGATGGCAAGGGCGATGCCTGCGACGATGACATCGATGGCGATGGGATACCCAACTACAGGGACAACTGTCCGCTGGCCAAGAATCCCAAGCAGCTGGACTTCAATCGGAATGGCAAGGGCGACATCTGCGAGGAGGATGAGGATGTGGATGGCATCCCAAACATCCTCGACAATTGCCCCAACAACTCCATGATCCATCACACGGACTTTCGCTCGATTCGCTCAGTACGCCTGGATCCCGAGGGCGAATCGCAGCTGGATCCCAATTGGGTGGTCCATGCCAATGGCACAGAGATTGTCCAGACCCTAAACTCGGACCCGGGCCTGGTCGTGGGCGACGACGCCTTCGGCGGCGTTGACTTTGAGGGCACTTTCTATGTGAACGATGACACGGACGACGACTATGCGGGCTTCATCTTCAGCTACCAGAGCAATCACAAGTTCTATGTGGTGCAGTGGAAGAAGGGCTCACAGACCTATTGGGAGTCGAAGCCATTCATTGCCTCCGCGGAGCCTGGCATTCAGATCAAGCTCATAGATAGCCACACGGGACCGGGTTCCATGATGAGAAACAGCTTGTGGCGCGACAGTGACACGCCTGGGCAGGCGCGTCTGCTGTGGAAGGACCCGAGGAATGTGGCCTGGAAGGAGAAGACCTCGTATCGCTGGTCCCTGGTTCATCGTCCAGCGATCGGGCTGATACGATTGCAGTTGAGTGATTGCCTCCCGAGTCATGAGTCCAGTCCATTTGCTCATCTCTTGTCTTTTTCATTCCCACACAGAATGTACGAGGGCCAGAGTTTGGTCATCGACTCGGGCAACATCTACGATTCCACGCTCAAGGGCGGACGTTTGGGCGTGTTCTGCTTCTCCCAGGAGATGATTATATGGTCGAATCTAAAGTACAAATGCAACAGTGAGTAGCCCTCAAAATGTTCTTTGACTTTGATAAACATACGTGTTGTGTGCCTCTCTCCTTTCTTCTCTCCCATCAAACAGACCACGTCGACCCCCTGATCTACAAGGATCTGTCGGATCACTTGAAGCTGAAGGTTGAGCTGCAGAACTGATGGACTTTTTACCAGCCATTGAAAGCTTATCTCTGCCATGAATTTTAACCAAATTAACTATGTAAAATCTATGTAAAACCTTATGCAGTCTATTTTAATTAAAGAGTATTTCGACAGAGTCGAAAGTTAATAACTAATTGCAGGGTTTTTTACTGAATTTTGTGCAATACCTTTTAGCAGCATTTGGCAGCACTGAAAGCAGTGTCAGGCAAGATAGAAAAAAGTTTTGCAGCACTAAAATGGGAACAAACATTAAAAATCAAAGCTAATTGGCTACAAAGGACTGAATAAATACAATATAAATGCAAAGGCTATAAGATCTATAAATAAATAAATTGTAATAAAATTGTATTTATCTATATTGTGCACATATTCTCCTGCGAAGTGGGCCATGAGAATTACTATCATTCACTTGTAACATTTAAGCCCGTGCGGAAGTGGCAGTCAACATTCAAAGGCCAACCACACAAGGGCTGTGACAATTTTCGACAAAAAAATAAAACCAAAAAAAAAAGTAGGCATTAAAACACAAAGCAGAGCCACTCGAAGTGTAATTCAATTCGATCTAGCTAGACTAGCAAAATTCAGTCATTTCCATTTGACCCAGCACTGACTTTAGACAGTCTCGTTTCGTGTAAGTCTGTGAAAAGTAAATGTGGGAAAATTTCGTAAAGAAAATTCTAAATTAAATCCCAAAACGATCAGGACAATGGCAATGGCCAATGGTGCAATGAAAGCGACTCCAACCGTGGAGCAAGTAGCTGTATCCAATACCTCGAATGCACAGAAACGCAAGTCCACTCGCATTCCTGAGCTCATCTCTAAGCACAGTAATGTGAAGCCCCGTCAGTATAAGAGCACCTTGAAGAAGGACAACTCGACGGGGAACTGTAGCAAGGGCAGCATTAGCCTCAGCCGAAACGATGATTCCGGCATCGGAATGGACCACTCAATGGAAGTCAGCAAGTCGCCGGTGGTTAGCTGCCCCAGTGATCTGACCGGGACTGGCAAAGCCGAGCAGGAATCCCTGAGAGCTCTCCAGCTGGCTGTGGCCGAGATGAAGGCAGATCTGAACATCATCGACTGCGATGGGGATGCCATCAGCGACAGTGATGGCGATACCGTTACTGCAGAGAATGTAAATCATTGCAAGGACCCAGACCCAGAGAAGGAAGTGCTGAACGCTGTCATAGAGAAGGTAGACGGACTGCTGCCAAAGTCATTGTTACCGCCACAGCAACAGCTCGTGGTACCCGTTGTACTCCAAGAAGAAGATACTCCGCAGGCGCCGAAATCCCCACAACAGCCCCACGAAATGATGGAAGAAATTTTACAGAACCAGAACTCCGAACATGAGCGCGAACTGGTAGAGGAATGGCTGCAGAAGCTCATCCATGGTGCAGTGGAGGAAGATCAGCTCCAGCTCAAAGTCGAAAATGTTCCAGTGCCCGAAACCAACGAGCAACAATTTGTGAGGGAGCATTTTGAACATTCTACTCCTTCAATGCTGCCAATGAAAGGGAAGACTGTGGAACAGCAACTGCAACAAAATGAAGAAGTTCCATTGAAAGAAATACAGGACGAAGTCATACCATCAGTCGGAGAGATGCTACAGGAACCAGTAGAAAAGAATGAGCATGAAGATGTGCTACCACCACTCATGTCTCAGCCAGTTGAAGACATAATACCACAGGGGCAACACGACGAAGAAAAAGCTGTCGAAGTGCCAGCATCGATATCCGTACCAGTAGGAGAGATTGAAAAGGAGGCAGCAGAGGGTAAGTAACTTGTGGTGAAACGACAGCAGCTTGAAGAGGGGTTCTACTTCTACCACCTCCTACCAATACAGCCGGGATCGTGGAGAATCTGCAACTGGGACAGCCCGCACTCACGCCGGAGGCAGTGGAATCCAATCCAAATCCAGCTGAAGAGATTCTAGTGCAGGAGGAGCAGCCTGCTGCAAATGCGCTTATTACAGCTGAAGCGATGATGGGTTTGCACGAGCAAATCCCATCTGATTTATTTGGCCTGCAGTATTGGGACTGGGTTTTGGACGTCATACCGCTTGTGAGCCACGACATGACTCTGCCAACGACGCTCAACATGGTTGATGAGAAACGCGAGCTGCAGCAGGATCAGCACCACGGGCAACTACAATCCAATTCGAATGCAGTGGAAGAGTTCCTGGAGCTGCAACAGGAGCAAATGCACGAAGCAAATGGACTGGGAATGAAACAAATGCAGCAACCTTCTTCGTCCTGGCTGCTTGAAAAGTTCATCCAGACGCTGAATAATGAGAAAAATGCCGAGCAAATCAAAAAGCTTGTGGAAGAGATCATTAAGCTACAAAACGAGCAGCCTGAGGAGATGCCACCAACCTCGTTGCAGCCAGAGCAACATGACGAGATGGAGCTGTCGCAGGAGGTGGAAGCTGTTCCATCACTATGCCGCAGTTGTAGCCACAGCCCCCTGCTGGGGATGGCTGGTCTAAGAGCTTTGGAAGGATATTTGGATGATGGTATACTGCGACATCTGATGCAGCAAGATGCAGCCCCAGCCGAGGAAGCTCTGGTTGAGCAGGAGGACAATCTTGTCGATGTGGAGACTGTCCAGGAAGAGCCATGCGTCAAGAATGCGGGTCGCTTTGGTGCCCTCCTGCAGCAGCTCGGGGCTTACAAGATGCCCATGGCGCTGTTTGGCACGGCATTCTGTTTGTTGCTTTTCTTTCGCAAGTTTTAGCACACAATAACCGACAAACAAAAAATAGAGTATTAAATCTGAAATATGCAAACACATCAAAATCGCATACCGCGCTGTTGTTGAGTTGCTAAATTAAATTATATTTTAAAATGAAAGCAAGACCTTAATTTTTGAATTTGAAATATTCGCGACATGGCGCTAAGATATTCAAGTATTGATCAACAATACTAGTTATCGATACACGATACCAAAACTTAGCCGCAGACTTTTGAATCATAAGATATATATTGTGCTTAATTTTAACTTACTTGCTCGCTGGCCAGTGCCATTCCGTCCTTTCCCTTGCTGCGCTATATTGACACCTACCAGCTGGGTTGTAATTGAAATTTGTTCATCGATAGTAGAGACTAGCAGTAAAATCTCGATACTATCGATAGTGCCCTCGATGGTTTGACACCTCTAGCAAAATATAATATAGAATATATATAATATATATATAATATATAGGCCGTATCTTCCCAGACCATAAGCCGTAAATTGCATATCAGTCCGCAGAAGGAACTAATCTCGGACACAGCAGTAACGTAGCAGCGTGGCGTGTGTCGCTGCAGTCGTGGTGTTTTGTTATTGGAGCAACTAAAGAAATAGAAAACAAGATTAAAAATAAATTCAATGTTTTGCTGGCACGCACTCGGGAAAAAATGCATCTGCTGCTGGTGAACGAGCAGGGAAAAGTGCGACCAATTGTTTTCGCCACAAAACGTCATATACTATAAAAAGCGGAATTGAAAAATTAGGTCGTCGTTTGTTGTTGCTGTTGGAATCAAAATTATTTGGTGAGTTGCGTTGCTGTGCTGTGGCAGCTATAATGATTAGCTTACAGTTTCAATTAACTTTCAGTGGCTGGCTTAAAAGTTAAAGCAAGCGGACGGACCACGGGCCCAAAGAGAAGTCAACAAAAACGACTTTGAGAGAGACGTCGCGACGCACACGAAATAATTATAACAACACGTTCAAAGTGAAGGTCAACGTCACAACGGCGACGACGAAGGCAACGACATCAGCAGCAACTCTGGCTGCCGAAAAGCAAAGTGAACGCCTTCGCTCGAGCTAGCGATTTCCAATCTGGGCCACCCTTCCACCACAACCACTGCAGCACAATGTCTTCACCAGGCATGTCCACATCCACATCCATATCCTCCTCCGCCCAGCGGCTGGTGTTCACATTCCTACTGGCCTTGCTCATCCTGGTCGCTAGTGTACTCAGCAGTGACACCGCCATGCCCACACAGAATATGTCCCACAAGGAGAGAACGGAGCTAAGGTGAGTGAATGGTAGATGAGAAGATTAGTCGATTGTAGTCAAACTCTTATTCGGTCTTCGTATTTGCAGGGAAGAGGCCCGCGACATGTTCTACCATGCGTATCGTGCTTATATGGAAAATGCCTATCCAGCCGACGAGCTGATGCCTCTCTCCTGCAAAGGGCGCTACCGCGGCGTGACACCTTCGCGGGGCGACATGGATGACATACTGGGAAAGTGAGTGTGGAAAGTTTGGAGTGCAAGTTGAGCTTGAAATGTACGGGCTGTCGCCTTATGTGTGTTGTAGCTTCTCCATGACCCTGGTGGATACTTTGGATACGCTGGTGCTGCTCGGTGACTTCACAGAGTTCGAGCATGCCGTCAAATTGGTCATCCGTGATGTCCAGTTCGACAGCGACATTATTGTCTCGGTGTTCGAGACAAACATTCGAATGGTGGGCGGCCTGCTCTCGGCCCACATTCTCTCCGAATATCTGCAGAAGCAGGTGGATGTGATGCACTGGTACAAGGGGGAGATGCTGGAGATGGCCCGCGAGCTGGGCTATCGGCTGCTGCCGGCGTTCAATACCTCCACGGGGATACCGCATGCGAGAGTAAACCTGCGCCACGGCATGAAGGATCCCATGCTGAAGAAGTCGCGGGAAACGTGTACGGCCTGTGCAGGCACGATACTGCTGGAGTTTGCTGCCTTGTCGCGACTCACGGGTGACCCCATATTCGAGGTGCGTGCCCATGCCGCAATGGATGCGCTGTGGAAGCTGCGCCACCGCGGCTCAGACCTGATGGGTACCGTCCTGAATGTCCACTCCGGCGATTGGGTGCGCCGCGACTCGGGCGTGGGTGCCGGCATCGATAGCTACTACGAGTATTTGTTCAAATCGTACGTCCTGCTGGGCGACGACAAGTATCTGGCTCGTTTCAATCGCCACTACAACGCCGTGATGAAGTACGTCAGCGAGGGACCCATGCTCCTGGACGTGCTAATGCACAGGCCGCACGCCAAGTCCAGGAACTTCATGGACTCGCTGCTGGCCTTCTGGCCGGGCCTCCAAGTACTGTCCGGTGATCTGAAGCCAGCGGTACAGACCCACGAGATGCTCTACCAGGTGCGCCAATCCATTGCAACTACTGTGCATAACATAATGAATTGTGTTTACTCTTTAAAATAGGTTATGCAGATGCACAATCTTATTCCGGAAGCGTTTACCGTTGACTTTCAAATCCATTGGGGCCAGCATCATCTACGGCCCGAGTTCATCGAGTCAACGTACTTTTTGTACCGTGCCACGGGCGACCACCACTACCTCCAAGTGGGCAAGCGTGCGCTGAAGACTCTGCAGCAGTATGCCAAGGTCTCCTGCGGCTATGCGGCTGTAAATGATGTGCGGACGGGCAAGCACGAGGACCGCATGGACTCGTTCGTCCTCTCCGAGACATTCAAGTATCTGTTTCTGCTGTTCTCCGATCCGCAAGATTTGATCATCAATGTGGATGAGTTTGTCTTCACCACGGAAGCGCATCTGCTGCCCCTGTCGATTGCACAACTAGGGAATGCCACGTTTAGTGAGTGAACCCCAGTGATCCCTCTAAAGACTCCCTTGTCACTTACAGATTTCACTCACAGGCTTTCGGCAATCGGACGAGCACAATGTACTCGACTTCATGCGCACCTGCCCCAGTTCCAATAAGCTTTTTCCTGAGAAAGTACGCAAACCATTGCGCAACTTCATTACGGGCTCGTGCCCGCGCACCAGCAGTGGCAAGCGACTCAGCGCCCTGGATTTTCAGGCAAGCAATGCAGATCATCTGCGAGCTGTTTACGACATGGGCATCACCATGGTTTCGGTAGGGGACCGCAGCCAAGGCAAGGTGCGACTGTTTCATAGTTTCTATAATGTAAGTTTTTCGTTCTGTTTTGCACTTTTCTTTTCCTCTTTTCTTTTTCTTTGGTTGCGTTTAAAATTATAAGTAATCGCTGCTCCTCCTTTTTGTGGTTTTTATCTGATGATGGGATCATCATATGTATTCTGTCTATATTCTGTTTATTCAAACACAGGCCAAGAGTCACGAAGAGGGCGAAATGGGACTGCAATTTATGCAGGAGATGCTGGAGCTAACCAAGATTCAGAGCATGAATCAGCTGGCCCAGCTGCAGGTGCGTAAATTAATCAGAAGCACAAATAAATATAACTATATTATCATTTCATCATTTCAAAGGCCGTGGCCTATGCCACTGATGAGAAGCTTCAGGACTGGACTGCCCTTATGGCCGGACCTTCGCACTTTAGTCCAGAGCTGATTGGCGAGCAGTTTGTGGAGGGCGATATCATCCTGGCCAAACCATTGCGAGCCTGCGATGAGAAGCTCAATCAGGAGGAGGATGGCGATGATGCGAGGGGAAAGGTTCTGGTGGCCGAGCGCGGCGATTGCACGTTTGTCAGCAAGGCACGACTGGCGCAAAAGGCTGGCGCTGTGGCTTTAATTGTCTGTGATAATGTACCAGGTTCTTCCGGCGAGACGCAACCCATGTTTGCCATGTCCGGCGATGGCACCGACGATGTACTCATACCCGTGGTCTTCATGTACAACGTGGAGTTCAGTAAACTGGCGGCGGTGATGAAGCGGCGCGAGCATCCGCTCCGTGTGCGAATCATGCAAATGGTCGAGTTCAAGCGCTGGCAACTGGCCAAAGAAGGGCGGCAGAACGATACGACGGCATCGACCCAAAAGCCGGACAGGGAATTGTAGTGACTGCTGTCCACCCACCCCACCGTAAGCGCTTCTGCTTCTGCGGCTCTCAAAAGTGCTTTTCGATAAACATGTTTGAAAAAGTATCAATCGAAATTTCAACATTCGTAAATTGTACATTTTAGCCGCTCAGTAGCAACTACATTATAAAATTCTTGTACTTTACTAGACACGTAAGGATCCACCCTTCCCCCGTAAGCCCGTAAACGGAACCGCTTGAGCTAGCCGTGACTTTTAGAACTTTCCTCTTCGGGGACTTTTTTGCTTGCATTTGCATTTGTGATTCGGTTCGGCGCAACTCTCAGGCTAGCAATTGGCTTTCTAGTAGCTGCAACTATTGCCGGGCCGACCCAACAACTTCAGATATTCAGATATACCCATGCATGGTACGTACATTATGAAAGTGTAGTTCCAGTTCCGCAGCATCCCCTTCCGATTTTTATACGAGTTTTACTTTCCGTGTAAGTAAATCTTTTGTACATACAACATTAGATCGTAGCAACTAACAAAGTACTAATTAATGTTTAATTTTAAGAATAACTAGATTGTTAAGTAATAAGTCGAGAACGAGAAGCCAATCTGTAGTTGAAATTGTTTAGTTCATATACCAAAATAGTTTAAAATATACGAGAATTTGATAAAACCAAACCAAGGCCCTACTTGCATTTTGTTCGAGTTCATGAATTAAAACTAAACCAAAGTTTAAATATATATATATATACATACACATATACATACATATATCTTATGATGTATGCCACTTGTACCTGTATTCCTGCATTCTCTCTCCCGCTTCGCCACCCATCAGGCTTATATCCCGAGGGGTCTATAAAAAAATTCAATAATTATACAATTATAGATATATTTGAAAAGGGATCCATTTAATGATATCGGCTTGTTTCCATTTTGGTTTCCGTCGCTTAACTCATCTTATATGACACTCCTACTGTTATACTCGATTCCAATCGCGAGCAGTAGATCAAATTTAATAATTTGTATATTTAGGGGCTAGAACTACGTTAACTAATTTACAATATGCCTAGAGTTTTGTTTTTCTTTTAGAAAAGTTAAAATAATAAAAAAAAGAAAACGAAAGCGCCAATGAAATAAAAAACACTTAGATAATACAATTGGATGACTTAATTAAGGCCGACTTAGGATTAGGACTTAGACTAGAGAAAGTTATCGAAAACAATTGCTGGAAAGGGTTGGTGAGGGGAGGGTAGTGAAATAATAAACGTGAAGCGCCGTACAGGGACTGTATCATCCGATACCTTCAAGTATATTTGATGTACGCGTGAGAGTGGGCGTACGTCTATGGGATTTATGAATATTACATTTCAGATTTAGACGCCATTAACGTACCGTCGAATCTGGTGAGAGACACAAGTCGCACAAGGAACAGGAACAGACGGCTAGATAAAGCACTTGGGCTAAGGGAGCCTCTCTGTCGGTTCATACTGGTACGGGCATGGACTGGATTGAAGCACTGCCAGATGCTGACATGGTCGACTGGCTGCTGTTCATAATCTGCTGCTGCTGCTGAACGGCCAGTTGCAGCATGTGGTTGGCGATGCTGTCCACGGTGAGGGTGCGCGGCGACATCTCGATAACCTGTGACTTGTGCCGCGCATAGAACCGCTGCGAGCCATTGGCCTGAGGTGCAACGTACGTCAACTGCCTGGGATCGGCGGAACTTATCCAAATCTCTTCGCCAGTGCCGGCCTTGAGGATCAGGTGGTCACCGGTGTTGACGGCCTGAATCTGCTCATTAAACTGAGGCGTTGGCAGGCGGTGCACCTGCAGCAGACGATGCGAGGGCGTCGCATGCGACAGCTCGCAGGCAATCACGTGCACCTCGGAGGCCTTGTCCGAGGACTCCTGGGACTCGATGTGCTGATAGAGCACCAGCATGCTGCTCTGGTCCATTTCGAAGCTGGGGTAGTGCATGGTGGCCAGAGTGCGGCCCAGCGGGCAGCAGAGGTCGTAGTTCATCAGCGTGTCTCCGCTGCGATGGTCCCAGATCGTGATGCGCGTCAGCCCATAGCCAATCAGGCGATCCTCCGTGAGGCACTCAATGTGCTTCAGCTCGTGCCGCAGCTGCTTGAACTCGCGTATCGAGGCCAGCGTGTCCAGCGTGGGGGTCAGCGAGTACTTGCAAATGCCCGAGCGCGGCTTACCCATCACCACCTCTTGCTGCCAGGCCACCACAAAGTAGCGAGACTCTGCAATGCTTGTGAAAATCACATGCGACCAGTCACTGAAAAGAGCGAAGATGGAACACATCAATTATGATTGAATGTTTGACTATGATTCGATGTGTGAAGACTCACCAGCTGACCGCATCCAGATGCACGGAATGCATCTTGGGGCGCAGCTCCTCCTCGCAGTAGTAGTAAACGTTCACATGCAGCGACGTCAGCGTCACTTCCCGCTTGTGGTGGTCCAGCGGATGGCAGCGCATCTCCACGTACACAGGCGTTGAGTTGTGCACGCAAAGTCTATTCCCGAACGGCGCAAACACCTCATTGTCTGTTGGAAGGCAGTTGCAAATTAGAAAAGATACACATATGTAAGATGTCCTGTACAGTACGCACCATTCGTAATGCGCCTCAGTTTTCCCAGATTCACCCAACGCGGGCCCCGTTCAAAGTCTTCCTCTGCGTGGGAGTGTTCCGATTCTGTGGCTTTCGGCTCGGTGCCTTGGCCTGGAAGTATCGTGTGTGTCGAGGCTTTATTCTCCTGGGCTGGGGAAGAGCTGGGCGTTCGTGGCTTGTGCAAGACATTGAAGACCTTCGAGTACTTCCAGAAGCTGACGCAGTGCTCCTGCAGAACTATCAGCTGGTCCAGCTCATAGTAGATGTACAACACTTTGCCGTGTTTGCCCGCCAGCGGGTTGCTTAGCATACGAGATCCATCGCAGAGTCGAACCATGCCACCGGGGGGAAGGGTACGATTGATATCGATATATGACCCAGCATTATCCGTCTGCTGCGACGGCCGACGACGCGAGAAATGTATATCCTTCTGTCCGATATCCGATCTGCTCGGTGGCGGATATACCAAGACGGGCTTGGCCAAACTGGCATACTGGGCATAGTTTGAATTGTTTGCTTGCATATACTGGCTGTAGCCCGAGGGATTGGCCTGCATGTAAAGCTGCTGCTGCTCCAACAGCGGCTCTTGAGGTTGGGCAAACTGACGGGCACTTAACAAATATCGACCCACGACGTCTTTAGCTGGAGATGTGCGTGCATGTTTTGCGAAAAACTCTTGGGAATCGTCCATCAAGGCCTTGATTTGAAGAGGATCAGCAGTTACATGGAGAGAACTGGGAAACTGGGCAAAAGGCAAGGGTCCAGCTGCTGTTTGAACAGAGACCCCAGCCCCAGGCATCGTGTGGGCTCGCGCACGCCTGTAGCTCTTTGGGCGATTACCTCCAGCATCTCCTGCCACGGCGTTGGTTCCCTTCCCAGCCGTCTTTTTGGGAGAATGCGGTGGAGCAACAGACATCTGCTGCTGCTCGAGACGATGCTGTTCGGGCAACTTCTTCTCCAGAGTCTCCGTGGCCTCCGTTGGTTTCTTTGCGCTTCCTTTGGCCGACTTCTTCGCGGCTGTTCCTGCGGCGGTGCCGCCACTCAGCCGCTTGCCCCTGCCCTGAGCATCCGCATCCGAGAGGGCATAGCTCTTCAGAAGGCTGACCTTTCGATTGCGTAGCAGCTTCGAGTTCATGTGCGTGGTGGAGCGCGTGACCAGGTCGCGGGTGCGGGCAGGTGCTCCCGTTTTGGTAGGGGACGATGCACCCACCGATGTCCTTGTCTTCTTGCTCTCAGCCAGACTCTTTCGGGGAGTCTTGGAGGTTTGTGCTTGGTTTTTAGTTGGCTTTGGATTGTGTTTCAGCTGCCTGGATCGGTCTGGGCTGTTGCTCTCCAGAGAGGGACGCGGACCGCCATAGCTCGCCGTCTCGATGTTGCGGGTGGGAGAGGGCGTGAGCGTACGCGTGCGTGTGGGTGCGCGCGGCGTTGGTTGTGCCACTGGCAGCGCCACTGGCGGAGCATTACTCATCGATTGGACAATGTAGATGGATGGCTTCGTCTCACGTGCCTGTCGCAAGCGCTTCTGCATACACTCCAGCAGCACCTCACGGGCCGGGGCGGCAGCGGCGTAAACCTGGGCGAAGGCAGCCTCTACCTGATCAGACTTGGAGCATCTGCTGTCCTCCTCTCGCTGGTGGTGGTGGTGGTGCTGCTGCTGCACGGTCTCCAGCAACTGGTCCTGGGTGGGTGTGGCAGCGGCATAGACCTGGGCAAAGGCCGCCTCCACCAATTCAGACTTTGAGCATCTATCGTCAGCCTCTCCATCCGCCGCCTCTTCGTCCTCCCCATCCAAGGACAATGGGTGATCGCCCTGTGCCTCATAGTATTGGTCATACGCTTGGGTGGACTGACGCTGCTCTTCCGTGACTACGGCTACGGCTTGCTCCTCTGTGCTCTGCTCACTGCTGGTGTTCAAAGCCACAAGCTGCTGAAGTTGCTGTTTCCTCTTCTTCCGCTTGCCACGCACATCGCATCGCATCCTGTCCAGCTGCTCCTGCGGCCGCACTCTCAGGGAGCGTCGAGCCACCGTGCTGTTGGCGAGCTCCCGCATGGCTGTGGCCACTGCATTGGCCGTGGACATCTCCGTGAGTCCCAGATAGTTGCAGAACTCCTGCTGCTCGTAGCACATGGCATCGTTTGGGCAATCGCCAAAGGCGTCAGCATTCTGTCCACCCCTTATGCTATGCGACACATCTGTGGGGGAAAACAGAGAAAGATTAGACCTCGTAATGGCATGGCACACGGAGGAACCACTTACCCGATGGGGGATGGGGACTCTCCCGATAGCGATGCTGCTGCTGCTGCTCCAGCAGTAGCTCCTGTTGGCGTTTGCTGACATTCTTTCGCATCAAGCCAAGGACAACGTCCGCCAGCTCACGGTCAACTTCAGTTTCCGTGGAATTAATAGCAGCCGGCATAACTGCGAGAGCGACAGCAGGGGCGGGAGATTCTGCGGATGCAGTGGACACTGATGCCACTGCCAGCGGGGCCAGATCTGCTGTGGAAGTCTCCTTTGTGGCCAGTCTCTGGACTGAGGTCTGTGTCTGAATTGTCTTCATGTCGGGCACCATTTTGAAGTCCTCCAGCAGCGGCTGCTGCTGCTGTTCCTCCTGCTCCGAGGAGACTGCCACCAATTCAGCCTCCGGTGTGAGGGTGGCCATAGATGGATTGTCCCCGCCCACCTCGTAGCAATCGTCCTCGTCATACTCGTCCAGAATAATGGTGTCCTCTATGGGCAGCACATGCAGCTGGCGTCGCTGAATGGGGGGCTTCTCCGGAGCGGATGTCCCTTGGCTGGCGCTGGCCTGGTCCTGGTCCACTGCCGATTGGGCTGGACTATGCATAAACTGGCGGCTTACCTTTTCCATATTGCGAGCCAGTGTCTCGCAAAACTCGTTGAAGCTGTGCCGCTCGTGCGGAATGGAAGCCTCGTGCTGCTCAAAGGTGGCCTGGAAGTTTTCCACATCCTCGACAGCCTCACAGTCGTGGGTGGTGGCCGTCTCCCAGGTCTCCACCTTCTCACTGAGACTCATCTGTGGCTGGGCCTGGCAGATGGTGGCCAGCCGCCGGTCCATGGCCTCCGAGAAGAGGGTGTTCTTCAGCAGTGGAGGATACTTGCGCTTTGCCGGATGTATTTTCCTTGGCCGATCCTCATCGCCCAGGCCCAGATCGAAGTCTGCGTAGTTTTCGCTGCCGTTGGGCGTGGACGAAGAGCTATTTGGAAATTGTGTGGGGCTGCTGTGCTCAGCCTCGGGCTCCGGGTCGGGCTGCTCCTCCTCCTCAATGTCGCTGATAACGATGGGCTGCTGTGATTGCTCTGTGTCCATCTCTGGGACATGCTCCAGAGGAAGCTCCTGCTCCAGATGTAGCTGATGGTGATGGTGCCCCTGCTGGATCTCATCCTCCTCCTCCCCCTCGTTGTCGTGGTCCTCCAACTCGTGATCGTACACCTGACAGATGTCGGGACGCTCCTCCTCCAGCGGAGTGTCGTCCACAAAGTTTGCATCATTCTCATTGTCATTGTCGTTGTGCGCCTCCTCGTCCTCGAGCTCATCTCCTTCGACCAGCTCATGATGATGGACCATGGGCTGGTCCAGAGCCGCATCGCTGAGATATACATTGTTGCCGGCCTCCATGTGCGTCCCTTCCTCATCCTCATCCCCTGCCACGCCATCGATGTAGCCCGAGCCGTTCAGATGATGCCGGATCAGAGCTCCGTTGCCGGACATAAGGAACGCTTGCTCGTTCTGCGTCGAGACTATTATCTCGCAGCAGTGCTCCTCTGCCAGGACGATTTCTCCGTCCACGTCTTCGTAGACAACGCACTGCTCGGCACTGCTTGGGTCAACCATTTCGAGAGCTTGCTCCTCGCTCTGCGGCAGAATCTCGAACAGACGAGCATCGACGAGGCTGCCGTTGGTGAGCAGAACCCCGGGATTTGTGGAAACCGATTGCATAAAGACCACGCCCGAGTCTGTGGCCGCCTCTGGGGAATCTAAAAAAGGGATGCTATTACAGAAAACACTGTGCTTGAGGTTGACCAAAAACTAACCATTGATTTCTATTATTTCGCAGCTCATCCGCGGCCGTTTGGGTGGCGTGCAGGCTGAGCAGTTTGTGGCTTGTAGATCTTCGGCCTGTGACTGCATGGTGCGACAGAGTCCGTAGACGTCATGGCCTACGGTCTCCACTGTGGTATCCACGTCGTCCTGATCAAGCCAGCCAAGGAAGTCGGTGCCATCGCTCGATATGAGACTGCGAATCTCCGAATCGTCGGAGATGATGTGCAGCAGGCTGTCCACCGCGGGATCCAGCAGCTGCTGCTCATTCGCGATCTGTTCCCGGCTAAATTGTGGCCGTTCTTCATCGGCTTCCACGCCCAGGGGGCCTGGTGCGGCGACTGATTGTGACTGATTCTCTATGCCACTGCTCGACGAGAAGATGTCGAGCAAACGTTCTTCTGCCTGCGCGTAGGCCCTGTCCCGCTTCGACATTGTATTAATTCACGCCAAATCGATTAAAACTGAAGAGATTGAATAATGGTAGCAATTGTGGAAGATTTTTTTCGGAAATTACACGTGAAATTTAAAAAACTGTGCTCAATGCTGTGTACAACATAAAATATAAAGCCTCAACTCCGTATGGCTGCACAACATGATTGATTGTCAACGCCTGCCTTGTTAGGATATTTTTGTGCGTATAGCAACGCACATATTTCATGTATTTTATATTTTGGCAGCAACAAATTCTTTTTTGTGATTACTTTTGATTACACCTCTACCGACAGGGATGCATCGCATTCATCGGTATCCCAATGGAATATAATCGCTCAAAACTGTACTAACAGTACTAAGAGACAAGAATAAAAGGTACGCTAAATGAAATTAGAAATCAATGGCGCGTTGTTTGCCAGCCACAAATTTAACTTGGCTTTTTTCAACATAAATAAAATACCGATAGATTCATCGATACATCGATTGAATGCAAACAGCTGGCTGAGAGAATAAAAAAATTACAGTAAAAACCATGTTCACTCGCCATGCTAACACTTGACTAAAATTTTCCCATTCCCCATGCGCCCGCGCGCTGATAAGTTGCTGTGAACAACAAAAACTTAGTGGCTTTCGAAATAAAAGTACTAATCGTGCTCGTAACTCAGAACACAACACAAAACATCCGAGCGCTCGAAGTGTGAACGTCGTGTCGTCCGCTCTCCGGAAAAAACAAAAAATACAAATAAAACGCTACTTTTACTCATCAATGTGCGTCTAAATCGAAGTCAACGTCGAATATAAATTTAAAGCGGAAAATTCAATAAATCAAAAATGAGTGACAAACCTGTAAACGGCTGCAGTTCTGGCCAGAGCTACAGTCAGTGCAACGGCACCGCTACCGCAACCACACAGCAGCAGGAGAAGGAAACCCCAACCAATGGCAAAGACGTCCGCGTCTGGTGCGACGGATGGTGAGTCATTGGTCATAGGTACATTCATTGTTGGAAGAGAGGGGTGGGGTATGGACTGTTCAAGCGACCATTCCAATCCAAGAACCTTTGGTATTTGTATAGAGTTCCTTGAAAACGGTGAAACAATATCCACAAAACGTACCGCTAACGGTAGTCGCTGTCTCGCTGTCGTTCGCTTGCGTCACTTTATTGATAGCCAGGTGGGCGGGGGGTAAACGTTTAGGCTGGCCGGCGGGCAAGTACACGTACAGTGGGTCAAAGCAAGACATTTCACAGGAATTACGTGTGAATGTACATAAATAATTCTTCTATTCAATCCGTCCGCTATATAGTGTCTATTTCAGGTTCAAGGTCAATCAGAACCGAAAGATCGCACGACTTGCTCATATTAATGCAATAGTATACATATGTATTTATATGTATGGGGTAAATGTATGTATGTGGGTATGCCTAGAATTTCACGCATTTGCTAGTGCTCCGAGTGCTGCATGTTCTCTTTTGCCCGTATTATTGCTTTGGAGCTCTCTCCGTTAAACATTTGAATGCATAAGATAGCCAAAACCGGTTTATCTTAATCGAGAATGACGAATTATACGGCGATAGTGCTATATGTACTCCGTAGATGGATGGAATGGCCTACCATAACAAGTTTTATTTATTTGCTTTATTGGACGACAGAAAATTCCTTCTTTTTAATTGTGGCTTCCGCTGAACGTCTCAGAAGCATATATGTACACACATACATTTGTACATATGCACATCTCCGAATATATCTATTGTTTATCCTCTTTGTCTTCACTCTCTCTGTTGTTCCATAAAAATAACAATGCCGCATGCCCAAACAAAATGTATGTATGTATACATATATAATACAAATAAAATCATCATCGTATGATTCTGTGTATGTGCACAGAGTGAGAAGCGAGATTTATTCTTACCCACTGTATCCGCTGCTGGCCGCACCGGCACGTTTCTCTTTCCGGGGCGGGTGCGTTTACGTGGCCGTTGTTGACTGTGGCAACCATCCATCCAAACATCACGTGATTGGGGTTTGCGCATGCCCCGTCCTCGTCTCCATCCCACGCCCAATTTCCAGTTCATGGTTTGGCCATCGCCATTGACCCATCCCATCCCACATGGGGGCCTGCATTCTTTTGTGTACATTTTTCATTGACATTTTGCAGCAGGCCTTGAGGGCCACAAAGGGAAGGGCTTAGCTTGGCTGTGAGAGAGAGTACATGAAAAAGGTTTAAGGATATAATTTAAATTGGATTTTATAGTCCCAAAACACTGAAAATTCATTCTTAATTACATTCGAATGCATAGGATAGCTATTTATAATTTATTTTTATATATTTATAGTTATGTATAAAGAATATATACAATATCTATCAGATGCACATTTAGAATCCATGTATAGACCACACATCCGATGACAAAACGAAGACGTCTTCGGACTCACAAATTCTCTTGTCAATGGAATTTCCTTTTCTAAATCCGGATTTTGAAGTATAATAAATCACATGTACTTGTATTTCCGGGTAATCTCTCCCTTAGCCCCAATAGGGGTCGCACACCCCAAGTATCAAGTCCAGCGAAACATTTAAGGCTGATAAGCTGTCGAGGGATCCGCCAACCAATATTCAAACGGCACTATCAGCTCAGCTGCTCTGCGGATGGTGCCCCCCACCATCTCTGCAAAAAGCAAAAAAAAATGTAAACAAGCAAATTATTTTGGTACACATTTCTGTGTGGAGGAATCAGAGAGGAATCCGCCCATTAACCCAGCGACTCTTCGGTCCGGTTCACAAAAATCGTCTCTAATCAGCAGGGATTGACGCAAGCAATGAGCATGAGCCTGCCTTCTCCTACGGCACTCACTCAGTCACCTCTCTCTGATCTATTTCCGATCAATGTCAATGAACTTGAGCTCAAAAACAGTTCAAAAACAAATGAATGATGCTCGTAATACTTGTTGTAAATGGTTGCCGCACAGGTCCCTGGGTACCCGCTAAGACCCCCGGTCGTCAGAGCACAAATTCTACTAAGAATCGCGTGATATTTTTTAATCAGCAACATTCGTCGTTGTCGCTTGTGTCGCCGCTTGTTGCTCACTCAATTGATTAAGCGGCCCCCGAAGCCTGTTCTACATACAGAGTACAATAATATAATATACATACTCGTATGCATGCTACATATTACTCGCATGTTTGTTTCCCCCGCATTCGGCACAGATTTCTCTCCTCTTCTCCGTGGCAGAAAGTCTCCGGGAGCAAAGGTTTTTCCCTCTCGATTAATGAATGGCCCCACGTTTTTACTAGCTGCTGCTGCCTGTCCCTGCTCTTCGTCTACGCCTACGGCCTACCAGCTGTGTGCTGTTACTATCAGCCAAATGTTGCCCACCCCTCCATGTACCCATGCCCGAAGTAGTTTTATTTTTGGCTCTTCATTATGCTTGTATTCCGTGACGTAGTAGAATCTCTTTTGGCTTCACTTTTTAACAATCGAACGGCCCAGACACATCCAAAAGATGAACGTCTAAATATGCCCAGAAAATATTCTCTGTTTATTGTCAAGGAATTACGACAACCTTGATCTTATATGTGCCAAATGGCTGGGAGGCGTTAATTGTACAAAATATATTATATAATCCTAGACTATATATATTATTTACCCACATTCGTAGCAACCTACATTCAAGAGTCTACGACGTGTACCCACATATGTGGTCTAATCAGTTAGACGGAACCGATAATGGTGACGTTTACTCACTCCCTATCATACATGTATTTTCGTATGTGGTTTTTAACTGTTTTGTTTCGTTTGGGTGCTACATAATTACTGCATGCTATCTAAGGTGTGTCACCATATTTCTGTCTGGCCTCCTTTTTTAGACCTTAAGTTCCATAGTTATTTAAATGCTTCTAAGTATATAGATATACTTGTGTCGTAATATTATTCTCAGCGAATTTTGGCTGGACTACTAACGGTCTTCTTTGCTCTTATTTATTGACAAAGTGAATCAATTCGCTTTGCAGTAGACTGATTTGGGTGGAATAATACTATATCCAATTTGTGTGTCTCGATCCGGTCCATTGTTTTTGAATATTTAAATGAAACATGTCATTCCATAATGCACAAGCAATGCAATTTGCAGGCTTTGAATGGATCGTCACGTCTGTCAAGTGCCGAACTAATCCAAATCCAAAATAGGCTCATGGCACGTGTGTGCCGTGCCTATGGAAATAGCTTTAGAATCGAAACGACGGGGAATGAGTATTCGCCCTCGCATTCGCACTCACATGTGCTGTTTGTGTATATATGTATGTACGATTATGTGGACACGCTGCTTGAGCACAATTGCAATTAAAAATTGCTAAATGGCACACAGAAATCAAACGTACATATCTCTTGTTGCTCCATTCATCTCTCGCCCTCTCTTTTTCTGTTGTGCCAACAGATGATCGGGTCCAAAGTGCAATCTTGACCAATGCTGCTGCGGCGCTTAAGTGGAGCACAAAGCCGAGCTTTGGGGATAGCCATCAGTCAGTCAGTCAGTCAGCCACTGGTCTGTACTGGTCGGCATTGAGCCGCGACACACAACATCAGACACTTTGCTGACGCGCATGGACTTTGCGTTGAATGGGGCGTTTTATGTAAACGATGTAGTAAATGATTTATATTATACGTGCATGTAGGTACTTTCGTATGCATTCAAGCCTGAGCCCCACCGAAAGTTTACGAGTACGGCTGCGGGTCAAAAGCGACGGGTCTCAATTATTTGTAATCCTTCAGTCAATCAAAGCTGATTTTATTGCACTGAGCATTTATTTATTGCTACTTTGTAAATGAACTTTCATCCTAGAGGTCTTTTTACTATGCATGGGGATAAAAATACTAACTAAGCGCAGCAGATACGCCAGTTACGGAAGCCCACGTTTTAGTGTGAGGATCTTTTGCTCAGAAGCAAAAGTTACTTGAACCCGAGTCTCGGTTGAATGCAAATCTCTGCATACTTTGTACTGGCAAGGCGATATGCATGTACATATGTACATATAGACGAGATCAGAGCTCATATTAAAGCTTCCAGCACGGGTTTATCATGCCAGCTTCGAAAAAAGCTAACTTCTAGGAACCATATGACTCACGCAACCACTTCCGATTTCCATGCTCTAAGGTCGCTCGTGCTTTGATGTTTTTCAATCTATTCCAATTTGTTAACCGGAAGACAGTACATTTCCCGTGTGATAGAAAGTTTGTAACCAATACAGGTGCTCTCAGATAAGAGAAACAAAGAGCGTGTCGTGTCTCCTGCCACACTTCCCTCATAGAAAGGCGTCTTGCTAATGACTAACTAATTAACGTACAATTCCATTCCGTTGCCACAGCTATGATATGGTCCACTTTGGGCATGCCAATTCTCTGCGACAAGCCAAAGCACTTGGCGATAAGGTAATTGTCGGCATTCACACCGACGATGAGATAACCAAACACAAGGGACCACCCGTCTTCACCGAGGAGGAGCGCGTCAAGATGGTCAGGGGCATCAAGTGGGTCGATGAGGTGGTTCTCGGTGCCCCCTATGTGACCACCCTGGAGGTTCTCGATCAGAACAACTGTGATTTCTGTGTGCATGGCGGTGAGTACCCAAATATCACGATCTACTCTATTGCAACTCTCTTGAACTTGTTTTATTAATTGCAGATGATATTACAATGACCGCTGAGGGTGTCGATACATATCACCTGGTCAAGTCGGCCAATCGCTACAAGTGAGTACTGCCTGAAAAGGGCTGAACTTGAGCTGAACTTAACTTGGTTTCCTCTTTCCTATCCAATCAATAGGGAGGTCCGACGCACAGCTGGCGTCTCGACAACCGATTTGGTGGGTCGCATGTTGCTGCTGACTCGCAACCACTTCCGTCAGGGATCTGCCGAATACGACATCGAGAAAGAAGGTAGCTTCCGCTTGTTATATGGCTCCGGCTTTTGCATCGAATTAAGTTTCATTTTTGTCCCTAAAATGCCCATTGAATCACAGCCGCCAGCACAATCCTTGTTTCATTGAGTGTTCCGTTCCATTGAGTTCTTTCATTTTTAACAAATACTAACTTTAGACTAAGGTTTTTTCTTTCTTTTACCACTCCACTCTCTCTCCCCCGGACTGTCTCCCTCTGTTACTATTTGTTGTGCGTTGCTCTGCATGCTGCGCGTAAACCACGAATCCAATCGAATCTCAGTTCCAAGTATGAACAATTCATATATGTAGCTATGTATGTTTATTCGTTTATCAGCTCGATTCGAGATGCACAAGCGAATGCTTTAAAAGAGAATGCCCTAGAATTTCATTATTAAAAACTTACATGGCATGTGCATGAAGCTTTTAATTGATTTTTGTTGTTGTTATTGTTGGGATAAGGCCTACATATCGTTGGCACTCCACCGCACGCTTAGCTTACGCTCTTAGTTGATCCTGTATCTTTCCCTCGTACCCGTACCCGTACCCGTACCGTTTTCGACTTGTTTGATCCGTGACTAATCCTTTGACTTATGTTACTCTCTACATCTTTACTATTTCTCTTCTTTTTATTTCTATGTACGCACTGTTTACCACTAACAAAACAAATAATCTACTACTCGTACATATATGCAAATGTATGCTAAATCCTCAAATGCCAAATGCCAAATACCAAATGTCCTGTGCGTGTGCGCGCCCCGCGAATCGAATGACAAATGAAAATATGAAATGTATCAAAAATATGACCTGCAATGACCTGCTATCCGTAATCCGTAATCTGCAATCTGCAATCAAATATCAATATCCAATTCAAATCAAATCTGAATTCAAAACCAAATCCAAATCAATTCCTCTAAATGTAAACGTAAATGTAAATGCAAATTCAAATGCTCTATCTTATATACTACACTGCTCTCTCATTCGTCTGTGTTTGCTTTTCCAACCAATTACCAAATTACAAATTGCATAAACAGCGAAAATGTTAAAACTACTACAAATAAAATCCCATCCAGGTTCATCGAATATGGGTCAAGATTCAGCTGCCAAAAGTCCCTGGACCGGCTGCAGTCAGTTCTTGCCCACCACACAAAAGATAATACAATTCAGCGATGGCAAGTCACCAAATGCCGGCGACAAGATTGTAAGTTAACTACTAAGCTATGACTAATCAGACTCGTTCTAAATCGAAAATCTTTCATTTCAGGTGTATGTGGCTGGAGCCTTTGATCTATTCCATGTGGGTCATTTAGACTTCCTGGAGAAGGCTAGCAAGCTGGGCGACTATTTGATTGTTGGCCTTCACACAGATCCCGTGGTCAATTCGTACAAGGGCAGCAATTATCCCATTATGAATCTGCACGAGCGCGTGCTCAGCGTGTTGGCATGCAAGGTACGATCTGCGTCTGCGTCTAGGTCGGCTTGAGCTGCTCCTATTTTTAACACTGCTCTGGCTTCTCTTTCCTTCTATAGTTTGTCAATGAGGTGGTGATTGGAGCGCCGTACTGCGTCACCGAGGAGCTGCTCGAACACTTCAAAATCGATGTGGTCTGCCATGGACGCACTCCCATTGCGATGGAGGATGGCAAAATTGATCCGTATGCCGTGCCAAAGACGAAAGCAATTTTCGAGCTGATCGACTCTGGCAATGAGATGACCACCGAGCGGATTGTGGAGCGCATCATCTCGCATCGTCTGGAGTATGAGCGCCGCAACCAGGCCAAAGAGAAGAAGGAAATCGAGGCCTTTGAGGCGTTGCAACGGCAGAAGCAGACCCAGAAGGCGGGCTAGCAGCAGCTGGAGCAGCCCCCCGTCCCTCCTTCCGATTTCACACACTAGACGGATGTTTTATTTTAAATATTTTAGTTTCGTTTTTTAGTTTTTCGTTTTGTTTAGTGTTTAGTTTAAATTTTTATTTGGGCTTTGTTGCCCCTTGTTTCGTTATATGTTATGTTCAGGGCGTGGCAGCCACACAACACGCAAGTCCCCGCTCCCACAAGCAACACAGCAACTTGACAGCGGATCGGATCGGCTCGTGCACGCGCATCTCGTTTTCTAGTACAATTTTTGAATAGCTGAGGGCTCGCAGTCAGGCAGGCAGGAGGCATGCAGGAGGCTCTCTGCAAGCCTCAATGATATATAAAGTTATATAAATCGATATATATATATATACTACGATAATAGCATATTTAAAATCTAAATTGTATGTAAGCTCAAAATTGTAAATTCTATATTCTATGTAATAAGTGTTGAGAAGCATGAGTCATGAGTGAGTGGAAAGCAAACTCTCAAAATTGTACGAAATATATATGTTTAGGCCAAAAGCAATGAACTTGTCTAATCGCTAATCTACAGTATATATTTAATCAGCCTGGCTTGTGCTTGAAGTGTAAATACAAATGTGAACTCTAGCCGCAAGTGGAAGGAAGTGAACGAACTCTGGATCTGTCAAAAGTAATCTCTGATATTTTGTCTTCAAATACACATATATCCAACCTAGTGCAAGTTCTTATCCGCCAATGCTACTCCTAATGTTTTATGTTCAATGTTTAGCTCTAGATTAAAATATATTTATGTACATGGCCAAAAAGTAATACAAAAAAAAAAATTAAGCATATTTATATAGAAAATTGTTGTCGACTAAATCTTCTTCTATTCGCCGAGTAACTTTAGCTCCACTGTGAGCAGCTGCTGCCACACATCCACATTGGCCATTAGCCCGCGTATGTCTTCGATGCTGATGAGGACGGCGTTGCGGTCGGTTTTAATGAACTCCTTGCAGTCCTGGGTCGCGGAGACTGAGCGAGCCTTCAAGGTCTTGGAGTAGCAGCGCGAGGACTGTGCTGCCTGGACCTGCAGGCGCAGGGCGACTGTGACATCCTGCAGTGGAGTGGTCACCCAGAAGGCCAGCACGTCATCAACAGCTGGTTTGCGGTGCCACAGCAGAGAGTGCTGGGTGCGACAGCCAAAGACCATGAGGACGCCGTGCTGCGAATACTGGCGATACTCCGCCGGCAAATGAGTGTTCCTGGCGCATTTCAGCGGGTTGAGGCCGGCGCGACGGTACCCAAAGACACCCAGAAGCGTATTCACATCGTGCTCCAGGCTGCTGATATGGCAGCACAGAGAAGCCTTCTTCTCCGGCCTCACCTCCACAAACGGAAGACCCATCCCGTGCAGATGGTCCCTCAGATAGTGGCCCAGCAGACCACTGGGCTCCAGGGAGCACTGGCATGCATGGCACGGACAGGGAATCAGGCGAAGGCGGGACCAATTTGATTTGTTTCTGGCTGTCTCAAACAGCGACGAATTTTGTAAGCTGGATTGTGATGTGATTGACTTGTGCTCGTATCGGTTCAGTCTCAGGAACCTGACCTCCGACGTCGAGGCTTCCGATATGGGCAGATTGACGCTAGAGTAGGACTGGGTGTCCTGTATATGACGTTTCCTACTTGTTTGCCTCTGCTTAGGGTCACTGGAATCTGATTTATTTGAAGCGGAGTGAAAGGTCGGAAGTAGGACAGACATGCTCGATTGGGTGGGAAAAGCTCAGGGGACAGAAACCTGATTCAACGGCATAATTTTGATGGGAATTTAGAAGTGAATGTGACAACTTTCGCTATGGCACGCAAAGACCCCATACAGAACGGGACCAATGCCAGTTCAATCTTATCATTAAGCATTAAATGTATTATTTATTGGCCCAGCAACCGAAGCCGCCGGGCACTACGAAAAAATTCATTTTAGACTCATTAGAGTGCCCCTCTCCACGGAAATCTTTAGTAAAAGGCGAAAGATTTATTCGACAATTGAAGAGAAGCCAGAGTAACTTTACAATGCCAAACACGTCCAATGTTATACCAGCCTGGCCAGTACTGGTTGGGAATTATTAAAGAAAACTTTCGCCACACCGAAACTGGGGTTGCCTGTTATATGTGAGCATAGCTCGCTGAGCAATATTGGGAGGTCTAGGCGACAAGCGTATTAGCTGTATCAGAGTTTCACTTAAAATATACTACCAACATATATAGATATATCTGCCTACTCCCAACGATACTGAAATTACCACAAAACCGCTACCATAATATAGTTTGTCCATACATATTCCTCTACCACAGATAACAAAATTTCTTGGCAGAAATGCCTGTACTGAAACCAACAAACACCCCTCAAAGCATGCCAAGGCAGTCTGATATTTTTCAGCGTATAATTCCCAACCAGTTCTGGCGCCATGCTTATGGTCTAACGGCTGTTTTACTGTTTCCAGTTATCGCTTCTCGGCCTTATGGCTAAGATCAAAGTGTAGTATCTGTTCTTATCAGCTTAACATCTGATAGTTTCTCCATTGGAGAACAACAAATGTTAAACTGATTTTTGGAATCAGACGGAGTGCTAGGGGCTTGCTCCACCTCTGTCGCGGGTTGGCCCGGTATTGCAGTACCGCCGGGATTTCGGCCCAACTGAATAATAAATTTGACACAAGTAGTTATAGAAAGATAGTGTGTGGAGAGAGTTGTTGCAGAAAGCTGCCTTCGCCTTCACTGCGCTGTTCTGTTTCCCCGAACCTGGAAGATAAACGACGGAGAGTCGACACGGGTTTTTTTAGGTATTAAGTCGTACATTTTTATTTTGATAATACACCTAATATTAATACAGTTTCTTTCCGAATGTGTGTTGCTTTTTGGTACATTTTAATCGGTTTTAATACAAATTTGTCCGGAGCGCGCGCACTTCTTAAGGCGCGCGTTCAACATTTCTGGCCATAATACGCAAGTAATTAATAATAATGATAGACAATTTGGAAGTAAACAAAAACAATAACGATCGAGTCGTGTCGTGTCGTGTCGGGTAATGTTCAGCAATTACGATACGTTGATATACATTTTGCCATGCGACGACTATATTTGGTTTTCGGTATTTGGTTTCGCTTTTTGAAAGGACAACTTCAACTACGGAACAATCTGAGCTGGCTGTGTTGCTCTCTCCTGGCTGCTGGCTAACTACTACTACTAGGTTTAGTATGTATAACTGATGAATAGCTGCGCTGTTTCCTCTACCGATAACGTGTCAACCGGAACGAACAAAGCGCTTTTCATTTCTTTTCTTTTCTTTTCTTTGGCGGGAGACCCACTACTACGTTCAAGTTATTCGAAGAAGGAAGAGATTTGTGATGTGTGTAACGTATACAACGTATGCAATAGATCTACAGTTAAAGAGTGTGTGGTTGTTTCTTTGCGTGTGGGCGTGCTTAAAACGACGTGAGATTATGGGGACCAGACTCTCGGGCTCCTAGACCACCACAGCACCGGCCTCGGAACGGCTGACTGGCAAATCTGGGCAATTTTTCCAAGAGTCCGACAGCGGGTCATAGCATTCGACAGCGTTGATGGTGACTTGCGCTCGATAGAAGTTTACCTCGCAGGGCTGCAACGAACAACTGCATTAGGAAATGTTTACGAATGATGGACATATTCAATCGATTACCTGATCCCCACCAGCCACATAGAGCAGGCCATCGGCAGCGGCTACGGCTGGAATGGCTCGTGGCACGTTCAACGCACAGACCATTGTCCATTTGTCCTCGTCGAAGCTGTAGCGCTCCACAGAGCTGAGAATGTCCTGACTGATGCTACTGCCCCCCACCACATACAAGTAGCGGTCCAGAACGGCCACGCCCATTTGGCAGCGAGCCGTTTGCATGCGGGCCAGCTGTGTCCACTCCTTGGTGACTGGATTGTAGCTGAAAGAAGTGGGGATGATCAGCGGATGCAGTAATTATTTCATATATGGTATAAAAACCTTATCAAGTCTGGCAAATGTCGGGTTGTTGTTGTGCAGCCGCCCACAATGTAGATGAGACCCTCGAAGCTGACTACGCCCATGCTGAAGCGGGGCTGGGGCATGCTGCCCATTAGTTTCCAGAGATCCTGCTCTGGGTCATAGCACTCCATGGTGCCGCCAATGTCGTCGCCAATCCAACCGCCAACAGCAAACAGATTGCCGCCCATGGTGCAGAGCCCAAACTCGCAGCGAGGCACAATCATCGGCGATATGGGCTGCCAGATGTCGTTTTGCGGATCGTAGACTTCGCCATTAGCCAGGATCTGGGAGCCGCGTTCGCCACCCACCACGTAGATCTTGCCGTTCAAGGCCGACACTCCCGGCAGTATGCGCCCCACCTCCATGGGGGCTGTTTCAGTCCACTCGCGTCGAAATATATCGAACTTGGCCACCGTCTCGAAGATGCAGTCTGCCGAATTCCAGGTCCGTGGCGTATCCCTATGGGATCCCCCAATTATGTATATGTTTTTCTTGGCCAGCTGCCGGGGGCAGACACGCAACGGCACCAACTGGCCGCGCTTCGAGGCAATGTCCCGACAGATCGAGCGCAGCGCAATCTTCACCGACATGTCGCGACAGTCGTCTTTGAGTGCCTTGTCGATGACCTTCACAGGAACGAGGGCCATGCGCACATGAGACAGTATATCAAAGACATAGCAGCGCCGTTGAGTCACATCGTGTTTGATCCAGCGCAGAGCTGCCTGAAACACCTGCGATTCAGAGTCCACACGCAGCAGCTCGGAGTTCAATAGCTGCGACAGCAGAGCCTGCGGTGTTTCCAGGAATTCGTCCTCCAGTGTTATCTGAGGGTGGAAACATAGATGCCGTTTAGATTCGAATTTATTATTCAGTTGGGCCGAAATCCCCGGCGGTACTGCAATACCGGGCCAACCCGCGACAGAGGTGGAGCAAGCCCCTAGCACTCCGTCTGATTCCAAAAATCAGTTTAACATTTGTTGTTCTCCAATGGAGAAACTATCAGATGTTAAGCTGATAAGAACAGATACTACACTTTGATCTTAGCCATAAGGCCGAGAAGCGATAACTGGAAACGGTAAAACAGCCACCCGACAATAGGTGATCCTTCAGAACCAGTTGGGAATTATTATTCAAGTCCTTTCAAACATCCCCTACAAGAGTATCAGAGCCTCAGGTATTCGAAAATTCAGGTAAAGGTAATTCGGGTTTAGAATTCCCAACTAGTTTTAGAAGGGCAGGTATGGATAACCTCTGGTTTTGGCGGTGTAAAGTCACTCTGGCTTCTCTTCAATTGTCGAATAAATCTTTCGCCTTTTACTAAAGATTTCCGTGGAGAGGGGCACTCTAATGAGTCTAAACAGAATTTTTTCGTAGTGCCCGGCGGCTTCGGTTGCTGGGCCAATAAATAATTAATTTACCTGTGCAAAAAGTAATAAAACTTACCGCTGGGAAGTTAGCATGGACAAAGTTAAGTGCACTCTTGGCCAATGATTCACAATTGTGCGCTTCGGCGAATCGTAGAATGCCCAAGGCATTGGAGGCGTGCAGCTCGCGACAGAGGAACTCGCAGCAGCCATCGACAACCTCGTTGAGCTGGAGCATATCGGCAGCGGCGAGAAGTTCTTGGACATTTGACTGCAAAGAGGGACGGACGACCGTGAGGAAAGGCCATTCCACTATACACTTTCATGGAAGTGAAAACCAACGAACCTGCGTGATCTCACAGCGTCCCGTGTAGATGAAGTCGAGCAGAATGTGGAGTATGTCGCCATCGATTGTGTGCAAGACCACCGATTTCTGTTTGACCTCGTTTAGGCCGAGCTCGGGCCGAAACATGGCCTCGAAGTAGGCACTGGCAGCACTCAGCACCGCTCTGTGGGCGTTAAGGGTGGCTTCGCCTGCTACGATCTCCACGTCGCAGAAGCGAGCCTGCTCCCTCAGCTGATTGAGATTGGACAGGACTTTGAACGGATATTGGGCGTTGCAGTAGGAGGGAAGATTTGTGCGTTGTGTGGAGGCCTCGGCCCCCGATCCTGGCGTGCCCTGATTAGCCTGCCCAAAGAAGTCGCCGTCGTTGGTGGGATTTGGGTTTTGATTTGGATTTGGATTGCCATTGTGACAGTTTGCGTTGTATTCGTGGTGTATGGAGTAGGTTTTCTGCGGTGGCATTTCGTTTTCTTTCGTTCGGTATGTTTGTTTGTTTGCTCGGGTTTCCTTGTTTCGTACTCGTACTAATAAATGCACTGTTGGGGCAGCAGCTCAGCCTTTTCACATTCAATTAGATATCTTAATTAAAGTTAATTGCTGCACTCTACTCTGCACCATTTGGGCTCATTTTTCATCAATCAAAAAGAATCACACACACACACACCCACGACTGCAACGCACTCACACACAGGAACAAAACGAGCACTGGAAAAGTTTACATACATTCCCCAACACAGAGAGAGGTTTTCTGGCATTGATTTTGCTTGCACTAACTTAATATTTGCTGCACTATAGCGACTATGCTAATACAACTATTCCATATTTAGTTATTAATTAGAAACTAGCATATTTTTCTTAGCTTTTCTTTGCGTTTTTGTATGTAGTTGTAAATTTGATTGGGTGTGCAGCAGTGGGGCCGTAGGAAAAACAGATACTGGCAGTGCTGCCAGTTTAGCCTGTTTCAGGCTGGATATAGAATATTTAGAGTTGACTCGATTATAAAATTTGCAAATAGCGTAACTTATAAGCTGTTTAGCATATTTAGAAAATAAATTCAGCCTGTTTTAGCTTAAAACGTAAAATTTAAATATATAGTTAGTTTTAGCTTTTTTTTTAGATTTTAGCCTTTTTTAATCTAGTGTATATTGACTTTGAAATTCTGTCAGCACTGGATACCAGATGGGACAAAGTACCAAGCCAGAAGTAGTTTCACAGCAGTCAGCTTTTGACTTAGCTCCAACTTTTGTTATTTAATTGTTATTTAAAAGAATTTTCAATTAAAATTGACAAAAATGCTGCTGCGTAAATTGCTAAGCGTTCCCTGCGGCTACCTGGCACGCCGCTGGGCCACCTCCGATCCCCTCAGCTTTCAAAACGCGAAGCTGCAATCGTATTTGGAGTCACTGCGCCAGGAGTACTATGGCCTGCGTGTGAATGCAACCGGCAATAGCAGAGCATATGAACGGCTCTCCCAGCTAGAGGGAGTGGTTAATGCCGTGGAACAGAGGCGTGTTCTGGAGCGCAACATTACCAGTGCCAAGGACATCGAGCAGGAGAAGGACGAGGATATGCGCAAGCTGATGGAGGAGGAGAACGAGGTCTACGCGGATCTGTTGAGCAAGCAGGAGCAGACCATGCTGCAAGAGCTGCTCGCCCTAGCCGACGACGAGGTCTATCCGGCGCTTATATTTGGAGTGAATGCCGGAGCTGGCGGCCAGGAGGCCATGCTGTTTGCCCAGGAGCTCTACGAGATGTACACCAGCTATTTTGAGCACATGGGCTGGGACTACGAGGAGTTTGCCCGCGAGACGACCGACATAGGTGGCCTGAGGCATGCCAACGTCATGGTCAATGGTGTTGACGCCTTCCAGTGGCTTCGCTTTGAGGCGGGCGTTCATCGGGTGCAGCGTGTCCCTGCCACAGAGAAGTCCGGACGGATGCACACCAGCACGGCCTCCATTACTGTGATTCCCCGACCCGCCGATGTCCATGTTCATATAGCTGAAAAGGATCTGAAAATCGAGACGAAGCGAGCCAGTGGAGCGGGCGGTCAGCATGTGAATACCACCGACTCGGCTGTGAGAATTGTCCACCTGCCCACTGGCCTGGCCGTGGAGGCGCAATCGGAGCGATCCCAGCTGAAGAACCGCGAGTTGGCGCTGAAGCGTCTTCAGGCGCGACTCGTCCAGCAGCAGCTGGAGAGCTCAGAGGCCAGCAAGCAGGCCACAAAGAAGGCGCAGCAGGGCAGCCTCAACAGGAACGAAAAGATTCGCACATACAATTTTGTACAGGATCGGGTCACAGACCATAGGATTCAGGGCGGAACACTTCACAATCTGGATGGGTTCCTGAAGGGGGGCGAGCCGCTCACTGGACTGGTGGAGAAGCTTCAGCTGGAGCACCGTAGAACCCGGCTCAGAGACCTCTTAGAGGCGTGGCAGCCGCCCCGGGAGGCAGCTAAAAAAGAGTAAAGATTAGAGCACATTGCAAGCCTTAATTTGTTGATATTTAATAATAAAAAGTTACAGAAAGCCATAATTCAACTATAATCCAACTCTGGCCCAATCAGCCGCACTGCCGATGTGCAGGAGATGCTCCCTGACAGCCGCCTCCAGAATGTCGCGAATCTCCCGACAGCCAGCCATTGCAGTCTCGATGACTGTTTCCAGATGGTCAATGTGAAAGCGTTCACTCATCTCCAGGAAGGCAATCTTCTGGGCCGTGGGCAGGGCAGCCACTGTGAGCATGGGTCCGCCGGAAACCTCCTCAGTGTGAGAGATGTCTGTTAGGGGAATGCTGTTTTTGCTCAGAGACGCCGTGCAGGCCACAATAAACTCATTCAGACAAATGCCAGCATCGATCAGGGACAGGGTGGCGGCATTTAGTGCAACCGCATAGTTGGCTCCATCAGCTTGGAGAACTTCCACGTAAATGTCGATCTGGGAGCGTGGATACAGCTCGGACTTGATGGCTGCACTCAGGGCCTGTTCCAAGTACATTTTGAACTCTAGGGATTTTCGATCTCCTCGCGGTCGGTTCTTTCTCTCGGCCGTTGCGAATGTGGCCTGGCTGTACTGGCAATTGATGATCACATCGTTGGTCTCCGTTTTCATGCCTTTCGCTTGATGTGGTCCATATACGGCTGCCAAGACTTTTGTGTTTCCTTGTTCCATGTAGGCGCTGCCGTCCGGCTGTTCGAATACGCCCAATTTGCACTTGATGTGGCGCAATTCGTGGGGTCTCCGACCATCCAGCCGCAGGCCCTGCTCGCTGAGCAACTCAAAGTTACCGGCCATAGGTTTAAATGGAGTTAAATAGTTTATTTAAGAAATAATTTGCGGCACGTGTGCGGCTGTTTGTTTACAATTTTCGTGCCAGTGCTGGACAACACATAATTTCTATTGTGGCGACAAAAAAGTTATGAGACCATATACTAAAATTGAAAATAGTTAAATTAAGCAATAAACTTAATTTTAGCACGAATTACTAATACATAAATGAAAGGAAACAGCGTTTCAAGATGTCCATACTATCAACCGACAAGTCTTAAAATTTATTTAAATTTCTAATCCACCCATTCTTTTATTTTGTAAACTTTATAAAAATAAACAATACAATAAAAGGGAGTCCTTAAAATTAGCCAATCTTGTAGAATATAAAATGATCAATCAGATGGAATTTCCATATCATGGCTGAAACCGGTTGATCAGAAATCCGAACATAGTACATTTCATTTCGTTCACATATTTCATTCAAGCCAAGCCACACATATGTACGTTTTCTGCATTGGCCCATTTTGTTTAAACGCTATTTTCTAAAACATCCAATAGAGGAGACTTCTTAAAATTAGCTACCATTCTAGAAAATTGATTCACCTATCTAAACAAATTATATATTCAGTGCTGAGAGGCTTAGCTAGCTGGTAATGTTAAGCGGAATATCAAAATCGAGAAATATAATTTCCAAACAACAGAAAAGAACTCTAGCCCATTGTCGACCAGGAGATATTATAATTTACGCGAAAATATTCTGAAACTTGAAAAACAATTCTGTAAAAGGGGGTCCTTAAAATTAGCCAATCTTGTAGAACATAAAATGATCAATCAGATGGAATTTCCATATATTCCGTTCACATATTTCATTCAAGACACACATGTGTGCGTTTTCTGCATTGGCCCGTTTTGTTTAAACGCTATTTTTTAAAACATCCAAAAGAGGAGACTTCTTAAAATTAGCTACCATTCTAAAAAATTGATTCACCTATCTAAACAAATTATATATTCAGTGCTGAGAGGCTTAGCTAGCTGGTAATGTTAAGCGGAATATCAAAATCGATAAATATAATTTCCAAACAACAGAAAAGAACTCTAGCCCATTGTCGACCAGGAGATATTATAATTTACGCGAAAATATTCTGAAACTTGAAAAACAATTCTGTAAAAGGGAGTCCTTAAAGTTAGCCAATCTTGTAGAATATAAAATGATCAATCAGATGGAATTTCCATATCATGGCTGAAACCGGTTATGTCCGAACATAGTACATTTCATTCTTTATTTAGTCAAGACACATATGTGCGTTTTCTGCATTGGCCCATTTTGTTTAAACGCTATTTTCTAAAACATCCAAAAGAGGAGACTTCTTAAAATTAGCTACCATTCTAGAAAATTGATTCACCTATCTGATGAAATTAGAAATTCAGTACTGGGAGGCTTAGCTAGCTGGTAATATTAAGCGGAATATCAAAATCGAGAAATATAATTTCCAAACAACAGAAAAGAACTCTAGCCAATTGTCGACCAGGAGATATTATAATTTACGCGAAAATATTCTGAAACTTGAGAACAATTATGTAAAAGGGGGTCCTTAAAACTAGCCAATCTTGTAGAACATAAAATGATCAATCAGATGGAATTTCCATATATTCCGTTCACATATTTCATTCAAGACACACATGTGTGCGTTTTCTGCATTGGCCCATTTTGTTTAAACGCTATTTTCTAAAACATCCAAAAGAGGAGACTTCTTAAAATTAGCTACCATTCTAGAAAATTGATTCACCTATCTAAACAAATTATATATTCAGTGCTGAGAGGCTTAGCTAGCTGGTAATATTAAGCGGAATATCAAAATCGATAAATATAATTTCCAAATAACAGAAATGAACTCTAGCCCATTGTCGACCAGAAGCTATTATAATTTACGCGAAAATATTCTGAAACTTGAGAACAATTATGTAAAAGGGGGTCCTTAAAACTAGCCAATCTTGTAGAATATAAAATTATCAATCGGATCGAATTTCCATATCATGGCTGAAACCGGTTGATCACATATCCGAACATAGAACATTTCATTCCGTTCACATATTTCATTCAAGTCACACATGTGTGCGTTTTCTGCATTGGCCCACTTTGTTTAAACCCTATTTTCTAAATCATCCAAAACAAGAGACCTCTTAAAATCAGCTACCATTCTAGAAAAGTGATTCACCTATCTGGTGAAATTAGAAATTCAGTTCTGAGGGCTATTTAATATTTAATTGAATATCAAAATCAAGAAATATGATTTCCGATCAACAAGAACACTAACCCATTGTCGACCTGGGGGTATTTCAATTTTCGTGCGAAATGACAATTTAAAAATTGTTCTGCAGTTCAGGCGAAAGATTTTGGGGTCGTTTTTGTTTTCTTAGTAAAGAAACTAAAGGATCTACAAGAGGATTTACAAAAAGCATTATTTTACGCAGTTTAACTCAATTTTTTCGCCGGTTCAATTAGAAATTCCTCGTGGGCTAAGTTCGTCCACTCACTGTAGATTTATGGTATATCGGTATTTAAAATCAACGTTTTGGTATATTATGGTATATTTATGAGGGTCAGACAGTATGCTATATCAATGGCCACACTAATCTAAATATAAAAATAGTCTTAAGTGCAAAAAATCTAAAATTGATTAAATATAGCGAGCTTTACACAATTAAATAAACATTCTGCTAAGCAAAAGGTGCGCGTTCGACTACCATCTCCCAACAATGTCCAAGTCCAGCGCTGGTATGTACAAATCAATAGGAAAAAGATTGCAAGCCGAAGAGACGCTCGCCTCCGGTTACACACGAAACCAAAATAAATAATAAAAACAGACGGCACAGTATTTTTCGAAAATAACCAAAATTTCCTCCACTCACAGCACGTTGGGTGAAGTTCTTCAATGCCGCTGGTATACCATCGCCAGCGGCTGCCAATTATGCACACATGTTCGTCGAGAACCGGATCCAGGAGGACATGCTGCTGGACCTGAATAAGGAGTACTTGCGTGAAATGGGGATCACGCTGATGGGTGATATAATAGCCATACTGCGGCATTCGAAGAGCGTATACGAGCAGAATGCCCGTGATATGGTTCTCACCGATCCCATACCACTGGCCTGTGTGACTCCCTCCCCCGTTGTCAAGTCGGTGGCTGCTACAGTGCCGACTGGGTCAAAGTCGAAGGCGTCGCCACCCAGAAAGCCGGCGCGACGGGTCCTGCCCGAGCATGAGGGAAAGTATAAGGTTACACTGCCCTCAGGCACCACCGAGCGCAGCAAACAGATTCTGGCCAAGCGGGAGAAATGTAAGTCCGGCCAAAACCAAAACCCAAAACCAGACCCATGTTAAAATGTTCTATGTTTTTCATGTGCTTGCAGTGTATTCAGATCGCGTGAGCAGCTCGAAGAAGTCGGACATCTTTTCACGCCTTCACAAGCCAGCCGTAAGCGACGATGAGGCCCAGGAAGGGATTGTGTCCAGCTCGGGCGAAAGCAGCGTTCGAGTGCACATCACAGGAATAAAAAAAACAGCAGATACCTGCAGCAACAGTTCGGTCTTTGCGCGCCTCGGCGGAAAGCACACATTTGATTCAGCCCAGGCCTCGGGCACGTTGACCAGGGAAATCAAATCGATTTTGAAGAACACACAACGCACCGTCGGAGCAGGAGGAGTGATTAGGAATTCGCCCATAGTCAAGGCGAAGAAAATTGCTTCGACTGCTGTGCAGCAGCCGCAGCAGAAGGTGATGCTCGTCCACAAGGTGCCACTAAAGAAGTGCGACGACAGTGAGGACGACAGCATGGATAGTGGCGATAATGATGTTCAAGAGACATACGATTCCAGCGAAGGGAGTGATGTCGATATGACAGGCGGTGAAAAGATTGTAAAATTCGCCTCCACTGCGGAGGTTAGGGAAATCGCCCCACAGTCTGCTTACAAAGCACGCCACGGCAAAAACCTGGCCAACAATATCAAATCGCGTTTGGGAATGGGTAAGGCAATGTCCTTAATTAGCAATCCACCTGAAATTAATCCCTTGTTCAACATTCCAGTGTCCAAGCTTCATGCCACAAAGAAGACGTACAATCTGAAGGCGTCACCCTCGAAGAAACCACAGGCTCGCATCAGTCCCGTCAAGGGCAAGACCATACGCATGCGCAGCGATGAGCTGATGACCCGCCAGGAAACACTGTCGGTGCACAAGAGATTAGGCAGTGGCCCTCCCCCAGTCCCTGCCAAAATGGCTCCTCCTCCGCCCACTTACCGTCAGCCGCGACCAGAGCCGCAGAAGTACGTCCCCCCACGTCGTCACAACAGCATGAATGCAGGCCGCAACAAGCCACGCGGCGCCTCTAGCTCTTCTGTCTTTGATCGCTTGGGCTTCAATAACTCGATGTAAAACTTTGTATGTCCGCCGACGAATTGTGTAAGTGTGTAAGCCTTTAGTTAACCAGTAAAAGTTTAAAAAGAAATAATCATTTGTTCATCATATAAAAAACGTAATTAGCCAAAACTTTAGTATTGTTTGGTAACTGGATTGGACTCCCCAAAAGGAGCTTTAAAGTCTGTTTAGGAATTGCCCTCTTTCTGTTGTTCAGACCTTCTGTCGCTGCTGCTGTGCCCTTCCAAAAGCAAAACAAACATCATTAAGTTACGATACACAATTTATTAGTTATGTTAAATATATGTAGCTGTTATATACAATTATGGTTTGGTCTAGAATCTAGAGTATCATATCCGTCGAAATCATTTGCAAGGGCTTTGTATGTACAATCTGTCTGCAGGCACTTAAAGTTCTATATCACTGGTTGCTAGGCAAATCACTCCGTTTGTTCCATCTCGCTCCTTTTCTACCTTCTGCTTACTGCTGCAGCAGTGCTTGCAGGGCCCGACGCCATTCCACAGGCCAGGTATTGGCATCCGGATTGATGCTGAGCAGTTGGCGCATTTGGAGTACGGCTCGCTGCTTCTGCAGCATGTAGGCGAAGGCCTGATGGTTTAGCACAGGTGATGGAGTGGCAGTGGGCGTCGCCAGATATTGGGGCTGCTGTTGTTGTGCGTACGGATATGAATGCGGATGCTGATGCTGAAGCTGTGGTGGAGTTGTGGGCGGTGTGGGAGGCAAAGTATGCTGCAACTCTCGCTCCGAATCCTGGCGACGTTTTCGCGGCGTATTCTCACTTAAGGCATATGGCCTAAACAGAGGCGTGCTTGTACTTGTGGCGGAACTGGGGGCCGCCTCCTTGCCGCCGCTCTTCTTGCCGAACTTTTTGTGCGTATAGTTTGCCGTCTTAAATTTTTTGTGCGTGTAACTTGCACTGGCCTCCGCGCTGTCTCCTCCGATGGTGTGGTAATCCAAGTTTGAAGGTGCCATAATGTGTTGGATGATTTTTGTTATGCGTTGTTTAGGATGCTGCTGTCTTGTTGGTGGCTAATGCTCGACTGTGTTCTTGGCCACTGCGCAACATTCCTTTATATACGGGCACTGGTCCGGTCGGGCTCTGGTACCTGCGAGCCGGAGAAATTATCATTAAGGTAGTGTGCGCCTTGTTTATGGGAAAATCTTCGTTGACAAAAGGTTGGCATTGTCGTAAAAAGAAAAGGATTTCGTGTGCAACACACCTACTACCTACTGCGCACAATGTCTCTGTATGCTGTTGTGGATGCGCAGGTAACACCAAAGTCCTTTGTAATTAATTTTTCATTTGCCGCACTCGGCTCGCACCTTCTCTCCTTGTCCAGACCGTCTTCTGTCTTCTGCCTGCCTGCTGGTCCTGTTCTGTTTTTCCTAGTAATTTCTGTTGAACATTTCACTGGAACACTCTCCTACCTCGAGACAGCAGCGCCTGCGCTTGCCACTCTTTGATGATTCCCAATGTCTCCATGCGCATAGGAATAGAAATCTTATCTCGCTTACCGCTAATCTGCCTCATTAAGTTCTGGCTTGGGTTCAGGTTCAGGTTCTGTTTCTGGCTCTCGAGAGAGACTGTGGGCTTAGTCATTGGTCTGTTGCTCATTGAATGGAAATTTATTGGGATTTTCCCGAATCGTTGCGTGTCTCTCGGGCAGCAGACTTTCCAGATCGTTTGAGCGCATAGCCACAGTATTCTAATTTGTAGTTTAAGACGTACAAATTTATTGATGTTTGAGACCAGATATTAGACAGCGATAAAGATGATTCAGTGTTGGAATATTGCCTGGAAAGGGGAATACGTAGAAAACTCTTTAAAGGGACAGACATGGAGTTTAGATTCAGACATTATTTGCAATTAAAGAAAGGCGAATAGTTTATACTAAAATAAATGTATAGCTAATGTTTGCCATTTGTGTTGCCTCAGGTATAATTCCTACAAATCATATATGGAGCAAAGCATCTTTATTTGCTGACCTTTCACACCCTGAATCAGATCTGATTCTCTGAATATCCTCCTGGGAAGAAATGCATATACTACGCGTACACATTCCACTCCCGATTCAATATTATACAATGCGACATGCATTTATTTGTATCCTCAGAGAAAGCACTTCCTGGTAGGTGTTTGTCAATCGTATCCCCTGCAGAGGTCATTCCCCCAGCAAAGTACAGAAGTGCAGCAGGAAAGGAGGAGGACGAGGAACCAAAATCGATTATTTCCGCTACAGAATAGATGGCTCGGATTGATCGATATGATAATGGAACAGACAATCAAACAATATACCAATCTTTCACTGTAATACTTGAAAGTGAACAAACAACAATCCCCATCCTGCGCATTGACTCGACATGTCGTCGAGGGCTGGTCTCAAACCCACCTGAAATAAATCCGCTTAGGGAGAGTGGAAAACAGACGCAGACAACCAACCATCTCTGACTGCATAAATCAATGGACAAAGGCCACTGAATTGAATGAAACTGGAATCCGACATAATGCCAGAACGGAGGAAACATTCAGTAATAGCCGAACGAACTTCTTGGATCTAAGCCTGAAGGAGAGACGTTTTTTCAGCTGGCCAAGCTGAAGTCATAAATGCGTGTTTGCCAGATCGGTTTCGGGAACGGGAATGGGAACGGGAATGGGAATGGAAACGGGACTGTGTCTGTTTCGGTGTCTGCTGCTATTCAGGTGCCACAAAGGAAGCCGAAACAAAAGCGGGTCAGTAGACAGCATGGCCATATTGAGCGCCAGGATTACACAGATCTGATCCGATCTGATCCCATACCCTGCCCATGGTCACAACAGGTAATTCCGCCGAAAATGTCTGTCGATGTAAACAGCCCGGTGAGTAGAGCGGGCGAGATAGGGACAGGGAGAGATCAGAGTAAAAGGACAACAACTGGTTTATGACACCCCAGGGCGAGTGGAGTGGAATTGAATACCAGCCGGCGGATTAAGGACAAACTAGGGACTAGGGACTCGGGACTCCCTGGCCAAGACCCTTACCTGCGCTACCTGGACCAATCGAGGTGATTAGTTCGGGCCATCTTTGAGAATGAATGAACTTTGATTGGGAAATACCTGCACGGACTATTGGACGGTGGACGCAGACGGGGACAGGGATGGGTGGGAAAATCTCCTGGATTTGCGGGTACCTGGATTGAGTACCAGAAGGAGTCTGGCCGATTACCTAATATTGCATAAAAGTCGCCGCCGGGAGGAGGGGCAGCACAGTCGTCTCACCGACACTAAAGCACACAGACCTCCCAGTAGAGCAGTCCAACCACCCACCGCATACCCATACCCAAACCATGGACAACTACAACCACAAGAAATTTACAGGAGCCCTGAAGCGCAAGCGTTGCCAAGAAGAGGAGTCCGACGACGATGTGGTCTTCATTATGGAGCAGAGCGGCCATCGCACACCAGAACAGCCGCAGCCCAAGCGGCGCCTCTTCCGGCCCTGGCTGGACGAGTCCGTGGCTCAGGAACAGGAACCCCAGCAGACACGGTCCCGCCAATCCAATCCCGTCAGCCCGGCTAGCCCACCCCTGGTGGATGCCAGCTCGACGTACCACGCCAATATGGTGCGCTCTCACACTCCCCGGCAGCGCAGTCCCCAGGAGCAGCTGCGTCGGGACCGCAACACCTTGGCCAGCCTTCGCCACAGACGCTCCAAGCAGCAGGAACAGGCCCTCATGGAGCAGCAGTACTTGGAGTATCGGCGACAGCACGAGGCCAATTTGCAGCAACAGGTCCGGCTGAGCCTCTACTACGTGCGGTTCCTGCAGCAGACCATGGCCGCCACCAGAGAGCCTCTGCACGCTGCCAGCCATCAGCAGATGCCCAAAGCTCAGACAACGACCCAACATTCCTGGGGAGTCTATAACTAACTTCAATTCTAGTCCTAGTCGTAGTCCAATACTTTTAAACTCTTTTTAGTGACCTTGTGATGACTTTTGAAGTTTTATTAATTTGATTTGTTGACAAACAATATATGAGAAAAATTGTTATTGAAATTATTTGAATGTTTTTACTTGTCAAGAAGAGCAGAAACCTAAACCTTGATATTTTCTATGTAAACAGCCGACTTGCGAATTTTCTAGGAAACTCAATTTACAATTCAAAATTCGAATACTTCCACATCCACTCATAAGTTAACTGTTTATTGACTTTTATCGTTGTATTTAAGTGCGGTGATAATTTCGAAGAGTGACATAATTCCAGTGACATTAATGCCAAATTGCAGAAGCATATAAATTAATTGGAGACAATAGAAATGTTTTTACTTAGGAGAAAATCCGCATTGCAATCAAATTAACATTTCCTGAAATAATTGTTGGAGCGTTGATCATTTCCAGAGCATAGAATCATGGGCGAAGATCCGGTTTGTGGTTGACAACCCGGAATGAAATCATCGTCGATGACACTATGGAAATATGCACCCTAGGTCAGACACAATAAATGGGTTCATCGTAGGTAACAAAAATATTTGAATAATACTGTGTGCACGGTGTATATTTCGCCAATCGGGGGATGAGCCTAACCCAGGCCCTTTTAAATGTGCGCATTTTCTATATTCCCAACAGTATGTAGTAACATTTGTATTTGTATAGCCACAAATTAACGCTATAGTCTATGGTACTCCCAACTGATCTGGATAGAAAGATGTTCGATTTTAAAAGGGGGCCAGTAGCCTTTCTTCGTGCGTGTTTGTAATTTCTCGATCTGTGGTCTGTGCCTTGAAACACTTCTACCAGGCAGAGTTGTTCCATCATTCTAGCTGTAATTATTATCCGATGTCGTAATAATTATTGGGCTTGTAATAATTATCCATTGACGGGGGCCCCAACCACTGGAAAATTGTGGATTGTCTGTATTTAAATGTAAATTCAAGAAAGTAAAAATCGAAGATAGTGGAAAGCAAAATATACCCAGCGGTAGGGTTGTGAACTTTCAGCGGTACATTAGTTTTTAGTCGCCGATAAAATCTGGCCATAAAATATTGAGTGTGATGTAAGTTGTTTGTTTCGTCAGTGTACTAGTACTTATATGGTTACAGCACTTAATTTAATGGGGGATAATATATGGCTTCTATGCAGTACATTTTAGATGGAATATGCATATGTGCATGCTCTTCTTTTGGGAGGTATTCCATTAAAGAATAATTATTGGACAGACATACAATGTAGTTGCACTTTATAGCATATGCATCTGTCTATTGCCCAATATTGCCAGTGGATATAGCCAGCCATATAGCCGCAGTATCTGCAATTAAAACGAGATGTAACTACGGAAGCGATCAATCTGGAATGGCCCCTTAGGTAGAATGCAACTGTTTCACTTGATCTGAATTTAGTGCACAACTCTAGTGGTTGGGTTCCTGGGTAATCCTGTTGTTCATAAATCATATCCTGGATCTGGAAAACATGAGGGCGACTTACCTATGGCATTTCCTAAATGCGGTCGATCCCTTTTCGTATTGTCATCCCCCCAAGAAAATGTGAGTGAAAATGAGAGGCCCACAGGGATTTTCACAGAATTAAGACAAAGTACGGTGGAGTTGTCAGACCTGAGGCAGAAAGGAAAGGCAGGCAGGAGGACCACACACACAGCAAATGGCGTCAAGTAGCCCAATAAAAATACCAGCGTGTGTGTGTGTGTGTATGCATAACGGTTGTCCTGTTCCGGTGGCAACATTTGGTCGGTCGGTGGATGGTAATCCTAAAAAAGGGATAATTAGGCAAGGCCGAGGCGACAATTAGTGAGAGCAGGTCATAAAGAAGATTCCCCGATCCACACACAACGATTACCTAATAGAGATGCGCTAATCCCTTTGTTGACAGACCCAAAATCAAATGCCAGTGCATCCTTTTTACCTGTTGCGTGTATAAAAGCAGGATAAAAGGGCAGAGAGTCAACCATTCGCACAGCAGACATCGAGCGAGCAGCAGAACTTCAACCAAAATGGATTACTCTAGGACGACCTCCAGCTACACCCACCAGAAGCTAACCGCCCAGAAGCGCAAGCGGGAGATGGACCAAGGCCTGGAATCGAACACGGATAACCTCATCTACCAGGAGCGGCCAGTCACCAAGCGCCGCCAGACCAAGGCATTCTTCCGTCCCTGGCTGGACAACGAGCAGAACACAGAGGCATCCTCATCCGCCGCCTGTCCACCAGAGTCCGCTGCTCCCGCTTTGGACTCCGCCTTCAGTCCTAATTGCGCCTCGACTCCACGCCAGCGCAGGCCCCAGGAGCGTAGTCTCGCATCCTCATCCGCCGCCTCTCCGACAGACTCCGCTGCTCCGGCTTGGCGCTCCGCCTTCAGGCCTAATTGTGCCTCGACGCCCCGCCAGCGCAGCCCCCAGGAGCGTAGTCTCCTGAGCAGTCTCCTCAGTCGCCGAGCTGAGACTCAGGCGCACAAGTGGTACCGCGAACGAATGGCCTTGCTGGAGCAGCAGAACCTCTACTACCGCTATCTGCTGCAGCAAGCCGTTTTCCAGCGGGGAGGCGTCGTCCCGAGCAGCCAGCTGCCCCAGCAGCAACAGCAGTTCCTCCAGCAGATGGCCCTCTCCCAGCAAATGCTCGTCTTTGGAGCACAGCCCTAACATGGATGAGGCGAGGCGAAGCCAGGAGGATATATCTATATTGACTATGGACCATCATGTGATCTAGACCCCTAATGTGATAAGCCCTCATTTTTTTATTGAATAAAAAAATCTTTACTAAATTCTAGTTCTTAGTGTTAATACTTTAAAACAAACTGTTAGATTTTTATTGTTTGTTAGTTAGGTAAAGTTTGGAAAGAGAGTTTATGGGCTTATGAGTTTTTGGTTATATATTATGACTGGCTTTAGTCACACATGAATAGATACAAATTAATTTCAAGCAATTGCCCAACAAAGTTCAGCGAGTTCAGTCGAATGCAGTTTCACAATATGCTCAAGGTTCAAGAAACCACAAAGAACAATAATGTTTTGGCTAAAACGAGCTTTCGGCATCGACGTGAGCCGCCTGGCGCAGTGGGCCACAAATATTGGCAGAGAGCATGCTGGGATCCGAGCTGGGGTAAATAATATGCTAATAGTTTGTGGGGTCTCCGGGTCCAAAGCGTCAAGTTCAACTGAGTTGGGATGTGAGCCAGGCGTTTTTCAACCGCAATACTCGTACTCGAGGCGCAGATGCAGTTTTCAATGTTAGGCAGGCCATAGCCGGAGAGCCAAGAGAGCAAGCCGAATACTGAATTTGAGCAGAAAACAAACCGTAGCAAAAAGTTAACAATTAACTGAAACCCGAGGTTTGCTGGCATGGTACAAGTGCAAAGTGGTTTGTTTTGTGGGGCTGCGTTGCCATGGCCGCCGCTATGGGACGGAAATTTGCTGCACTTGGATTTTCCGCCGTCACCTGACGTGACGGCCGCTTCCAGCATAGGAAGTCGCGCAAAGCGCTGCACTCTCGAGTATTATCAAATGGCCCACAATGAAAATTAAGAGCAATTAACTGCGCTCGCTACGATTGCGCAATGGCCAAAAGAGTTAATTACGGCGGGCCAAAACACTGGGACAGCGGGCACCTTACCCCTGGAGCATGAATACTCAAATTAAGCAAAGTTTTCTTGTACAGACTGTGACACAGTTGGCTGCACGCTCGTCGTCCATGTCTCTAAGCATATTTTCTGCCTATGATCAGGGGGACTTCCTTATAGACCGTTGATTTTCTACTTGGTTAAGCATTATGCAAGGGGCGTTGAATGCGGGTTGTTAGACGGAGTGAAAGTGTCTTCTAATGCAAATATTTTTCCAATATTTATTTATTGTCAACTTGTCCACTTACCATAGAGTTATAATAGTTATATATAACTATTTAAATTGATTATGCTTACAAAATAAAATATTAAACAAATAAATAGTAAATTAAATATATAAATTAGTGGAAATAAATATTTACTTATCATATTTGGATATTCCTGACATTCCTTCTAGGCCTAACTTGGGAAACGTTTGCTGAGCTCTGAAAAGGCGTTCCTTTAAATTTACTTTTGCTATTCGTATCAAATAAATATTGGTATAATCCCGCGTAATAAACACAGCCATAGCTATCACTAAAAACTTAAACATAAACTTATATCAGGCTTAAATCGAAATGCGCATATAGTATGGATATAGTAATCCGATTGTCAAACGGAATTAAAACGTATTACCCCAAATCCATTTCTAAATAACACACGACTTTGTTTTTGTACATATAAATAATTTGAAAGATGTTTCGCAATCAGTACGACAGCGATACGACGGTGTGGAGTCCCCAGGGACGCCTCTTCCAGGTGGAGTATGCCATGGAGGCGGTCAAGCAGGGAGCGGCCACCGTGGGACTGAAGAGCAAGGACTACGCAGTGCTCATTGCACTGTGCCGGGCCTCGGACACGGAAACGATGCAGCCCAAGATTATGCCCGTGGACATGCACCTGGGCATATCCATTTCTGGTCTGACGGCGGATGCCCGATTAATCTGCCAGTACATGCGGACCGAGTGCCTGTCCTACCGTCACTCGTACGCCGGCATTGTGCCAGTTAACCGCCTGGTAACCAATCTCGGCAACAAGATGCAAGCCACCACCCAGCGCTACGATCGCAGGCCGTACGGTGTGGGTATTTTGGTGGCTGGCTACGATGACGGCGGATCGCACCTTTACCAAGTGATGCCCTCAGCGGTGGTGCTCAACTGCAAGGCCATGGCGATTGGCTCGCGTTCGCAGACTGCTCGCACCTACCTGGAGCGTAACTTGGACAGCTTCGAGAACTGCTCCATGGACGAGTTAATTTGCCACGGCATTCAGGCTATTCGCGGCGCGCTGGGCCACGCGGAGAACCCAGCGCTCACAATAAACGTGGCCATAGTGGGCGCCAACCTGCCATTCAAAACTTTCGGCGAGGAGGAGAATCACAAGTATCTGGAAATGGCCAAGCTCATGGGCAGCCCAGTGGAGGTAGCAGACGAGGCGGCGTCCCACAGCGATGAAGATCTCCTGGGCCAGGGACCAAGTGGCAACGGCCAAAGCGATGCTGCCACAGAGGACACGTAAATGCGATGGCACACAAAATTAGTATCTGTTTCGTTGATTGGTTATTAAAATTCAAGTTATGAGGAGCATTAATTCTGGTGTCTAACATACCCACAAGCTAATCAAAATTCTAGTATTTCCAGCTCGTTCCATGGAACCCACAATTCTAGACCATCTGCTCAGTGGATGTTATGCAAGACGCCCCAGTCCCCCAGCATGACCGATTTGATTGTCATGGCTTGCAAGCAGTCGTAACAGGAATTCGCTTATATACTCGTACTTATTAATATGCAATTCATAGCAGCTGTAGAATATCCCGGCCACAATGAGAGGTGAGTGTCGAATGTGGACGGAAGAGGCTGCTTTATTTAATGTTTACCCCTTTAGTTGGCGTTCTGGTTGGCATCCTTTGGTGCTGCAGTTGTTGGATCGGCCCGAGTCGAGAAATTATCCCAACGGAGCGGTACCCCGATGGCTGGCCTCAGCGTCAGTATGCGACGTTGCTCCACAGAGCCATTGTCGACGGCATGGAGATTTTTGTACCCAATGGCGTGGCGATATCCCATGACAATGTTAGGGCTGCGCTGGGAATTTTGTTCCACGGCTCCAATGGCTCCACGGCGGATGAAGTGCGTGGAGCAATGAACCCACCAGAGTCCGAACAGGTGGAAGCGGTGGGAAGTGTTGGCCAACGTCCAGCTGCGGACCAGTTTAAGGAGTTGAGGTACGTCGGGGTATTCGTGCCTCCCGAACTAAAGCTGAGCTCGGAGTATGCGCAAAAGATTCGCGATATGGGAGTGGATCTGGTGCCTACCCATCCGACTCGCACGATTCGCAGCCTGACTAGGAAGCTGTGGGGGTTGAGCCCGAGCTTCCTCGGCAGCTCTCTGTTCGGTAGAGACGACCTCCCCTTCGAATTGCAAATTCAACCCGAAATCCTGATTGTGACGGCAGCGGCCTTCTGGGCCCGGTGGGACGATGCTGGCTTCCAGCGGGAGAACCGACGCTTGCGCGAGTTTAATGTGGACAAGAGGCGTCGCACCTACGTGGACACCATGTACAGTTTGGCCAGGAGGCGTCAGGTGGCCCGACTGAACAGCTTGCGATCGACAATGCTGCTTCTGCCACTTGCAAATAGTTCGGTCAAGTTCATGGTGATACTCCCACAGCGGCTCGAGGGACTGCGACAGCTCGAAGAGGAGCTGGAGTTTGTGGACTTGCGCCACTTGCTCCGGACCGACATGGAAACGGAAGAGTACGATGTTCGCCTGCCCGTCGTGGATCTCACGACACACATCCAACTCGCCCGCGGCATGGACTACTTGGGCGTTCAGAGAGCCTTCCAGCAGGAGGAAGCCGACTTCAGCCTTGTAACTGGCCAAACAGAGCGTCTCTGGGTGCGCAAGATTGCACATTTCACCAAGCTAAAGCTGAACGAAGACGGCATCAACTTGAAGCACCATCACGGGCTTGCAGATCGGCACAGAGAAGTGCTCAGGCATGATAGCGCGAGAGCAGCGAATCACTTCTTTGCCTCGCATCCATTCTTTTTCGCGTTGCTCGACGAGAAGAAGATCTATGCCACCGGTCGGTATGGACAGATTGCGGCTGAACCCGATGACATATAAGTACGAGTGTGCTCCTAAAAAGAATTAATAATAAAGCCAAGTATCATGGATCAGAATTTGTATCTCTTAAAGAAACGTTGCTGCAAGTAATACAAGTCCATTATTACTCTATATGGGTTCTACTCATATTGAATCATACTCAGATAGTGAGGGGCTTATGGCTAAGATCCTACAGAACTAAGTCACTAATTTCAAACGTATTAATTTCTTGAAGAAACTTACAAAACAACACTTAACACAAGCTTAAGCTAATACTTAAATCAAATAATGTAATCACACAGTGATAAAGGCTGGAGTGGCCTCGGGGTAGCTGCACTGCTCCCGTTGCATCGCTCCGATCAGATATTCGATGCTGAAGTTCTTCGCAGGCATTGGAACCTTCTGCGGCGGCTTAGCTGTTGCTGGGCCTTTCGTTTCCTTGGACTCCTGCTGGACCAGCTGCTGGAGGTGATTCAGATATACACAGGCTCGCATGCTCTGCTCGGCAATTTTGAGATGCTGGCTGGTGAACTCGTTGTACTGCTCCTCGATGGCCAAGTGCTCGAGTTTTTTCACGCGGCGGCTCATGCGGCAGGCAATGGTGTTCTTGTTCCGCCGCTCCTGATCCTTGGGCGTGCGCTCCTTCTTGGGAAACTTCCGCACCATGTTTCCGTGATACTTGCAGATGTTTTGCAGAGCGGCCGCACTGATCGAGGTCAGCGAGTGCGAGGAGGATGCGGTTGAGGATGCCGTGGTCGATGTGTCCAGGCGTCGGCGCTTGGCCAGCGGCAGATAGGTGCTTCCATACTCACTGGAACAGCGGCTGGTGCTGTCCTCCTCCTGCTCCCACTCATCGTAGGCACTGCGACTGCTGTAGGGCGTTCCAGTGCGGGAGATGAGCTCTTCCTTTAGGAGCAGATCGGTTTTGTCTGCCGAGGATCGCCCAAAATCAAATTTCTTGTGGCGATAGATTTGATTGCTCTCCGTGGACTGCATTTTGCTGATGAGTGCTGATGATGATGATGGTGTTCTGCTCTGTGTGTCACTTGATGATTGACTGATGACCCGTTGCCGTCTTACTTGTCTTATATGCAACCGCGTGCAGGCGCTTATCACCTCACCAGTGCCGCCCGCTGTAATCCGCCAAACAGTTTATGGCTCTGTTTACACAAAATCGAGTAGAAATGTTTTTTTGCAAAACACAAACAAGATCATAAAATCTGCCTCTTGCGCCTGCGCACGCATATGCACGCGTCCGATTGCATCCCATCCCTTTCACACAACCTGTCTTACCTACCCAGTGCAGAGCGAGACGAGACGACACCCGCTGCGCTGGGTCTCGTCTCTGTGCATGTTTGTTCTTGTCAGCATTCTGGCTGGCCTGGACAAATTTGCAGTCGATCTTCCGCCCCGGCACTGTCGCCTGTCGCCTGCCCCTGACTCTGCCTCCGCCGTAGGTGGCAAAATGCGCGCCTATTGTTTGTCCGATCCACAATACAATGCCCGATGTTCATTCAATTCGTGTTTGTTCCTCTTTTGCTGATTATTCCGGGCTTGTCCATTATCCATTGTCGCAGCTTCTTTCTGTCAATGCCGATTGTCCTACGAGTATTCGTATTCTTGTTCAATTTTTCAATTTGGTTTTTGCCCAAATGTATTTTGCGGCCTCATTTGTCTATCCTCTTTTGTCCTTACCCCCATTGATAAGATACATATGTATGTAAGTGTGCAGTACATGTGGCACCGCAGTGAGTTATTCTAAGGGTTCTCAGTTCTTGGAAAGGCAGTCAGTCTCTTGCAATAGATGCCGATAAGATGAGGTCTGGAGGTTCGCCCTGGAATGACTTTTACTTGGGTTGCAAAAGGCAGACAAGAGTTGATAAGGCTTGAGATTTGGATTGGGTTTCTCGTCTCGTCTTGTGCTAGGTCAGGGGATACATAGATCGACGTGGGAGATGGCGCGCTCTTGGAATTTTCTAGGGCAGACTGCGATAAGATATGCAATTGAAACTGCGATGCGCTGTGCAGGTTCCATGATGGGAGCTATGTACATTGTACATATTCTACGTATGCTGGTTTTAAATATGACAAGCTTTTGAACTGTAAATAGCGTAGATCTAGCACGTGCCAAAGCTTCGAAGCTCTTTGGAAATGAAATGTTCACGGGGAAGTTCAAGTGCAGTTGATGTGCAATTGGAAATTCGACTTATGTACGGGAACCTTATCTATCAGACAAGTGAACAAACCTCTTATCTTGAGCAACTACTCGTATATACATATGTACATTCATGTGTACCTACGTGCATCACTATGCATGAACATATTCTCAAAATATCAATATACCATGCACTCGGATGCAAGCTAGATTAGTTCATAATTGTAGTACTACTGAACTGTGTAACCTACATCTAAACTTTGTAGAGTAATGGCAGAGCTAGCTAATTTAATAGTTGGTTTCCTCAGACAAGAGGAGAGATTTTGCACCTCGCTAATTTGCCGATGATCCCAGAAAGACCTTTGAATAGTTGGCCCCACAGTCGAGCAGTGACTAATACCTATGCAGTTGAGAGGTAGTGGGATGGATCCGAGTGCTGGGCAAACTGTTGTAAGTGAGTGTTTGTTTAAATTTCGTTACCCAGAAGCGAATCCATTCCAGGGGCACACGGGCACACCGACACCGAGACCAAGATCTGGAGACGTTCACGTGTCGAGCAATCGAGCAATGCAAGTCGAGGAAACATCAAAAGCTGCTTGGAGCGCATCCGACAGCTGCCGGTAGTCGATTGTCGCTAGTTGGTAGTTGGATCTGATGGGTCGGGTCGGTTTTGGGTCGAGCCAAGTCGAGGCGACTCGCTGGGGGTTTGGTGGCTTCAACTTCACGACTCGGAGAGGGGATTTAATAATGTCGTTTGTATTTCGCTGCTGACTTTTGCATTTGCTTTGTTATCTATAAACGACAACGACGACGTCGTCGTCATTAGTTCCATGTACTCGTAGAGATGCGCCGTGGCAAAGTTTTTCGCCGTGTCACTCCCTGCAAAACTCGATTTCGTGCAGAACAAAATTTATGTAAATATAAAGAATTCTAGAAATTTGCAATTATACAACTGCTATGGATGTTTCAGGCTGGTTAATTAGCCGCGTGATCCATCCAATCCCATCACTAGCCCCAAGCTATGACTATTTTCGTTTCGCCGGTGAACAGAGGCATCCCGCCTCCGCTTCCACCTCCGTCGCCTCCTCCAACCAATCCCTATTATTTGTTATTGCCGCGCATCAGTGTTTGTGTTTGCATTGTCGTTTGTCTTTGCAATTTCGCTTTTATTGGCTTTGATTTGATTTGCTTTCTGGCCATAAATAAAAGGCCCCCTCTGATCGAAAGTCTCAGAAGTCGACTCGCATTTGCATTGGCCAGAGCCGGAGAAAGGAAAAGTCACAGAGCAACTACCAACTCATCATCAAGAGCTATCAATTAAAACAACCAAAGATTATGAATCTGTTGTGGAATTTCGTTGTGGTCACACTGTGCGGAGTGTGCCTGGCAGAGAATTTCGGAGCGGAGCTGCCGCCCGTTGAGTTCAAGCCAGTCCGAGAATTATGTGAGTGCCAAAAAATGGTATATAAGTGAAACAAAAACTGTGCCCACTAAATATTAGATTTACAGACCTTGTATTTCATAGATGTTTTAAGAATAGTCACAGTACAGTACACAGATGCTCAGCACAGATATTAGATTCTTAGATTTATTGTTGCAAGTGCTTTAGGTAGCTGCTGCCTTGGTTGTGACATTGACAAAACCACAAGCAAATTATAACAAAAGTTTGCCATGTTATAACCAATAGAGTCAGAAATAGCAGAAATTACATTTTCTCTCACCACATGGCTTAACCATTGAATTATTAAAATTCTTTACGCGGTAGCTCTGAAGAAATTCGGGCTTCTACATTTTTTTAAAACTGTATGGACATTTAAGTTAGTTGATATTGTGGAAGAACGAACAATTAGCCCAGTACTGGAGCGATATATCTAATATTTTATGCTTAAATTTGGAAAATTTTCACGTAATTAAATAAACGTAGTGTTTAATATTTAACCTAAGTATTACTTTCCCATTTGTCACACATTTGTAGCAGGAACATTTGAGATATGATCTTTAAAGCTGTGGTATTAGCAGATAAGTAACGAAATTCAAGAGAAGCGAAAAGATCGCCATCTTCTAATAGCAGTAATCGTGTGAGGCACGCAACGCTTGTGTGAATTTTATAACAAAGCAATCAGCCTACTTAGGAGTCAAAGTTCATACAGTTTTCCTTAAAACAATGGGATTGCACAATAAATACGTACATATACGTAGTTGTGGGATCGCAACAGAATGTGACAAATTATATTAGCTTTGCGGTAGAGCTAAAGCTGAGTGCACAAATTCATACAATACTAGTATACAATAAAAAGCAAGATTCTATTTACTTTTGTTGATTACCATAATTAATCCTTATTTGTGGAATCTATTAATGGCTTGCAGGCGGTTCTATAGGCAAACAAAATATATAATATCATGATTAGTATTCTAGAAGTGAAAGGGGGGGGGCTTTTAAGGCCCAGAAGCTTATAAAATTAATTGATGCCTAGAAGTGGGAAACTATATTTCTGATATTCCACAAAGTGTATTCCATTTGCGATTTTCGGAAAGCACTGATCATATTCACTTGCTTCGAGTTTATTTTGGTTTTGGTTCAGGTTCTATTTAATTAAATTTGAATTGTCATGCTGACCATTTGCCAGCCAAGTGGTTTAGGTTTACTGTCATAAATATAGCTTGTTCATGGGGGTAGATAAAAATAGAATCGTTTCGTTGGGGCTTTAAATTGCCATTTTGCTGGATGTTTCGGCAAGTTCGTGGCCTAAGTCTTTTGTGTGGAATTGTCACTTCCGCTGAACGGCCTTGCCCACGGCTACGGCTGAGCAATGCAAAAAGTCTTAATTACAAGCAGAGTCGAGGCGAAACAAGCTGGATGCGAACAACTGAAGTTTAGTCAGTACAGTAGAAACTCTTTTAATTGAATGTAGTAATTCTCGTTCGGAGCATAAGCAAAAACAAAAGCCAAACAGCAGATAAATTGCGCATGACGTTGACAATTATGTGAGCAGCAAAGCGACGATTACACAAACTCAAACTGAATATTCTCAACTGGAAAAATGTCACGTTCTGAGCATAAGCGCATAGATCGTAGACGATATAATTAACGTTTATGTGTAGCTAAATATGTCAGGGTCTGCCTAATCGCGTTCTAATCTGATTCGTCTGACCTTCGACAGCCGGCGATATACCGACCTGTCGGGAGAGCGATCTCAATATCAACGAGTGCATCAAGCAGGGCCTCCAGCAGATTACCCCTCGCATGAAGTACGGCATCAGCGAGCTGAACATACCGCCGCTGGATCCGTTCGAGATGGGCAAAAGTTCCTATACGTACAGCTCGGGTCTGCTCCAGGGACGCATTGCCATGAAGAACGTCGTAGTGCACGGCCTCAGCGAGGGCATTGTGGACAAGGTCAACTTTCGTCTGAAGAACGGACAGGTGCGGATGGAGATTATTTCGCACGTCCCCCAAATGCTTGTCGAGGGCGCCTACAAAGCAGACATCAAGCTGAACGACCTGAAGCTCACCCCAAAGGGCACCTTTAACGTCACCCTCAGTGAGTCCCACAAAGCTACCCCTAGCTCAAAACTAAATATAATTAATATTATGGCATTTACCTGCAGCCGATGTCACCATGAGGGCGAGGCCCACCGGGGAGCTGTACGAGCGCGACGGTCACACTTACTTGCGTCTGACCAAACTGGAGACTGAGCCCAAAGTGGGCGACCTGCGTTTCTACGCCAACGGCCTGGTGCCCGATCCGGCTCTGAGTAAGCTCCATTACGACCAAATTACTTAATCTACTGTATAAAACTATCTTTCTTGTGCGTGCAGACGATGTCATCTTGGACTTTATAAACCAGTACTGGCGCCAGCTCTATCAGGCAATGCTGCCCGAGACACTGGCCACCTGGCAGCCGCTGCTTCTGAAGTCCTCAAACGATTTCTTTGCTGCATTGCCATTCGATATGCTGGTGACCAAGAATTGAGAGAATTCTTTGACTTACCTTACCATTGTTGTAGTATTTAAACACTTCGGTTCTATATGTTCTACTCAAGGTGTTAACATAGTTTCTATCCCAATAAAGAGTATCAAATCCCACACACGCCTGATCTATCTGCAACCAATCTCATGATGCAAAGAATTTAAAAGAATGTGACTCAATTCCCGAGAAATATAATTTCCTCTTTATTTTATGTTTCTGATTATTATAAAACAAACTAGACTTAGCTATCGACTCGGAGGCGATCGTAATGGGCTTCAACAAAATTAAAATGTGCTCTAATACGATTAGAGGGTATAACTTATTTGCATACATTTTCAACAAGATCTGCTCGGCGATAATTAATGATTGATTGCTTGACGACATCTGTGTCAGTATGCCGTATAGCTACACTGGGAAAATTGTTTGGAATTACATGACTAACTCTAGAATTGACATTTAAATATAATGGTGGGCCCGGGTCAACTTAATCTACGTAAGCTCTGTTACACCTAGACACTATCCAAAATGATTCCGCAATCAGTGCATAAGTAAATTTTATTTGTGCACGTAAAATTGAACACTGCCTGAAGAACTCCAAAAAATAATCTAGATGACAAATTTCAGAAACACAGATTAGTTACGGCGGCATTGAGTCAGAAGGTTGTTGCACAGTGTAACAACTTCAGCTCGTACAAATCAGAACGAAATATAATAGAGAGTGTGCAAGCTGCTGCGTTTCTGGGGCGTGCAAAAAGTAAAGTTCATAGTGGAATTGTGCATATCTAATCGAACATTTATACGGAAATGACTCACCAGCTCTGAAGCTCGCTTCAGGCTCAATCTGGCAGATACCCTTCGACGGTGTGGCTATAGCCCAATGTATGGCCAAACCAAAACAATTCATCCGTGATAAAATGGGAGAAGGTAATTATTAAAATGATTTGTCGCAAATCATCGTTGTCGTAGGCTATTACATTTTCAATAATTTTACCATTTAATAATACGACATTATAAATCAGAGGTACGGAGCCGGTTTTGCGATCAGTCAAAGTCTAACTGTCTGCCGGATTTGCTGATTTACAAGTAAAATATACTCAGTTTAGTACGAGCTAAGCGGCGCTCCAGTATCCAGTCTCCAGTCTCCAGTCGCTATTCGCTAGTCTCTGACTAGGAATGTGCAGTGTTGTGCTAATTTCGAGAATAAAATAGCTCGGCTTGTTGAGCGAGAGATTCAGTTGCTCGCAAACGTTCTAGCCGCAAGTTTGGACAGCCGATCAGGCATAGAAAGGATACAAAATAGTTCATCGGAATGCATTACACTATTGGATTGATGTGCCTGATGGCTTTGGGTGTCAATGCAGCACCCGCTCCCGCTGAAAGCACCAAATACTTTTCGGGTGTGTAACATTTTCCAAGACTTTCCGAGACTTTGCATTATCTATTGGATTTCCACAGCGAACGATTTGCCGAAATGCTCGACGAACGAGGACCAGCTTGGGGAGTGCATCAAGCAGATATTTAATACGATGACGCCGCGTCTCAAGGATGGCAATCCTGACCTGAAAATTCCGCCCTATGAGCCCTTCCACCTCAATCGCACAAGCTTCCAGTACTCAAGTGGCACTGTCAACGGCCGCATCACCGTGCGGAATGCCAAGATCTACGGATTCGCGTCCAACACCGCCAAAGATGTGAGCATCAAGGTCGATGGCGACAAAGTCAAGCTGCGCCTGGTCACCTACATGCCCACGATGAATATTATAGGCAGCTACAAGGCCGACATGAAGGTGAATCAGCTCCAGCTGAAGCCCAAAGGCGAATTCAACGTAACGCTGAGTGAGTGTGCTGCTCTGATGTGCTTGCTCTGGGGCATTTCTAATTAGCAATTGCTCTAATTTTTTCAGAGGATGTGGAGACGACGACGCTAACTGAGGGTGAGATCTACAGGAAGGATGGTCATCGGTTCCTGCGCCTCAGCCGCATCGATACAAAGCCAAAGATTGGAGATTTGAAAATCAAAGCCAATGGAATTTTCGCCGATCCAGAACTGGGTGAGTGATGGGAAAATAGTAGTAGCGAAAATCCAGCGAAATCCAAATTTAGAGGATCAATGGTGAAGACCTGATTGATCGCGAACGTAATTTCCGAATCTCTATTTACAGATGAATTAGCTCTCAATGTCGCCAATCAATATTGGCGCGATATCTATGGAATAATGCTGCCTGAGACGCGTCAGTATTGGCAGCCCCTCCTACTGCGCATGTTCAACGAGGCTTTAGAACTGGTTCCCATCGATCAGTTCATCGAGGAGTAGTTCAATTATTTATAGATTTACAATTTGTGATGATGGCTTTATAGTGCATATCAATGATTTCATTGCATTAGGTGAAATTAAATGATAATTGTTGTGTGTACAATTTATATGAGCATTTCATTCTAGGCGCCATTGCCGCTTGCTTTATGAGCCCTTTATGAGCCCAGCCAACTAAAAGAATGGAAATGTAAAACAAAACTAGTTTTAATTGCCCATTTCATGCCCCATGCCGGCTCATTCAATTCATTCACATTTTTCGAAATCACGCCCCTGGGTGACCTACCTCTAATGATAATAGCGTTTATAGGTTAAGTGCACCATAGCCACAAGCTGACTGACCTCAAACCCACAATGGGGGGGGATGTATGTCGGTCGGCCCGAGTATCACAGGCCAAGTGCGAGCTGTAAAGTGAAATTGAGCAAGACTCAAACTGGGCGAGTATACTACTACTTCAACTGCTTCAATTTACGATTACTGTGTGAAATGTATTTATCAGTTGGGCCGAAATCCCGGCGGTACTGCAATACCGGGCCAACCCGCGACAGAGGTGGAGCAAGCCCCTAGCACTCCGTCTGATTCCAAAAATCAGTTTAACATTTGTTGTTCTCCAATGGAGAAACTATCAGATGTTAAGCTGATAAGAACAGATACTACACTTTGATCTTAGCCATAAGGCCGAGAAGCGATAACTGGAAATGGTAAAACAGCCCCCAGACGATAGGTGATCCGTCAGAACCAGTTGGGAATTATAATGTAATTACTAGCGCTCTTCCTGCTTATGCGTCCTGGGTTACTTTGAGGTAATTTCCATTGAGAAAAATTCCATGTATGAAACATATAAGGGAGGAGTGTACATGTGTGGGCTAGCGCTAAGAAGTGGGAGGATAGGAAAACGGATCGTTTGTCATAGAAGATATTTCAGGTATGCGAAATGACTTCAACTGAAGATGCAGGAAATGCTCTGAAAAGTGATTCTAGGGGAGACGAGACGATTGCACCCGGAGATCTTCAGGTATCCTTAAGGGTTGCACTGTACTGTAAAGTACTTCTTATAATTCCCAACTAGTTCTGGTTACTCTTATTCCAGGTTGACCGTGTTTGGTGTGGCAAAATCACTCTGGCTTCTCTTCAATTGTCGAATAAATCTTTCGCCTTTTACTAAAGATTTCCGTGGAGAGGGGCACTCTAATGAGTCTAAACAGAATTTTTTCGTAGTTCCTGGCGGCTTCAGTTGCCGGGACAATAAATAATGCATTGAGTAGAATAATCGACTGTAGGGGCTTCCGATTTCAGAAAACGGTTTTAGTTGTTGGCAAGTTCAAGTTATGGGCATAAACAAACAATTAGAGGCTGACCAGACCGGACTCTGGGGGGCAATGGTGAGATAAAAAGTGCATTTTATTGTACACTTTTGCCTTAGCATAAAGTGATGTAATTGTACTTGGGCAAAGTTTGAACCGTGGACAGCGCTAAGTATGCCATAAATCAACCCACTATATTGCCAACAATTATTTATTCTTATTGCTTATAGAGTCTGCTCAGTGACTCGCATACTAAAAGCAGTTGGGGAAGGGAAGCCAACTCCCGACAAACAAACACGCGAGTGTCGTCTGCCCCACGACTGGCGGGGCATAATAAATGGCCAGATTAAACATTTTAATTAGGCATTTGATGTGACTGTACGAAGAATGGTTAGACGGATGTTTTGCTAAAAGGAAGTGACTTGCCAATCTTCTAGAGAAATCATACGTTCTGATCTTGGCTATCCAAAACTCGGACTTGGGCAAGCATCACGTACCCATGCAGCCTTGAACATCGATTTCACCACAACATTTCCCAAGTTCATGAATAATTTTATGCGGCCTATTCCCCAGCACGCAGTAAGTACAAATGCCTGCAAAGATTTATAGCTGACCCACATTTTTCATGAATAACACCCACCCCGTAGGAGAGGTGGCCAGACAATGCCCTGTATGGCCTCACTCCCGCAGTCCCTCGCTAACTGCAAACGTGCCCTGCAACTTGATCCGAAAACAGGGATTGGAAAGATGTGCCATCCAGGTGCGACAGTTTCCTCATTGTTCCTCTGACAGATTTGTGGGTGCAATTGATAGATGGATGCTGATGTGGTCCGTGTGGGTATGCGGCTGAAGCTGGTGTCTGAGAAAATAACTTGTAATTGTTTTGAGTTTTCTTCAAAAATACTTGGAAAATAAAATATTAATTTAAATTAAATTCATGTTTAATCCAAAGTAAGCCTAACAAGATTTTTAGAGTTTATTTATTAACTTCATGAATCCACAGTATCATTCTATCATTCTACCAGTGCAAAGGTAGGATCAGTGTAATATATTTATTGAAATGTAAACAAAACAGGACTATTATGTACACATGAGAAGTGGGAGGGAGAGGTGTACCTGCAAAGGCATCTTATGCTTCGACCCTTCTGTTTTAATTGACATTTTAGATTCAAATATTTGGGCTAATTATATAGTGACTCATGATCATAAAAGCTAGTTGATCAGTCACTCTCCAACTGTAGCCGCGATTGTTTTGTTCTCTCGAAAAGCGAAGAGCTTTTGCCTATACGAATTTAGCTGTTGGATGGTTGTTGGTGTTATTGTCGCTGTCGGCTTCGGCTTCGGTTTCGGTTTCTGTTTCGGCAGCAGCATGGAAAAACTTTGGAGCAAAAAAATTCAAAAAGTCGGCTTGCTCGGAAACTATAAATAAACGTGGGTTTTATGCAGCGCTCATTTCAAGATTTGCAACCGACGCGCCGTCAACACACAACATTTTGCCTGCAGATATTTTTTGCCCAGATGTTTGGCAATTAGTTCGTCCGTCTCCGTATCGCGTACTCTCCCTGTCATTCTGTGTGTAGTTGTAGTTGTGTGTGCGCGTTTGTAACTGTGTGCAATTGCAGCAACAATTGCAGTTAACCGAGAAAACCCAAAAGCAACAAAAACATCAGAGATACTGTAAAAAAAAATACACTCGTGTAGAAATAAAAGTGAAGCCGGTTTGAAAAGTTACGCAAAAAAATCAACAAGGAGAAACAACGGAGAAAACAAGATTATTGTGTTAAATCAAGCCGCGCAGAAATAGTATAGTCAAATAGCGACTCGAAAAGAGTAGAGCTAGGTAATCCATTCAAACGGGTTTTCACTGTGTGTGAAAGAGTTCGAAGGAAAGCAAAAGTGCTGCTCGAAAATGCATTTGCTCTGCCTCTCGCTGACGCTGACGCTGGCGGCGCTGGCAATCGGAAGTGGCTCAGCGGCCACGCTGTCCACGGCACCACCGAGCGTGTTTAGCAGCGATCCCAATCAAAATGCCAGCCCCAGTACCAGCCCCAGTCTCAATCCCGGCCAGGAGTACGTTGGGCAGTATGCGGAGGGCGAGGCCGCGGCGGGGTCGTTCGATTTTGGCGGCCTGCAGTTTGATGGAGGTAAACGGGATTATGTAACTAAAACAAGAACTTGATATTCAAACAAACACAACACTCCACATCCACTCCCTGCGCCACCAAAGAAAAAAAAAAACCAGAAGCCAAAAACCGCTAAAGGAAAAACAAGTTTGTTGCTCAAGTCTTTTGTTTGCTAAGTGGCAATTGGAAAATATAATTGAAAATGCGGCTGCCGTGGCCCGTGTGGCATTCAAAATGGAAAAGCAATTCGGTTTTTTCCTCGTTGCAGCATGGAAAATTTTGAGAATCGGGGTTCGCAGGAGGAAAAGGGAGCAGATATGAGCTATAAAAAAAGGGACAAAACTCCAGCGAACTAATTATGTGAACATAAGCATACAGAAAGATAAAAAACTCCTAAGAAATCAGACGAGAAATCATTTAATAGTGTACAGATAGATCAAAGATGGTGCTAAGGGAAGAACTAAACCGAACTGGTATCGAATACCTAAATATTAGCAGGGAACATTAGAGCTTTAATTTACATAAATTACAAAATCGTCTTTTTTCCTATCACTAAGTATTCAGCACACAGATTTGCCCGTTTCCTGCTATTCAAAATGTTGGTGTACTTTATTTATTGTATTTGCTGTATAGGCTAAGATGATTCGCCATTTCACTGTCCACCTTTGTTCCAGAGACTTTGAGTTCTTCATTTGAATTCCGCTCAGCCCGTGCCTCGTGCGCTGCCCATTAAAAAGTGTCTCGCGTACCCAGGCCAACTCTTTAAAAATACACATTTATTTTTTGTATGCATATGTATTACACCCTGCAACCTTCAGAAATATACAAAAAACTGGAAAAATACTCAGAAGCAACAATAATAAAAAAGTACTTTTAAATGAGATTTCCAAACGGCTGTAGAAAATGAAATTGCAATAGAAATTAGCAAGTCTATTTGCACTAAAAACATTTTATTTATTCGAGTTTTAACACTTTTGTGACGGCAAGGCAGCAAATCAGAAAAAGATGTAACAAAAAGACTGGCAAGTCACCGCCTCTGCCACTTGAACTTGACACACTTAAAGACTGGAGTAAAAGCCGCACTGAAAGTTGATGACGGGGTGTGGACTGTGGCCAGTGGCTACCAAATGGTGCAAATAGAAATTCTCCGACACCGACTTCGACTCGACGTCGACTCAAAGGTGATGCAAGACAGGGAGCGGAGCGGAGCGGTAATAAATGCAGAATCAACAAGAGAGCTAGAGAGCGACAGGCTCGAAAAAGTCACATTAAAATATTGCCAATTGCATTAATTTTTGTATCAGCATCATGGTGTGATTGTGTGTGCGAGTGTATCTGTGTGCTGTTTTGGGACATTGCGAAAAGAGTTCAGCGTGAACAAAACCAACAACGAGGCATAAATTCGAAACCAAACCGGCTGCTGTCGCCGCTACGGCAGCCGCTGGCGAAAAGCAAAAAGCGTGAGGCTGAAAAACTGACCTACATCAATGCGTAAGCGTCTTTTTGCTGGGCTTTTGCCGAACTGAAAGCTGCAATTGTAACCTGTTGCGCAAAGAAAAAACTTCAAAAAAATATAAAGCGAGCGGTCATTTATTGACATTTACTTGAGCAAACAGACAAACAAAAGACTTAGGCAACAAACTTCACTTCACTCGCTGGTAAACTAGTAAAACGAAGTGCTCAAACTCATTGTGTGTACCTTTTAATTTTGGCATTTGGAAGCGTTGATGTGGGGCTGCCCCGCCACTCGGTTCACCTTTGACATTGAACTTGTCAGGCAAACCAAAAGCAAAACGCCACAAAATAAGCAACAAAATGAGAAAAAAAAACACCAGGCCCCCAAGCCAAATGAGTCATTAGGGTTACTCACGCGCTTAAATTGCTTGGAAATTAGCCAAAGTTTAACTGGGAATTAACCAAAAATTGTCTCCTTCTTCGAGTGCTTAATTACAAACTTTATTTTCATATTTTGGTTATTTGGCAAAGGAACATTTAAATATAATTGTGCTTTGAACGCCTTCCGCATGTCATTAGAAGATGAAAAAACCATGACTAAAGATCGCTTCTGCTGCGAGAATAAATCTCAATATTAATTAAGCATCGCCCAACTGCTTGTTTTGCAACAGTGCAACTAGAGAGACAGTTAAGTGGTTACAGAATTAAATCGAGTAAACTTCGAAGACCAATGGAAAGCAAACAGGTTGAAACCGATAAATTAAGCACATAATATTAATGGGAAATACAATAATTGTTAGACCTGTTCTTGAGAATATTACGTGCTAGTGAGATATCAAACAATTAAAGAAAATTGCCGCAAGTCAGTGACATCTATGAGATGTTTTATTACAAAAAAAATGATAAGTGAAATAAGAGATTGCATCTTCTGAGGATATAAATCCTGAAAATAAATCTCAATACTAATTAAGCATCGCCCAACTGCAGTTGAGAGACAGCAAAGTGGGTTACAGAATCAAAGTCGCACACCCAGAACAGATTTTTATTTGTGAGCTTTACTTTAAAATCGATTTTAATTCAAGGAAACGCTTGACTCTGAATAATGCGGGACTCCACAAGCATCACTTAAAATGTTTTGCACGGTGGATTCACATAGCATTGTAACTGCTTAGGCGGTTCCCTTCTTGGCATTTTAATTGTTCAAAACCTTGACAGGTGTTGTCACCCTGACACAAACCCCAATCGGATGTCAACGCAGCAGAAAGCGGGCAGTTCATGTCCAACGGGGGACACGTGAGCCGGATCACGCTTGGACGGCTGCCACAGATCGCAAAATATTATAATTATAATCATAATCTCCTCGAAGCAAGGCGCTATACCATGCCTCGATGAACTTAACGACTGAGGCTAGCCATGACTTAACCGATCGTCAACTTATCTCCCATCACTTTCGTCTTCCAGTTACACCACAGACGACACAGAGCAGCGTCTCGAATGGCGTGACACCCTGTAGTTTCAGCTCGCCGGAGCTCAACGAATGCATACGCGGACTGATCCAGACATTCGCCCCGAAGCTAAAGTACCATGGAGTGCCGGAGTTCAACATGGGATCCATTGATCCGTACTTCTACAAGCGGGGAATCTTCCGGTACACAAACGACGGCATCCAGGGTGGACTACTGATCAAGGATATGGAGATCTATGGAATCAGCGACCTGCAGGTCAACAGTGTGGTGTCAAACTTTACAGAGAACGGCTTTGTGATCAAGCTGGGCGTGGGTCTTCCTCAGCTGAAGGCCGGCGGACACTTCAAGGCGGACGTGAAGTTTGGCGGACTGCGTCTGGTGCCCAAGGGTCCATTCAACATCACCGTGGGTGAGTACAGCCCCCCAAGCTATGGCCTAAATTGCTTTTTATTTAACTTTCGTGAACTTCCAGACAACATCAAGGCCACAATTCTCACTGACGGACACATTGAGCAGCTGCCCAGCGGACAGCAGCGTCTCAGCCTTCATCGCCTGAATGCCAATGTCCACATCGGCGACGCCAAAGTGGTGGCTAATGGGATCTTCTCCGATCGTAACCTTAGTAAGCTGCTAATGTTGAAGCAAGCGGAATTTGCGTTGCTTACCGAATTAATTTCACCCACAGATGGCATGATCCTCAATTTGGTCAACGAGAATCTGCCAGAGATCACCCGCGTCGGAATACCAGCCACCCGCGAGCAGTGGGCCCCCATTCTGGTGGCACACATAAACGAGTTCTTCGCTAAGGTTCCTATCGAGAAATTCCTGGTTCAATGATGCACAACCACAACACGTTTCTCATGGAGTGTTTAGACCGTAGCTAGTTTTAGTCTAATAATTACAACTTTAAATTTATCTTAAAAGCTGCTTCCAAATAATTTTCAGTGCTCAAAACATTTGGCAACCATTTGGAAAGAATTTCTACACATCCAATTTGTATTTATTTATGTCATCCATTCCGAAAGGAGAGAAGTTGTGTGAAAACATCAAAATAAATATTCTTTTCAAGAACTATTTTTATTTGACTCTCAAATTTAAGTACCAATGTACCAACATATGTATGTTGCTATGACGGGTATGTGATCGTGAGAACATTACTCAGCTAAGTACTAGCTCCTGCAGCGATGATAGTGAGTGTGGAAAGCAACTTATACTTATAGGCGTTAAATAATATGACGATTCACCCAAAGCCCGCAGTATGACACATATATGTACAGGTAACATCTACATATATTTCTGTACATGTATTGCTACATGTGTAGCATGTAATTCATATAGGATTGAAAAGAAAATATTGAATACGTTCAGGCTGAGCTTGATACAAATGTAAATGTATTTGCCAATGTAAAATTCATGTATGTAGATATGTAGAGAAGTGCATATGTATGTACATACAAATGTACGTTCGAGCTGTGTACTAATTCACATAGATTTCACTTGATTTGATAACAAAGAATTTCCTGATTACTGTTACTTGTTCGTGCCTGAGGAACTGCAACTGAAACGCCTATGGCTTTAGATTTAAGTTAGTTTTAATAATTACATACCTATACCTACCTATCTTTCAAATATTTCTTCCTAAAAGTACCATTATAAAGGACCTAATTACTCCATTCATAATTACGATATGTACTCGTATCCAGAGTTCAATTGGCAGAGCTTTCATCGGCCCTTGATCTTGCTGCCCCTTCTCCACCTCGTGTCCGAGCTGAGAACTTCAATTTCGAGAGCTATCCCATTGAATGGCTATACAAAAACCATATTCAACCCTCGCACTTGACGATCAATCAAACAGGCGAATGTGCCCCAAAGCGCCAATTACAGACACTTAGTTGGCAAAATATTGAAATACAATTATCCCGAAAAGGTTCATGGGGCCACCATGGCCGTGACACTTAGCTTCCCATCGATCAGCATTTGAGACGGGGATCAAGTGTGCTTATTGCAATGATCTGGGCAATGCCGGGCAACAATTGACTTCATTTCTGATACTTCTAACACCCAAGGCGCCTTCAGTTCTTTTTTAGATCCAATGACAATGCGCCGGCGACTCACCACTGATTAATGTGGATTTTAATTGAATCCTGAGTTGCCAGTTCAATGGACGCCCAACGTCGTAAATTTTGCATATTATTTAGCAAACAAATTTGCATCGTCTGGCGATGGGACTGGTACTGCAGCTGAGACTGAAGTCGCGACTAGGCAATGAAAACGAATCCAAACGGGCTTTGGTCTATTTCATGTGGTCAAGTGGAAAATGAAGTACCAAACGAAATGTGCGCCACGGAATTTAAATGGAAATTTAATCTGGAAATGCACCTGAAGAAATTTCAGCCCAACTAGAAGCAAATAAAAGGAAGTATAAAGAACAAAATTCTCCAAGTGCATACAATTTCTAGAAGTAAAACCACAGCAGGATTTTTGTAGTACTAGTATGCAGCCGCACAACTTCCAGGCGGCCACTGTTCAGTTCCAGTTGGAGCCTCAGTCCCTGTTGGTGCGTGTTCGGATTCGGGTTGCAAGAGACTCTGCCCCGTCCCGGTCCCTGCTGCTTTGCTGCTGGCTGGTGCTGGTGGGCAAAGGAAACGGAGGTGTTACTGGAACTAGTTTAGATGTGTTTACTCCGTGATCAGCGGTAGTTGTCATCATTGCGTTTGACGTCGCGTGTGCATTAGAAGGCGTTCCGGCCCAGCCCGGCTCGTCCCCATAAGTTGGCCAAAAGCGAACCAGTGAAGGAAAACGCGCTAAGAATTGACATTTCGGCTGCTTCGACATCCACATTGCGGCCGGCGTCGCTGTCGCCGACGCTGCTGCTGCTGCTGCTGCTGTTGTGTGGCAGCATAGTTGTTAACCAAACCCCAGAGACGGCTGTTGGCTCAGAAGCGATCGGACCTTACTACCCAGCAGACGGTCCTGCCTGTCTAACGCACGAGAACAAGAACTTCGTTTCGTCTTTGCCGTCGTAGTCGTGGTCAGGTGAATGCCATCGGGGCAACGTGCCTCGCATTCGAAAAGATATTCCCAGTCGCGATTCGTTGTGGCGGCTCTGTATACTATATAGCAGACAAGTTATATATGGTATCCCCAGTTCAAAACGAAAACAAATTGGGAAGATAACAGCAGCAGCAGCACCACCACCACCACCACCAGCTCCAGCCAAAACAACAGCGAAAATGTTTGCATTTTTACGGATTTTATTACTTTGTGTGCATTTGCTGCATTTTAAAATAATCTCGGGAGTGGATCTGGATCTGCCAGAGGTATTTGGCGGGGAAGGAGCAGCAGGAGGGCCTGTGTGGCAAAATGGTGAAATCAAGGCGGCGCCCGAGGCAGGATCTGCCGTAGTCAATGCCACAGAGGAGCAGAACCTTGGTGTGTCCGTGGAAGGTGAGCTGATTCTTAGTTGCAAAATGTGAACCTAAAATTAATAAATTAACTATGGGTGTGCATACATACATATGTACTTGTGTGTGTATATGTGTTCTATGTTCAAAATGTTTGCACTGGATTTGTTGAATAATCAAAAGAATTAAGACACGAACTTGACTTAGTTTTTGGTGAAAAAGTATATTGAGACATAGCTTAATGATTAATATACAATCAAATTTATGTAGACTGATAAACTAGCACAAGCATTGGACAAAGTACGAGTAGAAGCTATAAGATTCCCCTCCACCCTAACACATTGACTGCATTCAATATGGAATTCCCTTTTCCCATGACTTATCCTGAGTGAGAACCATGGATCTATGGGCGCCCTAACAATGACTACTCTGGAGTATATTATATCGCAATGTACGTCACCCAATAAGTTCAACGACATCGGGGGAACACATTTCATGCCTGGCACGCACCGGGCATTACTGGTGTGACCTTCAGAAATCTATAAATGGTATATGGCAACCATAGAGATAATGCGAAATTTGTTCGCTGAGTGTGCATAGCGTTGTTTGCTTTACAACATCGTCGGTCTGTTGATCTGTCGGTTCTCCAGCCCTTTGTGTCAGTTACAGAAACATTTCTAGAGCAAACAAGAGCTCTCAATGAGATCTGTGTGGGCAGTCGTGGACTTTCAGATCAACTTCCACTTCAGCGCTTGTCGTGCCCTGTCGCCCGTCAATGTCTCCTGCAATCTGTCCTCTCTTTTATTTATGGCCAACAATTAGACAATTAGACTCTCTTTTACGTTCTTTTGATGGAAAGGCGTGATCTGCGATGATGTTTCTTTTTTGTTCGGGGCGACGACATAAGCCTATTAATTTGGGATGGTTTGGGGATTGGCCTACAAAAAAAATGCCATATAGAAGCTCATAATCTGACACCTCCCACCGATTTATCACGCAATATTCATTAAACACTTTTTTTGTTTGCCTTTGGGCCAATTTGCTGAGCGGCTGTTAACAGCAATGGCAATCGGAATCCGAATCGCGATAAATATCATTTATATGGCTCTTGGTCATATAAAATTTAAGAGTCGCCATAAAGTAGACCTCCAGTTGAACATTGCAGTGGTCCTGCCGCGGAATTCAGGTTTGCGTGCACACGCCCCGATGCAGAAGCAGGCAACCTGTAACGGTCAGCCAGACCTTGAACTTGCTACTTGCCCCTGGATGTTGTTTAATCTTCTGGATATCTGCCGGGCACAGCCAACTTGTTGGGTGGGTCTGCTTCTTCAGACCACACTTAGGCACAAGCAGAAGAAGGGCCGACGCAAAATATAATACAGCAGACCATGCAGCTAAGTTTCAGTGAATGTTTTTAGTGTGCCAGAATTCGGGCAGGATTGTTAAATTGGTCGCTCTGATTTCAGTTGACAGCTTGTCATAACAATTTAAAAGCCATCAATGAAATGTCCAATAAACAATGAACATTGAAACACAAAAATGTAAGCCACTATTTGGGGCGAGTGAGTAATTCTTGGTTGGCTTTCTTTAGGCTTAAAATTCCATTTCACTTGTGACTCAGTGTACTAACATTTTTGCCTGTGGGTGTTTGTCTTGCTTTGCTTTGTCATTGTAATATGCAAATATATCGTGCAGAAAATAAACTTAATTATTGATGCGGGGCACGCCCCGAACGTATTCTTCATTACGAGTGGTGTCGGGGAACCAGAGACCACGTGCAGATCTCCAGGCACCCGTTCCCCTACCCGAAACATAACGAATTTTATGCTCGATTTAATATCAATTAATTTTACACCTTGGCGATGGCACAAAGGGCGTGATAGCTTATGCTGCAGCTATCAAGAAGCTCGTTTGAATTAATCGCCACAAAAGCTAACAGCTCGTAAACAGCAATGTGTCTCAAAGATAAACTGCCCAAATGGCTTATTTAGGCAAATTTCATGCGCAGAGCCAGCCCAGAACTCCATCTCCGAGTGGTATATGGGCCAAAACGGAGACAGAGAAATGTGTAATAAATTAGGGAAATAGCAAATTCATGCTAAATAGCAGCAACAAAGAGCCGCAGGTCGGACCAAACAAAGGCCTAGACCAATTTTAAGAAGCTGCCAATGGACCTGACAAATACATGACAATTGACAGTAGAAAGTTGCCGCAGTGGGGGGGCACGGCCACGGGTCTCTCCGTCTCTCGAAAGAAATGGCACAGCAATTGTCATTCAGTTTGAGAAAAAAAAAAGCTTAAGTTTATTGTCAATATTCTGGGAAACAACAAAAACGACAACGAAAAATGTCAAAATATTGAGTAATCACTCTCGCGGCTCGAAGAGGAGCGTGGACCCGAAACCTAAACCCGAAACGAAACGAAACGTGAACGAATGTTGGGTAAATATTGGTTTGTCTTTTCTACCCATTTTTCAGCTATTTAGGTGCTCTGTCAATAGCGCAACAGATTGGCTAAAAAAAATGGGTCTTAGGAGGGAGTTCGAGTAGACCACAGGCAATTGGCTGGGCAGTTGGGTATGAAGCTCAGATCTTTCGAGAGGAGAGGTTAATGAACTTTGCTTTCAGAAGTGCTCCAAGTGAGGCACAGATTTGTCAGATGAGGTCATGGATCCCATGGATCGATGGCAGTTCCTTTTACAATGCCCTGAAGCGGATTTTGATTCTTACAGATCCCTCGTCAGCGAGCCTGAACCGGCGACACCGTCAGCTCTTCTTCGACCCGAATCTCTTTCTGCTCCAGGGCGGCATGGGTGGTGGATGGGAGGGATCCAAGTGCCTGACGGCCCACGGTCAGCCCGGTGCTTGTGTCCGCATCAACAACTGTCGCCAGTATTACCGAGTGGCCCGCCAGCTGACCTTCATCGCCCTGCGGCAGTGGCCCCAAAACCCTGCCCTCGGCCTGGGCGGAAATCTCTGCAACTTCTTCGACCAGCTGGGACGCATCAACAACGGCATCTGCTGCACGGACATGGATGCCAACACTTTCGGAGTGTTTCCGCTGCTGCCGACGCCAACGACGACAGAGAGACCTTCGCCGGCTGCCGATGAGGGAGATAAAGTGGATGAGCCCGAGGAGGAGGAGCCAGTCAACGTTGACACTGTGGACCAGCCGGCGGACGCTCCACATCCAGAGGATCATCCCATCGATAATGCGAACAGTGTGGAGGACTCGCCAGACTTTCAGGATGTGAACACAATCGAGGCCAATGCCCCAGGACCAGAACCGGAACCCGAACAGGGTGCGGAACCAGAACAAGAGGCGATACCTGTGCCCAGCCACACCTGTCTACCCATACCAGTGGCCATTCGGCTCATTTGCAGGAGGCCCAGTAGCTCAGTGGCCCCCACCGCTGCCCACACATCCACCTACGACTGGCGGCTGGCCGCCACCGCTTCCCACCCATCCGCCCAACCACCACTATCCGACGCACCCCTCTACGGCCGGAGTGCCCAGACCCACTACTGTGCCCAGCACCAAGCGGACTACCCCAAGACCTGCCGTCAGACCTACAACTACCAAGCGTCCCACCTATCCAAGCTATCCGGTGACCTCGGCGCCGACGACCACGCGACGTCCAGTGAGTGGCTCCAGTCCGGAGGGCTTGCCACTGCAGTGTGGCAACAAGAATCCGGTGTCGCCGGATCAGGAGCGCATTGTGGGCGGAATTAACGCCAGTCCGCACGAGTTCCCCTGGATAGCGGTGCTCTTCAAGTCGGGCAAGCAGTTCTGCGGCGGCAGCCTGATAACCAACACGCACATCCTGACGGCAGCACATTGTGTGGCACGGTAAGAAACCTCCGTTGGATGCAACCGCAACACCTGCTCGAAGGCTCTTCTAATTTGCCTCTCTTTTGCAGCATGACTTCGTGGGATGTGGCGGCCTTGACGGCCCACCTGGGTGACTACAATATCCGGACGGACTTTGAGGTGCAGCATGTGGCGCGCAGAATCAAACGACTGGTGCGGCACAAAGGCTTCGAGTTCAGTACGCTGGTAAGATGGATTGATACCGAGGATACCGAGGAGTCTCATAAATTCTGTTTGAATCGTGTTTTTGTTTTCTTCCTCCCAGCACAACGACGTTGCCATTCTGACGCTCAGTGAGCCTGTTCCCTTCACGCACGAGATCCAGCCGATTTGCTTGCCCACGTCGCCGTCGCAGCAGTCGCGCTCGTACAGCGGACAAGTGGCCACGGTAGCCGGCTGGGGCAGTCTGCGGGAGAACGGACCACAGCCATCGATTCTGCAGAAGGTGGACATACCCATTTGGGCGAATGCCGAGTGTGCTCGCAAGTACGGACGTGCAGCGCCCGGTGGCATAATCGAGTCGATGATATGTGCTGGCCAAGCCGCAAAGGACTCCTGCAGCGTAAGTGTCTTCTAATTGTCATGGAGGTTTCTCTACTTTAATTGCATGTTTTTGCATAGGGCGACTCTGGTGGTCCCATGATCATCAACGATGGCGGACGCTACACTCAGGTGGGCATCGTTTCGTGGGGCATTGGCTGTGGCAAGGGTCAATATCCGGGCGTCTATACGCGTGTCACGTCGCTGCTGCCCTGGATCTACAAGAATATCAAATAAATATAGTATTTTGATTAGTCTAAGACGTGATATGCAGACATGCAGAGCGAATAATGTAATAAATCGACACAACTTTAAACGAATTTGCCGCATGCCTGAAAGTATGCAAACATTGCATGGATATTCTCCATCGTCAACTCTGGTGTGTTCCAGCTTTCTGTCGGTTAGGTGTGTGTAGGCAGTGAAACAATCATTGGAAATAGGACTATAAATATTCGGTTAAAGTAGTTTTAAAATAGTCATAGTCTATGTGTCATTAAATCAGATCATTGTGCTTCTACTCAGTGTATAAAATCGAGTCGAAATGACTACACTACGAGAGCTTGTGCCAGCTGATCTGTTCAAGTTCAATTCCATTGTCTTTGATCCGTTCGTGGAAGGCTACCCCGTGGACTTTTATTTACTGAAGATGATCCATAACCCCAAGCTGTGCCAGGTGGCAGCTGCACCTGATGGTCGTCTCATTGGCTTGCTGGTGGGAACACACGGTGCGAGCAAAAACGAAAAGATAAAAGCTGAAAATGGCACAGACTTGTGTCCAACATACGGACACATTTCTTTGTTGGCAGTGGCCTCTGACTATCGTCGCCTGGGGCTGGGATCGTGCTTGATGGCACAGTTCACGGAGATTGTGGAGCGCTATTCGGACTGGTATGTGGACCTCTTTGTGCGAGAAAGCAATGTCACGGCCATCCAGCTATACAAAGTCCCTGGGCTTTGTGAAGTATCGCTGGCTGCCCCTTTTCTACAAGAATGATAATGGCTTCGAACTGCGGATGCCCCTGTCCCGAGATGTGGAGCGAAAGTCGCTGAAGGACGTCACAAAGAACAAGTTCTATTGCCTTTGCCAGGTACTAATTATGCTAGTCAAAGAGTTTTCTGAAGGAACTTGTATACTGGTAGTAGCATGATTCGAAATTATAAAAATGTGCTACACTCCGATAAAAAAACACTAATAAAACATTAGCAGAGACCCAGAAGAAAGTCCCATAAAGAGTTCATTGCACTCGGCGAGCGTTCAACAAAAATTGAACTAAAATCTCGATCTGCTCGAGCCTGAGGGAAAAAGATAAAACATGAAAATATATGTCAGAAGGCATTTGGAGACGAGATTTGTTTATATGACAACAACTTTTCATTTAAAATTCTGTGCGTTTCAAGTTGAGCAAACTGGCCAAGTGAAAAGCGAAAATGGTAAATCATTGCGTGTGTTTCAGCCATCAGGGAAAAGCAATACACTATACACAATTCTATTCTAATTTGTTTGCGTTGGAACATTTTTTGATAATTTGCAATGGGATTCTGTTTGCCATCGAAGGGAAGAGAAAGAAGTGCCTTCAGGCGAAAGTATAAGTATCCGTATCCGCACTTATGTTTGTATCTTCTTAGGTTTGCCTTTGTGCGTCAACGGAAATTCGTCTGCCGCCAAGCATTCGCCGCAATTGAGTTGCTTTAATTAGCTAGCTGTACACAAATATGATCTTGACTGTATGCCGAGTAGTGCAGGGGATGTTTGGATCAGTGATCATCCTCGTCATCCTCCGATAGGCACTGGGGCACCTTATATATGACAGCCACCGACCGACGTAGCACATCACGTGCCAAAGGCATCCTCATATCGTATGCATTCTCCGGCACCGGCACGTCCGGATAGTAGTCCAGTACGGTCCTGCGCAGGACATAACCCAAGGAGCTGTACAGCGCATGGGCAGCACTGTTGCTGGAGCGCAGGAAGAGATCCACGTACATGGCTCCCTTGGCATCCAGCGCCCTGGCCATGTGGGCCATCAGTGATGTGGCCACGCCTATGCGGCGATAGGCATCGGATACGGTCAAGGCGCACACATGCCCGTGCCACTCGCTGAGTTTACTCTCGAAATATTTGCCAAAGATGTACCCCATTGGCCGACCCTCAGGCCCAGGTGCCACAGCGATCTGTGAGAGGTCCGGCCACTTCAGGAGATGTGTCACGAAGAATTTCAAGCTGTAAACCTCCGTCTGGGGGTCGAGGACGAGAGAATTGAACTTGAATAGATCCTCCAACTGCATCTCCCGCATGGTGGTCATAATGGCTGCTATTTTAGTGAAACTTTAATAAGAACTTGGGATTTTGATTGAACGTTTGACGGAAAATTAAAATAACAATTGATTTCGATTTTGTGACCATGAAAAGCAATTTACGAAGTTCATTCAACAGGCTTTTCCTTCTATTAAGTGTTTGCTCACTGCTCCACCCCGCCACCGCTCCACCGGTTCATTGTCAGGGTTGTGGATACTCAATGACCGCATCCACCATCGAGCCGGATAGTCGACAGCCTCCAGAAGAACCGAAGCACACAAGAAGCGCCGAAAATCATTTGACGCTCTTCTAATGAGGTTAATGTTCGAGGCACTCGGTGAGTTGACTCAGCGCCCTGTGCGCTTTTCAAATATCTATTTATACCACTTAATGGCGCATTTTGCACAAAAATAAAGAAAAGTACGAACCGATATGTATATATACTCGCGCATACATACATGTACATATGTAAGCATATATATGTATGCATTTATATCAATTATATCGGTAAAGAGCCAGCGATCTATTTATAATCGAGAGCATCAGGCAACTTTGTTGTGTTCTCGCTGCCTGGACAGGTGGTCCGGCCGACGAAGACGAAGAACTTGAATTAGACATTATACGAGTACTCGCACATACATATGCATACATACATACCTAGTCGTGCATTAAATGTTAATTATCAACTCGAAATACAAAATTTGTCTACTGCCTGCCTCAAGATGAATGAGTTGCTAATTCACCCCAGACATTGCTCTTTTCCATTTGCCATACATCTCCCCGCCCATGGGGACTATGCTTTGTTTTAGGCACATCTACATACATATATGATATATATATACTACATATAATGGATGTTTGCTTAGTGGTCGCCCAGCGCTATATAATCTTTCCTTCTATTATTTATTTTCCAAGCATGTGTGATTTATTATGATTTATCTCAGCATCTGTCCGCAATGCAGGGCTAGCACAACGAATGGAATCATTCACATCGTTTCAGCATTCTCTGTGTGTCTTTGGTTGCATTTGTAAATCAGGGTGAATATGGGGGGGGCTTTCCTTACATTCTCTTTTGGCACTCGATCAACACAACTAACGACAACGTGTTAGTGCTACGTACAATTAAATACAAAATAAACTACAGCCGGGGAAATGAATATAGGAATTAGTTAAAGACTAGTTAAGAAATTAATGAAATATTCCTTTAAATTGGCTAGCTGTAAAGGTATTCAAAGGGTACGCTACTTTCTTGCATCCAATTATAACTAAGAAAAAATAAATAAACAAAATACATACCATTTGATTATAGTAAATCCAAAATTCCCAATAATGCTCTCACCTCGCATCAAATGCTTTCCCCACAAGCTTTCGAAAGTGTTTCGACTAGTGCAGAAATTTTCTGAGTTGCCGCCGACAAGTGTGAAAGAATCGAATGAAGAGTAATTTATTAAATGTTTCGAGAGTGTTCGGTACCCCAGCAACAATTGCTGACTGTGCAGAGGGGTGGAGGGCGTTATGGAAGGAATAAGTACAAACAACTGCGGGCTTGCTCAATTTTTTGTTTCTTTTAAATAAACTCAAAATTCATAGAATAGAATTTTCCAAGCAGACGCACTTTACACATGCAAACGGGAACCCAGACACTCTCACTGCCAGTGGCACGGGCTTTCGTATACATATATGCAGATATACGTACTAGTATATACACAGACATGACCGATGGTCGAAAAATATATAGGAGAGAAGAAGGAGAATTTGTTTCGAAATGTGAAATGTGTTTTTCGTCTTTTCGGCTTTTCGGCCGAGGAAATTTCTTGTGCGAATTCAGTGCGACTTGGGCTGCTAACTTGAACGCGTTGCAAACGAGAAAAACCATCCGAAAGAAAGAAAATTTTCATCTAAAACTAACACATAGATATATCTATATCGTCTATCTATCTGGCTGGGCTGTCTATATATACAAATATATATAGATATAGATACGAGTATTTTCTCTAGCAAAAGTGAGCAATGCGTCGTGCCGCGTTTTATTAATAGAAAATTACAAAATTCTGAACCGAACAACCGAACAATTGTGAACGAAAAGGGTTTTCGAAACCCTCAAATATACCTCGGATCGATTAGGGAGAGCTCTAAACATAATCTCTAAACACTCCATAAACGTTATAGTTTAAAAAATGTACATTGCGATTATACACATATGTAGACAAAACTATTTCCCAGTGATTTAGTAGTGTTCGTGTTCGTGCCGAAAGTTATATAAGAAGGCGTGATATTCTGTGTGAAATAAATTTCAATTCATTATTCATAATTTTATTTCAATTTTCCATGAATTTTTCAGTGTTTCTGTGTGCATAGGTTTCCCTTGCTAAATCTTTTCGTAGAACTTGCGTGCGATTTGGCATAAACCAACGCCTACGACAGAAAAATAAATAAAAAGAAACCGAGATCTTCCTTTTGGCTGCTGTGTGGAGGCGGTGTGTAAAAGTGATTCAAAGTTGAACTTGAAATATAAAGCAGTCAGCTAAGATGAGTTCTGGGTAAGTTTCACCAGAATTCTGGGGACATGGGAATAAGTTAAGAACAATTGAGAACCTGTTCATTGATGGATCTAGTACATATTTAACATTTCGGTACATATGAATCTAGTCTAGACACGACTTGTGGCAGCTGCACTATATCATGCCCAATGTTTTTCAAGTGTGGCCAGAAAACTAATAAAAAACACAACCCCATGCCGGGCGAGCTGTTTGAAAGAATTAGAAAATAAATAAAACATATGTACGAATAGATACATATACTTTGAATCTATCTATATACCATATACATAGTATATACAGAACATCTTTATGATGTCTTTCACAATTAAGGCTTTCACATGAGTTTTTATTTTGAAGGCCATCGATTCGCCCACGCTCACGCCCTCCCTCGATGCTCTCTCGACTTGGCCCCCTCGACTTGGTGCACGCGCTTTTTGGCAGGCGACAATTTTTTGCCTTTGTCCCCGCTATCCCTGTCTATCCCACACTCTAGGCGAATGAATTAATTAAATATCGTATTTTTCAACGAGATTTTGGTGCAGACTTTTATGTTCTACCCCCAGCTGTCTCTCGGCCGTATCTAAAAGCATTTGGCACACGTGTTGAGAATTTAGACAACTGACGGCATTCACCGGAAGTTTTCCTCTGGCCACGCACTTCACTCAGACAATGCCAGAGTACATCTCAAACAAACAAAAAAAGTCGGGAATTTGGCATAAAATGCAGTTCATTTTTTGTTTGATTTTTTCAACATTTTTCCTCGAACAGTATTTTCTTTGTTTTTTTGCACCGCTCTGCTGACGTTGATGTGCCGCGCATAAATGTTCAGCACCCACGAGAATCCGAGATAATATATTGAGGAAATTGGGTCAAGATGATGCAAAGAGAAAAGAGAGCAAAAGTAAGAAAAGTATGGACAGAAAACAAGAAATTAATAATAAATAATTATATATAATTATAATTCTTTTTTGCTCCTCAAATGTGTATCTGCTTATATTGATCGTTTCCCTCAACAAATAATATGATTCTCTCTGCAGGACCATATATCTTGTCAGTCAATGTGCTTCTGTGTACAAAATCTAATAATTTGTGTCGCTAAAAATGTTTAACTACGAGAATAATCACACAATTTAATTTCTTGCACGGAATATCAAGTATACGCATGTGGATTCGTACTTGACATCTGTAAATCTTGTATAGTCACCAAAAACATACATAAAAATGAATTTTGTCCATTAACTTACGTGTGAACTTGAAGCAAATATTGACAAAGTAAAATATTTCGTATATATTTTTATTTATTTAAGTTTGCGCGTCTCAACGACCGGACTTTTGATGCATTACCAGACATGACTTTGATTTTTGTCAACGACACTTATTTTGACACTTCTTTGTCGGTTGTTTTGCTTTTGTAAATTGCGTAAATCAGGTGTGAATTTATTTGTTTTACTCATTTTTGCATTTTTAATGGATTTCAATGGGCTTGTTGTTGCACGAAGTTCAAGTCGATCGCTGTTGACCGTGAAATTCGAATGAACAGGGGGAGAATAAATTAAAAGAAGATGCGTACCGTCGATAAGAAAGCAGAAATAAAACTGTCATGTGAAGACCACACCCAAAAGACATCACATCCAAAGGCCATTGGGAATATGATTATATTTAGAGCATTACGAAGATACTTGGTTCTATGGTTCATAAAATGAATTGAACTAGGAGTCGGCTGCTTTTTATTTTGATGCTTTAACTTCCGTTTTATTACATACTTTCACTTAAAAATAAAAAAGGAACTCACTTAAACACAATTTTCGTGATTTAGTTTTTCCATTCCACCAATCAATATCATGGCAATTTGTCAGCCAACACCAATTCAAAGTCAATGAAAAAAAGCCAAATCGAAAAAGGCGCTGGCGGAACTCAGCTGCCCGTCTGGCCATAAACGACGACCACATGTGGTTGTGGTAGGAAAAATGTACTGGTATACAAATTACGTATCCTCCAATCAGCCGAAGAAAAAATATTGCCGCAGTGCATTGTGCAACGGGCGCTGTCTCGGTTTCACTTTCACCTGGAGTCGCGTTGACCCAGGCCAGCTTAATATAAATAATTACAAGCCCATACCCAGACCCAGGCCAAGCCCATGCTCAAGCTCAAGCTCAAGTCCAGGCTCTCCGCTCTGTCTGATGTGCTCATGTCATGCAATCAACGCAGCGCAGCGGCAATCGCAAATGACAAATGCAAAACGAGCTGCACACTCAAGTAGTCGTAGAAAGTGATGAATGGGCTCCCTGATTGCGATCCCCACCCCTCCCCATACACATACATTTACTCGTATACGTACGCTTTTTTCCCCTTTTCGGAAAGTTTCGCCCCTCGGCGTATAACACGTTTTTCAAGGTCAGTCCCAGCAATAGGAGGCCTGAAATATTATAATCTTACACATGCCCGTGTCCGAGGGTGTGGGTGGGATATGAAAATCAGCTTTTTATTTATATATTATTAGCTTTCCCTCGCTTTGTTTTACGTTTTCCTTAGAGATCTTTTTGTTGCTTCCGCATTTAATGGCATAAACTTTAGTTCGTTTTTTATGTTTGCTAATTGAGAATTATTTATAAATAGGATGATCGCACGCATTAGTTATGCAGCTACTTTTTTAGTTGTTTTTGCGTTTCCCTTATTTCTTGTTTAGTTTGCGATAATTTATGGGCACAACAGCTAGACTAAATGGCGTTGCCATTAAAGTTTTGGAAACACTTTCTGTTTAGCTTGATGATGAATCAACTTCTATTGAAATTATTTGATCTAACTGGAAAATATTAAAGCTAAATTTAACAATTTGAACCTGCTCTGCTTTGACTCATTCGAAGATTTATATGTATGCATGGATAATCCTTTATAGACGACTAGAAACCGCTCACAGCATCAAAGTATTTTCGGAAGTGTAAATATATTTTCCAGACAAATTTAAACTCCATCCCTGATATGTTTTCGATCATTTTCCACTTTTATTTTGAGATATTGCATGGAAATGCATCATAAAATAAATCAAATCAAGAATACTAAATTGGGTCAACAAACCTAAACAAGCGCCAAATTAAATGATTCGAGAAATTGTTTTGAGAAAGTGAAACACTTAACACATAATTACGAGAAAAGAGAATATTTTCTACGAGTGAAGAATCCATTTTTCCCATATTATTTCCCACAATGAAGGGGGCCTGTGGCTAACTAATTAGATGGCCCTCGTGATTGATGGCTGCACCAGACCGCATAGCTCTGTGTGACCCACTTTTGAGGCAGCCAAAAAATACAAATTACTGAATGAATAAGTGGAGACCAGAGACCGGATACCAGACATTTGACAGTTGGTTAAGGAATATATAATGTTTATATAGTATATAAGAAAAATCGAAAATTATTGACAGGCACTCAGATTACAAATTTCAAGTGTGCGTCAATTGGGGCCGTGTCGGGCCGGCTCTAATGTGTCTGTCAATCCGGATGAGTCATCGCAGCCGAGCAAAACTATTGTGGATACTGTGGGTGGCTTTCCAGTCCCAACGAATTCGGTTCTCCAGTCAGTACGACCTTGACATGGAGCTGGCGCTCTGGATCCATATCGATGAGCTCTTGAATGCTGGTGCCAGAGTACATAATGAAGTCCATGTGGATGAAGAGCTGCTCCCCGTGCCCGTGGGTGTACGGAGAAAACTGACATAGGGCTTTCTGGCCATGCCTATCTTGTTCGCCATCCAAGAGCGAGATCTGGACAGCCACCCCCAGTTCCGTGGTGATCAACGGACTGACCATGTAGAAGATGACGATCTGTTCCACGTCGTCCACCGGCGGAGTGACGTACATGACGAGCATCACAGGCAACTGATGGACTACTTGCAGCTCCGGAGTCACCGGAGTGCTGAGTCCCGCCTTCGGTGTGCCGTGGTAGGCGAGTGCACCAATCACATAGCTTATGCCCGCCTCCAGCTCGTTTAGTTGCACATGAAACAGCTCCGGCAAGTCGGCCACGGCCTCCAGCATCGACTCGCCGGGGCTGTGAGCCATCAGAAGATGGGTTAGCATCTCAATTGGCGTCAGCGCGGCCTCACAGAACGGCACTGGACACTTCAGTGGCGTGTTAAAGATCCGCTCCACATCGAGAAAGGCCTGTCCCATATTGTTTTTCAGTGGAATGTTGGAGAGAGAATTGTACTTCATTCGCCACTTACCAACATTTCGCCAGTGCATGGATCGCCATCGCCATGTTTTCTCATCATGTTGTAGTCAAATCAAATTCTGCTTGAATTGAAATGCTTGTGCTGTAATTTTGACAGAGTTATCATCAGAAACTTAAATTCAGATCTCAAAAGTATTGCATTGGCAGTGCTGGGAGAAAAGCTACAATCAATCCATTTCCATTTCGATATTCTGTCTGTTATAATTGAACGATCGTAGGCCTTGTGGACATTGCTAATCGGATTAAACGAAAGTTATTTCTGCAGCCTGAAATAAAGTTTCAATGTGTAGAACCATCTGCGACCGGCAATCGGAGTCGCAGACATATGGATGTATTTTCTATAGTCATTTGTGTCGGTCGCAACTTTCCCCTTCTTTGTGCTTCATTCAGCATTTTACACCGTGGCAGGCGGCAATTAGGAGCGCACAAATTGTGTGCCAGATGAAAATCATTTTCGACCAGTCATTCTGCATTTAAAATTCTTCAACGCTTTCTTGCCAATTATTATTTAACAGAGTGGGGGGTCCCAGGGAAGTCCCCAGGCAGTCAGTCGCTGGAGAGTTGATAATCTTATTTGTCTGTCAAGGCTAGTGGGACGCGTTTCCGCGGATGCTTGTGTTAATTAGAGCAAAGAGGTGTAGGTACATGGAGCGTAGCTGGGATTCGATTAAGAAATCCCCAGAAATGCGAGGGAGGGACGCGAAATACGTGACAACAAGAGACGAGTGCGAGATAAACGAAAAGCCACCAAAGCAATAAGCAGGCGACATGACAGCCGAGCAAAAACAATTAGCTGCACGATAAGAGTTGCAGATACAGCCGGGAGATACCAGATATGGATAGACCAAAACGTCGAAAGTATTTGGCGTTTAGCTTTAAATTTGTCGTCGGCATCGAACGGCTGTGACAGACGTATAAATTGGTCTGCTCTGCAGGTCGCTGGCACTGGCAGATACACAGCCACAGACAGCAGACAGCCACCGCGTGCCAGCCGAACGTTTATCATGAGCTCGGTTTTCCTTTTGCGGCAACGAAAAATGTATCTGCAACAAGTTGCTGAACAACTAAGGCCCCCAACCGCAGCCACAGCCACAGCCGCAGCCGCAGTCGCCAACCTCCAGCGAACTCGACTTCAATGCGCGTCGAGACTCTGCTGCGTTCAGTCGCCCCCAGTCCAGTGCGCTTTCAGATACTCAGATACTAGATACTACTACGAACACCCGACATCCAGATACTTCTGCGCTGCGCGTGTGCCTAAACTTTCATGAGTTTCCCTGTGTGTGGTGTGTCTGTGCGGGTCCTAAGTGAGAAAATTCGTACCCCAAAAATAACAAAAACAAAAACCAGCCACCAACTGTAAGGTGTCCCCTCGCTCCCCTTGGGTGCCAAGCAAATGTCGCCAGATAATCGTTCTACCAGTAGTCTCTGTTTAATTTGAACAAACTCTTTAGCTCATGGCTAAAAATAATATATGTACGTGGAAGCTGCGTGAGCGTATCTCTGAGGCGGAACAGCTGCCGCCTGCTCTATATTGTTTACGCGCCTCTTTGACTTCCCCAACCGTCCGTCCGTTGATACTTCTCGGCTGTTCTGAGTCATCAGGCAATGATCATTTGCCGGCTGGCCTGCACCGAAAAAGGTTAGATTGCCTGCCCCATCGATTGCTGAGTCACTGGGCTCCCATAGTGTCTGTCTGTCTGTCTGATCTGATCTGACTGCCGGTCAGTGCCTTTGTCTGGGAATCGATCGAACAAACAAATTCACTCTTTGTTTGCATAAGCCAGATAGGCAGATAGGAGTAGTATCTCCTCTGGGGGGCATTCAGCGACATTCATTTCCACTTTGTAATTTGAATTAAAAGAACAAATTTCGAGCAGTAGTGATAAAGTACTGATTGGCGCATCTTGTGGACATTTGCTTGGGCCATCCCCATCCCCAATTGCTATGCCAGTTTACTCAACTGAACAACAAATTTGAGATTGTATAGTAATAAACAATATAAATAATAGAGATTGACAAAAACAATGGCCACCTCAACGCTGCAGTCTCCGGCCGCGTCGCCTTCCCCATCGTCCACGCCCTCGTCGGTGAAGAATCCGCAACTGAAGCGCGTCGTCTACTCCAAGTATCGGGAACTGCTGGGATCGTACAACGATAAGGCCAATGCCATCATTGACACGCTGCCTGCCTATATGGTGCGTCAGGATCGTGGATTTCAACTGTCAGAGCTGCCCCTGAATGCGGCTGGCAAGAATTGCCTGGAATCATCGTAAGTCTCTGTCTCGGCAACCCAACAAAGAAAACTTTCGTCAGACAAACGTCTCGCCTGATAAGCATTTAAAGCGCAATAGCAAAAAAGTTGGGGGAAAAATACTCGTAGCGTAAAGAACAAAACAATTTCTTGGCAAATATTTATCACAAGATTAGCTCAACTGTGGAATGTGGGCGGCTGGTCGGGTCGGGGCACCCTGTACTCCAGCTGCAGCACCAGCACCAGCTCCAGCCCCAGCCTTGTCTATTTATAGACACGCTCGCATACTGAGAGATGGCCGGACAATGACTATCATTATGTCATGTTGCATGTGGCAGCTTTCAAGTTCTTACTTCCACTGCTGCGGATGGTGCTGCTGGGCTGCCCTTGATCTTGAAATATGCGCGGGCAGCTGCAACTGCAACTGCAGCAGCAGCAGCGTCGAGGCAACAAGTTTGCTTTTTTAGAGGGTAATCCAAGGAGTGATGGGCTTAATAGATGGGTACATATATAGTACAAATAGCACACAGTGATCAAAATCTTTGGGCATTCCCCCCATGGCGGAAGCAGTTCGAATTTCCAATGATGGGAATCCCCATTTATAATTTTCCTCAGATCTTTGTGTATTTATTTCATTCAAGCAGATGTTTTTCTCATGTGGTATCTCTCAGTCGATTCCTCGCTGTCACAGCCCTTGTCCAGCCCTGCTCGTATCTGGCGGATCCAACCAACTGCGAGCTGGCAGTCGCAGTTGACTGCAGATACATATTTGCACGCTCATTTGCATGCGCAGGGGCAAAATCCCAGTCCATGCCCAAAGAGTCGAAAAAAAAAGTGAAAATGCAAATTGCACAGATGTTTTTCTATCATTTGATTTTCAGTTTTTCTAGCATGTTTTCTCCTCACGCACGGACAGCTTTCCGTGCTAACAAGAGCAAGATTTTTTCGGTGTTTGTATTTTCTTCTTTTATTTTCGGCATGAATGTCATGCCAGCGAAAGGCTACATACAGATACAGATACAGATACTTGTATGTATTACAAATGTCTATTTATGGCGCAAAGTGCAATTCGAAAATGTCACAGAGCGTGGCGCATATAATTATGATTCACCGGCAGCAGCAAGGGACTTATGTACGTCGTTCAATGTGCAAGTTAATTAGTCACGTCGGATTATGGGGTATGGATTATGGTATGCAAATAACGATTATATTTTGAAAACTTTGGACTGCACTTGACCAGATACTGCTGCTTCCCTTCCCCCAGTGTCTTGGCATGGCTCTCGGTCATGCTAATTGCCAAATCTGTCAAGCAGTTTTGGTCAGTTGCAGAGTCAAAGGTACTGACGCCATTTATCAGCCATTGACGTCATCGGACGACATCTGCCATCGGATGGGGCGCCGCGTGTGCTTTCAGTTTCGGCCCAGCAGTTTTTTTTTTTAATGTTTATTTTTGAGATGGAGATTTTGGCAACAGTTTGTTTGAGTTCAGCACGCATGTGATGGCCAGAACCATCGAGAGAATAGAATGAGGCAATTGATCAGGAAATGCCTGATGCATGCACTTACTGACATGAGGACTGGCATTTTCCTAGGCTTGTCGGGACTTAATAACTTTCATAACCCGATGGCCGGGGCCAAATATGGCAGGCCAGCTAACGTTTAATAAGCAGAAACAGTTAGCGAAACTGTTGTGTAAATTGAGTTTCCTACCCTGCCATAAAACAACGAACGCCGCTGCACCGAACTGAACGACCTCACAATTTTGGGCACGCCTCGACAATTATGGAAGCTGTCGATGTGTCGATCGCACATAACCAATGGCAAGTTCAGCCGACTTGGGCATGAGTGTCTGCAACTTGTTGGGGCATATCTCTCCATAGTTTTCCTCCGCGCCGTCCCACTATAAGGAGCAGACAGCATTTCTTTGATCGCTCCTCGTATGGGGGCAATTACCGATTTGTTTTTTTGTTATTTGCCGTCAATTCTGTCAGCAACCGCAGCGCGGGAGTTGCGTCATTTGCATTTGACTTTGATGCACGCGCTCCAATTTGCATCTGAGGCACTCTGTGCTCTGTGGGTGAGTGTTGCAATCGTTTTCCCACACTCGGCCTTCGCATTTGCGGTTTAGCTCGGCCGAAGAGGGCGGCCCAGGGCAGGGCAGAGGCAGCCGCAGAGTACATGCGAATATACCTGAACCCCATAAATTTTGCCACACTTTGGCTGTGTCAACTTTGTGGAACGGAACGGAACGGTCTGACAGCAGACGCCAAGACGTCACCTGTTCCTGTTCGCCTGACCCACTTGGAGGCGAATCATTCACGCACTCTCCTCGCACTATAAAAACTAATGAAGCTGACTGACTAGAGGCAGAGACAAGTGGAAAGAGGCAAGTGGCAAGAGGCAAGAGCATACGAGTAGCATGCAACAGGCCTGACAACTTTTCAGAACCCGAACACGAACCAGAAACGAGCGCGAGTACCAGATGCCTGCCCATCACTTTCTTTCAGCATAACAGGCTTTCAACATATGTACATTGTACATACATTCATACGTGCAATCCATCTATGTACATATATATCGTACATATCTCCTCCCATGTTGGGCCTGCCGGTACCGGCCTACGAGAACGTCGCCGAATGTCTTCGATTTTCGCTTTTAATTAGTAAATTGTCAAAGCGAAATGCATTTAAAATTAAGCAAATTATGTGGAGAGAAGTCGACACTAAATATTGAGAGAAATGTGCGTGGAAAATTAATAGAAAGATGATGGGGGAAAGCAGCGTAAACAGGAAAGTAAATGCAGATAATCGTAAGAGAATATAAGGGTACATATATATATATACATATGTGTGTATATATGGGTAAAAATATCGGCCAGAGCATTTGTGCGGTTTATAGCAATTCCAATCTACATCGGATCCCAACTTAAATTTATTTTAAATTTAAATTAAGCAACGAACCTTTGGACACTTACGGGTTCGGTTCCGTGTTCGCTCTTCAAATATGAACAATTGTCTCTGCCATCGTAAAATAAATTAACTAAATCACATTTTCTGTCCATGGCCCAACGAAAGTAATCTAATTCAAAATTATTGTGATGAGAAAAAACAAATGCCTGGCATTTCTGCGAGACAAGACGAGACGAGACAATGTTTGCTGCCATAATATAATGCCCCATCGAGTCGTCTCACTTTCAACCTTTCAAATTTGGCACTCCGTCGGGCGCCTCACCTTATATGGGGATGGTGGTGCCGGTGCTCCGTAACAACTTCAACTCACTTTCCCCCTCGATCGTAAAAAAGTCAAAGCATCGACTGGCTGGCTGGCTCATTGAACCATCGATGAGCGACTCATAAGTCAGGCAGCAGCATCAGCAGCAGCAAAGAAATGAAAACAAAATACCCACAAATGAGGGCTCAGCAGCGAGCCAGAGAGCGAAACAATAAATTAGAAAAAGATTTAACAAAAATTATGATAAATAGCCCAAGAGAATGGAGGGATAAATTAGCATAGCTCAGGGGAAGTGAAAATGAATTTGCCAATCACTTTTTTGGCTAATCAAATTTAATCGCTGTGTTGTGAATAATCTCATTATTATTATTTTTATTTGAAATATTTACTAATTAGCCAAAGTCCTGAATACCATTATTGGCAACATAATTAACGTAAGAGAAAGAGAAGTACGCATCGAAAAGGGAATTTTCCAGAGAATATGAGATATAAGCACTTAAAGTTGAAAATTGTTTCAGTGTGAAACAATTTATTGAACTCTTATTTGCTTATTAATTTAGCAAGCTCCCCATTGAAAGCATTAGCGATAAGAACCGCCATAGATCCGGTTTATGGTCACTCACGCAGCATTTTGTTATTGTATGGTCTTTGTGGATAGTCAGTCGAGGGCGTAAAGGAAAACGGAGCGTGTGTAAGGAAAGTAGTGACAATTTTTGGTATTAGCATTGAATATATTAAAACGAAATAAGACACACATATAAAACCGGCATTTTATACGCATTAACACTGTGTCTTATCTTCTCTTCTCTTTGCAGCTATGGACAACGCGGTGGAGGAGGAGGAGGAGGCGGCTCGGGAGGCGGGGGCTACGAGGCCCCAGCCTGCGTACAGAACGCGATGATGACAAAAGACAAGAAGCCGTTCACCTACACCCCCGGCGGCATAGATCTCTCACAGATCCGGTCGGAGCGCATGGCCAAGCGCTTGGCACGCAACGCGCAGTCGGAGGGCGCCACCGGAGCCGCCCAACAGAACAGACCCGCCCAGCCACAGTCGCCCGGCGGCGCCCCCAATGCGGCCAACGCGATGGGTGCCGCTGCCATGGGGATGCCTTTCCAGGTGCTGCCGCCGCCGCCACCACCACAACCACAACCACAGACACAGACACAGGGTAAGAACGGCAATCAGTTTGGTGCAGCTGCACCCCCACCACCGCCCCCCCAACAACCCAGCACACTAGCGCCACCCACTGGCCGACTCAGTGCACCAGGGTCGCCGGCCACGGCCCGCAAGTCTCCGACCCCGCAGCGCTTCGAGCCGCCACCATTGGGCTTCCGTCCGGAAATCAAGATTCCGACGAACCCAATGGCCGCTCTGCGAAAGGTCCCACCGCCGGTGGAGAAGAACACATTCTGGAAGGATGAGTATGTGAAAGACCGCTCCAAGAGTCCCCTGCCAGAGACCAGCAGCAACCAAAACGGAGACTACAATGGCGGCAGCAATTACAGCAACTCGGATGCCGTCGATGGTGAGCAGAGCTGCAGGACTCGCTGGCTTAATGATCATTGGGGTTTTTGGTTGCGATACTGACTACGAAATACTCTTCATGACACCTCGCCAGCAATTACTAACCGGTTACGGTTGCTTCTTCTAAACCACATTCAACTAACCCCAGACATGGAAAAGGCCCTACAAAAGCCTGGCTAAAAATCTCCCACTAACTGCACTAAACGATGTTATTCAAGCCACAACGATGTTCGTTTTGAATGCGATGTCTAATTCAAATATTTCCTTTAAATGTAGGTCCAAAATCGTTTGACAACAGCAACAACAACAACAACAGCAACAGCTATAGCCCCATGCAACAACAACAACAGCAGCAGCAGCAGCAATATCCTACGCCGCCTGAAACTCCGAAACAGCAGCAGCAGCAGCTGCAGGAGCAACAATCACCGCGTCAGGAGTTCCGGAGTGTGGCCATGCCTACATCGCCGTCTGTCAGCGTCTACACACGTCAGGCTGAGAGTCCTCGCTCTCCCTTTGAGCGTCAGACGGAGAGTCCACGTTCGCCCTTCGAGCAGCAACGTCCACCAGCCGCCAGCTCTCCCCTGGCCCAGGCACCACCGCAACAGCAGCAGCAACAGCAACAGGCAGCCCAATCCGTGCCCTGGCGTACACAGCGTGCTCAGCCTGCACCACAGCAGCAGCAGCAGCTGCAGCACCCACAACCTATCTACAACAACGTTCAGCAGCAGCAGCAACAGCAGCAGCAACTGCAGCAGCAACAGCAACAAAGATCTCGCGATGTCTTCAGCCCAGGACGGATTGAGACATCAGCAGCAACCAATTTCAATGCACAGCCGCAGCAGCAGCAGCAACAACAGAACTTTGGCCAGCAACAAGCACAATATCCAGGAGCAACAAAGCCGGTGAGTAGTCACGATATACTATAACATATTGCATAGATTTCTGTGACTCGTCTTTGCCGTCTTGTGTTTTCCCAAGCCACTCAATTTACCCAGTCGCTCATTTCGGAATAAATTCCACTTCTCTGTGACCTCTAACTTGGTTGCTCATACGCCACGTTGTGCAACCCCTTGAACGACAGTGCATGAGTAATAGTTAAAATCATTATCCTTGAATCAGCTTGAAGCTGTTAATACTTTAAATAAATAACTTGTGATACATTTTAATGTGCATTGAGGTTTTGTTGGTTTTGCAGTCAGCCAAAAACATTTTTCGCACTGCAAATCATGTCAAATGCGTGGCGGAAGCACAGCGAGCTATTTTTAAACCAAAAACGAAAAGAAAACTGAAACTAAACATTGAACGCACTCGCCAAGTGCAGCGGTGAAAGAATTGAAGCTAAAATTAGAAAACCGCAAAGGACAAACACGAATTTTGAACTTGAGGCAAGGCAAAGACCCAATTTGTTGTCAAGTGGAATATCTAGAGATGGAGAATATACATATGGGAGATCTCTTAAATGATTCTTTCTCTACAGACCAACGTGGGATCGCTGTACATTGCTCCTCTGGCCCAGCCCACAGAGCCCCAGGCACAGCGCATTCTGCTCCAGCAACAGCAGCAGGCACCGTCCCGCGACTCGCCCATGCGCCAGTTGCCACAACAGCAGCAGCCGCAGTCGCTGCCCCAGCAACAGCAGCCGCAAGGCAACCAGCCGCTGCGTTGGCTCAGCTCTCAGCCAGCGAGCAAGGAACAGGCACCCTGGGCTCGTCCCGAGGAGAATGGCAATGTGCTGCCCTCCACCTTGAGGCAGACCACACCGGCACCCCAGCCTCAGCCCCAGCCCCAGCCCCAGCCCCAAGTTGCACAGCAGCAGGCGCCACAGTCGCAGACATCTTTCTACCAGCCACAGTCGGTGCAGGGCAATGGCTATGGGCCCACTCCAGGTGCAATTTCGGCAGCAATCAGTCAGCAGAACTTTGGCTCGCATCCTCAGGGAGGGGGACTGCGTTTGCAGATCAACTTGAACACGAATGGCAGCAACAATAATGCCACTCAAGGCGGTCCAAGGGTAAGCTAACATCCTCAACAAGGTAGGATCTCTGTTTGAGCTGTTTGCCCTTTTCTAGGAGCGCATCATACCCATAACACTGGAGCAGACCCCAACCTATGCCGCTGCACAGCCCAACTTTGGTGGTAAGTCACAACAACGCAAGAGCTTTCCATGTGTGCTGTATGATCTTTGTGGCGCTTTCCTGAAAACCCGTTGATGTTTGTAACTAACACCAAAACCTGGTAGACTATTCCCCACCCAACCCCAAACCAATCCGAACTGAAACAAACCACGAACCAACTCAACACTCCCATGCACTCTCCAATGACTCCTGTATACACCCTCCCCTGCCCTCCTGTGTTCCCTGCTCTTGTCCAAATGTGTAACTCTCCATCTTCTATATCAACATGTGTCTATGTATACTCTCTCTTTCCCACGAAAGCGCCTGGTGGGCACATAATACGCTCAGCTAATCAATTTGTCGATCAAGGTTACAACAATTATCCAGCCCAGTCCAGCCACACGCAATGGCGTGAGCCCAGCTCCCAGCGTGTCCTGTCGCCCAACCTGCAGCCTCCAACGGGCAACGGGATCAGCAGCAACGGGAATGCCAATGCCAATGCCAATGCCGCGCGGATCATACCCATTTCGATTGAGGGCGGGCGTGGGGGACCCGTCTCCCAGTCTCCAGTCTTGCTGCAAAAGTAAGTACAGTGCTGCGAACCGAATGCACTCGCCTCGGTTGGTTCTCTTTGTGCTTTACCAACACTAAACACTAAACAGTTAGCCTGCACTAATGCGTATTAATTTTGTGCTTCTTTACAAACTAAACCCAAACCAAACCAACCAACCAACGACTATTTAGTGGCAATTACAATGTGTATGTGCACCAGTGTCCGCTCGAGGCGGAGATACTCTACAGAAAGAATCGTCTCAGGTAGTACGAGAGAGCACAGTCGCCATCGCCATCGCCATAACAATCGTTCAATTCCCATCATGCACAACTGTACCGCTAAGTGTTGTAAAACGTTAAGTGAAGCAGCAAAGAAAGCTCTGCCTTTCCACCGCAAGGGAAGCTTTCTTTCTGCCACAAGTTTCCTACTGAACTGTGGATAAATGTCGTGCCCTGGCATTATCTTGCATAAATCATCTGCAAGTACAGTCTCGTACATCGCTGCCAAATTCCCAATAATATCATGTCATCGTGCCAATCCAAATCAATCATTTAATAGTTAACCCGTAACGTTTCGCTCGCACAAAAACAAAAGACAAAAGAAAAAAGAAACAAAATCGTTGTAATTTGGTTTATTTGAGACATTTTTCGATTGCATGCTAACCAACGACATAACCTAACATACGCCTATATCTACTTGCAGCGATCCGCGCTCACCGCCCATCCAATCGAAATCGTTTAGAATATTGCAAAAGATAACCGACACGGTGGACGATGGCAGCGGTGGAGACGCCCCGCGCCAAGAGTCCCCGCAGCAGCCAATGTCCCTGGATGGGGCCGGGGTGCCGCAGTTGCAGAGGCCCCAATTCGCGCGACAGATGAGCGCCCAGCAGGCCCGGAATAGTCCGACCATTGAGCAGATGCGGCGCCTGCAACTGGCCCAGGATCAGCAGCAGTCGCAGTCGGGTACGCCTTTAGCTTGGTCCCCGCAAGGTGAGATTTGAACGGTCCCTCCTCCTGTCCAAACCCAGTCTCAGATCCATACTCAGCGCCCACTCATACGCCCCTCTTTGCAGCCATGCGGGTGGGGATGGGGGTGTTGTGTGTCTCTTGGGAGGGAAAGGGTCTCAGGTCTCTGGTTGGTCCTTAGTATACTAACAAAGCTTCCTGTGTGTGTCCCCACCATACGGTAATTAAAAATGGTGCCATTTAGTTCGACTATCAAAATTATTGCAGCAGCACTACTAAGTAGACTAATTTAACGAGCACTAAATCCTGTGGATAAGGTTTTGCAATTGGTTTGAAACTTGCCTTTTTCTTGCAGGTAACGGAGTCTCCGCCCAGAATCGCTTTACGCCCCAACATTATGGTAGAAGAAGTATAGGAAAATCTTATAGAAATTTGTACTAATCACATGTAAATCCCATCAACAGATTCACCCCAACAACAGACACAGCAGTATGTGCCGCCAAGTGAACAGCAGGCGCCGGAACCGAAGAAGTACACCGGCAGCGCCATACCCAGTCGATCATTCAAGATTCTACAGGCAATGACAACACCCGAAAATGCCGGTAAGTGCTCGTAAAGATAAACTTCATAAAAGAACAGACTACGCGGAAAGCCGTTTATCGTTGTCTGAATATGAGTTTAAAGTTTTGATACCGAAACATCATAGTACACACCCCGAGACAGATATCATCGCTGTATATACTATATGCATATATTCCACAATGTCACCATACCCAGCACACCCACACCCACACCTACAGACACACACATTCCACATGGATACAAACATATGTACCAAAAGACATTGCATCTAGAGTTTTAGTTTAAACCCTTTTTTTTTATTGAGAGATTTCACCTTTTGCTTTGAGTATTAATTCTTGCCCTGGTAGTAGAGCGATGCTCATGCGACTGTGATGTGAAGTGAAGTGATGTATGGAAGAACACGGTCAATCAGACCAGACTGATCAGCATGATGTGGTTTTTTCTGTTCTGTTCTGTTCTGTTCCGTTCTGTACAGTTGTCAGTGCATCCCACTCCCACTCGTATCGTAAGAAGAACAACAATAAAGCATCCCCCGTCAGTTATTGATTGCATCCCTCATTCGCCATATACAACCCAACCTGTACATACAATAAATAGCCTTGCTTGATCGTTTAATCAATCGAATCAGTCAATCAATCGAATCGAATCAAATCAAATCAATCAGAACACACACATAATACCGCACTCTCACCGTGTCTATTTCTCTTCTTCTTCTTTTATATCTTATGATAACCGTGCCTCCAAAACAATAAATCCAAAAACCAAAAAAAACCACAAAAACCAAAAACCGACCTCAGAACATAAAATTCACACCGAGCTGGACTCGGATTTGGAAAATGTTGAATTGAACGAAATCCCAAATAATAATAATAATAATAACTATAATCAAAATACTGAAAATAATCATCGTAATAAGCATAGCAATGAGATTAACAGTAAAACCAATAAACGTCACAGTTACACATCATCCACAGCCCCAGCCCCACCTACACCCACACCCACACCCAGCACACCCATCACAGATCACACCCAAGCCACATACTCATCCAATTCATCCCTCAGTTCGGCCGACAGCTCGTGTCCCCCGCGTTCGCAGTCGGTGCCCCCGCACTATCCATATGCCTATGGCTATCCGTATCCCTGGTACATGCCACCGCCGCCGGGAGAGGCAGCTCCCATGGCCAACTGGCCGTATGCCTATCACTATCCCGCACCACCACCACCGCCGCCTCATGCGGTGGAGGGAAAGCCAGCCGATGGGTATCCGCCCTACCCTTACTACTATCCGTACCCGTATCCGCCCGACAATGCCGCCCTACGGACAGCATCCGAATGGCTGCGATGCTCAGCCTCCGTCCGGGTATCCCCCGTTCCATGCCATGCCCCCCTACGGGCCGTACCCGTATCCAGTGGCTCCCAGCTACAGTCAGAGCTCCAACGAGGAGAGTCGCGCCAGCAGCGTGCTGCCGGACATCATTATCACGCCCAGCACCGATGACATGCCCTCGCAGGTGATCATGCAGCATCACGTCAAGGTGGAGCCCCGCGAGTCGCCCAAGCGGGCCCACTCCGTGGAGATCGAGGAGCTGGTGAGCAGACCCAAGACACGGAACATCTGCAGCAGCAAGCACGAGGTCATCGATATGCTCAGCCAGCGACTGGCCAACATTAACAAGATTGCCGGCGGCAACACCCAGGCAAATCTCTCCAAGCAGCTCCAGAAGGACTATGCGGGCGAGCAGTCCAAGGAACTGGTCGCCAGATCTCCCAGCGAGAATGCCTCGATAGACGACAGCGATTCAGCAGAGGAGACCAGCGATGGCGAGGACTCCGAAGATACTCCAAAGCACGCCAGACGACCAGCGCCCTTGCAGGCAATCAAGTCAGTGACCAATGTGCAGGTCTACAAAGGCAAGGCATTGGATCAGCATTTGGACTCGGAGAGCAGCGATGATGAAGCTGACGAAGGTGATGAGGATGTGACCACTGCGGATGAGGAAATGGACGACGATTATATTGTCGAAGAAGACCTGAGCGTCATATACGAGGAGGAAAGCGAGCTGGAACGCAGCAGCGAATATGCCAAGACTGTCATCCGAAGGGATGACTCCAGATCCACCCTCGTGGACGACATCGAGAAGCAAATTGAGGACAACGATCAGTCTGATAACGATGATGATGATGATGGGTCCAACTCGGTGACCGTTCGCCTGCCGCTGCGTTTCTCCTTCAGCCGCAGCTCCAATGATGAGAACATCGCCACCGTCCAGGTCGGCAACACCACCCAAATCGAGGAGAGGCGCCAGAGCATTGCCAGCAGTGCGGAGAACAAGCGCAGCTCCTTCAGTGTGGCCAGGGTAGAGAGCGCAGACGAGGACGGCGAGGACGACTGTGAGGTGAGTGTGACCATAAGTCTGTCCAACTCGTCGCGTTCCAACTCGGTGGAGAAGTACAGAACCAGCGGGGCATATCCCATTGAAGAGATTGCCGCCCCTCTCAGGGCCAGCAGGGACGATGTATCCGCCTCCTTTTCCCTGGGAATGCGTAACAAGTTCTTGGGCGAGACCATAGCCAACGATGTGACCAACAATATATCGCCGGCCAAACCAGAGACGGAAATCAAAGTCGAAACTGTCGCAGAGACTGTCACCGCACCTGCTGCTGCACCTGCGGAGGAGTTTGACTTCTTTGCCACGTTGATGGCCACCAAAATGCAGGCACAGAAAATGATGGAACAGTCCAAGAACTTCTGGAAAACCACCCCAGAACCAGCACCACTAGAGCCAGAGTTGGAGGCTAGCGAGACACCCAAATTAAGGGCCAAGGAGAACTGTTCCGAAGCCAAGCCACCCAGGCCAAAGTCGGCTGACATGTCGAAGACACAGGCTTCCTTGGAGGCAGCAAAGAACAGCTTCTGGTCCACATTCGCGACAGCATCCCAAGAGCAGGAACACCCAGCCCAGCCAGAGGAGCAACAAGAGGGATTGGAGTTCCACGGGAGCATAGAGAACAAAGAGACGGCTGAGCTGGAGGACAAACAGTGGACAAAAAAGAAGAAAACTGTTACCTACACGCCCCTAAAGAAGGAGACGGCGACCAGAGTGGAGCACTGGACCACAACCCTCAGGGCTCACGTGGTATCCATGCCATTGCCCCAGAAAGCTGAGGTTTATTTTGTGGTGGAAGAAAAGCCCAAAGAGATCGAGAAACCAAAGGAGAATGAGCCGAACGAGGACTTCTGGGCATCTGTACAGGCAGAACAACCAAGGACCGCCTGCCAAGAAGACTTGCAGATGGAAGATACATTTGAGTCTCAGATGGATATCTGGAATGGCCAACAGGCAGAGCAGCAGGATGGGGAGGACGCAGATTTCTGGGCCGACAACAAGTCCACAACGAGCAGCAGCGAGGACGAGAAGCCTTCGGGTGGCTTTGCTTTCGATCCCACGAAATATCCGGAGGAGCCTCGGGAAGTTGACACTGATGAGGAAATTGATTTCTGGGCCGAGATCGAAGCAAAGAGGCAGCCAGACGATGACGATGATGTCACCTTCCACAAGTCTGCCACCTTCTGGGCCCGGAAAGAACGCCAGAATTCCGTGGAGGAAACCCCGTACAAGCCCGTGGAAATCAAAGCCTTCAGAGCCACGCTGCCCGACGAGCCTGCGGTGGCAATCGATGTGTGGGCCACACTGGAGGCAGCTCGGGGCGCAGAGCCGGAGATTGTCGATCCCATTGTGGAGCAGGAAAAGGTTCTCGCCGAGCAATACGAGGACTTGCCGCACGACACTCCCGGGGAGAAGGAAGCACCGGAACTGGCCGTGGAAGTGGTGCCCGAGAGCAATCTCCATATGGTGGATACCATGTCGCTGGCATCCATGCACGAGCCGGCCACAGTCTATACGTGGGCTGCCCCGCCGCAGGAAGCCTCTGAGGATGCGGGGGAGACCGACTTCTGGGCCACCATCGAAGAGGATCGCGCTAAGAAGGATCAGGTCGATGAAGCCGATCAGAAGCGTCACAACTATCGCAAGGCCATGGCCTTCTTCAACACATCCATCGATGGCCAGCAGTCGCCACCGCAGCCCAGCCCCAGTCCCACGCCCCCCACGCCCAATCGGCACAGCGTTATCCTGGAGGAAGCGGAGCCCCAAGAAGTGGACCTGGGTCCGCCAGGTGAGTACGAGATTGTAGGCGTGGATGGGGAAATTATGGAGGAGCACAAGCCCCAGACCGCTGAGGCAGAGACAGAAGAAGAGGAGCGGGGAGCTCTCACCCCGACCAACTGTGGGCCGCAGCTTCCAGAGGTGTATGTTGAACCCGAGCCAGAGATGAAGCGCCTGGCCAATGGACTACCCGACCTGGAGGTGGAGAAGTTCTGTGAGGCGCCCAAGGTCTCAGTACGCGACCGCATCAGCGTCTTTGAGGTGAGTCCCGAGCAAGATGCGCCCAGCTCGAAGGCGCTGTCGCTGTCCGTGGACAGTGGCCATGGCAAGGGGACGCTGTCGCGCAACAGCAGCACGCAACGTTCCGAGTCAGAGATAGAGGAAGATGATTCGGGGGTGACGGACATGAATCGACAGCTGTCAGAGACGGACACCGAGTCCGAGAGCTTCCCGGAGCTGCGCAAGATGACCAGCTACCAGCGTGCCGCCACACATTCCAGACTCTTCAAGTTGCTGCAGGACGAGAACGACCTGCCCGAGGCAGCGACCCAGGCTGACGAGTTCCAGCTGAAGCCCAGCCGACGCAGGATCGTCCACAATGTGTCCATCACCCGCCGCCAGAATCCCAACGCGCTGGGCGAGGCCGAGAGCATGACGCAGCGACGGGAACGCCTCTCACTGCCACTGCGCAAGAACACCAGCATTGATGCGGACAATCCATCGACGCCCAACAGCCCGGCCTCACCCATCATGGGGCCCTCGGCCAAAAATCAGCGCGTGGTCAGTGACAAGCTGGTCAACGAACTGGTGCAGAGTCTGCTCCTCAAGAGCGACAGCACGCATCTGCGCAATCTTCCCATGGAGCGGCTGCAGGCAGCCGCCAAGCGAGCTCTGGTCGAGGAAATGGACTCCGCCCAGGAGAACAGCTCTCTGGACAGCACGCCCGCACCCACGCCCAAGCAGGACAAGGACTACGCCGACTACTACAACAGCTGGTGCGATGCCAGCGGCAGTGGCGAGGAGGTTGTGCCCTCGAAAGCCTTCCGCGCACTCCAAGATGCGCGTCGCAGCCCCTGGACTGTGCGCTGTCCGCGAGTGCTCAGCTCGAAGACCATCAACCGGGATCTGGCCAGGGTCACGGAATCGCCAGAGATCGCCAACGGTCGGGGCAGCAAGAGTCCGGAGTGCTTCCGACAGCAGTCCCAGTCCCAGTCCAGGGAACGGTCGGTCAGCAGTTGGCGCAGGGTCTAGAGCTGGCTGTGGTGATCGCAAGGCAAGAGATGGCCTGTTGTACATATAAGGGCGGGATCTATAGTCTTTAGCAGGGATGTGAGACCGGTTCAAAGGGGAGACAAGTTCTTCCCAAACGAACCTTGACCAAATCGAACGAAGTAAAACGATTCCGAAAAGAAAAGCGACCTAAATGGGCTCTAGCGGAAGCGCTGCATCATTTTGAACCGATTTTCATTCCTGATCCTTTGGTAAAGTAAGCGCCTGAGGCGATCTGCCCCCACCCAAAACGGGTGCTAGATAGGCTCGGGTCGGGGCCAGTTATTGCATTTCTCATCCCAATCCCATCACACAATCGCACACCCACGCACATTGTACATTTTGAATATTAATAAACTAAATATCTAATAGACGCCATAATGTAAATAAACCAATTGAGACCAATGACAAAGAAAGAAAGTCGTTCATTCGTTCGTTCGTTCGTTTGTTACCTCAGTAAAGCGCAAGATCTAAATCATTTCTAAATCGAACCAAAATAATACCAAGCATATAAAACCTCAAGAGCCGCAACAACCAAAACAAACCAAAACAAACCAAAAACCAATCGAAACCAAAAACAAAACAAAAATATCTATCAAATCGCCACAATAAACAGCAAAATAAAAACCAATTTCATCTCAACTCAATGATTTTGTAAAACTCGTTCAAAATCCTAAGGTACCTAAAAATTGCAATTTTTATAAGAATTCCCCCAAAAAAACAGTTTGAACTAATTTTCTGTTCTATGTAATATATTAATTTTATTTTCGCCGCTATTTGATTTTTATTCCGTTCTGTGTGCCGTATTATTCTTTTTATAATTTGTTTATAAAAATATTTGCGATAGTTGAATTGAAATGCATTTGAAACAGGTTTGTATCCTCTCCTCCAATCAAATGTTCAACCATTAACAAACTTAAAGTAAATCGTAGCAATCACAGATACCACCTGCACACATTAACAATTTACAAGGTGTATTAACATCTTGGCTCTGATTATAGATAGTACTTATTACTCTGAGGAAATTGTTGTATCGCAAATATTTTTATTAAAATGTTGTAGTTCCTATACCATTCCCAAATGCTTTCCTTTCCCTAGTTGAAACTTGAAACTGGAGAGCAAACTCCACCTTGTAATGAACAACGAATGATGATTACTTTTTGTTGTTGTGACCAATAAATAAATACAATCCGAATAAAAGAGTGAAACCATAAAAAAGAACAATTGTACAATATAAACTTTTCGAAGAGTCGTTCGTTACATTAACCATTCATGAGTTACAAATGCATAATTCAATGTTTCTTTTCTTATACTCGATTAACTTGTTCTACACACCGTAAGAAATATATATAAATATTTTAACAAAATTAATCGTTAACTTTAATGATAATTAAAATGACAATGAAACCAACAACAAACAAAAAAAAACCAAACAAAAGAAATAAATTACAAATGAAAAGGTGAAGTTTTCTCTCAAAATTAATTTGGCTGCCTGGCAAATGCACTTCCTCAGTTGCTGCTGTTATTAAGTTTTTATTTTGTATTTGATTTTTTAGTTCTAGTTTTCATTCTCTTTTCTGTATATATGTATGCAAGTCCGGTCCCGGTGCTTGTTGTCCTGGTTCCAGGACCAGGGACTTGTATATTTCCACAAATTAGTGTTAGCTTTATCTGTTTGCTCCCCCCCGAGAGATATGGGCAATCGTATAATCTGTTCCATTTGATCTTTTTCAGGACCTGGACAATCGGATCTATAATTATTTCTCAAAGCCATAGAAATCAATTATAGCAACAACAAAGCAGCATCGAGATAGCGAAAGAATCAAAATGCTTGCTATACGATTAGATATCTAGGTTAAGTCCAGCCGCACCTAGGATCGGAAGGGAACGGCAGCAGTTTTTAGTCAAATTTTCTTAAAACTAACCCACACCATTGTAGATGAAGAGGGACAATTTTTTTTGTATTTTGTTTGTTAAACGCGATTTGGTAGCAGCACTAAAACCAAACAAAAACAATTCTAACACAATTACGAAACAACTAGCGAAAGCGAACCTTACGAATACTAATCCTAATCGTTAAGCTCTGGAAGGCAGGTGCAATGAGGTAACAACGAAACGAATCAGAACTACACTGAATACTACATACATATACATATTAAAAAGGCAAGAATCGACTAAGCATACATAAATATGATATGAATCCGGATAATACGAAACACGACTAATAAAACACTGTTAAGGTATAATTTTTGTTATTTGAGAGAAATGGCAATTTCATAAACAATTTCACATTTGACGAGATCCTTTTTGTTTGTGTCATTCATTATTTATTCATTTACTATATTCGTATGCATACGAATCAATTATTATTTGATACCCATTTAATCTACGATATATTTTGTGTTGTATGATTTTTTATGCAGTGAACATTTTTTAGTAAATAAAGATAGATAAAACCAACTGGGTTTATATTTGATTGAAAAAGTACCCCAATCCCAAAAAAAAAACCAGTGGCTAATGGTACAACTGTCTTTTATTTTCAGAAACTTTGTAGGGGAAAGAGTTTGGTAGGGTTCTTAAATTTACGGATTTAGAGATTTACAGTGTGTGTAGATTGGAGTGAAACAGTAAGAGCTCAGAGCAAGTTCGTTGAGGTACAGAGAAGCCGAGTGTAGCAAAAACCGTTGTATACTTTTATATTTATCTTAAATTGAACTCAATTGAAATTCGATATATGTATATAATATATATTATCTGTATATGTATAGTTTTATATTTACTATGTGTCTTTTGCAAGCTAAACTCTTGGCACATACAATATATATATGATCCATAGTGTGGACATGTTGACCGAGTAACGCCAACAAAACGCATTCAAATTTCAACTACAAGCGTTACAGTCAATAAACATTTAAAGCTAGATATCAATACAATATATTGCCACATAAGTAGTTATACTAGTAGTTTGCTAAATTAAATGCATGATTAGACATACATACATTCTCATACTATTCTGTAAATACTTTTTTCAACACTACGTTTCTTTCGATAGTTAACTTTGAGATACTTTGGATTTGTACAGTTCATCTCGCTTGAGATCACTTTTTGAAACAATAACAAATTAGCAATCAACTATTTTAAATATTAGATTGCTTAGTTTAACACAGTAAACAGAGCATAAAGAAACAATCTAATTAACATATGGGTGTATACATACATATATGTAAATATCTTCAGTTATTGTTTATAGTATTGCTTGGCTAGGTAACTGTTTTCGAATCGAACCCTTTAAGACGTGGTTTGACTTGCCCCCTGCAGATCCATGAGCTCTTGCACAATCCGGTACTCATGACAATCCGGACAGAGCAGGCGACCATTTGAGCGATTTGAGCGTTGCACCTTCTCATGGCATACAATGTGCACGAGCTTTAGGTTCTTTAAAGAGAATATTTCTAGAAAGTACTCCAGCACAGAGATGTCTACCACGCGCTTGTTGTGGAACGAACATTTCAGCTGCGGCTTGGTGACTAGCTGCTCGACATTGGCCACCAGGGCGGGCAGAATCGTGCGAGAGAGTTCAATTTGATGATCCAGATTCCAGACCTGAAACAAAATGAGATTCTCGCGCGAGGCATACGGATTGATGGTATGCTGCAGGGAGCAGCAGTTGCCATTATCCGAATAGGCGCCCTGGCAATAGAAGTCCCCCAGATCGGTGCACAGCGAAACGGACCAATCGTCGAGTATGGAATGATGCTTGGTGTATTCCTTGATTAGCTGCCTTAGTCTCTTACTTGGAAGGCTTCCTGCGTCGGGCTCCTCCTCGCCCGTCTGCCCCAGCTGCTGGAGAAAAGCGTGCTTTTGTCCACACTTTCTGTTGAACATCATTGAGAAATAGTCACATCCGATGAGGAGATAGCGGAATTGCTCCAGCACCGAGTTGATGACTTGCCGCGCCTTGGGATTTTGTCTGTACAACGGATTGCGTGTCAGCTCCTCCTTGGCCTTATAGTAGTAGCCGCGCACACGTGTCTGGGCACGAACGGCCATGGCCTCTTCCTTGGAGTGAAAGCGCTCCTCGCCGCCCTCGAACCATTCCAAGTGCTCGTCCTTCAAGCTGAGATGAGCCTTGCTGTTGTCCAGGACCAGTCGCTGCTTCTGGTGCTCATAGTCCGATATCATGCGTCGAAACTTCTCCGGGTGCTGTTCGATGAAGTCATAGAAGATGTCCGCCACCTTCAGCAGGGGCGATTGCTGGCGCATTTTCTCAAATTCAAAGTCGGCATCTGTCGGGTATAATAATATTCGTAAAGTAAATTGCTCTGCTAGACGAGTGGACTGGCTCTCACCTGTTGTTATGACTGCATCGGGACCAGCCACAATGAACAACGTCTGGGCGGGCAGGCTGTTCAAATAATCATCATCGGACACCTCAAAGCCATCGGAGGCCAGATAGATGTGCAAGTCCGGCAGCTTAACATTTGAATGAAAGTAAATTCAATAAATTGCCCTTGACATGGCGTTACAACAGGACAGAGCGAGGCCAAAGCCGAAATGTCTCGGCCAATTTGGAGGGAAGAATTGTTTTTTGGCTAGGACAAGGACGCGACAGCGACAGCAAAGGCAACAGGTTGCCTGCAAGGTTTCATCTACTCCAACAATTTACCAGACATGCGCACTGCTGGTGGCATTGAATTGACTGAGAGACAAACGGAATGCGGAAGCCACTGCCAGGGACATTGGCCTTGAATCTGCAGGGCCAAGAACATTTTGCCCCTGCGTGGGTGCGTGGGTGGGTGGAACGCAACCATTTTCACTGGAGTTTTCCCTTTCTTAGTTACAGCAACACTCACCGGAAACTTGTTTTTGGCTTTGGTTAGCAGCACTTCCAATGAATTGGCTCCAATCCCATACTTTCTCGTTCGCTCGTTATCAGTTATCTTGTAGCCCCGCACTGGAGCAGTTGAGATTTCCTTGGCTGTGGCAGTTTGTTTGCTGCTGCTGCTACTGCGTGTTGACGGAGCCATAATTGTATCTCTAATGTAGTTTAGCATCGTTCAAACTCATGGAGCTGAAAACCTTGCAGACAGGCTTCCTTTTAAGCGGATTTGAAAGTTTTGTTTTGTTTTAGATGTGTCAAACCATCGAGGGCACTATCGATTGTATCGATGTTTTGCTGCTATCCGCTACTATCGATGGTTTTGAGACTATCATGATAGTATATGAGTGTTTGGATTGGCTGCTATAAAATACGAAGACACATTTGTAAACAAATCGACAGGTGGCATCTAATTTTTATAATGGACAAATTCCTAAAAGGTTTCAATGGTATTTTAATATTTATCGATTGTTTTTTTCAAAACATTCAAAGTTGCTTCAGATGTGACCGCGTTCTTTTCGTTCAAATATACCCGAGTGACCTTCTGAAATATACCGTAATATACCAACAAAAATGGTATGTATCGAATGGTGTTAGTCGATAGTTGTCAAATATCGATAGCTGATTTGCTAGCTGTGGCAAGCTAACTGCTCTGACACACAGCGCTATGTTATCATGCCGGTCGTTTACCAACACTTACTGCACCAGAAAACCACGGTATATTATATTATTTTCTGGATAATTTGACGTCGAATGGCGTTCAAGTTATATCCACGGTCCATCGGTATATAAGGTATAATTAATTATAGCTGTAAGAACCATTTACAAACAGTATTATTCACCAGTTTAAATAGAGGGGCTTAAGTGGGCTAAGTTCTGAGCGTCTGTAACACTGCAGAAAACAGCTGTTATTTTTTTGGTGTTAAAATTCATTGCGAAAAACTACAACAAAAGTTTAATTTGTGGACAATGCACTGGCTAGCCGCAAGAGCGTAACCGGCATCCAATCCCTCTATCCACTCTTGCGATGAATCTGCGGCCGCGCTGCCGAAAATGGTTGCCGCTGGCAACGCAGCAGCTCCGTCTCCGCAACCTGACGCGTATCCAGGGATTCAATATTGTGTGTCGGCAATGGACGGTGACGGAGACGGCAGTGGAAACCGAGGCGGAGGCAGAGGATGTGCTGCTCTACTATACGCTGCACTCAGATAAGGCTAGTGAGGCGCTCTACACGAGCGAAAAGCTGCCGCAGCGCCATCAGCAGCAAAAATGGGCGGAGATCGGGGCAGACGGCGATGCCTGGCGGAAATCTAATGCGCAGTGTGTGTGCGTCAAGGTGTGGAAGCACTGGCCAGCAGCCAAGCGAGCTACCGGCCAAACAAGAGAGACTGACGCCAGGACGAAGGACATGTGCGGGTAAGAGAGAGCTTCGTTCAAGGTACTTCGTAACGTGCGTAACGCTTTTGTCTTTTTCAGAGAGCCTGGGAGACGCCCCGAACTTCTGTTCAGCTGGGGCGTGTACTTCTCCGGCCTGATACCTCTGGCTCCTCTGACAATTGGCCAGTGCGGCCAGAACTGTTTGATTTTCCAAATAAATGGCGAGCAGTTTGTGTCCCCGTCGATGATCAGCGAGCAGGGCCTGCATGCGCAGCTGCATCTGAACTATCAGAACTACGGAGAGGAGGAGAAGGAGGAGCAGCCCAAGGACCAGCTCGGAATCAACTCGCCCAATACCAGTCGAAGCGCGAGCCCCGTCCTGAAGATGAGCACAATGCGGTACGCTCAACTGAAGTGCCATCAGCAGGAGATTCGCCGCAGCTACAACCTGGAAAAGCTGCTTCTGCTGCAGCGACTGCAGCGGCTCCAGCAGCAGAAGCTGCGCCACATGTCTGAGATTGGCAAGGAGATTGCTCGCCTGAGCGTTCACTGCGTGACCAGGAACGAACTGCGGCTCAAGCCTCGCACCACATCCCTGTCCGGAGACCACTCCCACCACATTCACCATTCCATGGGGCGTACTCTCAGCGTTCTGCTGGCCGAGCAGCAGCAGATTGCCCCCTTGACGCTGTACAATGCCCAACAGCTAACCAAGCAGATTGAGGGGCTGCGCTGCAAGCAACGGCTGCTCCAAGCGGAGCGGGAAACCTTCCAGCAGCGCAACGAGAAGGCCAAGCAACGTTTGGAGGCACTCGGCGAGTCAAGGGAGGCCCTGCAGCAGCAGTTGCACAGGCAGCGGCATCACCTCGAGCAAGAGCGCCTGGAGCTGCGAACGGTGCAGCCCCAACACCTGGCCCAGAGGGATCAGCGACGCCAGATTATGCGACAGATGGACAGGCGCATGTCGACCTTGGTGCTGGAGCTGCAGGAGATCTACAATATACAGAGCGTGGGCGGGGGTCAGCAGCTCAGCATTTGCGGCATTGCCTTCCCCCACATGGAGCAGTACACAAGTGATTCGCGGCAGGCGGCCAATGCCCAGGTACTCGAGAATGTCTCACCGCTGGCGGTGAGTGCGGCCCTCGGCTATGTGGCACATCTAGTGCAGATGCTGGCCATTATCATGGACCGACCCCTGCGGAACCGCATTCTCTACGAGCCCTCCAAAACGAGGATTGTGGACGAGATCAAAGAACTCACCTACACCACAAGAGAGTAAGTGGAGGCATACTTTAAATTCATTCTCGTCTTGAAATTATCCCCCTCTTTCGATCAGGTTCCCCTTGTATACGCGCTCCATTCTGCCGTCGCAACAGACCAAATATGCCATCTACCTGCTGCGTCAGAACGTCTCTCAGCTGTGCTTTGACATTATCGGCCACTGTGATCTGCGCAACACCTTCGGCAATCTTTTGGAGCTGTTCAGCACCTTGCGATACATCGAACGCACCCAAAGGGGCGACGAGACGGACAGTGGCAGGACGCGGCTGGTAAATGGTCTGACCACGCCAGCGAACTCGCACTTGTCCCAGTCCCATTCATCGGTGGATATGAATCATGTGGCGCTGCCCACCACCGCAAATGCGGCCAAAGATGCCCTGCTCCAGCAGCTGCTGCCACCGGGCGTGAGTCAGGCTCTGGCCATCGAGGGTTATGCCTCAACGCAGCGGTATGACGAATGGAGTTATATTTACTCTATGCTGGGTCCACTAACAATGATATCTTTATAGCATTTGTCGTTCCGTGGGCTCCTACTCGGATGGCGAGGATGAGTTTCGACCCAGATTGGAACACAACTACTCTAACTCGGACTCAAACATACCGCTGCAAACGGAACGCAGCTGAATACCAATATATCTGATGCGTCTATTCTCGTATTTATCCCGTATGTACACTTTACCCGTACCCTAGCCTAGCGATTAAAGCCCCCTCCCCAAGAAAAAACAAAGCAATCTGCACAGCTGTGTCCCAAAGTGCTGATTCCCAGTTGGGGAATGTATTAGGTTGAAACACATTTGTTTGCCTTTAAATTATTTGATCGGATGTGTGATTGCTTTGAGACAGCGTCCACTGTGTGCATATTATTTTTAGTGGTTTAAGATCTCTATGTAAATGGCCGTTTATTGTTTATTTGCTAAACTAAGCTATAAATAAACATTAAACATTTTATACAAATTTGCTGATGCTTTAATCTCAATTCTTCGTAGATATTCTTTGAATGTACCGCCAATCAGTGCTGTGTAATGTTAGCAGGTTTTGCCTTTTTTGTTTGAACCTCATTATGTAAACATTCCAATAAAAGGAAGTTGTGAAAACTAGCCAATCCTGAACAAAATTCATTGAGGAATTGGATCAAATTATTTGTTCAGGACTGAGAGGGCCATCGATCTAGTAATATTAAACGGAATATCAAAATCGAGGAATATCAACATTTGAAAAAAACAATCGATACTATATTAATGAAACGCAGTTATCGATAGTCTCAAAACCATCGATAGTAGAGGCTATCAGCAAAATATCCATACTATCGATAGTGCCCTCGATGGCTTGACACCTCTACGAAGTAATTTTAATTTTACTTAAAAACATTAAGAAACGTGTCAAAAAACAAGAAATACGCAAAAATGTGCATTATTGAAAGCTTAACCAGTTGACGAAATGTGAAGAGCGGAAGTAAAATTGTTGTGGCTGTGTGCACGTGTGAGCAATGGTCTTTGGATTTTACAAGCTATTTGTATTAACAAAAAAACATATAGTCCGGCTGGATTGCTCGGCTTATATTATTGCGTTTATGGTGACTAATGGTAGCCGGCATCCGTTTCTGATGATAAGAGGTGTAAACGGTATTTGACACGGGCGACGCCGCCACGAAATAAAAGTGTTTTGTTGATAGACGTCATTTACGGTTATACGACAAACACGCACCCACATGTTTACCGTTCAAGCAAATCGAGAGATAAGGACAAGGAGGCTGATACGGAGCAGTACAGGCGACTACCAGCACGTGAATAGTGTCGTGAGGGAAGGGGTCTCTCCAATGGAAACGTGGCAAATAATCATTGAAATCAAGAGAGTCAAACATTGAAATGTATACAAAAAAATATGTATGCAAATGCCAGGGCATGGTTTAAATTAGATTAAAGGCAAAATATAAAAATTCACCGAATTGAGGCAGGCGCGCAGCACAACAACAAAAAACATCTGTGTAAACTCTCTTTCGCTCTCTTAAAATGGCCGACAGCAGTGTGCCGCTGCGAGACTTTGACGAAGAGAGCGAAACCGACTCTGAGACAGAATTGCTCATACGCAGAGACGTACGGACCGCGAGTGTCGCTGCCGTCAGCAGCAGCAGCAACAACAACAGCAGGGGCAGACACCGCAAAAGCTCAACTGGTTATAGCGGTGTCGCCGACGTTGGCGTCAACAGCAACAGCAGCAGAAGCGGCGGCGGCAGCTTTCTGGGGAATCTCTTTGGGCACAGTCTTGGCTCTGCCGCCGGACAAATACGTTATAGAAATGAGCGGAGTCGCGAGCGCGCGAAATACTCGAACAGCAGCAGCAGTAGCAGCGTTTCGAAACTGGCGCAATTAACGCACACGTCAACGGGTGGCAGCGGCGCGGGTGGACACGGGATTGGTGCGGCAGTTTCAGGCTCCGCTGCTTCCGGCCCCAGCGGGGGTGCGGCCACAGGTGTGGGTGACAGCGCGGCAGTTGCAAGTGATCTTGGCAACGGGACACACAGCACCGTCATCGATCCGGAGAACGGCTCGGCCACCGTCTTCTACCAGAACAACCGCCGGAGGAGCAAGGGCCGTAGCCTCGGGAGCATCTGCAAGCTGTGCCTCTGCAGGTGAGTGAATTGTACAGTGGCTATCTGCGTATGCGTAATATTTACGCCGAGTGTGGCGACAAAAAATAATAATAAAAAAACAGATGTTTTCGAACGAAATTTAGTATTGGATATATGTACATGTGGCGGTATGTGCTCCCAGATGTGTTCTTATAAGCGGAAAACCTCAGTTACAGTCTGTCAATACAGTGAAATGCCCCCCAAGTGGATACCAAATGTTCTAGGAAGTAAATTCTGTGTTCCCGTACTGTTACCGGCCTGGTAAAATATGCTCCAAATAAAAATTGTTTACTGATTGTCCTGGCATTCTGGGCCGTAGACACTTGTCCGGCCAGGACCGTTGACCGTTGACCTTACTTCTTGACGTATTTCAATCACTTTTCCTCTGCCAAATTGTTCCCTTCTAGACAACTTGTTGTTTTCCTCCCTGTCACCGTTCATTATTGCAGTGAAATATCTGTTGAGTGGACCCATAAACAGGAAGCATGAATGATGTCTTTCCACATTTGATTCACTGTATTTTGACTTCGAAATTGTTGCGCCATAAGAACAAGTAGCTTCCTCTGTTGCAATGCGATTTGGTCGAAAGCTTTTACGAAAAACATTTCCAAGAAATCTTTCTGCTACGCTCTCTCTATGAATTTTGAAATGTGAGTCGCAAAGTATATGTATGTATAGCCGATCCCGAGATATATTTTTAATTTACCTAATTAGAAAGGAAACCGCTACAGAACATGGGAAAGGCAGGCAACGGGCACACACTTGTAAGTGGTTGGGAAAAATAAATTAAAAACATTTCAAGCTGCAAATCGATAAACGTGACAGACGGATACCCGGTCCGTAGACCATTCCAGCTTTCTGTTGGGTAAAAAACATTTCAAAAAATAGAAAGAAATATAAACCAAAACAAGTCTATAAATAGTGTCCAAGCAACGACAGTCGGGTGACAAGCAGAAAATAAAAGGAAACGCTCTCGTTGGACTCCAATTGTTGCAAGTCCCAACCTGATTCCCTCCCCCACATCTCTCTAATGAATCTAATCGATGTTTTCCGTGCCGTGCAATTCGTTAACTCGTAAACAGCTCGAGAAATCACATTAAATAAAGACTCCCAAAAAAATAAACCAGTTCCCATCATCTCCATGGGCTCTCATTTAAGAACAATACACGAAATGTTGTTTTCAAGGTTTCTAAATTATACAAACGAGTTCCGCAGAAGACGAAGTCGCTTAGAGGTGTTTTTGTCCCCGTCTTTTTCTTTTTGTCGGTCGATTCTTTTTGTGTCGAAAAATTGAAAGTTTTGTTCCCTCCTTGCGGCAGCTAATCAGAAGCAGGTCATTCTTTTAGCCACAAAAAAATGGTGCAAAGAAATCCGCATTGCGTCGAGAGACAGCTCGTAAAAATTATTATTGTGTGTGTTTCGAAAAAGTGTTGGGCATACTTTAAGTTATTTCATAAAAGTTTAAACAAATCTAAGTATCGTCTTTAACTAAAAATGTCTACTGACCGACTGTATTCAATATTTAATTATGTCAAAGACTATTAATTGTGGGAGAGGATTGAAAAAAGAGAAGAATTGAATATTAACATGTACGAAACCAATACTAGTTGCCCGCTTTCAGCACTGGCAACACAATCGTTGACCGTTTTATAACACTTGTGACACTTTTATCACCGAATCGTACAGAGTTCTCTTATTGAATTAGGTCAGCGATAATCACACATTTATTTTTGTGCGTATATGTATATATCAGAAATCTTTTGACCTTTGAGATGATCCCTGCTGCCAGTGCAACAATATTTTGTACCTATCTTTATAATTAAAACCATTAATTGTGAAAACACTTGTAAAGAGCTTTCAAAGAAATTATACCATGTGATGTGCTGTGTTTAACGTGATTCACAATAAACATTTACTCATTTACCCACAATGTTATATTGCAACAAATAAATCCGTGAGAGACAGATAATATATCAGTAAATATTTATAAAACGAAAGTGCTGCAATCTACAGCTGAGATTGTCTCTGGCTTTGTGCTCATGTGAGTAGTAGAATGTGTAATTCACTTTTATTATTAAACCTACGATTGGGCTCAATGTCATCGCTTTTGATTATTTATTTAACCATTCAACAAGCCTCTTTTTCGAGACCGCTGACCATGAGGGGAGTCTTGAAACCCTCGCGCTGGCTTTAGCTTCCTCTTCAGTTTCTCTTCAATTTTTCGACAACCATTTGGTGGAAGGTTTTGTTACTCTGTGGCCTGACTGTTGCCTGTCTTTTGTCTAGGTCTAACTTTTGGTCGGGCTCTTCGCTTGAATTTCACCGCTCGACTCGACTGGGCTCGACTCCGATTGCCGTTTCGGTTATATGAGGCTCAAAGATTTCGACAGCCCGATTAGAATTGCAAAGTGAGGAGGCGCCATGCGGCACATTCGTTGTTGTTGTGGCACCACTCTTGTGGAACCAACAGAGCATTTATTTCCCTCATTTTCCTATTCCCCCCCACACATAGTATTTACAGGTATACTTTTTTCCATACACAACAGATGTGGAAATAAATTCCATTAGTGCCGAAAACTAGGCAGCCGGTGATAAGCGTTCTTCTTTATTCTCGGACCATTGTACTCTATATTGTTTCTGTAATGCATCCAAAAACTGTAACTGAACCCAGATATATGTTGATATATGTTTTATTTGAAATTTCTGAAAGAAGTTTTCTTTCTGTTGGCGGCCCTTTCCTGTCTCTTGAGTTCTAAGCTCAAGAAGAAATATAGAATTAAATTAGTTAATTGAATGGCAGTCAACGTATGTATGCGGAAACTAAATGCTTTCGTTGATATTTCTTTCTTTTTGCTGTGAAGATATTCTCTATATTGTATTCTTCATTGGATACTCTTCCATATACTATTTATACCCGATCCCCAGGATAATTTTAATTATTTAAGCTACTTTTGCGGATGTCTAGAAATCGCTCGGCCACTCACGGAGCTAACTGGAATTGGCATTTAACTGGCGACAGACTTTTCCCGTGCTCGTTTTACCACCATCGCATGGAAATTAGTGCGCCGGCAGGCCCCCACATGCCCACATGCTCCTTCACCCTCGCATACCGCTCCACGCAAAACTGTCAATGGCAACGCCTCATGTTATTATTTTTAGTTGTTCTGTTGGCTGTTTGCAAATGCAAACAGGTGGGGGGAAAAAGGGAAAAGCGACAACGATTGACGCCCGCAACTAGCACTGCCACTGCCACCGCTCTGCGCCCCCCACCGGGAATGTGGGTTAATAACCAAAAGCCAGAAGGCAACTTGCGGGCCCACTCGTCATATCTGTAGTACCTTTCGATTTTACTCACTTTCATGCCCTTTTCTGGGGCATCATAGCCAGAATAAAGAACACCTGATCCCAGTCGTGGCTGATTCTACCGCCTCACGTTCTTTTCAGAAAAACTTTCTTAGCTAAACTTATCCAAAAAGCCGACTTAGTAAACCGATTCGATATGCAGCGTGTTTATTGTATATATTTATATACGTGTTATTTCTGAGAGTACAATCTGTGATGGATGTACAGCCAGATAGGCTGTAGGATTGGAGACAACCTCTTCAGACTGCCAAACGAATAAACTGAATTAGGAATGGTTCCAACTCTATGCATTCCCTTCCCATTACTAGATTATTTTTTCTTAACAAAAATTTGTGCAAGTGCAGATGCACCGCGAACGTTGGATATTTAATGGGAAATGGGGGATGGGGTATGCAATATCAGATTGAGCAATCCCATCATCCACTTGTGTCATAATATGCTGATGTCTACGAATCGTTTTGAAATTTCCAGTTAATTACTCAGACGGAGACGTGCAGCGGAGTGCAGTGCAGTGTACTTGTTTTTAATGTCAGCGAATGCCATTTTATTCAAAACTGAACGACTACGCGCTTCAGTTGAATCACAGTGGCCGATAAGTGAATCAGGAAAGGCAGATACATAAATGTTCTAGGCACACACACTTGTATTTAACGACAGTGACACACTTTGTGCTTATGGCAGAAACTTTAAAGTTAAAAAGCGGCTTTCCGTCCCTTTGAAGTGCCCTGTGAGTCATTTACTGAGAGGCCAGAAGATGTAAAAACAAGGCCAGATGGCGTTTGAAGGTAGAAGGCAGAAGGTGAGCGAATACCTGGCCCTTTTGTCTGGCCAAATTCTTTCGCCAGTCATTGAACTCTCGCTGTGGCTGTTGCTGTGGCTCTTCTTTTTATTTTTTGATGGCGTTTTGGCAACTTTTTCTTATGAGATCATAACACGAAATGGTCTTAGCGCGATGTGTGTGCAATTGACAAAACATTCAGTCGCAAGAATCCAAATAGAATTTCTATTCTATGGCCATACAAATCTAGAGAGAAAACAAGTTTACACCGAGAATAGTGAGAGAGAGGGAGAGAGAGGCGTCGGATGATGGTTGGCACAATCACTATGGCACAATATTGCGCTGATCTAAGCAACTGAAATGTAGGCAACCAACCCACCGACAAAAGCTTATTTAATTAACGTCTCGGTGCGAACGAAAGCGATGTGAAGCTGCTCCGTCAGCAATCAGCGACAGTCGTAAATTTCCATAACCCGTCCGATGGCATTTAAATAGAGCGCGCACGACAGCGCTGCCAGTGCGCGGGCCTCAGCCATGTGGCAACTCTGTCATTAATGGTTCGGTATGTTTTGGTATATTTATCAGATGGTATATTTTATTGATAAAAAACATGTCAATCAACATTTACGTTTTATGCTTTGGCCGTTTTTGTTTGAACCTTAATATGTAAATAGTCCAATAAAAAGGACTTCTGAAAACTTGCCAATCTTGTATAAAATTTATGTATCTATCGGATAAAATTATTTGTTTAGTGTTGAGAGGGCCAGCTAGCTAGTAATATTAAACGGAATATCAAAATCGAGGAATATCGACGCATCTGGTCGTGTCCGTCGGTATATTTTGATAGTGACATGGTATATTCCGGTATATTTCTGATAGGTATCAGATGGTATATTTTATGATAAATCAGTCTTCGGTCACACCGCAACGAAAGTTTTCATGTTTTTTGCGAAAGAATTTTTCAATTTATTAAATTTAAAGTGCGTTATGTGCGTTCGTTTCATTATATGCCTGGACAACAATCGTGTGCCTTGAGCCGCACGTTCATTATGTGAAATCCAAGATTCAACGAAGTTGAAGCAAATCAAAACGAAAAGCAGCTGCCAGAAAGAACAAAGACCTGCAGACAGCCAAGTGCATTAGATTCCATTGGAGAAAAGGAAAAATAAAATCCGCATCAAGCCAGATGGATGATGCCACATCGCAGACCTCGGCTGCAACGCCCATGACACGGGAGAATATTCCGCTGCTGAATCGCCAGCGTAGTCGCTGGTATCTATTTAGGTGAATCATCGCCATCTCCCCCCTGACCATCGTCACGTTGATTTTTGCACTACTTCCATTAGCGGGAGGAGGGAAGTGTGTTATCATTTTGGTACACATGAAGCCTTGCAAGCAAAAAACAATTACAGTGAATCGGCTCCCTGTCTGACCCCCTCGCTCGTGTCCGACTTTCTCACCCACACATTTTATAAAGCACTATTAAAAAGGTTACTGTTTCGTATGGATAGTACTTAATGGCGTTGTGTGAGTTTTCACTTTTGTTTCTTTTCGAGTTTTTATTATTGATTTTTTTTCTGTTCAAGGTCGCCTTCCTTTGCATATTGCTATGGACTCGAGTGGAAAATGCGATAGAAATTTTAATTAGTGTGAGATTGTGGGTGGTAAAAAAGGTTCTGAATTGATAGAAAGTAAATTTGTAAAATAGTAATAGCTATGTCTCTTAGCGCTTTTCACTTGTTTATCCATGCAGAATCGTGCCGAAAAGAGTGCCCAGCAAAGTATGCGATATTGGCTGACAGAAAGATTGAAAATTTGGAGATCTAATTTGTTAATCTGGGGCAGGAGAATTCTCCTTGGCTTTGGTCGGATTAAGAGCATCTATATATTGATATTCTTGTGTCTTTTCAGCTGCTGGCGAAAATGGTTCAGGCCACGGGAACTGAGAGCCCGCACCGTCAACCTGGGGAGGGTGAACACGGAGAAGTTCCCGCCGAACGAGATCCGGAACCAGAAGTACAACTTCATCACCTTCCTGCCGCTGGTGTTGTTCGAACAGTTCCGCTTCTTCCTCAACCTGTACTTTCTGCTGATGGCCCTCTCGCAGTTTATTCCGGACATACGCATTGGCTATCCGTACACATACTGGGGTCCACTGGGCTTTGTGCTGATGGTGACTATTTGTCGTGAGGCAGTCGACGACCTGAGGCGGCACCAGCGCGATCATGAGGTCAACTCCCAGAAGTACAAACGGCTGTCGGCGACGAATGGCAGCGGCTACGAGATGGTTCCGAGCTCCAAGCTGAAGGTCGGAGATGTCATCATTGTGGAGAAGAACGAAAGAGTGCCAGCGGACCTTATTCTGCTGCGTACCAGCGATCGCAGTGGCTCCGTCTTCGTGCGCACCGACCAACTCGATGGCGAGACGGACTGGAAGCCCCGCCTGGCTGTGCCCTACACCCAGAAGCTAAGCCGCGACTCCGAGTTGCACACCATCGATGCACACTTCTATGTGGAGAAGCCCCAGAACGATATACACAGCTTCATTGCCACCTTCTGCATGACGGACGGCAGCGAGGACACCGGCCTCAGCGTGGAGAACACTCTGTGGGCCAATACGGTTGTGGCTGCCGGCACAGCCACTGGCATTGTCATTTACACTGGCTGCGAGACCCGCAGCGTGATGAACAACTCCCAGCCCAGATCCAAGGTGGGTCTCCTGGACATGGAAATCAATGGATTGACAAAGGTAAGAGAAGCTACCTGCCGAGAGGAGGTTTAATTTGTTTTTGCCATTCTTTCAGGTTCTTTTCTGTGCCGTATTGGGGCTGTCGCTGGTTATGATGATGCTGAAGGGATTCGGTGGACCCTGGTACAGATATATGTTCCGCTTTGTCCTGCTCTTCTCGTACATCATTCCGATCAGTCTGCGAGTAAACCTAGACATGGGAAAAGCCTTCTACTCGTGGCAAATGCAGAACGACTCCAACATCCAAGGAACAGTGGTGCGCTCCACAACCATACCGGAGGAACTGGGCAGAATCTCCTATGTGCTGACGGACAAGACGGGCACCCTCACCCAGAACGAAATGGTATTTAAAAAGATTCACCTGGGCATTGTCTCGCACGATGCGGACACCTTCCATCACATTGGCCATATCATACAGAAGCTCTCGGGGAACATACTACAGCAACAACAGCAGCAGGGCAGCGTATCCAGCTCCAGTAGCGGGGAATCCAACGCCGCCACTAAACCGATTATGTTTGCCGGAAATCGTATGCGGCGACCCGAGGGCTGGCGTGAGTGGGAGGCGGTGCGCGCCTTGGCTCTGTGCCACAATGTGACCCCCGTGAGTGATGAGGAGGACAATCGGTCCGTGTCCACGGCATCCACAGTCACGGGCGGCAATAACTCTCCCACCAAATCTGTTATAAACATCGAGGCCCCAGGTAGCACAGACACAGAGCATCAGTACCAGGCTGCCTCGCCGGATGAAATCGCGTTGGTCAAGTGGACAGAGCAGGTGGGATTGACGTTGATTGCCAGGGATCTGAACACCATGACACTGCAGGTGAAGACCCCCAGCGAGGACAGTAAGTAACGATAATCGTATAGCAATCGTATCCCAAGTAAATGGCTTTTTTCCAGATGATATCCTGTTGCACTATCAGATCCTGCAGCTGTTCCCCTTCACCAGCGAAAGCAAACGCATGGGCATCATCGTGAGGGAGAGCAAGTCCGGTCAGATAACGTTCTATTTAAAGGGCGCCGATGTGGTCATGTCCAGCATTGTTCAATACAATGACTGGCTTAGCGAAGAGTCGGGTAACATGGCCCGCGAGGGACTGCGCACATTGGTGGTGGCCAAGAAGGTTCTCACTGAGGAGCAGTACTCAGACTTTGAGATGCGGTACAATGCGGCTCGCCTGAGTATCACAGATCGCGTGGCTAAGGTGGCCGCCGTGACCGAATCTCTAGAGAGGGAACTGGAGCTGCTCTGCCTCACTGGGGTGGAGGATCGTCTGCAGGAAAATGTGCGCCCCACCTTGGAACTGCTGCGCAATGCGGGTGTTCGTGTCTGGATGCTGACGGGAGATAAACTGGAAACCGCCTGCTGCATTGCAAAGTCCTCGCAGCTAATTGGCCGTAACCAAGGTCTGCATGTGCTGCGCTCCGTGAAGACGCGTATGGATGCCCATCAGGAGCTGAATAGCTTCAGGCGCAAGCAGGGCCATGCCCTTGTCATCGAGGGCGAATCACTTGAAGTTTGCCTGCAGTATTATCGACCAGAGTTCCTCGAACTCGCCACCGCATCGCCGGCTGTCGTATGCTGCCGCTGCTCACCCACCCAAAAGGCCCAGGTTGTGGCGCTCATCCAGAAGCACACGGGCAAACGCACTTGTGCCGTGGGCGATGGTGGCAACGATGTGAGCATGATCCAGCAGGCGGACGCCGGCGTGGGCATCGAAGGCCGCGAAGGCAGACAGGCCTCCCTGGCTGGCGATTTCAGCATTCCGCAATTCTCACACATTGCCAAGCTGTTGCTGATCCACGGCAGGCGGAGCTACAAGCGCTCGGCTGCTCTTTCCCAGTTTGTCATCCATCGCGGTCTAATCATCACCACACTGCAGGCAGTCTTCTCGGCAGTTTTCTACCTCAGTTCGGTGGCTTTATATCAGGGCTTTCTCATGGTCGGCTATTCGACATTGTATACCATGTTCCCGGTGTTCTCGCTGGTGTTGGATCAGGACATCACCTCGGAGACGGCTGTCACGTATCCGGAGCTATATAAGGATCTATCAAAGGGTCGCAGTCTCAGCTATAAGACCTTCTTCATTTGGGTATTGATTAGCATATACCAAGGCGGCGTCATCATGTACGGGGCCCTGATTCTCTTCGTGGACGAGTTCATACACATTGTAGCCATTAGCTTCTCGGCTCTGATCATGACTGAGCTGATCATGGTGGCTCTCACCGTGCGCACTTGGCACAGGTGAGTTCTTAAGAAGAATACGATGAAAGAGCACTCCTAAACTTACCCTTCTTTGTTTGCAGACTAATGGTGCTAGCAGAGCTATTCAGCTTGGCTCTTTATCTCATTTCATTGGCCGTCTTGCACGAGTATTTCGGTGAGTCTTTCACACATGACAGGCCAGAGCCTGCGCCGTTACTAATTTTGTGTGTTTTCCCGCCCGCAGACTGGGAGTTCATCTGGTCTTACGACTTTCTCTGGAAGGTGTCGCTCATCACGCTAGTGTCCTGCTTGCCCCTGTACATAATCAAGTTCTTACGTAAGAAATGTTCACCGCCTTCATACTTGAAGCTCTCTTAGATCCGATTGCTTCTATTCCCAAAATAATTTCCCCCGTCTATGGTTTTCCTTTCTGTATTTGTTTATGGTTTAATGATTAATTATTTGCACTTGCTGTGTTACAATCTGTCGTCTCGTTTTGCCAAACCCAAACCCAGCCCCACAATAATCCCATTACCGAGTCTGCGTCCCCGACCCCCCCATATGCGTGATATAAAGTTAATTTGACTCTCCTTCGACACCTTTGCACTTAGCTTGTTGTTGTTTTTGTTTCATTTGTAAATTTACACAAAAATGCAGAGTAAAAGTGAGGGATTCGACTAACGTACGATAATTGAAACAAAAACCAATTTTAATTTATAGGCGTGTGAGGAGTAAAATAAAAGTTTATTATTATATTTCCACATTTTTTGTATACCTGTGTGTATTTGATTAATATTTAAGTCGCAGTAAACCAAATTATGTTACTAATTATTTAATGTTAAAGTAAATTAAAATAATATTAATTGTATCTATGACTAAACTAAAACACTGAAATCAATTATGAGAAATGTACGAAACAAAATGTAAAACGACAAACAGATTTTTGTATTAAGGTTTAAAAATCGCATTGGATTGTGAAATAAAGACAAATAAATATAAAATATATCGAGAAAATTCGTACGTTCTTGACCGGAAATATTAAGAAATCCATGGCATACTTTTGGGGGTTTCTTTATTAAAATTGGCATACTTTTAGGCTGGAATATTGTGCCTTTCTTTTACAAAATTGCGCGTAACGAGCGCATCCTTCCAGCCCTGAGGTCCTTGATGGATTTAAAAAATACAGGAGACCCTTCCGCTCACGAAGACATGCGTCACGTCTGGATCGGTTGAGAAATGGTGGAGTTATACCAATTGAATCCTTAGTCCTTGATGTCCTTGATGCGAAACTGATTGAAAACGATCGGGGAGATTCTCCTGATCTCGATAAGGTGTCGCTCGCATAAATTGAGCGACAAATAGCCCAGATATGGCGTCACAAAAAAATACTGGTTTTTTCTTTCCGACGCTATATCTGGGACAAATAGGGGCAGTTCTTGGAAGGACCTTCTTTTTCAGGATCGTGAGGATCGACATTATCGATTGGCATACAAAAAAAGAACATCCGAGGAATACTGGTTTTCGCAAAAATCATGATGTAACCATCATCTCTTTTGCGAAAACCAGTATTTGTTGTACGGGTGCTACTGTGAAAACTACGTTTTCCACGTCGTTTGCACAGTGGCGCCCCCATTATGCGAACGGGAATTTCTGGAACTACCATGCTTTAGTTCCATCATTGGCCGTCGGTGATCGTGGGGGCGCTACTGTGAAAACTACGTTTTCCCCACGTCGTTTGCACAGTGGCGCCCCCATTATGCGAACGGGAATTTCTGGAACTACCATGCTTTAGTTCCATCATTGGCCGTCGGTGATCGTGGGGGCGCTACTGTGAAAACTACGTTTTCCACGTCGTTTGCACAGTGGCGCCCCCATAATGCGAACGGGAATTTCTGGAACTACCATGCTTTAGTTCCATCATTGGCCGTCGGCGTTCGTGGGGGCGCCACTGTGAAAACCGTTTTCGGTCCCCATAACGGGAATTTTTGGAACTACCATTCTTTATTTTCCTTATTTGGCCTCCGGGATTTTGGGGCGCCACTGTGAAATCGACGTGCAAAGCGTCGTTTTCACACTAGCGCCCCCATTTGGGGAACGGTAATTTTCGGAACTACCATGCTTTAGTTCCAGCAATGGCCGTCGGTGATCGTGGGGGCGCCACTGTGAAATCGACGTGCAAAGCGTCGTTTTCACACTAGCGCCCCCATTTGGGGAACGGTAATTTTCGGAACTACCATGCTTTAGTTCCAACAATGGCCGTCGGTGATCGTGGGGGCGCCACTGAATGAATGAATACATTCAAATATTCGTATGAATACATTCACACATTCGAATGAATACATTCATACATTCAAATGAATACATTCATTCATTCGAATCATTACATTCACTCATTCGAATGAATACATTCATACATTCGAATGAATACATTCATACATTCAAATGAATACATTCATTCATTCGAATCATTACATTCATTCATTCGAATCATTACATTCACTCATTCGAATGAATACATTCATACATTCAAATGAATACATTCATTCATTCGAATCATTACATTCATTCATTCGAATGAATACATTCATACATTCAAATGAATACATTCATACATTCGAATGAATACATTCATACATTCAAATGAATACATTCACACATTCGAATGAATACATTCATGCATTCGAATGAATACATTCATACATTCAAATGAATACATTCATTCATTCGAATGATTACATTCAAACATTCAAATGAATACATTCATGCATTCGAATGAATACATTCATACATTCAAATGAATACATTCACACATTCGAATGAATACATTCATGCATTCGAATGAATACATTCATACATTCAAATGAATACATTCATTCTACCATGCTCTAGTTCCATCATTGACCGTCGGTGTTGGTGGGGGCGCCACTGTGCAAACGACGTGGAAAACGTAGTTTTCACACTAGCGCCCCCATTTGTGGAACGGTAATTTTCGGAACTACCATGCTTTAGTTCCAGCAATGGCCGTCGGTGATCGTGGGGGCGCCACTGTGAAATCGACGTGCAAAGCGTCGTTTTCACACTAGCGCCCCCATTTGTGGAACGGTAATTTTCGGAACTACCATGCTTTAGTTCCAGCAATGGCCGTCGGTGATCGTGGGGGCGCCACTGTGAAATCGACGTGCAAAGCGTCGTTTTCACACTAGCGCCCCCATTTGGGGAACGGTAATTTTCGGAACTACCATGCTTTAGTTCCAACAATGGCCGTCGGTGATCGTGGGGGCGCCACTGAATGAATGAATACATTCAAATATTCGTATGAATACATTCACACATTCGAATGAATACATTCATACATTCAAATGAATACATTCATTCATTCGAATCATTACATTCACTCATTCGAATGAATACATTCATACATTCAAATGAATACATTCATTCATTCGAATCATTACATTCATTCATTCGAATCATTACATTCACTCATTCGAATGAATACATTCATACATTCAAATGAATACATTCATTCATTCGAATCATTACATTCATTCATTCGAATGAATACATTCATACATTCAAATGAATACATTTATTCATTCGAATGAATACATTCATACATTCAAATGAATACATTCACTCATTCGAATGAATACATTCACTCATTCGAATGAATACGTTTGAATGAATGCATTCAATCATTCGAATCATTACATTCATTCATTCGAATGAATACATTCATACATTCAAATGAATACATTTATTCATTCGAATGAATACATTCATACATTCAAATGAATACATTCACTCATTCGAATGAATACATTCACTCATTCGAATGAATACATTCATACATTCAAATGAATACATTCATTCATTCGAATGATTACGTTCGAATGAATACATTCATACATTCAAATGAATACATTATTTATGCTTGTTCATCATTGACCGTGGGGTTGGGGGGAAAAAGGGGCTTCAAATGTACTTCATTAGCCCCCATTTGGGGAACGGTAATTTTCGGAACTACCATGCTTTAGTTACAATGGCGTGGTGATCGTGGGGTGGGGCTGAATGAATGAATACATTCAAATATTCGTATGAATACATTCACACATTCGAATGAATACATTCATACATTCAAATGAATACATTCAAATATTCGTATGAATACATTCACACATTCGAATGAATACATTCATACATTCAAATGAATACATTCATTCATTCGAATCATTACATTCACTCATTCGAATGAATACATTCATACATTCAAATGAATAAATTTATTCATTCGAATGATTACATTCCCTCATTCGAATAAATACATTCATAAATTCAAATTAATAAATTCATTCATTCGAATGATTACGTTCGAATGAATACATTCATACATTCAAATGAATACATTCACATATTCGAATGAATACATTCATACATTCAAATGAATACATTCATTCATTCGAATGATTACATTAACTCATTCATTCGAATGATTACATTAACTCATTCAAATGAATACATTCATACATTCAAATGAATACATTCATTCATACAAATGAATACATTCATTCATACATTCAAATGAATACATTCGCACATTCGAATGAATACATTAAAAAATTCGTATGACCTTCAATCATTCGAACGAATACATTCAAACATTCGAATGAATACCCACTGTGAAATCGACGTGCCAAACGTCGTTTTCACACTAGCGCCCCCATATGGGAACGGGAATTTTTGCAACTACCATGCTTTAGTTCCATCATTGGCCGTCGGTGATCGTGGGGGCGCTACTGTGAAAACTACGTTTTCCACGTCGTTTGCACAGTGGCGCCTCTTTACTCTCTTTACTCGCTCTGGAGAGCAACGAAAGACAAAGAGAAACCAGAAAAAACGAGAATTTAAAAAAAGCAGCGACTCTCTGCTGATTTCTGTTAGCACGGTATCTCAGATTTCAATTTGAACGGAGTTATAGCAATGAGGAACCAACAAAAAATTATGAACAGTGGCATGCCTGGAAAGATTTCCTAGATATAGAGATATATATTTTATATTATCATCAAGTGTAATTATGAACTGCATTTTTTTGTATTTTATCTTTTACATTCTTTATTTACCACCATTTGTTTGCCATTTTTGTTGGTTTAATACTAATTCACAATTCTTTGTTTCAAATACATAATAATAGTTAATAATATTATATATGATGCCTTTACCTTAAAATGCCTTCCACTCGCTTCATTAGCGTTAACATTTTCATGCGTTTTCTAACAATTTAATTGGTTTTCCTTTCGAATGTTTTTTTTTTGTTAGTTGTTTATTGAAATCTTGTTTCGTTTATAATTTGAATGTTTTCGTATTTAATTGGTTAACAAAATTTCGACTCATTTAATTGGGAATGTTGAACCATTTGTTTTTACGATTTTGCTTAAATGCGCAGAAATACTCGTACTTTTGAAGTAAACTTTTTGCTTGCTTGTAGTTTTTTTTTGCATTTGTTTTTTAGTTTAGTTTTAGTTACTTATTCGTAAATTTCACTATTATACTGAAATTTAATTTATACTCTCTCAACACATGCAGCTTTTTAAAAATTTTCATTTTGTGTGCTCTTGTTAATAACATTTTGAATTAATGATTTGTTTGTATACTCGCATCAATGCCTGACATCTCATCACATCTACTACTACTAATGCTCGCCCCCTGTTCGCATTCTTCCATGGGAGGTACGACCTTGGTTTAGCCAATGGATGACTCCAATTGAGCAATTATTTCAACTTTTATTTGAGCGTAGATATAAAAGTTTCGTCCAACCATTTGGGTTTCTTAAAGCTTTTCCATTTTCTCGTTTGTTTCCTCAACAGCTTCAGAACAAACTCTCGCCTCGGGTACAGAGAGCTACATGGCTATACTATGTAGTACTGTATGTACTCTACGTAGTATGCAGGGATGTATGTACTGTATGTATGTATGTATATAGTTGGTATATAATTGTAGATATATGCTGTCCATGTTCACTCACTTCTACTTTACTAAAAATCTACAAAATATAATATTTGAATTTGTCTCTCTTTGCTAAATATATTCTGCATATAATTTAATTTATTTGTTGTTGTTTTTTGCTTTTTGCTCTCATTTTCATTTAAGAATGATTTTGTTTATTTATTGATATGTGCCTTACTGTTTTACGTTGCGGTTAATATGAACTGGCTTAAGTTTTTGTTTATATTTTTACACATTCCAAAAGGGTTTATTCGCTTGTTTTATATATATTATTAAGTTTTTTTTGTTAGATTTTCTTCTTTTTTTTTAATAATATTCAGTCTATATAAACATACATTTATACATTTATGCTAAATGTTGGAAAACAAATTGGGAGAAACGAGGGAAACTGACATAAATACGAAGCACATTTTCAGTTCGGCTAAGAACCTCAACCAAAACTGGTTAAATTTCTCTAAAAAGAAACTGGGAAAAAATAGCATCAACATATTAATAAACATCAAACAAGAAATATCCTGGAGATGTGTTGGGGATCTGATCTGTGTGTTTTCTGTGTGATGTCCCTAGAATATGAGCGTTCTGTTTATGTAAATCTATCAAAAATTAATTGTATTACATTACTAGGCTTTACATTTTTATATTTGTGTGTGTGTGTGGGTGTTTTTTATACCCGTACTCGAAGAGTTAAAGGGTATATTAAATTTGTGGTAAAAGTGGATGTGTGCAATGCAAAGAATTAAATGTTTCCCACCACATAAAGTATATTCGTGTCAGAAACAATAGCCGGGTCTTTTTCTGTCTGTCTATCCCGATGAGCGTCTAGATCTCAGCGCAACTCGTTCTGTCTCTCGCTCACACACTTTGGTGTTCTGGTGGAACAAATGTAGAATCTACCTACATTGAAGATGTAGTGTAGACGGCAGATGTAGTAAAAAATGTAAACTGATAAAATACTTAAAAAATCATCATAACCATAACCTCACATACACATATATATAATGACTGAGTACGGGCATAAAAGTAGAGTCGCGGCCACAGAAGAGACTTACAACGTTCCTTCTCGTTTATTTATAAATTCAAGTATTTACGAGTATGAATAGCTAGGGCATGCTATTTGGTTGCACTTCGACTTCTGTATATTAGTTAAATATGCTTTGTATTTGCATTTGTATTTGGTTTTGCTTTTGCTTGTTAACACATTCCTCTTGACGAGTTTTATTCATTGCATTTGATTTTGGTTTTGGTTTTCGTTTCATTGTTGCATTTCGGTTCAAGTTTACTAAACTTTTTTACGAGATTTGATTTCATTGTTCAAGAGCTTCCCTCCCGTCATTGGGGGTTGCCTATGCATTTGAATATAAATAGAATTTGCTCAACATATATGAAAACAACTATTTACATCAGTGGTCGGCACGCACACAATCAAATGTTTTGCAGTGCGCTTGTGTGCGCAAACAGCAGGCAAAACGGATCATTGTATTGGTGCCCAACACCGTGATACACGTGTACGTGAGCGGCATTTACATACACATAAATATACATACATATATGTACATACGAGTATGGGTACTACCATTTCCATTTCCATTACCATTTTGTTGTAACTCTAATCACGTGCTAAGTGTTTGTAATTTGGGTCTTAGAATACTTAGGATAATTCTGTAATGGTGCTGTCCGTATGGTGAGTCACAGAAACAAAAACCAACAAAACGGAAAACTTTTTGAGCCCCTCGTTAGGTACAGGAATTTCGTTAATTTGTTTGTTTGTTTGTTCTGAGCAAAAAGTATAGTTATAGTCTTAGTTAATTACTTTCAACATTATATGCTAAAATACTTCATTTAGATATATGTATGTATGTATTTTTTTTATAATATTTATCTGTCGTGCTTTATATTGTAGAGTTATTTTTGCAGCGTAGTGCTGGCTTGGAAAATATCCATTCAAATAATGTATTTTATTTAATCAATTTACTAAAAACTAAGCAACTCAATGCCAAGCATACATATCTTAAAGTTAAACTTTACTCTTCCTCTATATCTCCTAGTGCAATTTGCGCCACTAAAACTGCCAATTAAATTTACCAAGTCCATGCTCAATGCACACTGCTCCCCAAGAGCAGACAAAAACGATTTTAATTTTAGTAAGCTTTATTTTTGGTTGTCCGACTCTGGCTGGTCTTGGGGTTTTGGGGCATGTGTGCATGTGCATGTGCTTGCTTAACACCTGCACCGATATATAAAATTTAGTCGGATTAATGGGAAATTAACTATGTAAAAAATACTTAAGCAACATAATTATAGGCAGTATGTGTTTGACATTTTTGTTGTTTGGTTTGCTGTTCTTCATAAGGAGTATGGGCCAAACGTTTGGTAACTATTTGTGGAACGACAATCTTGAACACAATTGATGCAATTTAAGGTATAAATATAACTGAGCTTTAACTTAAGGTGCTAGTATGAGTTGTAACATATCCATGTTCAACTTAGTCCATTAAAAGTGTTTAAAATGGTTGGAAATTACATCCAGCATCCAGGAGCAACTGCAATACTGATATCCCCTCAGCTCGAAGGAATATCGTTGCCATAGATGTGTTTGCAACACTAAAGGAATATCCCTAAGATTCTAAATTTATTCAATATTATGGTCGACAAGTACATCCACTACCACTCCCACTCCAAGTCGCTAGCAGACAGAACGAGACTACACATTTAAAAAACTGGCAAAGCTTTTACAAAATTACGAAACTACTTTTACAAACTACAATGCCGTACAATACCAAGTGCAATACTGATTCGATCCGATCTGATCTGATCTGGCAGATACATAGTTGGGAATTGATAATTCAAAGCAACTCTAGCTAACCACTGTGCCCGCCATCGGCGAGGTGGCGCTGCTCCTCGCTGATGGCGTTGCGCGTCGCCTCGCACTGGGCACAGTGCTTCTCCAAAAACTTCATGGACAAGTGGAACGTATACCGGTGCCGGGTGCATCGCCTTTACATCTTATACTCGACGATCTTGTTGGGGTTTAGGAACTGCTCCCGCTGCGACGCATCCAGGTGGGCTACTGTACGCGTCAATGACCCCGAGCCAGAAGCAGACTTGTGTTTACCGGAGAGATCGCTCACGGTACCAACTCCAACTCCTACACCACCACCACCACCACCACTGGTGCGTCCGGCATCTGTGCCAATCGGTTGGTACACTCCCTCCGCACTGATCACCCCCACATTGACGCCAGCCACCACGGGCTGCTGCAGGTAGCCAGAATACTGAGGCGGAGCCTGGTAGTTGGCTGGCGGCTGCTGCTGCTGATGCTGCTGTTGATTGCCGGCCCGCGGCTGCTCCGTGTGCGCAATGGGATATTGCTGCTGGTGGGCATAATCCTGGCTGCTGCCACCGGCGCCAACACACACAGAAGTAGCGGCAGCCACCGAACCACTGACCCCGCCTCCAGCACCGCCCATAGTGCCACCCACGCCCCCTCCGCCCATGCGAGAGCCCGAGTCATCGTTGAGACCCTCGCCCATCTCGCCGTCCCGATTGTGGCGGCCACGAATGCAGAGCTTGGTGAAGAGCCAGACACGGCCGCGGTACAGTAGGTAGCAGCAGAAGTGGACAAAGAAGGTGAATATTATAGCACAGGCCGTAACAATAATGGCCTTGCCCGGCTTGGTCCAGTCCATCATAGGATAGATGGCAGTTTGATCTTTCCTGTATGAATGCAACAGAAGTTATAAAATGCCGAGAAGGCCAAGCAAAGTTCCGCCCACTTACCTGTCTGTGCCGCCGGCCAAGAAGTAGATGCCAGTGAATATGGCATATGCCAGTCCAATGCCCGTGGTAAAGTAGGCGTGGCTCATTTTGATCGGATGCCCCACAATGGCCAAATCGATGAGCATTATAATCGAGTTTAGCACATGCACCATAATATTCAAAGTATCAATTTTGTGGATTTCTGAAAGTGGAATGCAAATATTAGAGTTATACTTTGGAATTAGACTTTGATTCGTGGCTAGGTGATTCTTAATTTAAAGTACACATACTACTCTCAAATGTAATGATTACTCATTCGTATAAATACATTTATAATCGGGTGTTGATCTTAATTTAGTGTTAGAAGAACTTTTCGGCTAGAAAGGTGAGTTCTCGTTCCTTCCGACACGGACTATGAGTTGCATGGTCTTTGAGCTGAGCAAATTTTCGATGGCAAAATCGATTTCCGCGACAGCATCCAGGAAGGCATAACAGGCCAGAAAGTCGATGAGTAGAAGCACTGCGCAGAGCGGTATGTCCAGAGAAGGGGGCTCGTTGCCCCAGTATCCGTTGATCACTTGCGACTGGAAAAGGAGCAACGGGCAGACGACTGTCCAGAGAATGAAGTGAACTGTCAACAGCGCCATTTTATCGCTGTAGTCTGGGGTATGATCCGAGATGATCTTGCACAGGACAAACACTACCACCGCTAAGCAGAACGAAGTGAGGGCAATGTAGAGCAGTGGGGGACACTTCGGTGGCAGCCAGTAGCCGAGCAGCAGCAGGAGGCCCATCATCACGATTACTTCAAGGGCCAAAAGAATCACATGGTCGGCCGTCTGCTCGGGCAGCATTGAGGCAGTGCCCAAGCCGAAAACAACAGCCATGCTGCAACTCAGTATCCAGTTGACCGGAAACTTGCGCCGCAGAAACATCACGTTCACATAGAAAAACAGCGAGAGTAGGCCGAGGCTGAAGAAGGAGTAGGCAGCCGGGCAGCAGCGCTCTCCGGGCCCACTGTTGATGAAGCCAAACGAGATGATCAACAGGATGCTGATGAAAATAAACACTAGCGCCGTTCCATAGATCCACAGATACAGCCGGAGCTTGGAGTGGAGGCCCCTCACGCCGTGATGTGGATCACTCATCGATGTGAGCCGTTTTCGTGTTTTTACTTTTTGGTTCTTTAGTTTGACTCTGTCATCTGTCAGTCGGCTGGGGGCACTTGGGAGCGCTGAAACTGACAGGCAGTATGTCAAGCAACAAAAATAAATCCGTACCTAGCCCGATTCCCCAACGGGTGTCCACAGCGCAGCAAACGGATCTAAGCTCGAGGCCGGACGAGTACGACGATGAGTTTGTGTATGAAGTGAATAGCCCCAGCCCATACGAAGACAGTCCGTATGATGACGATCCATACAACAACGAGCCGTACCATGTCCGGGAAGATCAAAGAGCATATGAAGAGGTTTCCCCCTATCAGGAAGAAATTAGGGCACGAAGTGTTAGTCCCCATAGGGACACTAATTATGAAATTCAAACGGAGACCGTGTACGTCGACGTGGTTGGTCCGGAAGCCAAAACAATACTAACAGGTGCCAGAGGACCCTCCCGGCTGGCCTTTCGCTGTTACGTGTACATCCTTATCTTGGCCCAAGTGGGCCTGGCCTCGACGCAATGGATGATCACCACGTACGCCTGGAAGCCCAAGCTGTACCCCATCGAACGGAATATGAATTTGCTGCTCCTGTTCCTGGCGTGGCTCAACTTGACCCTGGGCTTCTTCGGCTTTCGGCGGCTGCAGTTCACATTCCCCCTCAATTGGATCATCTTCGTATGCATCTTCGAGAGCCTCACTCTGGCGGTCATGTGCCTCACCGTATGCGACCTGTCACTCACCTGGCCCTTCGTTGTCACTGGCATTGCTGTGCTTGTTATCTACAGCCTCCTGGGTCTCTGGGTGCCAAAAATGCTGACCGCGGACCTCTGGATTCTGATATTCGTGAGCATCACTGTGCTGATAGCCTCCATTATTACCCTCGCCTCGGCTCTTGCCATGCACCACTATGTGCCCTTAAGCTTATGCTTGATCATCTTCGGACCTTGGGCCATGTACAACTCTCAAAAGGTGCATGTAAAAAAGCGATCCGCCTTCACCACACACCAGTACCTGGATGCAGCCGCCAAGGTGTACATGAACTTTGCCATGACTGTCGGATGTATTGCCATCATGAGCCATATCTCGATCTACTATTTGGAGACCGACGAATGCCAAAACAAATGGTTCTGTGACAGACGATCGATGTTACCCTAAGACTTTATTCTGTACTTGGTTTTGCGTCTGTCCATCTATTGCTTAGCAAATTGCTACAATAAATCCATGTCATGGAAATCAGCTTATCCCTATCTCAAATCTTTTGCAAGGAGTTCCACAAAATTAAAATTCTGTTAAAATTTAAAATTAAAATTTTGTGGAGTCCCTAGATCAATTACATTCGGAGAGGAGATGAAATTAAAGTAAATATAAATAACAAGTTATATTCTATTTAATTGTTAGACCATGAGAAGATAAGTATGATCCACTCGATCAAGTCGACTCACCTGAATTGTGAACGAGCAGCCAGTAGCACATGGTGACAATGAAGGCATAGACAGTGGCACAGGTGTAGAGCACCCAGTAGAGGTGATGCAGACGACTCTTCTTGGCTTGGCGCACAATCTCAAAATCCTCCCGCTCCACCATCATGCCCTGGGTGACTATCCAGGCGGCCAGCCAGGCCTGCACCGTGCAAAACAGCAGGCCCCAGTGAGTCAGATATATCCACCACTTGGCATAGTGGTGCTCAAAGTGCTCATCGGTGCGCCCGATGTCCAGCAGAGAGCAGACCAGCGCCGCCAAGCATGTGATGGCCGTTATCCAGCGATAGAACAGGTACACAATGCGCACCTGCGTGTTTCGCTGCCACTAGATGGGCACAGAGAGAGAGGGAGAGGGAGAGAGAGTGATGTTGTTAGTCCTAATGGAAGGATTTCGATGTGATGCGACTCTTACCTGGCACAGATAGAAGTTGTGCCGATGGACATGGTCCGGCGTGAACTCCGGGAAGCAACTGTTCCACAATTTGCTAACCATCATTCTCTGGTTGCCCAGGCAGCTGGTGGCGTCGGTGGCGAAGTGGTTGAAGCCCTCGCAGCTGTCCTGTGATGGATACTGGTACGAGTGGTACGCCTGCTGCTGGTGACCTTGCGATTGCTGCGGCGTCTGTTGGAACTGCTGCTGCTGTTGCTGCGGCTGCTGATGGTGATGATGGTGGAATTGATGTTGCTGCTGGTGCTGGTGCTGGTGCTGCTGCTGCTGGTACTGGTATTGGTGATAGCGTTGCTCAACCGTCTCGCGTTGCGACTGACCGACGCCACCACCGCTGATGTTGCCTCCGCCTTCCGTGCCGCCAGCGCCTCCTCCTCCGCCTGTGGTAGACACGCCTCCTCCTGCTCCTGCTCCGGCTGCGGCTGAGCCGTGCTCCGTCTGGTATTCGTGTTGCGGCGGCGTCTTGTGGCTGTGTATGCTGGCCCTGCTGCTGCCGCTTGCGCCGCCGCCGCCGTAAGGATGCAAAAAATCTGGCAGGTCAAGGATGTGTGCCAACTGTGTGGCAACCTCCTCGTCGTCCTCGTCGTCGTCCTCTTCCGCCTGGTGCTGTAGAAAGCGCACTTCCTCGAGACTGTCGCAGTCCGTGGAGAGTAGGGCCGCCGGCAGGCACTCGTCGAGTAGGTCCTCCTCGTCTTCGGTTGTGCTGGCAAAGCCCGGCAGATAGCCGTAGTTGTCGTAGGCGTCGTAGCGCCTTCGGGGTGTGGCCTTGTAGCGATAGCCAGCTTGCAGCTCCTCCGCCGCACTAGCCGTGTACTCCTGGAACGGCGATAGTCTGACTGCTGTTGCTGATCCTGCTGCTGTTCCTGTGGCCGTAGCCGCTGTTGGTTTTGGTGGGAGCGTGCGCGTGCTCCGACTGCTGAAGTAGTAGTCGGTGGCTACGCTCGGCGCCGGTGGCGGCGGTGGTAGGGCTGCCGGCACAGGGAGTGGCGGCAGATAGCCCGGCGAAGTCCCAGCTGATGCTAGCAGTGGGGTGGGCGAGGCATCAAAGTTGATCAGAGCCGCTGCCGGATAGCCGCCGCCGGAATAGGCTCCCAGTCCCCGATACGGATATGGGTACGGGGTTGTACCTGCGCCGCCGCTGCTGGTTGTCCCGATGTAGATGTGCGCCGACGTGGAGGGCAGATGGTACCTGAAATGAGAATACAAGCGTGTCCGATGAATCAAGTCGGTAATAGTCGGTAAGAGAATAAGAAACTGTATTTCATAAACAATAAATGTTATTTGAAACAAAAGCTTGTCTGGTTCGTTTGGTATAAACTCAATGTCGCTGACAGCACTTGCGACTTGCTGTGGCGCTTGACAACAACGACCATGTCCGGACATATATGTATAGGGTGGTTACATACCAGCTGGCTAGGTTGCCGCTGCCCAGACCGAAGCCCAGGCCCAGTCCCAGACCCAGGCCGGAGCTGGTGCTTCCCCGACTGAAATAGTAGCTGTATTGCTGTTGTTGTTGCTGCTGCTGCTGTTGTAGTTGTTGGTGATGCTGGAGCAGATGATGTTGCTGCTGCTGCGGAGGGGTCTGTTGCAGTTGCGGCAGAAGTTGCTGCGGTGCGGCGTAGTCGTAGTGGCTGCCGGTGAGCCAACGCTGCCGCACGGGAGTGTAGCTGCTCTGTGCCTGTCGCTGGCTGTATAGAAGCTGCTGGTGCTGCTGCAACTCCCGTTCGATTTGTTGCAGCAGCAGTTGTTGCTGCAGCTGCTGGATTTGCAGTTGATGCTGCTGTTGGGCTAACAATTGTTGCTGCACTATCTGCTGGTGTTGCTGCTGCGTTTGTTGCTGCTGTTGGCCACTAATTGGCACCGGTCTAAGGTAAAACTGCGCGTAATCCAATGTGAAGGCGTTCCTCTACAACTTCGCCGCACGTCCACCGCACTCACACTCACACTTTCCAGTTAATACTCTCTTCGGCTTGTTGCTCCTGCTTCTGCTTCTGCTCCTGTGGCTGTTGCACGTTCCAAGAGGTCTCGGTGGCTGTGGCTTTGACTGCAAGTAGACGGCAAGCAAAGGATAATGATGAGCATTGGGTTGAGTTGAGTAGACTGACTGCCTTTCACATATGACTTCATAAGACACTAATTAGGCAGGCATCAAGCGTACGCATCCGCATACGCCATGTGGCCCCAGATGGCGCCAAATGAAAAAGTCGCTTGGCGTAGAAAGCACTTTTCAGTGACACTAATTTACAGGGGCAAAGACGCCCTCAGCTCTAAAAGAGAATAGAAAGGAGCCGACTTAGACGGCTGAGAGCCAGGAAAAAAAGTAGTTGAAAGTAGTTTAGTCACTGCAAAACCAAAACCAGCCCAACTAGAAAACTCTCTTGACATCTCTTTAGGTGACTATTGAAATCTGCATAAATTTCTTTGGCCCTCCTGCAAGTGCACTCTGAACAATAATTTGAGTTTAGTATCCACGTTTGCAACACACAGAAGATCAGACATATTCAATATTCACATTCATAAAAACTTACACATTACTAATTTATCTCTAATTCAAGTCATTAACGAGTTGAGTTGATATTGAGTCCATGGTTTGCTTAGAATTATCCTAACTTAAGCACACAATTAGTTAGAGTGCCCAAGCCCAGTGGAAATCAATGAAAGTTCTCCACATAAACTACTAATAATCGAGTAACTTATCAAAAATAGATTAGGGCATTGCCATGATAAGTAGAGAAGTCGAGAATGCTGTATGTAAAATAGTCGTATGTATGCGTTGGCCAAGTCTGGGCCAAATTGCAACTGTTGCTCGTGAGCAGCGCCTAATAGCCTTTGCCAGAGTCTGAAGAGCAATGAAATCAAATCAAATCGCGCGTGCCTCAGCGAAACGCAAAATGGCGGCCAGGAAGGCCCGTTGCGGCCATTTTGGTTGCGTTGCTTCCTCGTTTGTGAATTGAGTTGCCGCCAGTTGAGTTGTCTGCATGAGAGTGCAGGGCGAGGGTCGATGTGGGAATGGGAGTGAGAGTGCGGCTGGGCGGCTGGGCGGGGTAAATGGGGCAGCTAAATGCATTTGGGTGGTTTCTGTGTCTGTCTGTGTGTGCCCGTGTGTGGGTGCCTTTTGACGTCATCAGCAAATACTTTGCTCTTGTTGCTGCTGTTATTGCCGTTGTTTACACAGCTGCTCTGAGGGTCGCATTTAGTTGTTGCAGCGACTGGTTGTTGCAACATTTACATTGGCAATTTGCTTGAAAAAGCACTTACACCAACAGCCTCCTTGTGGGTGCACACACACGCACACACACACAAACACGAGCACAACCAGCACTCATACAGACACTGACGCTTACGTGCACACTTCCGGCCACAAGTCTGTGCTTGGGCCTAACCCGAACTTCCGACATTGCCACCATGTAGATGTAGTGAATACACTTGATTCCATTGGGTCCGGGTCCGGGTCCGTGTCCACGTCCGCCTCCACTCCACTGACAGTGGAAATGTATCGATTTCGCACTAGTTTGTTAAATATGTAAATTCCCCAGAGTTGCTTGCAATTTATCTTCCTGCTAAGACCCTGATTGCAATACCATTGCGCTGGTCAACTTTTCAGGGTGTTACTCGTACAATGGAAATATGTATTGGTATTTATTATTGTAAAAGATATTCCATTTGAGAGCATTCAAGATTCGTTTAATTCACACTGTGATTGTTTTCTCACTTTTTTGCCAACAACTTGATTCAACTTTTTCTTTGCTCTGTTCTTTTTTTTTTTTGCTACTCACTTTGGGTTTAAAAACTTCGTTTAACTTGTGTGCAAACTTTTTGCCTCAATCATTTTTACTTTCTTCTGTTTGACGGCAGCCAGGAAAAGAGACGGCAAATGTATGTATGTATGTATGTATGTATGTATGTATATGCATGTACACACAGTGCGAAAGCAGGAGAGGAAGAGAGATGGAGACTGAAAGTGGGTAAAAAGTTTTGTTCAACATTCTGTGAAAGTCTGCAACCCTGGGTGTTTATTTATAGCCCTCTTGGAAAAATTTGACAATAGTTTGTTCGCAGTGGCAATTAGGAGCACGTAGCCACGCCGTTGCAGGTCATAAAACCCGCAATGAATTACGTACGCTACAACGTTGCAATTGAAATGAAAATTGAAATTTAATGGCTCCGAGCAGAAATCGCACTGTGCTGAATCCTGGGCAGAGAATGGCAAGGGAATGGCTCAATAGTCGAGCAATTGTGTGCATAAAATGCGTCATAAATTCATTCAAGTGGCCGGGACACGGCCAGCCAGCACGTCGTATGAGCGATATTTGATGAAGCCCCCTTACGCCGAAGGACGAGTGTGACGGAATGTTGGAGCCGTAATCCCAGCGACAACATTAATGCTAATTTAATTACAAAAGCGTGTCTATGCCAGCCTCTCAGGCATTGCCTCTGCTCTTCCGCTTCTCCCCCTCTTCCATATGTGGCTGGTACTTTCTTTAATGTTGTGAACGCACTCTTAAGGAATGCTCTCTTCTGGACGAGTAAGCGACTTATTAGAAAGAGATTTCTTTGTTCAAATACTTAACAAATATTCTCTGCAATTTGCTCGTTAATTATTTGACTAAAATTCCCATTTGTTGGCTGCAATATAGCTTTTCTGACAAATAACTTACGGAGCTCATAGAGCCTTGGACGTTGGAGAAGAAAGTTCCAGCATTTTGCCCCAAGGCACCCCCCACTATATTGTACTACTTTCTGCCTCCACTCCAAGGAAATGAAAAGAAATTTCGTTCGTTTTAATTAAATTGCATTCTCCTTGCTGTAGCACTCTCATCTGGCTGCTGGAGGGAAAAACTTTAAGCCAACCTCCACCTCTACCATGACTACCAGCGAAACCAGCAACCCCTGCCCCATCAGCCTCACTCCGCGGCAGGCCAGACTTACACTTGGCTGACTCGGAATTTCTGTTAATCAAACGCAGCGTTCAGCATGAGAAAATGCTTAATTGTATTATTACATAACTTTCGCGGGATGAATGGAGAGACAACAGCAGTGGTGGGGCAGTGGCCAGTCTTCTGGCCATAATTCATTTACCACTCGATACAAAAGTCGTTGGCCATTAATTCACGCGTTTGCCGGTAGCCACGGATAAATCGATGTGGTCTCAAAGGATAATTAATGCGTCACCAGAGCCAGGAGGCCTGCTACTGGCAGGAGTGTGCCATAGCGACCCATTAAGCTATTTGGTGGTGCTATGGTGCATCAGTGGATGATTCAGTGCCATAACCTAAATATATGTTTACGAGTATATCACACTGTTTCGTAAATATGAAAAAAACCTTAAGTTTCAAATTTTAAATCATGGCTTTCGTATAACACTGTCAGTGCTATGCTTATCGGGGCACTAAACTTTCTCTAGAGTGTCCTCCACACACCCACACACTGATACATACATATATGAATATGTATACGTACATATATATATTTAGAACAAGCGCAGCTTGTGCTTTTGTATTGAAAACAAAATCCTTGTTGAGCTAATGTACAGTTTTTTTTCTTCTTTTTTTTTTGCAAAAGTTAGTGGCACCCATGGGCAGGGAGGGGTGGTGGCTGTGGCATCAGACACATTGACGTGTTTGCTTATGTAAACAGGAAGTGGTGCGCTGCAGGCTACACAGAAACAACCAGCCCATTGACAGCGTGAGTGCGAGTGGGAAATGGGAGGGGCAGAGTGTCGGCCATGTTTGCAGTCCTCCCATCTCTCTCTCTCTCTCCTGCTCACTGTCTGCCACTCTGGTACATTGCTCGCTTATGCCACAGCAAAAATATTTGCCCACATGAAATTATAGTAGAGCGAACATTTAATGAATGGCCACCACCTGGGTGTGTGTTTTTAATGAGCATCAGCAAGGACTGCTGTGCTGCTGTGCTGCAGTCCTGCATCATGAATGGTTATTGGCAGGCGGATGTTCGCCAGGCGGATGTGCACACTGCAAATATAATTCCATAAATATGGATACATGTGCTTCAAAGTATGCGAAGAGAAGATGAGCAAAAGCTGTCGTGCTGTGATGAGACAGAATGGGTTTACCACAGTGACAGCTATGGTTCGTGTCCTCGTAATAGTAGTAATGGAATAGACTTGAACTTTGTTATGATTGAAATCACAAGCAATAAGAATGGTAATGGTATGAATGGTAACTAAGAAAAGGCGCAAGGGCAGGTAAGTAATCGACGACTGAATGCTGATTTCAACTAAACTAAAACAAGCTAAAACAAAGTCTATTCCATTACTACTATTACGAGGATACGAACCATAGCTGTCACTGTGGTGAACCCATTCTGTCTCATCACAGCACACCATTCTACATGGTTCAATAGTGGGCACTGGTGTCGTATGACCAGCCAGCCAGACAGAAGGTGGCAAAGACCTTGCACATTCATCTCAAGCGAAGAATATTAAATATAAAACAATTTTTCCACAGAAGAAACTTCTGAGCAGAGTCAGCAAATCGTAAGTAAATTTACTTATAATGGGAATGCCAAGAGTTTGTCCAAGTTTTGTTCGTGGAGCGGAAAATTTACGAGCCGCCCGCATTTGAATCTCTGGCTTTTCACTTAATATTTGTTTATGGCACATATAGTTTGGGCAGAGACCGAAAAAATAGAGCACGACTGCCATAAATCAAACTAAAAAAATAGAAATATATAAACGGGCAAACTTGGGCCAACACAAAGATTGCCCCAGCAGCAGCAGCAACACAAAGAGAGGCTTGATAAACTGCTCTGAGAGGGGAAAAAAAACTGTAGATGCCACATCGTCTGTGCGGCAAGAAGGGCCAGCGAAAAAAGCAAATATGTAGGTATACGTATTTCCGGCAACGACATTCAGGTGCAAGGAAGTTGTCAAAACAGTCAGATAACATTTTCTGGCCAGAGCCTCAAAATTGACATTTGATAGCCAAGTCAAAAGTGGGGTCTGGGGTACATATTTCCCTGTCCTGGTTGTATTTGTTGGTCCACCTTAAAGCTTAAAGCCCATCCATTTGTGGAGAATTTGTGGAGAAAACCTCGCCTGGTGGAAACTTCGTCGTTGTGCCATTTTATTTTTTGCTTAACTGCGCAAACATTGATAATAAATTTTGCCCTGGCGTTCATTTAACATCACTTTTTTTTACCCTGGGCTGCCATCTACATATTTTCAAGGATTTTCGAGAAAAGCCTTCGAAAGAAATTAATATGACCAACGCGAAATTTACGAGTTGCCTGGCTAAAGGTGCCCCCTTTTTTTTTTTTTGCAGCCAATGCACCAGGTTTACTTTACACAAATCCCAGTATTAAACGGCCAGCACCAGGCCTATCCATATAAATACATATGAGTACTATTAAACAAATTCAGGCGAAAATTTATAATTTCTGAAGTTTGGAATATGTTGATTGGTTCCACATAATCGCATTTCATTTATGTCAAAGCAGATTTATTTAAATCATGCCTTTTGATTGGATGATAATCACAATTGTATCAGGTTGAATATAAATAAGTGGAATTACAAAACCATATGCGTAAGACTCGCACACGTACTTTAAAGTGGCAAGTACGTGTCGGATAAGTCGGATAAGAACGACCATACATGGTATCCATTTCACAAGTGGCCGTCTGTGGGTATTTTCCTTCCATGGAGGAATAAATGTACACTCATAGAACACTCATGAGTGATGAAAGCAAAGAATCCTAGCAGTGTAAAATATAACATAAATATTCAGATTAAATGAAATGACGGATGAATTGAATGCCAAAGAGAATCAATTCAAATCCCGAGTTCAACAATAATGTATGCCTTGATACATTTATTTCATGAAAGCCAATGATTGTATACAACATTCATTCTTGGATAAATTGAAAATCGACCCCCTCCTTTGGCACCTGATTGGGGCAGGGGGTGGGGGTTTGTTGGATTAGCTGCAGCCACAACATGCAGAAGTCCAACAAAGAGGGCAGCAGAATGAAGAAAACATAGAAATTGAAAGCGGCCCAGACAGCAAAGCCCCTTTGGCACCCGAGATGGCTCACAACAATGCTGTCAGCTTCCCTTCCCCGCGTCACTGCGGAGGAGATGCGATGCGGGCCCCGGCCCAGGCCCCGCCCCGCCCGACTGTTAATGCGGGACGGGCCTCCGCGCTGATCTTTCCGGGACACCAGGGAGGGGTGGCCAGAGGCGCACGTGTTGGCTTAATTAAATGTTTTGCTTTTAGTTCTCGCTTTTGTTGCATGAATGCGATTGTGTGTATGCCTGTCATGTATATGTATGTATGTATGTAGTGCTTCTGTTTGAAAGCAAAGCGATGATTTTGACGGCCCTCTAGTTCTGACTGTCGATCTCGACATATGGCAACACAAACTGATTGCTGCTCGCTCGGATCGAATGGCTAACTCCCGGAATTAATTTGACCAGACCGACGATTCCGGGAGCGGCGATCCAATACCTGTCGTGGAACTGGCCTATAAAACTACCAGACTTATGGGGTCTGAATTCAGTCGTTTCGAGACAGAGACAAACATCGTTCACTTTTGCTGCCTACTTTAGCTTCAGCAATTAAATATTTTCGTAATTTTATAATCGAAGTTCCGTCGAGATGTTAGGACTCCGCTTGCTATTAATGATGGGGTTTTGGCTGGATGCGGGGCATGGATGGCAATCGGAAATTGAGGATGACTTTGTCCCTGAGAGCGATAAATGTTTCCATTGTGGCCCAAAGTTAAAATTCAGTGAAACTGTGGTTCTCTTAGGTATAATAAAGGAAGAAATTAAGGCACCCATCTATCCGTATATTCTCGGCTTGTGGCTCTGCTTTGGGCTTTTACTGTGTGTCCAATGCTACCGTCAAGCCAAGTATAATAAATATCGTAACTATGTAAACTAATACTAAGCAACAAAACAAATTTTAATTTGTAAACTTTATAAATTCATGGCGAAGACGAACTATTAAATTATATAAAAATGTATTGCTATATGTATGATTGGTAGGGGGGGTGTTGTGGGGGAGTGAGAGAATAAGGAAATTAGAGGATAAAGCAGAAGGCTTGCTACCTTCCTTGCTACACTGCGAATTCATTGACTCTCACTTATCGTAAATCAGCTGCTCCTGGCTGACATTCTTGAAAAATCATGCTCGTAACGAGTGATGCACGACTCTGCCTGGGCCATAAACTTGAATGGCATAAATGTACGAAACAATGAAAATATGGTATGCAAGTCTCACTTTGGTGGTGTGCTCTGCTCGCGACCCACATAAATCACATAAATGTGCGGTAGCATCAACAGCATACCCATAACCATGCAAACAAAAAGAAGAAAACTGAAAAAAAAAACGCGAAGAACAGAAAACACATCAGCTTTTCGTTCAATTAAGCGGTAACGTGGACAGCTTCCCAGAACCGCATGGCCGGAGAATATGCATTACACGGTGCATGGGGTACGGGTTAATTTATAGGTATGGTAATGTGTGGGCTAGCGTGTGTTCGGGCTTATCTATGATTTATGCGTAAAATAATACTTAATTGCCGTTTCATGGAGCCTCGGTCTCATTATGAGCTGCCAGGAATTCACCAAAATTAAGCATACGCCACATGGGCTGCCTTGCAAAATGTTAACTATGTGTCCATGGACATGTGTCCAATTAACGTAGATATTTGCGGAATTTAAGCTGTCAGATTACCGCAAAGGCCTTAAATTCATTCAGATGGCACAGCCTATACACACACAAACACACATACACGATCAGAAGTCACCCATATGCATTTATTAAAAACTAAAAATCATCAATGCATACGAAAAATCGGTTTTAATTGAAGGCCCTGCTCTGTGGCACACTGATTCCAGATGCTGCAGATCAGAGTAAGCTTGAAAAAGTATATAACAACAAGAAAAATCATTCAAATTTAAATTAAAAACCATTGTTGACGAAATTTGTGAAAAAAATGCATGACTTATTGCAGCACTTTGTGTAGGTTTCAATTTGCCGCAAGGGATGCGTATTCTGGGATCGTTAAAGCAGTAGGATTTGTCAAAGAAACGTTCACAAATGACACAAACAAAAAGCATTCCAAGAAGCAAGAAAATGGGGAAATTTCTATGAATCAGTGAACTGAACCAATTCAATTTTTCAATCAGTGCTCGTGCGGCATTCGTGGAAATATTTTCAATAAATTTCTTTTTAAAACAGTAACTGCTATATTTTATCGTTATGCCATCGCAATCTAACGAGCGGAATAAACGATAGCAAAACAAATCGAAAATAATTTCGTGTGTTATTACATTTCCATATATTTGCCGTTCAACCAAAGGACACTGTGCCCCCGAGGACGCAGAGCAAAATCCGTAAGCAAAGCAAAATATAAAAACCAACTAAAAAGAGGTAAAAACAGGCAGCATGAACATGGGCTCACGGGCAGGCAGACGGAGAGACAGAAATGAACACAGGCCCACAAATGCAGAAAATGCGTTTCATTTGCTGCCACAGTCGACGGCGCTGTCGCGGCGAATCAATATGGAAGCAAACCAACCGAAAGCGGGGAAAAAGCAGGAAAAACAACGGCCATGGAAGAGCTAAGGGGCGCACAAGCAGAGGCTGGGAAAATATACCTACAATGGAATTCATGGCATATGCATCTAAAAGTATGCACCGATGCTATGATGCTGCCGCTGAATTTTTTCTCTTTTCTGGTTTCGGTTTCGGTTTGGGTTTGGGTTTTGTTTTTATTGTTTTTGTTGTACTTCTTCATTTGCCATTTTACGAGTGGAAGCGGGGACAAAGACGCAGCCACGTTGACCGCAATTAAAGCGAAATGCTCAGGTGATGGGGCTGCCTGTCCCACAACGGTACTGGTGGAGCTGAGGCTGAGCGGTAGGCTGGTGCTTGAAAGCGGTTTTTGCTGCGCAGCTGGGCAGCCACAAAGGCCCCCATCTATCCCTGACAGTTGACTGAAAATTTAGCACAAGAAATTTACTGTCAGCCAGAGCAGGAAAAAGAAAATTCTTAGCGAAATTTTTTATCCACGGCAACATGAAAAATAAAAGACAAAGGCAGCCAGAAGGAAATGGGAGGACAATGTGACCATAGCCCCGGGAGGACATATTTTCTTCGACTTTGTCATAAGCCGACGGAAGGAACAGTTATTGGTGGAGGCTTAAAGTAGATTCTTAAAGTAAATCTGATAGCTAAGAAAAGGAGATTGGTGGGAGTTCTACCTTGATTTTAAAAGTTATGCAGAATTGCTAATAATATCCCAATATGAGAATTTGTAATTTTCATGGTTTCCCTCAAAGGAGAATGCTATTAGTGTGTGATAAATGGTGTACACAGGCAGGAGTCTCCAGATGTTCACTTTAATGACAAGAACGACAACAAGCATTTTGATATATCTGAGTTCATCTATTGAAAGTCATTGTGCTGCACTCACAACACGCACTTGCACCGACAGATGGCTGCACTTTCGTACTGGCCAACAGACCTCAAATCTCCCAGTTGCCCAGTTGCCCATGTCCCCCATATCCTCCATATCTTCCGACCCAAGCAGACCCTTCGTGACATATTGTGTGAGACGAGTCAGCTGCTGCTGCTTGGCCTATTTTGCATTTTGCGAGACGACGGCTCTGGGCGATGGATGCGAGTGGCTTAGGTTGCAATTAAAATTGCTAACTCTACTGTAAAATCGCATTGGGCCTGGCTGTAAGTGCTGTTGCTGTAGTCCTAGCACTAAACAGATGTCACCTCTTGGACTAGGGCCCAGAATTTGTGGCATAAATAATTAAGAGAAGGCAATTAAGTGGTGGCAAGGAGACTTGAATGAGGCTATCGAACGAGGTTATTGACATGAGGAACTTCCAACACTTGGTCTTAAGCAAGACAAGAGTGCTGGTGTTGGTGCTGGTGCTGGTGCCAGTCAGTCTGTTCATGCTGTCCTTTAAGTTCTGCCTTTGATGGGAGGGACATCAATTTTCATGCCAGGCCATTAAAGCTTTACTTGACAGATTCGTGTTCGTCCTTCAAACTGGTCCACCAAGCGGAAGCTGTAAATTCATGTCGGGATTGCTTCACAGGGGGATACGCCCACGGCCCATCATTGCCAAGTCGATATTCTCAATACATATTTATACATATGAATACGTATACGTACTTATACATATGCACACTTGTTTGTATGCACACACTCTGTCGAATTTATCGACCATTCAAAACTGCATCAGCAGATGGACTGACTGGCACAGCCCCACAAATAATCCTGGCACATATGGAGTCGAGGTAGGAACATGTGTCGCCTCGCACTTTAGGCTGCATCTTTGTAAAATTGAGAAGTCGCCTTAAAAACATGCAAATGAGTTTCAAAAAGTGCCACAGCCTCGGGCTCTGGTTCTGTCTCTAGCTCTGACGCTGCTGCTTCCTGTTCGGTTGTCATGTCGCTTGCCAGGGCCAGAGAACGGGGCCGGGGACAGTCAACGGCTTGTCGACGACTAAATGTATGCAATACATTTGTGTTCGGCCCGCATATTTGCATTCTGCCCTCTGCAGATGAACTTTTGTCTCTGGCCCAGCCTTATGAGTCAGGGGGAAGCGGCATACGGCATACAGACACTGAAAACTTTTACTGGCAGTGAGTGCCCATAAAAATGAGGAAAGTAAACTGCCTGCCAAACAATCGGCAAATATTTATAGTCTAATTGTGAGTGCGATTGAGATGGTATACTCGTACACCCACCCACCGGTGGGCGGCACATACAAAACTCTGCTGGGCTCTGCTACCCCCAGAGACCCACTTTGTGGCGCCGCATAAAGAAATCTTCAATTATGCCAGCACACAAAAGATGAGGGGCCGCTGCTGAGGAGGTATGAAGCCTGGCCTGGGGTTTCACCTTCACAGTCTGTGATCCGGGGTCACATCTACACACTGACTCATACTTGTACATAGATATCCATGCATCCATATCGAAGGCGCGTCTTTTGTGCCACTGACACTTGTCAAAGCTTTTGGAATTCTCAAACAATCTATGTAGGCAGGAGCCAGGAGCGCACAGTAGTTAAGGACCTCCGCAATGGGTCACATTTAAGAGAACTTCTTTGTAAATATAACTATCCGAATACGTTATGTAGTGAATTCTTGGTTTCAGTGAGGCAGTCCCAATCTATTCTCCATTTAAACTATAAGATTCCTTTGGTTCCCCAATCGTCGCCTTTTCAATGGTATTTTAACCACTGTATTTCAATTTCCTCTTTGTGGATTCCTATACATTCGTGCGCGTATGTATCCGTGTCTCGATATGGCTATAAGTGTGTTGTGTGTGGCACAGTTCGTTGAGCAGCTGCTGGTTGAAGAGCCCGCAAGAAACTCACATTTAGGAACTCTCTCATCACACACACACACACACACATAGAAGGCGAGGACCCTTAACTGTCATAAACTAGGATTATGTTGCATAAGCCCGCCTGGCCCATTGTGGTGCCAAACCTATTGTTGTTGTGGGCAGAGGCGGAGGCGGAGTCAGAGGCCTATTGAATTTAAAGGAAAACGAAAAGTTGGTGTTGCTCCGATGCCGATAATTACATTTTCGTTGGAAATTGATGCGTGTTTGACATTCGTATTTGGGTGCGGAGATTGTGCCCGAAATCCTTGTAGTCTAATTGCCGCCTCCGGGGCGTGGCTGGGGATCGGTGGTAAAGCGGTGGCGCTCCATTTGAGAGCCAATTAGGCCAGTCGACATTTGTTAGTCACAGCTTAAATGCGTAATTTGATCTATTTTCAAGATAAAAACAGGATCAAGCAGCAAGGACAACCAAGCGAAGTTTCCATTACGCCAGCAACTAAATCAAATATTCTCTTGCACAGCTGAAACGAGAGCATCCGGGGTCGCATAATCAATACGTGTACTTGTGTGGGAACACGAGTGACTGTGTGGGCTTGGGGCAGGAGGCAGGAGGCAGGACAATAGCGAAAAGTTCGACTTGCTGCTTCATTAAATTTAATTTATAAACTGGCCATAAGCACTAAATCACTGCGCAGCAGCTGGAGGAACAGACAGCGATGGGAGAGATGCCCGTATCCGCAGGGTGCTCTTGGCCACTGCGTCTCCGATGCGTTGGCATACAAGAAACTGCATAGAACGGCCACCAGTGGCCAAAATGGCGGTCCATAAACATCACTACCCTTGTCCATTTTTTTCTTCTCTTTGTTGGCCATCATTTGCACAGCAACAAACTACACAAAGCACAAAAAAGGGGCAAACGGAAAAAGCCAGAATATTTATACATATTTACATACGAGTACGAGCACATATATGCAAAAAGGCCACGCACAAAGACCGCACAAAAATAAACACTTGAAACCGTTGACAAATGTGCAGAAAAGAAATATAAAAGTGAAACGTATATACTCTTTAGAGCTACCAAATATTCCTTTTTGTATGTTTTAAACCCAATTTTAAATTATTGATTCATATTTTCTCTTTTTTCGTATACTCAAACTTCCATCTGAACGAACCTGAACATATCAAAGTTACTTCTTTAATACGAATTCTTTTTGATATGTTGCCTATGATTATGTTTTCCCATTTTCAATATTCGAGCAGCAGGGGTTGTGATTCCCTAAAAGTAAATTCCAGCGTTCAATTTAGACTCTGCGGTTTCATCTTTGATTCCACTCAATCGATGGTTTCTATGCTCTTGTTATTCTCTCGTAATTTAAGGCCATTCAGCAAGCCTAATCCCAATGGTATAGTAATCTATGGCTAGGGTATAACTCAGGCAAGTAGCGAAGGCAAGGGAAAGACGAAACAAAAATCAACAAAACGCTTGACACACAGAGCTGCAACAACAAAAGCAGCAACCATTACAGCAACAACAAAATGTAGATATTTTTTTAGTTGTTGTTGTTTTCTAAGCCATTTGTTTGTTGGAGACATTTCTTTTCGTTGTCATTTTTGTTCTTGTTGTTGCTGCTCAAGCATTTCCTTTTGGCGCTAAAATGTATGCTACATTTTTTTTGTTTTCTCTTGCCTCACTTACATACAAGAACACTCTCTCCCATACATACACACTTGGGGACCGGCGACTGTTGCCTGTTTATGTCAGAGACCGTCTTTAAGGCATGGCAATTTATAAGGCCACGCCCACAAATGGCTGGCCCTCTCGCCCTCCCAGGACTGCGTTTGACGGGCGCGTGTGTCGAGTGATTTTTGTGCGCGCTGACTTCTGATACTCGTTCCTTGCCTTCAGTTGTAAGAGTAGTCATCACGTCCTGGGCACCTTTTCACTTGCCGTTTGTGTCTATGCGAGTGTGTGCTCTCCGTGCGCCTGTGTGTGGGCATGTGTATGTGTAATTGTTTGCTGGTGACTTTAATTAAGTTTCTGGCAGTGTGAGGACAGCTGAAAGTTGGTCTTTACTGGCAAGATAAGTTTAAAGTTCGAATCCTCTTGGAGATGCATATTCCGACGGTGGCATCCTCTGCATGTGCACAGGGTATTATCGATATATTATATAAATGATCAGAAAGTTCTAATATTTTTATGTTCCAGCTACTCAGAAATGAACCAACATGGTTATGGTTTTTATTCCACTTCATCATTCGAGTATGTTATTAAAGTTTTCCGATGGCATGGATTCCATTCACTAACCACTAATTGAGGAATTCCTATGATTTGTAAACTCTTTCTACCCTAGAAGCCAAATATAAACATTAAGCAAACTCTTGGCAAGCAAATACACACATCCACACGGCAACACACTCATATAGAGACGTGTTGGAGGACGTTGCATAGTTATGGGTGCTTGCCAAGCAGCAAAACACGCAAGAGCCAAAAAGGTCCAGGCCAAAACGAAAAACATCAGCAACAAAAAAAAATGAAAATTCTATGCGAATAAACTTTTACCGAGTGGGTGTGTGTGTGTGTGTATGTGTGTGTGTATTTGCGCTGGTGTTCTGGCTGCTCTTTTCCATGTTAATGCAAATATTTTTCAATGCAGCCAGCCCATGCTTAAATGCGTAGGTGTCCTGTGTAGGATTGTGCGGCAGTGGCAGTGGGGATGCCAACTATGTGTGCATTTGGCTGGCATTTCATTTTGTGGCATCCCCAGAGGCATTCGGGGGCAATCATTTGAACTCTGACCGGAAAAGTTTTACATCAGAAATTGGCTTGGAAATCTTTATAAGATAGCCACCATGCGGCATAACCAGAACCATCCACATTAGCTGCAGAAGCTCAGTGAGCTCACTGGATACTGGTAAAATTCACTTGCCACATAGACTACAGGTTTTATGAGCTCCATCAAAAGGTGCTTGGAAAAATGAAAGGCATGCGAAATAGTGGAAACATATTAGAAAACCAAACAAAGTCTGTCCTCCGCCGTTTAAAAGCCAGTCTACCAAATGGCTGAGTGGTATAAGCGGTCTAGAGAATGGTTACAAAATGGCACCGCACGGTAGGCGTTATGGTTCTTTTCTAAGGTTTACTTAGTCCTAATTAAAAGTTCAACATTGCACCACAGGTCTTAGTTGGTCTAGCTCGGCTTGTAAAAGTTTTGTTTCTGGTCTAATTGCCAAAATTAAATCAATCTGAACGGCAATTGAGAACTCTTGCATTTCACTTTCTATGGCACTTTACTTTGAGTCTTTCTAGAGCCTAATTAGGATACCAACTGCAGAAGTACAAAAGTTATTGCTGAGAGGACATAATAGGCGTCTGACTGCAACGGCATTGGGACATTGTGGCGCCCACTTGGCTCTCCTTTCATTGTGCTTCCCTTTTTGGCAGGCCAGACTGAACTTTAACAGGTAATAGACAATCGGCGCCATCTAGCGACGGCATTTTGAATTATGTTAAGTGCCGGAATCCATTTTACCCATTCTACGAGATGCGCCTCCATTCAATTCTATTTGTTATTTGCGCGCACTGCGTCCGAAAGTAGGCAATGCCAGATGACAAAAACGACGCTTGACCTTAGGGCGCAAAAGGCGAATCCTGAGAGCCACTCAGAGCCACACAGGACGGAGGCTCTTGTGCTGGGCCTGGGACTGGGATTCATGTTTGTCGCTGGAGAAAGTGACACACTCGCAGAGACACTGCCACGCCTCACGCCCCACACCCATGCACCCACTAGGCAGGCGGTAAGCTGGGTAGGAAGGCAAGGCTCGTGTTCATAATGATGAGATGCTTTTTTCGCGCTGTCCTCTCTCTCTCTCTCTCTCAGTCGAGCGCGGCCTGTTTTTCGCAACAACAGCAGAAATTTTCAATGTTGTACGCGAAATTGTTGACAAAGTTTGCCTCAAGGCAAACAAAGCGAAGAAGGCTGTGTGGCAGGCGCCGGTGCCGGGGAGACGGGGAGGGGAGGTCGTCTCAGTTTCAAGGCAGCCGCCGCCTTCAGTCGACTACATAAAAATAAAATTACACAAGAAATTAAATTAGCGCAAATAAGTGCGCAAAAAAATACGCATTTTTTTGTTGCAACAAAAGCGACTGCGACATTGTTGTGACACTCGAAACGCGAGGCAGATAGAATGGGGTAGGGGCAAACAGCAGAAACAAACGAAAACAATAAATTAAATTCAAAGGAGCACGGCCAGGCCACGTCAAAGGCGACTGAGCATCCCAAGTGGCAGGCTCAAGGATCTGTGGTCTCAGTATCAGCCCTCAGACTCGAGTGGCCTCATAATAAACAGACAAGTGCAACTGTGACGCATTTTGAAGCAGCCACAAAACAGCACAGCAGCAGCAGCAACAACAGAAACAGCAGGCCCAACAGCTGCAGCACCGACAGACACAAATTGCCATTTCAATGGCTGCGCAGAGGAAAGTAGGCAACGGAACTGGAAATTAACTTTCTTATGAGCGACAGGTGGACAGGCAAAGCAGCGCTGGCAGGTAAAAATTGAAGTGCAATAATAGCCAGGAATATAAATGCTTGCATTACCTGACTTGACCGCTTGAAAGCAGTTACAGGATATCCCCGGATCGAATCCTTAGCCAGTCAGATGCCACCTGCCTGTGAAACTGGAAAGCTCATTTCATATTTATAAGCAGACAATTGATTACTTTTTGTTTTTGCAATTATGTGCAGAGCTAACCATGATCTACTGCTGAATCTCTCCCCGTTTCTCCCTCCCTCTGACAGAGTGTATATGTATGTAGGTATGTCTATGTAGGTATGTTTGCACAACTAAATCGGAAGTTGGGGATGTTCGGGCTATTTTTGTTTTGCTGACAGAGAATTGAAATGTTTTAGAGATGACCCACAATACGAGAACATTCTCGAGGTCAAATAAATGAAACATTTCTGATTATTTTAGTCGTGGTGTGTGGGTGTTTTGGTTTTCTCGAATATTCTCGTAAAGCATTCTCCCAACAGCCCGCTTATGTCGACCATAAAACGACTACACATGCTATAAATCATAGATCACTAAATGCAAGGTTCAGTGAAGAATAATTTGGATACAAATTATTCGGAATTTTAGAGGACTCTTTGCCCTTACGTGTTTTATAGCTATCCGAATCATTGAATCGGAACTTAAGCTTCTGATTCATCGTATCTATTGATCTATCTGCATTTGTGACTTCTCCCTGTTGGATATATTCTGCCATCTCTTCCCTTCCCCAGCTCGCAGCCAGTTATGTAAATGTTGGCAACAAATTTGGCAAATGGATTTCACTTGACTGTTTCTGGCAATCCTTGCATACCTCGAGGGATGCTAAGCCGAAGGACAGCGGAACTGTGTGTCACATTTTCTCTCCTTCTCGCGCACTCTATTTACCTCTTTCTTTTTTACTCTATCTCTCTCCATTACTCTCTGTCGCATACAGACAGAGTTGTGCAGTTTTTGCGTTTTACGTATGTCGATTTAAAATGCAATTTGAATTGCGACAACAAACTGCCAACTCCTCCTACCGGGTGTGCCGGGGCGTGCAAGAAGGACAAATAGTTTTAGCTGGTTTGGTGGGAATACAATAAGGAGTAGGAGTTGAAAATAACGAGGAAGAGGTGCCTCCAATGGTAGGCAAAGGAGATACAAGTTTCCCAAACGACAACGAGGAGCGTCAAAAGCCGCAGCAAAAGCGCCATGGCATATGTGTGCTGGCAAAATGCAAAACGCACGCACTCACAAGTTCACAGTTACAAAGACACACAGAAGTATACTATATAACTATCTTTTTGTATTTGTCGGGGCTCAGGGGACAACTTTCTACAGCGAGGTTATCTCCCTGCTCCCTCCCCCTGTTGCATACCCTCTGACGCACAACGGCTCCGCCCATACTTCAGCCTCCGAATCCGCTCCCCTTTCACATGCCTGCAAAACAATTTAACAAAAATTGACACAACTCGCCCCCCAGAGACGCCTCCAACTTGACAGGCTCTGTGGGAGGGTCACGCTCTCATTTGGCTCTCCATAGCAGTTTCCAAATTCCTGACTATTCTGTGGCAAATTGCATTCGACCACATACAAAAATACTTCATATAATTATTTCCCAGAAAGATTCGTCCAACTGGAAACGAAAGAGAAAAAAGGAAACGGAAACCCCGAAATACCAACATGTGTATATTTGCACATTTAACAAGAAGGCAACATTTCGAGAGCCGAATCACTAGGTACCCTTATACCCTAGTCGATGGTTCAGCAATTTACTGTTTTTTTAATTATTTAATTTGACGGTATGTAAATCACAAAATTCATTCCGATTACCTGAATTATCCAAATGCTTAGCAGATATTTAATAGTTGCGGAATAAGAAGGGCTATAAACGACGAGCCATACTTTAAAGAATCGAACAATATATATTTCCTACGCTGGCAACTTTTTACAAAAAATTGTAATTCACTCCAGAAGGGTAGAGGTCAAAAGGCCAAATATTTCAATGTTCACTATTTCACACTTGAAAAAAAAAAGAATATTCTTTATAGTATTTATATAAAACGAAACAATTGTGCGTGAGGATTTATATTGCCAAGGGCATACAAAATCTATTTGCTTAAACTGTTGCCATTGACAAAATTGAAGAAACAAAATTTGCAAGCCTCAATGTGGCTATTATAACATATTTCTGTTGCTGGTGATACTCGTAAATAACAAACATGAACCACATTCATGGCGGCCATTTCAGCCTCGAATTTCCATTCCAAAAAAGTGTCATAAAAACACATGTTGAAAAAATATCAAACAACATTTAACAGAAAAATGGTTTCCTATTTATTTTTCCTTTTTGTTGAGGAATGCCCCATGCCCCCCTTACGACAACATTTGAGTTTTCAATGCCGATTCGGAAGAGGGATTGTTTTTGTCAATCAATTCAAATGGATTTTATATAAATATGAATGAATTGAACAAGATATTTAAGATAACCTGTTGGTTTTTTGTCCGCAATGATCAAATTCACAGGGAAGAGCTACTATTTATAGGTCAAATAATTCATGTTCACTGTGAAGACACGGCTAAACTTTGGGAAGTTGGCTTTTAAATAATAAATACAATTTCACCGATGAGAGTGAGGTTAGAATGAAAGAAGGCGAACTGAAAAACTTACGATGCTTGCTTTACGTACAGATTTGAATCTTTATTTCAATATAAGATCCTCAAATATAATCAAACGCGTTCCGCGCTCACGACCGTCCCGTTTCGCACTTCGATATTGACTTCCCACGCCGCTCTCCACACCTCATCGCTCCACCCCTCTCATTATTCAAGCTGTCATTCACCGCTCTCTTTCGTGGCTCTCAGTGTGTATGGCGGCTGTCACTGCTCGGCTCTCTCTCTCTCTCTCTATATCTGTACGTGCATGATTAGCGACTGTCATTGATCGACTCTCTTTCTCTCTTGGTTCTGCAGATGGCCACTCTCTCTTGTTGGCGGCTGTCATTGTGCTCGAGAGCAGTTATGCTGGCCCCTCATTTCCCACCCGAAGGTGATTCACTAATTCAAGTTAACTGAACTGGCTCTCCTGGCCGTGTAATTAAAATAAAAAAACTCTCCTCAAGTAAATGCTTAACCTATCCAATGTTAATACTCACATATACTAAAAAGCTTATTCCTAGAAAACAGGTCAACCATTTAAGCTAGATAGGAAGTTGAATACTTTAATATAAGAACTCCTTTTCCCTCTGACCTCCCACCGTCATGCCATTGCGTTGAAAGAGACCTGGGGAGCTTCTAAGAACCATCTTCTAAGAAGCGCCTCTGCCTACTACCACCAACCATCATCCTCATACCTCCCTCCACACAGTACCCATTCCCTTTTCAAATTATTTTTTTATGCAAACACTGCGTGGTGCAGAGCAAAGGTGCAGGTAAATTTAAATTGAAACAAAATGTAAACGAATTCCGATGAACTGCAGCCGAGTGAGCGAGATGATGTTGTGTATTGAGGATTGAAGTGGGTCTGAGGATGTGTGTGCGTTGCTTTAAAGCATGCGAGAATTTGAGCATTCGAGAAGGTGGCCTGTTTTGGGGCTGCTGCGCAATCAATCATGAGCGAATTCAATTTCCATTCAGACACACATACACTGGATGCTGCGAGGGTCTCTCAACAAGTCCCTAGCAAAGCCTAGGGATGTACATATATTGGAAAAATACGATTAATTCTCAGAGGTACAACCTTTTCTGATGGCAGTTTTTCAAACCAGAAGTGCAATAAACTTGGGTGGGCTTCTAACCATAGGTTTTCACAGACTTTGTGAATGTTTAATCGACTCTCGTATGTAAAGGGATGGAAGGAAATTGCGTAGTTTTTCGAATGCTGCTATTCCAATGGATTGGATCCAATGCTGTGGCCTTGTTATTGTCTATCTTGGGAGATGCTGTTGATGCTGCTGCCGGTGCTGGAGATGGGTACAAGCAATGCTCATTAAAATTGGCAAATCATGCGGAAAATGTGTAAATAGCAATTACAAGACACGGCGTATGGCGTATGTGTGATAATGATTTGGTGTACTGCGCCATTGTCGAGCCATTACTGAAGGAACTGCACTCGATGCTGGTTGACATGGCAATGATAATAAGTGGCATTCCGCCTCACACTGTTTAATATCTGTATGCACCACTCGTAGGAGCTCCTGAGGTTACGTATCGGCGAACGGAGGAGTCAAACCATGAGTATAGGTATACCTGCCGAGTATAGTAAAACCTTGGCTGTATTAATAAATTCGAGAAACCCTGGGTAAATCCCCAGACTAATTGCTAAGCCGAAGCTCAAATGAGGCTCCAGTAGATACCAAGGACAAAAAACCTCCACCACTTTAAATACCTATCCCCCTTCACAGCCCACCCTAAAGTTTGCAGCAATGTCGCTGACTTCGATTTGAAATTTCACTTTAAGGAAATTATTATCTCATTGATTGCCTCCTGCTATTGTCGATAGGATACTTAGCCTAAAAGCTTTTCTTTGTATCGCTGCCAGCCGTCCGAACTCTCGTCCCTCATTTTGACTCGCAAAAAAACGAAGTCCAATGTTACACAAAATCCTGTGGGACTCCCTCTTTTGGGTATCTGGGTATCTCTTCCTTGATAGAATTTGTGTGTTTAATTACACTTAGTTGGGGAAATGAAATAAAAGGAAATAAAAGTCAGCCCTCATGATTGATTGCCTATTAAGCGGCTTTGTTTGTTTTGGCCAAGCGTTTTTTAATGTATGCAAATCTTATTCGGCATGATTACCAAAAATAAAAAATAAAAGCAACAACTGTGTTGTGTGTGTGTACAAGGAAAATGGCAGAAAATTTGTTTTAAATTATAGTCAATTATATAACGGCACATTAGCTTTGAATTATTTTGGCCATTTACGCGCTTGACTGCAGCCTGTAATGGTCATGGAGTGTAGGGGTTTGAGGTCTAATTAGCTCTGTGGTTAGGTTTTTTATCGGAGGTATAATTTCTCAAATGCCGTTCTGTGTGAGGTGAATGGACTTGAAAAGTGGTTTGAGGTCGGATAATTATGCCCCTTGATGACTTGAAGGACAAAAATATATTCAACCTTCTATCCCATGATCTTTCACTTTTATTTTTGAGGTTTTGGCCTTAAACTATATTTAAAAATAAATTTAATTCTTTCATTCTGTGGAAACACATCAGTAAATGAATCAACTGAAATCAAATTGAAAGGGAAATCTAGTCAGAGGAAACGTAAAAAGTTACCGTATAAATCTATTTAATTTCCCAACTTGTGTCATAAAAAAGCAGCTTCGAGGATAGAGGAAGTCATTTCTCCTTTTTGTTGTTAGTATTTTTAGATTTAATGCATTTCCCCAAAGCGGATGCTTCATCAGCCCGGATACGTGGGCTATTTTTATTAAACCAAGTTGAAATCACTTTGTGCATCAGCTCTGCCAGGGCTTCCTTTTAAGAATCAATTCAATAAGCAAATAGAGAAGAAGACTATTTGTACATATGTATATGTAAGCAACTATTTATCTCTATCGTTTGATAGGCAAATATTTTGTTTATTAACAAATATGTTTACCCACTCTATTTCTACCCTACATTCACAGGCCCTTGATTCGGAACACAATTTCTGGCAATTAAATACATAGATGCTTCCTGCTGGAGCATCATGGCTGCCCTTTTCGCACCTATCCAGCAATTAATTTGGGCCGACACTCGAGTAGGCCCGTTTGGGCTTGGCAGCAGCTGGCGGTACTGCGCCATAAAATCAATGCCACATGTTAAATATCGTGGGAAAAACACAAACACAAGCGGAGAGCTGGGGGGCTCTACGGAAGAGGGTTAAATGTTGAATGTTGAATGAGAGATGGCAGCAAATTTGCACAGCGCAAAGCATAATGAACATTGTTGGCGCTCGCGCGGCTGTTGTTGCCGGGTCATAAAAGACGAAAATACTTCAGGCACACAAAAGCCAACAGCGTTGACGAAAAGTCAACTGCCCGGAGTGTGGGCTTGAGTCGTAGCCGGAGTCGGAGCTGGAGCTGGAGGTCCTGCCTGGCGTGCCGTAAAGTATGCAATATTTATTTTGTATAAAACGCGTGCCAGGCATAACAACAGCAAGAAAAGAGAACCCATTAAATGAGAAGCACAAGGGCAGACCCCAACGTGTATACTCCTTGAAAAGATATTTCAAAATAAACCTGGCACTTGCAGCCCAAAGGGCAATGTGCTTCACGGAAGGTACTTATTACTATTATCATTGAAAAAAAAATCAAGAGAAAGAATATTTATGTAGTTTTCAGTAAGAGTTCCGTCTCACCAACTAGATGAAAATCAATCTGTAGGGTATCAGCGGTGCCCCATTGTTGCGAGTAACTTTCCACACTTGATTTTTATTTCTTTTTTTTGGAGGCATATAGCAATTTGGAATTGTTGGAGATGGCTGAGACTACATATACCTTTGCTGCAACATTAATTGAAATATTTATGACAGCATTTCGGATTCAGGTTATTTTTGGCGTGCCAGTCTCGATGCTCAAGACCAGATAATATTTTTCAGTAATTATTTATTCATCTGCCCCTCCGAATGTGATACCATCTCTCGGAAACCCTAATTTTCACGGAAATCCAGTGAGCCATGTAATAGGCCATTCCGCCTTAACATTAACTGATAATCTGGCCATATTAATGAACATTCTTTTTTACTTTTTATTTTTGATAATTATTTGTTATTATTTGAATACATTTTACTGTTTTGATTCATTTGCATTGCCCTTCGAAGCGTGTCAAAACAAAATATTAAAATTCGTAAAAACAAAACATGAATCAAGCATTTTGTCATTTATTGAAGGGGCGGTGGCAGGGAAAGTGTGACAGTGTGTGAACTTCGTTTGGGGCCGCCGATTGTTGGTAGGGTAGGGGAGGGGACGTGAGTGGGTAGTTGTGCTACCTTTTATGTATTTTTGGTGGGGGGGTTGGTTGGGGTGGCCCGCTACTTGTTTTTGCTGGCCCCCGAGGGTTCGACTCTGTTATTAATGTTTAAACGGACTAACGTGTTTGCCTTTTAAATACAAAAGCGCATTAGTGGAGGTGGGCGCACTAGGACCAGTGTATAGGTGCTCGCCTAGGGTAGTCGGCGTTTTTTTGGTTGTTGGGACCTTTTTTGTGATTAGGTTGTGTTATGTGCGGCTGCGGATTGGCTGCGTTATAAGGTTTGTACCGCACGCGCTGGGGCGTGGGGGTTAGTGGCTGGCCGTTTGGGCGTTTGTGGGGCCCTCCGTGCGGGCGGGGCTGCGGCGTTGGTACCGGGGTACCTTTTTATTTTTTTGTTTTTGATAGTTCTGTGTATATAGTGGGGGTTGTTTTTTTGTGTGTTTTGTTTTGTGTTTTTTTTTTGTTGTGTTGCTTTTGTATGTTTTATGGCGGGAAGTGTGGTTGCTGGGTTTTTGCCTTGGTGGTCTTGGTGTGTTTTTTTGTTTTTGGTGTTGTTGGGTGTGCTCGAAGCGCTTTGGGTGGTGGGTGGTACCCTTTTTGTTTTTGTTATACTGTAGGGTGGGGGTGGGGACCGTTGTGGTTGGACGTTGTCCTCGTTTAAGCTTAGGCACGTGTGGTGGTTTGCGGTTGGGCGGTTTGATTATAATTTAGTTTTATATTTTGTTTTTGCTTTTTTGTATTTTTTATATATTTTAGTTTTTTTTTTTTTATTTTTTTTATATTTTTATTAATAGTTTGATTTGTTGGCTACCTCCCTCGGGTTTGGTGTTTTGTTTGATATTGTTGATTCTGTGTTTGTTTTGGTTGGATCTGTTGATGTTTTGTGTGTTTGTTTGTTGTGTGTGGGGCCGCTGGGTGTTGGCTGTGGTGGTTGTTTTGGCTTTTGTGGTTGGCTGGGGGGCGAACACGCTGGATTGGCCGTTGTTGTGTTTGTGTTTTTGGGGGTCTGTGTTTGTAAACAATTTTAATATAATTGTTGGGGGGCGGGCCCCGCCCGGGGGTAGGTCACTCGAGCATGTAAAGGGTTAATGCAATGAAAACATATTTTTGCTTTTTCAGCCGTTGAAGCAATCGAATCGGAAAATAAGCATCTGATTTATGGCCAATGCTTTTATTATTCTATAATGTTAATTAGGGTTTATGGTACAGCCATAAAATTCTGTCATTTTAAAGAGCAAGTTTAAAGAGCTCAGAACCAATGTATATGTATGTACATAAGTATTTTTGGACATGTGGCTGGGGGATGCCCAAAAGATTGTTTAAAATTCTGCCAAATCATTCAATTGACTTCAATCCCTGTCGGTCAATTGAAATTGAAATTAATGTGTTTCCGATCGTACGCACTTTATTAAGGGTGCAAACATTTTCCCACAAATTTCGATTGCAATTTGGCTGCCATTTGTCAATATCAACAGATAATTCAATATATGCTTAATTGATTCAATTGAATCAGTTGGCTGCGCCCCTCATAAATTATAAATCAGGCCAATTATGCAAACTGATCGATCGGAGTGATCGGAGTGGGGAAGAGGATGTTGCTGGATGGGATGCATTGACTTTGACATTGCCCAATGATTGATCCGAGCCGGGGCCAGGAAGGTAAGTCAGAGCATCGTGTCAATTGAAGGTGCTGCTTGCCACATGCGAGCGAAAGTTGCCCCCCAATTTGGGGCACATTGATCAATCGAGCCATTGCGATCGTGATCGTGATCGCGTTCTATTGCTGTCTTGGTTCAAATTAATTGACCGACACGGTGACGTCGCACATGCAATAAACTCATCGGCGTGGGAGCTCAGCCGGCCCACTCGGCCCAGTCTCTGATCTCTATAAAGAAAGTGCGACACGGCGTATGCGTGACCCCAAGGTTGCACAGCTGTCAATTGAGAGCGACGCATCTGCCGCACACGTGCAGCAACGTGCGCGAGAGGGCTTGCCGCAGAATTAACCAAATAAACGAGTGCAACAGCGGCCGAGGCCTGCGGAAAATTTATGCCGTCAGCTTAAATAATTCCCCCGATGCGGGTGGCCAAGTGCGGCCCAAGGACATCCCTGCCAGCGTGGGTCCAAAAATAGCAAACATCCACCAAAGTATGCAACGGCGGCAGGCCGGCACACACACAGACACTCTCCTGACGTGTACCGAAAATAAAACCCCATTTTAATTTCATTGCGTTGCATTCCACTAATTTGTTTTGGTTTCAGCTCTGGGTCCCGCTCCCTCTATTTCCATTTGCAGTATTTTTTGAGGGACTGGGCAGGGGAAAGTACTTCTTGCACTGCCAAAACATTTCATTTTCATTTGTCGTCCATTAAAATGCATTAGGCGCAAGCAAGCCTGGGTCCCTGCGCCTCCCTGCCGAGTGGAAAACCGAGCAGGCTAAGGCTTTAATGAAATACTCGTATATCAAGAAATTGAAATTTATTATATCCCAACAAGACAAATGGAACTTCAGCTGAACCTCGAGAATTTGCGGTTTTTATTTCTAATTTATTTTTGGAGCATAATGTTTTATGGGCTTCAGCTAATTACGAATATTTATATACATATATTTTATTATTTATTGTTATTAGATTCTGCCATACGATTTTCAAGCGAACAAGCGAAGTATATCAGAAACTTTCAACTTCTAACGAAGGCCAACTCAAGTTTCTGCTCAATAATTCTGGCCTTAGGGTCTTGTTATTAAATACTAAATACAGAGCCTGCTGTACGCTTTGAGAACTAATCTGTGGAGGCAAGAAATTTGCAAAACAATTTCACAAAATCAAATTTAATGACCAAAGTCCATGGCACTGCCAAGAATCTGCAAACTAGCCTGGCATTAATTTTTAATTTTTGCTCTTTTTTTTACATCCAACATCATGGCTTCTGGTTCCTGGCAAACGAAAAACTTTAACAGACCGTACAGCAAAAGGAAGACGGAAAAACTTTGCGCATTGGGTAATTATGCGCTTATCTTTGTTGCCAGCTTATCCTGCCGAGCTGGCCCAAACCCAAACCAAAGCCCCTCCCTACCTACCACACACCTCACACCTACATCGCTCTTAGCCCGGTCTAATTTCATTTAGCATGCAAATCGCGCAGTTCTAGCCAGCTGCTGATTGCTGTCGAGTCTTTTGAAAGCATTCCGCGTTCGATTGTTTTTCTACGGAAAAAAGCCAAAACAAGGCAGCAAGCGGATTTTCAGCTGGAGAACAACGAATACGTTTACTCTGGTGTTTTATGGTATTCATAGAAATTCAGAGAGATATTCATAGTGAGGCTAGTACTAGAAAATTACATATTAGATTCAATCAATAAGAAGCATCCTTTTTGTGGCAATAATTATCTATGGATAACATTGATACATTACTAATTGGCACCATTAATTGGACTTGCATTTCGTTTTGCAAATATGCATAAAATAAATTTGGTGTGTGATAAATCGTATTGGTCATTTAGATAAGTCCCATTTAACTGATTCATTGCACATCATGATAACAAAGTATAACATTGTATGTATATGGATAAATGATAATGTTTACATATGTTTGGATAAATAATCGGATAGATGCTTCTTGCAATCAATAAGCCAACAAGCCAAACAGACTATGCTGCTGTCCAAGCGCATATGCCCGAGAGGCGAAGAGCATGAACAACTTTGCGCAAAAATCTCATTAAAAGTTTTCGGCATTTCTCGGCTCGTCTTTGTTGCGTCTTGAATTTGACTCACAATTATTTGGCATAATCAGCCAGAAAGTCGCGTGTTAACCTGGCCAGGACCAAGGCATGGCTCGGAGAGGAGGCAGGATAGCGATAGCGAGCGGAATTGTTGGTGGCCATTCATGCGTGTCGGGTAGAGCCAGGGGATCGGCACAGTGGGATGGGGGGAGAGCAAAGGAAGACCAAAAAAGGTTCACCTATAATTTGTTTTTATGTATTTTAATTTGTTTTGTTATTGGTCAGCAGCCGGCCACAAAAAAAAACTCGTGCTGCACGCAATTTTTGGAAATTCTTGAAAAAAATAATTATAATTTGTTTTTTAGAATTTTGTTGTTGAGTGAAAGTAAAATTTTGAAAGAAATTGAGAGTAAAACAGGGGCGGGGATGGCGAATAGAAGAGGCATTTCTAATATCCTCTGCTTGTTGGGTGCACATGCCCCTGACATTTAAGCTTGATACGAGCCACTGACTACAGCAACAACAGGGGCACCACCAGGACCAGGAGCAGCAGCACAGAAGCAGAAGCAGCAGCAACAACAGCAACATTTGTGGCAGCCAATGTCAGAGAACGCCACTCGCTGATTGGCTGCCTGCAGCATGCTGCAGGCCCAATTGTTGTTGCCACTTCTCTGTCCCAGTCCCTGTCCCTGTCCAATGTTTTCATTCCCAGAAATTGAAGATGGCCCACAAATCTGCAGCAAGTTTATCAATTTTCTTACCTGAAGTTTTGGCGCTACATTGAATTCGGGGAACGTCTTCTTGAAATGGCTTCTAAACGGATTTAACACTCGGTTTTCACACGATTTGAGCACTTTGCATGTTGCATGCGTATTTATTGTTGCTGCGATAAAATAATTCTCATAGTTAGCAAACTATTCTGTCCTTTCGACACACACTTTAAAGCATTTCCTTCGAGGACTCTCAGCTCTCGGGTTGGCTGTCACCAAACATTTGCAGGCATTATTCAGATATTTTACACGGGCCACAGCTTTCGATGCGTCTCCCAAGCTCTCGATTTCGTCGTGTCTTGCGTTTGCAGAGTCTGTCGCCCAACTGAACTCGAGAGCGGAGCAGCAGACCGTTCCAAGCCATCGGTGAATGCAGAAAAGCTATCACGAAGAGTGCGTGTTTCTGTTTCTGTTTCCATTTGTGTGTGTGAGTGAGCGTGAGAGAGAGAGGTGAAAGTGAGGTGAGAGTGTGTTGGTGGCAGGAGCCACGTGAACGTGCGTCAGCTGTGCCACGCCGAAGGGAGGCCGCGCGCGACAAGCCAAAAGCATAATTGCCTCTTCAAGCCAAGCCGCTCTCAAAGCTCTCTAGCTCTCTCTCGCTTCCATTCGAGCTTCACGTCACCTGATGTGGCGTCACTTTTTTCTACATTTATTTTCTGTTTGCTGTTTTGTTGCAAAAAGCCGGTTCTCTGCACTGGTAGTGGTAGCTGGTAGCTGGTAGCTGTTAGCTGGTGGTAGAAGGATGGGAATGTGTCAGAAGTAGGGAAGTTTAAGGGATAAAAAGGCAACTACATACATACGATTATTTATATTGGTTGCTTCGAAGGGTAAGTCCGCAAAACGCGATTTCAAGCAGGTGGGCTTATAAATGATGGATGAGTCATTAGTCAGAAATGAAGGTCTGCGGTGCCAAATGCTGGAAATCGATTGAAGTTGGATACAAAACGTGATGATGGCGTTTACTTAATACAAATTCAAGCGCTTTCATCTAACAGTAGTAGCTCAAGCACCACAATATACTCGTAACAGAAGTGTAATGGCACAAAAGTCAGACCCGGAGGTACTGTGCCGTTAAAGATGACTTCATGGTGGATTTTCCCTTAAGCAGTTCGTCTCGGGGTTCCTAACCCTTCTTAGCCGATCTTAACTCTAAAGCTCTGACTGCCTTGGCGCCCTGCAGAGACGCCTACGGTTCCTGCCATTTAATTCAGTCAGACACAGCGGCGTCTGCTCTCACCGCCAATGCTCTCTCTCTCTCTCTTCTCTCTGGTGTTCTCTCGCAATGAGAGCTGGGTGGGTAGTCGAAAGGACGCCTCAGTTAGAGCCAGCACGTACCTGCCCCAATGTTCGTGCTCAATGAAAAGCTGCTGTGCTCTCCCGCAAAAGCTCTTCGCCGAATTTGATGTAACACATTCTATTCTGGCCTGGCCCCCATGCAATATGCAGGGCGCTTCCTGTCTGGGGCGGGCGGTGGCCTGGCAACATCGTCAGCGGCTGAAGGCCGTCGTAATCGTTTTTTATTAGGAAAGGTTAGTTGTGGTTGTTGTTGTTGTTGGCCCGGCTGCTGCAGCATCAAATTTTTAACAGACAAAAGCTGCGCGTTGTGCTTTTTGCAAGAGGCGTGGGCGTGGCTGCGCCACAGACCTTGACTGCCACACACATCGCGACTCGGCGACTCGGCATCGGCCAGAGTTGCAAAATGTGGCTGCAACCGGGGAGCCGAAGAAGGTGGCAACCAAACACAAGATAAATGAAGCTATCCTATCCCTTTGTTGTTTGCCCACCCAACCTAGGCCAGCAGCCGGGGGGTTGGAGGTGGAGGTGGAGGTCTCTCTGACAAAGTGAAAGTGCTCGTCCCTCTGGCCCGCAGACTTTCACTTTTAGCAGAGTCCTGTCCCTGGCTGGTGGCATCTCCGCTTAATTGCAAGCTCCGGCGATTGTTATCACTGCTGCGCTGGCAGGTTGGCATTGTTGCATTAAAATTTTATTAGCAGCCACTTGCCGTGGAAAGCCTAGAACTGTCCGTAATTGGCAAAGTTCTCCGAAGTGTTCTTTTGCATATTCCTCCCTTGTGCCAAGCCTGTAAATAGTAATGGAAAATTGTTATTAAAAAAAATGGATACGAGTAGTAGATTTAAAGGAAGCAACGTGATGCAATTAATACCTATGGGTAGAATAAGTTATTGTATATTTCCGGCACCGTTCTGTTTGAATTTTGTTTGAAGAAGTAACTGCCATTAAGATATAAGTATTTACCAGCACTTATACCTAAAAAAAAGTTGCTTTGAAAGCACTGAAAGCTCTGCGAAAGTTTGTGAAAGCTGAAAGCCAAACGATTTACAACGATGTGGCCAGGCTGTCGTCTGGCATATTAAAAGTCCAACAGCCAATTCGATTTAAATTAAAAATTCGATAAGAGAAGATATGCTCTGATAATAAAATAGAAACCAGCAAGAATTTATTATTCTAGAATACATAAATAAATGCATGCACTTTTGGACCGGGCTTCTGATCCTCTGTTCCCTAAGCTAGATCTTCCATTAGCTCATTTGGCTCATGTTCCATTCGTGTATTGGCGCCATGATGCTCTGGTGGTTGATTACCATGGCAACTCAGCTTTATTCTGGATATCTTGTGGTATATGAGCACTGATATTATATGTACTGGTATGTCCATGATTATATTGTACCACCTGTTGTACCAACGAGAGGTGTGGATGTCTGACATGCTGACAATAAATCGGAGAAGTCTGTTCAAATATAAAGATAGTCTCGTCGAATGACAAAATATTCAACAACTCTATAAAATAAGTAATAAACCTACTAGATTATTTGATATATTTGGATTGCCTACTTTTTCCACTTCCATTTCCAGTGCTGTATGCCGGAGAGTCCGTCATGGCCAGCCCATGGCAGCCATCAATCCACTTCGACCGTTTCATAAACCAATTCAGTTCAGCTATATACGAGTACATATACATACTACTGTAATTTTTGCATATTTTGTGGCACTTTAATGCGCTTATGCCTAGGGCGACAGCAGACCAAATATTTATGTAATGCCGTATTACTCAATTAATTGATAAATGCACCTACCCTTCTACAGTGCATCTACGAATACATACATAAGTGATGAGTATGCGTGTGTACACATTAATGCAATTATTTTCTGCATTTGTCGCAGTGGAAAAACAGCAAAATATAATTAAAATGCTATACAATTGGTGCTTGGAAATTCGCTTCGGTCCTTTACATCGCGATAAATATACATATGAATGTAATCAAATACTGTTCTATAAATAAGCACACATATGTCACACATATGTATATTTGAGTTAAATATTTTTCTTTTACCTCCAAGATGAGCTCCGCCTATTTTTTACTGATTGCATATACCTGTAGACATATAAGTTTTTAAGCCTTTGTTTATTTTCATTTAAATCGTGTTTGCTGCAGTTAATTATATTTCACAGCTAATGGCGAAATGTCAGAATAATTAAAATGCCTGCCACAGTTCGGAGTAAAAGTTGTCCAGCCCAAGGGTGGATAGGAATGGGAATTCCAATGTGGAGTCCAATGCGTAATATAATTGACAGGCGGTTGCCTACTGTCAGCGCCGATTAAGGTGCAAAGCCGATTAATTATAAATTAAATTTATGATAAATAAATGCTGTAAGTCATTCCACTGCAGCCACACGACTGGGAGCAAGAGTCGCAGCTATCATACGAAGGGATTGTGTACGCATGCACAGATTATACGCCTCTGCCGCTTAAAAGGGTTCAACATTTTGTGATTTCATTGCAAATTATATTTTAAACTTCAGTTTGAAATTATGTGCGAGACAAAGGACTGTCAGTGGACCAAATGAAGCGACCAATGTTCCGCAGGCCAAGGGGAAGGGTGTGGCAAATTTATTATTAATAGACAAACGCATGACCAGGGGCGCGTGTCATTTGAAACGTTTTGTAATTAGCCGACTGGAATAATGCACAGCGGAATAAAGCCAATGCGAAAAAAATGAAATAATTACACGGCATGCACCAAAACATATATGATTATAAATTAAAATCTAATTAAATTAGCAGACAATTGACAAAATGAGTGAATACAAGCAACGAGAGACAAAAGTCGACTCATTACGCACCACTGAGAACGCATAGAGAACTGAATATGTAATTGAATGAGAAGGGTTCGGCTGGGCTTGGTCGTTTGTCACTTAAACATTTGATTGTCTTTAACGTGGGTCCAATGGCTAATCACTTGGGTCCGGCTGGAAGCGAGTGGGAAAGAGGCGGCTGGCCCAGGTTCTTTGCCTAATTGCTGGCAGAGTTCATTACCAAGGCTCTCCATCTTTCATACGTTTGTGCATGCATACACACTCGCACATAGACGAGACGAGTATGCTAGTCTCATTAGCATAGTGATATTGATTTTCCGGTTAACCATCAATCAACAAAACGCCACACACACATGTATGCGATGTATGAGATTGCTATGCAATTGAGGCTTCAAACCGCAGCACGCCATGCCCGAGTGCCTTAAAGCGCCTGCTTGGTATTCGTATGCAACAATTTATGTGCCATACACCCAAAGACCACGCAAGACAGGGACAGCACCGAGGGAGAGTGGGCGGAAGAGCATCAGCGTTTGGCTCGGAGGCTGGGCTTGGAATTGGTCTGGAGCCAGAACCAAAGCCAAAGCCAAAGCCATAGCCATAGCCATAGCAAGAGCCAGAGCTGGTTGTCTTTGCGCGGTCATTGGGTCTCGATAAACAATTATGGCCTGTGCTGGCCTATGCCAAGTAAATTTACAACACGACAAGAACAATTAACGTTTGCGCAAATGTCACTAATTAACTATTAAGCTGAAATTTCACTCAGATGGAGAGATATATGCATGCTCGTATGTGTGCATGTGCATGCATTTCATCGATAAATTACAGACAGAGCAAATAATGAGCGCAGCGCATCGAAACTGACAGCAAAGAGATGACAACTCTGAGGGGGAATCGAGACCATCAATTGATTAACGACAAAGGGCTTTCTCATTCGGAAATGACATGCCCAAATGTACAGCAATCAAGCGAAGGGAGGGGCCATAAAATACAGTTGCTAAAGGAGTTCTCACAATATTGTGGTATCGTTTAGGAAGTTATGTTTGTGTTGCATTTTGAATGGATTTCACACAATCTATTTCTGTAGGTATTATTTGAATTTACACCGATGAGTAGATGCCGTTTAGTCTTGCAGTCCCAGATGCATCCATCCATCAATTCATAGCCAAATAGTCCACAGATCATTGCACAATGGCATTTTAAATATGTAATTCAAGTGAACAAAGCCATTGCCAGTGGGAATATTTCCGTTGCAGCAGTCACTCAGGTGCCATCGCACCCCATTACCTGCCAGTCAGTCAAATCTCAGTGTTCCTGCATAGTGGTGCAGCAATTTAGAAGTTTATTACAGTTCAACTATATGCCAAAAATATTCCCACACACAAAACCACCAACACCCAAAAGGAGAAGCCTGTTCTGTTGCAACTTGCATTGATTTCCACGCAGACACTTCCTCGCCTCCGGCTCTTCGGCTTCTCAGCTATTCTCCATTTCTTTACCGGCTCCCTCACAGTCAAAGACACAATCAAGTCGTCTGAACTTGGTATTGCCATTCGTTGACTGACTTCCGCTCTATTTGCTGCGACAAAGTAATAGTAAAATTTCATACTTCCGCAAAATCTTTGTTATCCCCACTCACACATACACCAGAGGGTGTCTTTGGTGGCTGCCATGGCCATGCCCACATTCTGGTGCCACCGACCGCCCTCTGGCTTCTGTCGCTTGTCGCATATTTCGTGCTCGCTCAATTATACGCTAAAATGAAGCTGGTTTTCAAGTCGCGCCCCGAGGCCAACGTCAGTCCAGTTGAGCCCTACCAGTCCTAGTCCCAGTCTCAATCCCAGTCTCTGTCCCTGTCCCTTTCCCTGGCCCCTCGCTGGCATTCCTGCGCAGCCCTTACCCAAGCGATTTAACTGTTTGGTTTTGTTGGCATTTCATTTAAGCGCAGCAGCAGCATATTTTGTTGCCATTGTTTGCAATGCGTCCGCATCCGCATTCAGTTCCGCTTCCCCAGGGTGCCCAATTGCCTCCTTCTCACTACTTCCGCTGTCTTCCTCTGTTTCGCTGCTTGTTGCAGCTTATTTGGGGCAGCTTTAGCACGAATGTAAATCAGTTATTGATAGTCGAAATAATGAACGATTTCATTTGCATAGTTGGGGTTTCAGTTTCTGTTTCCGTCGCAGGTTTGCTTGAGAGCTGACTAATAGCTAATAGATAACTAAAAATAACTGCCAGCCTGATTACGAAAATCATTTGGTAAAGTTGGATAAATTTTTCTTCAATTTATGTAATAAATTGTATAGTGTGTAGATATTCTTCCTCATCTTAACTTTAAATACTAAATCCGTAGCGACAACTGCAACTGCATCTGCATTTGCTTACCGAAAGAAATGTGTCAGCCCCGACACGGCATGTGTGTATATGTACCTACATAAAAACGGCGAGCAACTACATATCAGACCCGCTCCCGTGCAGCGAAAGTGTGCAAAATGTTGCGCCAAAAGTGTGAGAAACAAAAAACAGACCAAAGCACCATATGATGTACAGTTCGTGGCTCCTTGGTACAAAATAAGGAACAAAAACGGGAAAACCTTTGACAGGTGGTTGAGTGGCGGAGAGCGGGAGGGGGCTGGGCTGGGCTTGACATTGACTATAATATGCCAAACACAAGCCAAAGCTAAAAACCTCGCTTCGACCATTGCTTATGCACGAAACGAAATGGGGAAAAAAAAACATGTTGCATATTCCAGAGGCGACTGTGCTAGGGTATGTGAGTTCATGTGTATGTGTGAGCTGCAGAGCAAAGAGAAAAACTTTAACTACTTTTTCAATTGTTTGTAAAATGCAAATGCGACACCGCCCCCTTCTACGCCGACTGTGTCTGTGTCTGCCCTGCCCTGCCCTGGCTTTCGCCTTGTTGGTCATATGCGTTATGCATACAATATTCTACTCTTTTTTGCCTCTTTTGTCCGAACGCCAAGACATGAAGATATGATAACGCTTCTAAGCCATTCGAATGGCATTGTAAGTTACTCAAGTGCGAGTGCGGGTGCGGGTGTCCGTGCTGGCCAGATTTGCTCAGGGCTTATTCAATTAGAAATTTATTAGCAAACCGCCTTCCATTCGGTTTCTGGTAATGTATCTCTGCGTGCACAGTGATTACATTTTGTAGGTGTTTGTACTTTAGCTATAGTCTAGCTATGTATGAAGTTATTTTTATGTTTTAATAATATTTTTCAATAATAATAAAGATTTCACTGATACGATTCAGATAATAACACGAACGCTTCGCTCGTAATTTATTCATTGTTTGCATACCAGTCTATAAAACGCAACAATATTTTTCCAATTAATGTTGAAAAGAAATTTCACATGACCCTTGACCCCCCTGTGTTAATAATTTATTTAAATTTGAATTATCTTTTTTTTATACCAGCAGTTTTTGCGACTAAAAAACTAAAGGTGCGGAGGACTTTAAAGCCTGTTTAGTGGATTAAATAATTGTGCCAGAAGGATGCTATTCTTTGCACTCAAATGCAAATAAACCAACGAAAGAAATGCTTCCTAAATAAGGAAGACACCCAGACATGATGGCTCATCATTGAAGCCGGCTCCCCGACAGCAAACATCAATCAGGCCGAGGCCGAGGCCCAGGCCGAGCCATTGAGCCGCCAATCGCCTTGCGCACACAAGTAGTAGCAACACAAGTTGCCAATTGGCACACAGATACACGCAAAGATACTTACATACTTATATGCAGGAGGATACATCCAACATTCAGTAGTTCCATTTTGGAAAGGCCAATTATGGCTGCTTTGAACATCAATCAGCGGCCACAGTGGCAGACGCCAAACGATTGACCCCAAAGACGCAGACATCGACGATTCAGTTGGCCTCGAACTAATAAACCAAAGACTCAAGGACTCGAGGGTCCTGGCAGCCAGTATTTGAAGGGGTGTATCTGTGTCTGTGCTTCTCTCCGTGTGCGTGTGTGTGTGTGTTTGCAAATTTTTGACAGCTGCCAAACAAACGTTGCACATTAACGGCAATTGCTTTTAAATTGATTGATTTGCCTAGCCGAGGCGATAAGCGGCCTCCGAAGAGCGGCCCTCACCCCTGGCTCGTGTTTGTGAGTGGGTGTGCGAGTGCATAAGCAAACATGAACAGGTCGTGCAGGACGTGCAGTCCTGCCACTGACAGAGCCTCTTGATTGCATCCCGCCCACCGCAATCCCCAGCACCACTTCACTCAAGCAGCCGCCGCGTCCGTCTAGCTTTTGGCAAACAAAATATGATTGCCTGCAATTAGGCACAGCGATTTTGGCAGCCTTCAAAATCGGTCTCACCTCTCGGCCACCCCCGCCCCTGCGTGGGTTGCATCGACAGGCACTGGCACTGGCACTGGCTGGCTGTCGCATATAAAAAGAAATTTTCCAAAATTTTCAAAAATGACCTCTCAACACGCCAAAAACTAATTACACACACGGCCTACGGGTGCATTTTCATCTGGCAATGAGGAGCGGCGGGGCGGCTGTTTGATGGTAGGTGGTTCCGGCAAATGTCAAAAGGTCCTACATAAAACAGTACCAGAACCGTTCCAGGGTACCTGTGTCCACAGGCTACGTCGGAACAAATAAAGCGATTTATACTTCTATGCAAGTCTCCGAGATCCAACACGAGCGGCATCTCGTGTGGCATTCAGTCTTAAATCGACGGCCACTTTCCATTTTGTGTGAACGCACTTTTAATCAACAAACTGTTGAGGCAGCAGCATTGGCCCCTGCAACGGTATCAGCAGATGCACACGCCTACCAGGGCCACGCCCACTGGGGCCAACACAATGCAGTTGGGCACCCAGAACTGGCAATTTTGCCAGATCGGCAGTTTTGCGAGCAATCAATTTCGATGCAAATGCACTTGTACTTGACGACTCCATGAATGAGGCGAGACTCTGAGGCCGACTCCACGTGGCGTATAAGCGATGTTGAATAAGCTGGGGACAACAGAAGACAACACGCATCATCACTTACTTCTACTTTTCCTTCTCGTACTTAAAGCACTTCATTTAGTCTCCCTTCAAAGGAGGCTACTGCCTTTGTAGGAGTTAAGCTGTTAACCAGCATCATCATCCTGCAATAAAGTATTTTTTTAAAATGGTTTCTTTCAACTTCCAACACCTTCCTGAACGGGTTACTTACCAGACGGCTGGAATGTTGTATGCCACCATCAATTAAAATATTTTATAAGCCTATTATTGAACAACAAAAACTGTAAAAATAAAAAGGGAAAAATTAATTTCACTCTTATTTATTTTCAATTGTTTGTTGCTTTGCCGACAAAATATGGCCGCGACCAGGGTCCATGTGTGTGAATTGCATTAAACTTATGCGCATTAATTTCATGCCTCGTCCCGTCGGGATGGACCGCATGACCGATGACTGGCACTGGTCTCTACTGGCATATAAAATGCGTTTTAACTTAATTTTTATTGTTGTCGTGATTTTCCCACTCTCTCAGCATCATCAACCCCATTCTCATCGCCACCATCATCCGTGCCGCGGCATGTGTGGATTGCATTTTTATTTTAATTAAAAAGTCTCCGTCACAAAGCGAATCGGTCGAGTCCATCCACCATCAATTCAAGTGGCCATCGTCCGATGCCAAATGTATTTATGGCTTCATTTTGTTTGCTTGTTTGAGACTCTGGTCTGCAGTCCACTGCGAAAGTTTCCCGCCAACCCACATATTTGTGGATTAAAGAGGCTTTAGTTATAAATGCGATAAAAAAATATATTTTTTTGTTGCCTCACCGATTATCGCTCAAGCCATCGTAGTATCACTTGATTGAATTGAATTGATTAAATTCTTAATTAAATGCAGCCGGTCTCCTGTGGAGTCGCCGCACTTTCCCTTTCCGCTCACTCATTAAGCAGATGACTGTAACAACGTCTCCATACCCTATAAAGACATTTAAGTGATTAAATGGGATACAAAACGTTTTTTTCTATTATGAAAATATGTGCATGCATGGAATATATCGGGAACATTATAGATTTTTAAGTACCTAAACCACATCATAATTTTGATTACTAATTTATTGGCCAAAACAATATGTTTTAAATTAATTGAGTGCATTCAAATGAACTTTGACTCAACTGTTATTTTAGTGCACTAAATTTAAACTGCTTTCTTCTCTGCTGTTAAATATTCTGTAGCACTCAATATTCATGTGCTCTTAAAATAAAAGACTCCGTTTCTCTTAGCACTAATGAAGAGCACGAATTTCAGCTCAAACTCAAGCTATTCTCTTGAGCTGAAATAATGTACTCCGAGCGAAACTCACTTAGAAGCTCAGCACACTCAGCACACTATTTTCCATAGCATACATTTCAGCGCCAGGTTGCAAATATTGCAACACCGACATGTGGCATGTATTGAGAAATTATTGCACACACAGGGAAAATCACACGCTCACGCCCACATGCACGCATGAATGCAGGTGAATAAAAAATGGTAGCAATTTGCAATGATTTATGATTTTGATAAATTTTCTTCAGGTGACTTTATTATTTTTCCTAATAATGATCTATGGCCCTGTGCGCAGGCAGCGCAAAAAGGGAACATGTGAATTTCAGTATTATAAAAGAAAGGTAAAAGAGAGAGATTGAAGCAAATTCATGCTATTGGGGATAAATTGAGCAAACAAACCACAACAAAGCCGAAATTGTACACAATTGAAAATTTATCATCATGGTGACAGAATTGAATGGCATAGTCAATTCAAATGAAAAATGAATTATACCTACTATTTATTTTTTAAAGACCTTCTGTTAATGTTTATAATATTTAATGGACTTCAAACTGTGAAATATCGCAACTACAGGCTCGTGACTACGTCTTCATTCATTAACCTCGAAACTAGATCTCCTAAAAAATAGTTCAATCTGAAATTTCCACCATGTAAATGTAATTCATCAAAATGTTTCAGAGTGATACAGAAAGTTATCAATTTGGCCTATATCAAAAAATACAAACAGAGAAAAAAAATATTTGTGGCAAGGACGTTGTCGACATCCCCGCCATCATATCATGAATTTCACACATTGCATAAACAACAAATTGGTTGAAATAATAAATGCATTTTCATGTAAGTGCCGTATCTGCTCCGGCCGCTCTTCACTGACTAACATTCTGCCAAAAATATCAAAACTTTATTGAAGCAAAAAGTTTGGCATGTCAGCAAAAAATGTTCGAGGGCAAATAACAACAACAATTGCAACATCCGCAGGAGCAGCAGCAACAACAGCAGCACTAAAACGCATAAATAATGAAACATTTGCACTGCAACCCAGAAGCAACAACCCACAGTAGGCACAAGAAAAACCAAACCAGATTCGCTGACCTAAACTTTAAGCACTCTTGCAAATGCATCGCTCTAATGGCGGCAGCATATGAATATGAATCATAGCAGGCATAGCTGTCCGGCATTTTGTATGCACATCGACACATCGTCCATCTTCACATACATACCTAAATATATGATATAGTGAATACTTTGTTACCACAAAGATTTGTGTTTCAAACGATCGCGATCGTTCATGACGGTTCCTGTGAATATATGTGTGTATGTAGAGTGTGCAGGAAAACAGGATGTGTGAAAGGGTTATAGAGTCGTTTTTTTTACTTTCAAAACGAGCCCTAGTGGCCTAATGGAGAAGGCGCCGGCCTCCTAAGCCGGAGATTGTGGGTTCAAGTCCCACCTGGGGTTTTAAGTAAAATATATTTTTTGTTTCGTGGTTTTAGCTATTTGATTTTTATGGCCGGTTGTCAGGGAGTACAGAATTAAAATGGATTTGCTCATATTACTTAAAAATACCCTGCACACATGAATGCTCAGATAATTTATTTTAATCAAATGAAGGCAACGACACGAAGGCCGATTTTACGACCGATCTGACCGTATCCCTATGCAATAGATATATATGCATATAGCGTATGGAGTCGGCCAAAGTCCCAATACTCTGCAATGGTAAAAAAAACACTAAAACTAACTTAACTTGCATAGTCAGAACAACAAATCACTTCACAAAAAAACAAAAAAACTGCGAAACAAAGCGACAAAAAAATGCCGCAGAAACTCACAAAAACATAACAAAAACCGAGCAGCGAGAAAATTTGATAACAATGCGCTAGCGCAGGGGCAGGGGCAGGGCAGAGGTTTTCGTGTTTGGGTTGTTCCAGCTGATGCTACCAGCACATGGAAAACGTTTCAAAATCAAATTCTGCTGTTTTAAATCAAATTAACTGCAAAACGCGTGGGCGAAGGAGGACGGCCCGCAGAGGAATAACCAAAAGTCAACAGCAAAAAAACATTTCAACGGATGACTTAGCTTGACTTTTTGATACCCGTTTCTATATTTTTGGCTTGTCTCAGTTTAAATATTAACCGACTTAGCTAATTTTGTTTATTCATAGTCCTGATTAGGTGGAATCAGCAAGCGTGGAAATATATATTTGATACGAGGTAGAAGACATAGAGGTTCCAGCAACTAAAATTCCCGGATCTCTACACAGGGAGTCTATAAAATTCGAATACCTTTTAGCTTATTTTGTGTGTGTGTTTCTTTTTCAGGAATGTTGTGCCAGCGCTTTGAGCCAAGGTCTGCCATGGGAATAATTAAAAAACGCACCGCCAGAGAATGATAGAACGGGACGGACAAGGGAATTCCAGCGCATAGCCCAATGATTCAACGATGGCGTGGTGCCAGGGCCAGAACCAGGACGAGAACCTTAACCCAAACTCGAACCCCGACCAGTCACCAGGACATTTGGCATGTCAACATAATTGCCTCGAATTAACTTTTTGTTTTTGCTTCCCAAAGCCCGTATATTGTACGTATACCAGCGACAACGTTTCTGGAACTGCTGCCCACTCAACTGGATGTGTGTTCCGTTGCTGTTTTTGTTTTTGTTTTGTTTGTGCGAGCTGGAGCTGGACGACAGTTTTACATGCGCAAAATAATTTGGCTCTGACAAAAGTTTGATCACATTTTTTGGCCAGCCCTTGTTCGACTCTCTCGGTCCTGCCCTGCTGTGTGTTGCCCTTTGTGCGTTGATTTATGCTGCAAAATTAAATGCCAGCACCACAGTTGTTGGCGTTTGCTAATTTAATTAGCGGCTTTCGTGTGTCTCCCTTTTGCAAATAGTTGGAAAGCGGTATTTGGCCGGCTACAGTCGAGATGCCAGTGCAATGTTTTCCCCGACAAATAAGCTCTTCATTTTGGCTAGTGGCACGTCGGATGCCAAAATATTTGTGGTGCGCATGGGTGACGGACTCAAAAGAGGGCCAGATTGTTGCAGAGAATATAGAATCGGATGTCTCCGTGCAGGACCCACATATATTGCGTATGTGTATCGTTCTGTCCATTGAGTACTCGCATTGTTAATGAATTCCATTTCTTATTATCCATTCACTGTCTTACGTTTGACATTATCGATTGGCTTTCCTCTCTGTGAGCGCAACTTTCCATTTTGTGCTCTTTAATGAACGAATTTCGGTTCGCAGCCATTTCCAGAAATTCATTTATTGGTCAGTTTTTTTTAATAAAGCCCCGTGCATACACAATGCCAGTACGAGTATGCACATGTATGTAGAGTCCTATCATGCGTCCAACAGACACGACACAGACCCAACGACAGAGACAGAGACAGCGCCAACGACAACGACAACGACGGCGATGGCGACGAAGAGGACGGCTCAGCTGCCCGGACCCGTGTGCTGATTAAAACTGATTTATTGCTTTAAATGCAATTTACATAAAAATCAGACAGTAAGTTTGGCCTGAAAGTGTGGGGAAATGGGGAAAAACGGAACGCTTTTGAATACGTAACTTGTAAATATTGCGCAAGTGAGTGAAAATGTTGTAAACCAATCCAAATATGAACTCATGAAGTACAGGCTAGGCAGGACTTTTACCCAAAAATATAATCCAAAAAGATTCGAAAGGGATAATGAGATTTTCTCAGTTTTAGGGGAATAAATTACATCTAAATATATTGACCTTTCGAAGGACTCTTATAAGATGCCAAATTGATCCTATTGGATGACCACATTGCACAGGAAACTACTCGGGCTCACTAACTTTGGCAACTGGATTATAGTGATGCGTTGCATTTAATTGCATAAATTACTTCGATTCCAAATTTTGTAGCCCTTGGATGGCGCTGCGCAATTTTCGGATGCCGCAGAGGGAGCCGAAACAGAAAAAAAAAAGTGATGGCTTCTGCGGCTGGCCGCATATGTGGGCCAACTTAGTGGCAATAAGTTAAATTAGCATAAACTTAATTAGCATAAGAGTGTTGGGCCAACAGGGAGCTAGATAGAGACCAGGTGGGTGGGCGGTTGGTTTGTGTTGCAGCGTGGCTGCGGCAGATACAGACGCTCTCTGGTGCACCCACCAACCCCACACCCCCTTTGCATATTTCACAGCAAATCCGCAGCGCATTAAAAGAAAATACGTGGCGGGCAAAAAAGTGGAAAATAAAATGCACAGCTAAACAATGGCAGCGCGCTTTCCCAGTTCCCAGTTCCCAGCTCCCAGTTACGAGTTGCGAGTCTGGGGATTGTGCCAATGAAGTAACGACCCGACCGCACACACTCTGCTTTAGCGATGTGGGGGGATGGAGCATGGGGATGTGGCTTGGATGTGGATGGGCTGAGGGTACGCTAAGTGACTGCTGTTACACATTTAGCCGAGGCTGATGGGATTGCCGGGTGATATGGAGACACAGATACAGCTAAAGCTACAGCTACAGATACGGATACAGGTACAGGTACAGCCGCAGTTAGAGGCGAGCATGCCATGGACGCTGCTGGCACTTTCATACGAACAAATGTACACGACTTGCTCTCCTACCTGGCGCTTGATCCCCAGAGCGAACAACGCGACAAGATAAAAGCTGCCATACTAAATCTGCTGTATGTGCGCCCAGGGACGCGCCGGACCAGCTCAGCCAAGCATCCGCTGCAGTTCCCCGGCTGTTCCTTTGGCTCGGGCAACGCTGCGTATGAGCAATGCTCGGTGTGCATCCGCCTGGATTCGGCGACTGGCCCTGCCCTGGCATATGCAAAATAATGCGCACACTATTTTTATGCTCGCTGGATTCACTTAGTCCAAGTGAATCTCACAGAAATTATACGTACAAGTATATCTGAATGGGAAGGCGCATTTCGTTCTGATTTGTTCCGACAAATTAGTATTTATGATAGCTGGAAAGTAGATTGAGGAATAGGGTGGGAAGGGATGGGATGTGGGTACTTGGGATAATGCGCAAATAATTGCACACCTTTGGATTGCACGGCTTGAGCCGCAATAAATCATCGACCGTATCTGATTCGGATGCATATTCCATACACACAGCAATTCCAATAAATTGCACGAAATGCGAAGGGCCAGCATTAATGCAACCATTATTTAACAATTTTTGTTTCACTTTTTATCTGCGGCAGGGGCAGGCCTGAAGAGGCCAAAGTTAATTTCAGAGAACACTTTACGTGGTGCAATTTGGAAAGTCAGTTGCATTCAGACCCCGGGCCGGACCGCACCGGACCAGCAACACATTTGGTAAGCAATAAATTGACCAAGCAGCCAACGCCATCATCTACTTTAAAAGCATTTGTTGCCCCACCCAATCCGGGCACTCCACCTCCAGCCACCGTTCGTGCCACTGGCAGAGATCCACCCGGGATGGCCATGGCCCCTCCTATCCCTATCCCCATCCCAACCATTTGGCAGCCCGCAACACTCGAAGCGGCGACGACGCTAAAAAGATACCGGAAATGTTACAGGAAACAAAATGACTTAATGGCCGCGATTGCCACGGCATGGAATCGTTTCAGACATCGCCGTCTGGTCCTCTGGTCCTTGCTCGTTGCTCCTTGGTCCATGGTCCATGGCCTGCTGGCCGTGCTGGCCATTCATTGCAGTTGCCGAGGTCAGCATAAAAGCATAATGGAAAGGTTATCGCCGCTATGGCATGACTGCTATGCTCTTTCACAGATCGAAATATTAAATATGCACATCATTTATATTCTTATTGAGAGAGAGTTGTTGCCAGAAAAGAGTTTCCATTAGATGCTGTTTTAATTTCAATATTTGATTAAGCCCATGCCAAAGCAGGTGAGGAATTCAATGTGCCTCATGGGCCAGGATCTATAAAAGTCCTACCGTTCAATGAAGCGCAGGCAGCCGCCTTTGAATGAAACCGATGATGAGCCACCAAATGAGCAAGTTACTGGCTCCGGCTGTCCCTCGCATACCCAGCCACCGCTCAACCACGTAGACGTAATTGCACTGGCCACATAATTATCATAAGCTACACTGGGCTGCATAATATGGAAACGATTTTGAGGTTTGAATTTCTTTTGTGCCCAAACATATTTCTAATTAAATTAATTAAGCGAAGCGAGAATGTGGCAAGTATGCCAGCCAATTAGTGGAAAATGCAAAATTAAATGTCTGCTTTGGCTGTCTGCACAGAGTGCGAGGAGGTAGACAGACCAGACAGAGAGTGCTGTGGGTGGCAGGGGCAGGGGCAGGGACAAGGCAGGACCATCCGGCACAGTCGACTTATGGTCGGTGCTGCTGCTGCTGCTGCTGGTGCTGGTGCTGCCCCACGTTTGTCGTTCCTTGTCCACTCGCAGAGCGGAGCTCTTTGTTGGCCTCCTCCGCTCCGGCAATAATTGCGTTTAGACATGTAAGCTTTTGTTGTACCGTTATGCGTGTGTGTGTGTGTATGGGTATCCGTGTGTGCCAGCGTATCTGTGTGACAAAGTTAATGACAGCATAATTAAACAAAACTAACAGCAGACTAATAAAATGTACATATATACTGCATGTCGCTCAAGGCCTTGCCACCTCTCTCGCTCTCGCTCTATCTTTGGATCTCTCTCTCTCTCACTCTGCTTCTTAAACGTTCTTCGTCTGTGTGTCGACGTTTGTCAAGCGACAATTAAAGTCATAATAAAAGCAGACAATCATTATACCTGTCCTTCTCCACCTACCCCAAAAGGCCACCTTCCTCTCCCTCTCCCACTCTCCTTCGCCCACTCTGCTTTCGCTTAGTTATGCATAAAGTTCAGCACAAAAGGGTATAACCCGAGCGTAAACATGACGTTGACGGTCGCCCCCGCGTCGTTCCCTTTGTTTTGCAGGCATATAAATTTCAAAATTAAAGCAAAGTTCAACCTTTGCCTTTGTCACCGAAGGATATGTGGGTGTGTGTGTGTGTGTGTGTGTGTGTGTGTGTTGATACATAAAGGAATGTGTGCCGAACCCGCATCAAAGCAAATGGTCAGCTCGGAATTCGCATTATCGAACAATTTTCTTATTCAATTACAAAATTACAGCAATTGAAATTAGTCCATACGATTATTGTGGATCTCAAATGTGTCCCATATATACACATACGAAAGAATCACTCAAAAACTCCATGCATACACTCATCTTTACATATCTCATTTGATATGATATATATGCGTTATATCATTTGCCAACCCGCATGCACTTTCCCGCGTTGAACTCCAAAACGTCGGCATGGGCAAGCAGCTGCCCAAATATTAACTAACTAAATATTAATAAACTAATTAAATAGCTGTAATCTTTAATCCAATATTGAATCAGTAGAGACGGCAATCCCATTGACCAAATGGTATAAAATGTCGGAGAACTGTCGGTAAGAGAGTTTCATTTGGTCAACAGTCGATCGAGAAGATGCATTTGAACAAGACAACGCTACTCTTGCTAGTGCTAACCGTCAGCGCTGGATGTGTTCTGGCCAAGCCGGAGCCAAACCTCCTTGAGGGGCTGTGGGACCGATTGGGGAATGCGAGCCAGCACCTCGTCGACGGTATCATTGGTGCCGGGAAGAACGGATCGGCCATTGCTGAGGACTTATTGGATGGCCTGAAGAACTCCACCAGTCAGCTCGCCCAGGATGCTGCCAATTTTGGAGAACAGCTCGCCCAAGCTCTCCACAAGGCTGTTGCCGATGCACTCTCAGACTTCTCCTCGAACGTGCAGGCCGCGCTGCAGAATCTGCTTGGTGTTATAGGGAAGGTGTCTGACCGAGTTAAACGCAACGCCCTACAAGAGGCCCTAAAAACTCTCGAGAGAATCAATGCCACGGCCGTGGAACTGGAGGCCTCAATTGCCGAAATTAACGAGCAGCTGGAAGAGCACAGGCAGAAGTATGCCGGAGAAATCAAGGAGCAGTGGAACGACTGGGCAGCCGAACAGCTGGAGCACGTCGAGGAGCAGACCAACGGTACAGGCAACGCCGAGGCCGAGGAAATCATCGACGAGCTTCAGAATCGCTATTCGAGCTATCTGCACGGCTGCCTGGAGGAGTTGCAGGCTCGCCAGGGCCTGTACCAGCAGAAGGTCCACGAAACCATCACCCAGTTCCAAAACGCCACCAACGATCTGGTTGGACAAATCAATAACTGCCTGAAGCGCACTTCGGGAAGCCTGTCATGCCGCAGGGGCATCAATAAGGCCATCGGTCAGCTGAGGGATGCACCTGGAGCACTACTCAGCCTGAAGCTGCAGGGCTTGCAACTACTGGGCGTGGGTCTCGATGCCAGTAGCTGTGTGGGCCAGACCGTGGCCGAATTTGCTCAAGAAAAACCTAATGTGGAGAGCCAGCTGCAGGAGATCATTGAGCGCTATCGGGAATCTTCCTCCAATAAGAGCTCTTCTTCCGACGAGGATTCTTCTTCCGAAGGTAGCTCGTCCACCGAAGATGACACTTCCCATACATAACTTCGTGTAAATATTACCTGGTGTGGGGTATATGCTGCAGAATAATAAAAATCACTTTCAATGCAACACATTTTGCTTAACTATTTTCCCACATTTAAAGCAGAAGCTTTAAAAGAACAGGCAAAAGAACGATCAAAAGACAAGTCTCACACCTGCAGCTAAACGTAAGAATTTACGATGGTATGGCAGTGTCAGCTGGCGATTAACTTCATCAAGGGATCCACACACTTTTTTGTGGTCTGCTTACGCATTCAATTTACTTGCAATTATGATGTCATTGGACATTGCCACCGCCTTGCCACTGAACACGAAATGTGCAATTTTTGCGCTGACCCAAGCGCAACGTGCATCGCCTTTTTAAGTGCAAATTCAGTGACGCCATTGAACCAGGAGTCAGGCAGTGCGGCGGTGCGGCGGTGGGCGATAGTGGTCGATGGTCGGGAGTCAAGAGTCAGGAGTCAGCTCGGCCATTTCGCCAATCGCGACCATTAAGTCATTTTGTTTCCTGTTACATTTCCGGTATCTTTTTAGCATCGTCGCCGCTTGAACCTGCCTGGGGGCTTTTTGGGCTCTACTGGAGTATGGCTGTGTGTATTGGTTGGCTCATAATGCACTTAATTTTCAACTTATTTATTTAATTATTTTCTTATCAATATTTGCAAATGCGACTGTGTTGCCACGTGTCTTCATTGTGTTGTGCCTACAGCTCCAGCTTCGTATATTGTTACTATCTGATTATAAAATGTGTTTACTGATTGACCAGGCGACGACAATATTGAATCAAGTCAAATAATTCTCATAATACATTTAACTATACAAGAAGCAAATTGAAACAGTTGTTGTGGACGCATAAAAGCGGAAAATGCACTCAACTCAATTCAGATAGATGTATACACTCCGAGCATGTCTCCTTTTTATAGTTTAATTGCAGAATGAATTTTTAGGTTCCCCTTAAAGTAATTTTCGACTTTCAGATATACTCCTATTATTCCTCCTTTTTATAGTTAAATGTTTCGAATGAATTTTTTGTCGTTGCTATATCTATAACATATCTATATAACAGCGTAAAAGCGCTGAACCTGTATCAAGTATCGTGTTCATAAACTTTTAGCTACAAAATAACTGTTCTAACAGTGACTCTGCTCATATTTGCTATAAAATACTGGGGACTTAGTGCAAGAAATAGCCACCGAGGCGCCACTACTGTTATACATCAGCCATAATAATGTCCTTTAGTTGAGCTGGAGTATTTATTTGTATTGCGTATACGTAACTTCCCCTTTGGGACAAACTCAGATTGCCTTGTTGTATTTCTGTTTATTTACTTTATGGTAATCGAATACATAGTGGGGTTTTTTATTTATTTACTTAACAACTAGATACACTGTATTATTTATAATTAGTTGTGGAATTCGTTCATTTAGTATCTTATACTCATAGATGTCACTGCGCGCCTAAGCCAAACAAACCGAGGTGTACCATAAAGTTCGAAGCATTGAAAATTCGTTTCAGTTGTGTAGTTTGCCTTACCTAATTTGATTATGTGTAGCACTAGACTAGGGATTAGCAAAAGTGGCCTAAACTATCATCAACCCATCGACTCAGAGTCTATGCGCTTAGCTTAGCTCAGGGGAAATATCCCCCAATTCGGCTTGCAACTAAAATGCCTTCCTACTCGTACAACTAGCAGTTCATAGGGAGTATATATTTTGTTCATACTCATATCTATATCTAAGTATAAGTATTTTTGTGCACTAGTACTCGTTTGACACGAATTTATGATTAAGATCTTATGTATTTCTCTTTAGGAATTTTCTGAATTTAGCATAGGAATAATTTTGCATTAGTAGTACCAAAATCACCAAAAATATCTCACCAAAGTATTAGACAACACAAAGTCTCATTGTTATTTGTTGTTTGTTGTTTGTTGATTTTCGTTTCATAAGTTGCAAGTTGTTCATTGTGCCCAGAGTAATGAAACATGGGGATGGGATTTTCCAAATACAATAAATAAATATACCGAGTTGGAGTTGCTTCTAATATCTTGTCTATCCGTAATACAACCAAATGAAATTTATCTTAGTGCTTACCAATTAGTTCTCAGTATATGTGGAATGGAGTCTTCTATCAAGCTTCTTCGTAAAATAAAGCTTACATCAAATTGTACGATTCATTGTACGTATCGGGACAGGTGGTGTGTATGTATGCACGGGGTATGTTGTATATATCTATCTATATATAACTTCCACCTTTAAAGCCATTGCTTTGGTTCAACTTAATTCTGAGGCGGATTTCCTTTTCTTTTAAAGGTGAGCAAAACATCTTTAAGAAGGGGGTCGATGTCGATTGCGTAATTGAGCATGTTGGCAATGGATAAATGTAGTCGAACAACCGCACTGAAGCACAACCAAAACGGACTCCCCGACTCCACCCATTGGCACAGAAACGAAAGCACAGACTGCGGTTAAATGTTGCCAGTGCAGTCACTCACTCATTGATACTCCACCCTGGCCACGGGCAACCCAAAATCGTTGACTTCGAACACGATCAGCTTTCGTTTCTTGCGCACATTGGACGACTGCTGATGCGGTTGCTTCGGGGGTGCCGCTGCCGTGGTCCCTGTTGTGCTGCTCGTCGAGATTGGCACTGGCTCTGGGATCGGTTTCTCTTTCCTCACTTCCGGTCTCTTCGTTGTCGTTGTTGTTGTCGTCGTCCTTTTGGTCGTTGTAGTCGTTGTGGTTCTGGTTGTGGATCCCGCGGGCTGGGCCTTGCTTGGCTTCGTTGTTGCACTCACTTGAGTCCGGGCCTGATGCAGTAACTTTGGCTTCTCGTTTGGCTGCATCTCGGGCTGTGCATCGGCCTCTTTGGGTCTGGGCTGTGGCATCGTTGGCAGGGCAGGCAGATTGCACCGCTGACGCAGATGGCGGTACACGGTGTCCACACGCTGCACCAGGCGGTTCACATACTTGGAGGTCGTACGATCTACCACCGATGGGGCTTTAATGCAGTCATTGCCACCGAACTCGCACACCTTCAATTAAAGCGAAGATCATACCGATTTTTAAATCAAATGGGGAAAAATATACTCATTCGATTGAACTTACACGATAATGCTGCAGAATGGCCTCCCTGGGCGGCACATTGAGGGATACCTGGCCTGGTGAGAACTCCCACACAAAATGATTGCCCGCCTCGACCACGGCCTCTGGCTTGCAGATGTACTTGGAGCGTTGCTTTTGTGGATGCAGCTTGAAGCGCCTGTGAAACAAACACAAATTAACGCAGCTCTGCTTCTTCGTACTTCTCAGGGGATTACTAACCTGCGCGTCTTGCGTTGGGTTACCAGCGATGCCCGTACATTGGCGAGCTGTTCGTTGCCTCCCACTATTCCGGAACTGGCCATCGCATCGTCCGGGAACTGAAGGTAGTAGAAGGCATTTTGGAAGGAATAAGCTCCGGTGTTGTGGTTGCGAAAGCGTTGATTCAGGGAGCTGAAACGAATCGGGAACAGAGATGAGAACAGACGACGACATTCATTTGGGTGGGTGCCAACTCACCCAATGAGCTCGTTGAGGGTGTCCGAGTAGCGCGGCACAATAAACTCATCCAGATCCACGAGAGCCAGGTACTTGTATCGGTACATGGTACGGTAGAGGCAGTCGTTGAGGGCCGCGAACAGGCCTTCGGTGCGGATCTCCTTCTGACTGCGCATGCGCAGATTCCACGGCAGAATGCTGACCGTGGGCCGTTGGTAGTGCAGCGATTTGAACACTTTTGGCGTGGCATTGTTCGCCAGGCTCACCGGCTCCATATCGAAGGCGGTCAGGTTGCCAGGCACCAGGCCCTGCTGATAGCTCTGCAATACGCAGGAGGCATGCGGTCCCAGAGTGTGATTGTAGAAGGTGAAGTGCGAGACTCCGAGCAGGGCGTAGAACTCCAGGTACTCCATCAGATACAGCGCCTTGTCGTAGTTAAAATGGAAAGGCTTCACGCAGACGGCTATGCGGTCGGGTATATTATCGCCGCTGGGCGGCGCGCGCGGCGGCACATTTCCCCTTTTGCTGTCGCCAGAGCCGCTCGCATTACGCTGATGCGGTGAAAAGTCCTGATCCTGGTCCGTGTTGCGAAGAGTAAGCAGATTGCCGGGCGGCGCCCGAAGCCGGGACACGACGCTCACATACCGTGGTGCATCCTGGGGTGGGGTTCGCACCGGGCAGAGGATGAAGCAGGCGCTGTACTTCAGGTTCCAGTTCTCACGTATGATCTGCAAGTCAATGTTTCAATGCCAAATAAATTCAGACTTTTCATAAAGTAAAAAAACCTGTTTTAGAGGGTTTCTGCTAAGATTTAAAATTAATTTCAGCCTCTTTGCTCGCTTCTTCGAGTTGCCAGGCGCCCTGTATTAAAGGAAATGTCTTGGACTCACCTTGACGCGGGCCATCACTGTGGCTGAGGTATATTTGGCACGGGATGCGGATGCCCCTGGCTCAGTGCCGTTGGTGGGGGGCGGACCGAACCAGAATCGGCACCAGACACGTTCTGGACCACGTGTCTTGGTGGCACCCACAATGCGCACCAGACGTGCTCCCTCGCGCCGATCAAAGTAGGCGGAGTATACAAAGAACTTGAAGCGGGTGCCGTTGACAATTTGCCAGGCACCATCGCTGGGCGCCGTGCCAAATGGAAAGTGGGGCAGCGTCTCCTCCACCTTGTCGGGCAGCATCTGGCCCCAGGGTATAAGCGGGACATTCACACCAAATGCACCCACTCCAGTGCCGCCGCCAGGTCCAGGTCCAGGTCCATGTCCAGCTGCAGCTCCAGCTCTGGCTCCATTAAGCAGCATGCCGGCCGAGCGTTGACCATCGGCGCCTGCGGCTTCTGTGAAATTGCAAAATGCATGAGACATGCGGCGTATACGTAATGGCCCCTTTTGTCATCTCATCTCATCTCCTTTGCAATCGAATGCTCCTCAAATCGCATTATGCTCGCTGAACGATTTCGACCGGGCCATTGTGTCAATGATTGCTTTGGGAAGGGATGCTGTGCGGATGTGGGTGCGGATGCGGATGCGGATACTTTGGCTTCTACTCACCTTGAATTTTTAGTTTATTGTCACGAAGCTGTACAAAACCTAACTTATTATCACTCAGAATGCTGTCATCCAGTAGATCGTAGTCCTCCTGCAAACGAAACAAATTCAATGGGAAACATAATTCATTTGCTTTGATGCCAAGAATGGCAAAGAACACTGCGCATTCGGCGAGAAGCACTTCGATAAGATTTCGATACGATTTTTGTGTAATTTAAATGTATGTACATGTGTATGTACATTTGAAAGTATAACAGCAGCACATTTATTCGGTTTAGGGGTGTCAATTCCATGTGAATCAACTACTGGATAAACTATTTAATAGTTCAAAAATATATTAAAACAGTAATATGTATGTAGACTGATAGACAGGTGGATAAAAGTATAGCTTAATCGCTTAATTTATTTAATTACCAAAAACATAACATTTTCTTATATACATATACACATATGTACGACATATGAGAATTGCATAGAAAAGCATCACATTTAATTGATACGTATGTACGTATGTATGTATACCTTTTCTATGCCCATTATCGCATGTACTCCCCTCTTCTGCCTCTTCCATTATGGAACATTATTGCACTCAGGCTACCTGCGTTGGGTAGAGAGAATCCATAGATAAGACATCGCGATGATATCAGCTCAGTCGCCTTTCCATAAAGTTGTGTCTTCTAGGCGACAAAATATGCGCAAATTTAAGCGCCATACCGAAGCGATTGAAGTGCTAATTGTGGCACCCATAGATTCGTATTAAAAATGCAAATCCCTTTGCCCAGCCAGCCAGCTAAAAAATATGCGCCAGAATTGGCATATTCCGGCAAAAACATCTTTTGTGTTCCCACAGCCTTCACCGCTTAACTGCCGAACAACTGCAGGCTTTGGCAGCCGGGGCAGATTTGCATAGCAAAACTTACCTTAACATTATCATAATCCGGCATCGAGTCGCCCATTCGTCCGAGCAGGCCTCCACCGCCACCGCCACCGACCTGCCGTGTGCCGCTGTGCATGCGGTCGTCGATCATGAAGACCTGCAGCGAAACGGAGACAAAGGCACAGAATATGGAATATGGAAATGTTTACTGTGGCTAAAAATTTGAATTTCAAGTTAATTTCCCCAGCTCCCCCTCACTCGCATAATGAAGCCCTGAGCTGAATATTAAATTCAAGTTAATTTTACACTTTTCCTCCCATTTGATAATATTTAAGTAAAACCATTTAAATTGCATAGCTGCATAGCAAGCAAAAAGCTCTTGGATAATAAACTACACTATAACAATGGGGTATTGGGAGATTAAAACCTTTAGTCGACTAGCAGTTAGTGGTCGGAAAAGAAACGAGTTCGTTAGCGGATAAATATTGTAAAACCCAAGAGTCCTTTACATACGAGCATATGTTATTCTAGAGCTCACTCACCTCGGTCAAGATGATCAGCCCGAAGACGGCAAAGAAGGTAATAACAATGAGGAAACTCATGCCGGATCTCTCCCTGGTGCCCCACTGCTTCTTGCCCCGCTTCATTGTGGGTGTCAGTGAGGTGCGGCCACTGTGATGATGCTGTTGATTCTGTTGCTGGCGCTGGGCTTGCTGCTGCTGCTGCTGCTGTTGCTGATGATGCTGATAGCAGGCGTGTGAGTGTCCTTGATGCCCGTAGGTTGTTTGATAATGGCCCAGCAGGGAGGCCGTGGAGCCCGAGGCGTTTACGGAGCTGGTGGAGCTGGCGGAGCTAACGGAGCCCCCCCTTGCCTGCTGCTTGTACTGAGGGGGGCTCCGGCTATTCAGCATATTATATTGGAGTGCAGGGAGCAGGGGTATTAGTTACAGCGTTCAGACAACAGTTTATTTTAGTTTGAATTTCAATTTTACGATTTTATAGATATTTATTTTCTCTGTGCACTTTATGATGGCGATAAGCGATTGAGGATTCGGTATTTATATTTATTTATTAATTTGTTTGTCATTTTATTTCATTTCCATTTAAATTTTCGTAAATGAGCTGGGAAATGATTCTCATGTGTTTAACGGATAAGCGGAGCAAAACAAAAGTCCAAAAAGAAAAGCGACAGAGAGAGAGAGAGAGGTAAATCCAGAGACAGACGGAGAGAGAGAGAGAGAGAGAGTGGTGCGCTCTCTTGGCCCTCGAACTTTTCCTCGTTGGCCAATTATAAGTGAAAAATCAATAAAAATCTGTGCAAGGCTTTGCCCGAAACGATTCAGCATGAAAGAACGGGCCACAATCCCATTTGATTATTGTAATTACGCTATTGGCGACTCGAATTGATCTCTATGCGATGATTGATGTACATTGCTCCCCAGGTGATCTTCCGGCAGATGCACACTTCAACTTTCATCACCTTTGTACAGCATTCCACTCGGCACTTAACCTGCGCTGCCAGGACAAATCTTCGTTTCACTTTACCCTGGCAACCGATTTCGTTATGCACTTCTCAATTTCGTTGGCCAATAACTTTGGTCTATTCCGCCGATTACCCGAAAAAAGTCCAAAATATTTAACACTCGGCAAAAGCAGCAGGAAAACAATGCGGCACCAGCTGAGCACCACAGCTCCCAGGACATGCGCACAGGACATTGTCAGAGGGCAGCAGCTGTGCGAGGGCATGCGTTGCCAGACCTACCCACTATCTAGAATAGAACAAATCGAATTAACGGAAACTTAGGCCAACATTTAGTTGATGGAAATACATATTACATGAGGAGCAAAGAAGCTCTGCTCTGCCTAGAACCATTCACCGATTCACATATCTACATGCTGCCCTTACTGAATCTACAATATGTTTAAATTCATAAATATATGATACATATCCACCAATTATTTTCAGCAGAATCAAATCCATTAAATCCTTATACTAGGGCCAACGATGAAGCACATTCCCTGGAACCACACACTCGCTTGTACTCGGCACCACAGAAAGTGCTTCAATTCAATGGCTTCTTTCATTTCCGGTGCAACTTTGTGGCTGAAGAGTGGGTGCAGTCCATCCCACACGGCATCTCATGGCTGGCAACTAAATATTTCTGCTCAAGCCCTGGCTGGACAAAAGAAATTAGCGGAAACAATAAACTTTCGCAAACTTTTTGAAAACCAATAAATTCAAAGTGTTTGGAAATCAATTGGGAACAAATTGCAACAGGCAAAAGCGACCAGCTAGAAAATCGGACAAAAGAGAAGCGAGCATATATACATGCATACATACTTATGTACATATACGTATACTATATATGTGGATATCGAGTACGACCTGCGCCCATTATCCCTCTGTGTGCATCTCTCCATTTGTGTGAACATTTTAGCCAAGCAATCGAAAAGTTTGCAAAACAAATATGCAAAGAAAAAGGTGCTCGAAGAACCAGCGGGAAAAACAGTTTTGTTTGCTAAACTTTTGTCATTGTATAGTCATCGTTGGGTTGAGAAGCTAACAATGGCACTGCACTCGCCAAAAATTCCCAGCAAAAGGAGAGGTGTCTGTGGATTATATTCCTGTGGAATAGGGACCAATGGGGATATGGTTGTCATATAAAAGACAGTATCTGACAGCATCTAAAAGGACATCATTATTCGAAAATCATAGAACAGGCAGATAAGAGGCAATCATCACATGAATCAATTAACAATGAAAAAAGGAGAGAAATCCAAAAAGTTATTCCAACTATTCACATGCAATTTCAACACGAACCAACTAAGAGATTGGCTAAAGGACAAAAATGAGAATGCGGCAGTACCTTGGCAATACAAATAGCCAGAATGCACTTCAGTCTGCACCCCAACCCTAATCCTAGCCCACAACGAGGCAGGCACTCGACTGCATTCGTCGTTGCACCTCAAGTGAGATTAAATAAAACTGCAACGAAATTGAAATGAAAATTCAGCAAGGCAAACAAATTCGGAAGGGAACAAGCTATTGCCAGCATCTATGAGATACATTCTCCTTACTCTTGCTCGCCGAAAATATATCATTTATATACATAGAATTCTACTTACTTGTACGTATATTTGCCGGCAACTTTCCCGTTGAAGTGCCGTTGTGGCAGCTTAAGATACTGCCACTCCACACCAATCCCCAACCACCTCCCTCCCGCCACACTGCCCGGGCATAGGCAACTTAACTTTGATGAGTTTGCAAAGTAAAAAGTAGAATCGTGGATGGGTTACTCGTATATTGCCGAAGAGGGACAAGTGCGGACTTATGTACCTGTGCCTCCAGGCTTCTGCCTGCTGCCAGCTGCAGTCGAGTGCGTTTGAAATTATGATTAAAATAACGCAAATGACGAAGAGACATTGGAAAATATTAGCACGGCTCTACCACTGTTTGATCTGATGTTAATTGAACGCTTTCAACAATCCATATTTCAATTCTAAGTCTTGACCCTAAAGTATAATAAATTATTTCCATGGGAAACTTTGCGTTCTATTCTACGAAATTCTTACTCTACTAATATACTCTACTAATATAAAACAGACAGATATTTCGATCCATAGAGCCTCGAGCAAATTATTTCCAGCCGATTTTTAATTATCCTTCATCCTGTCTGTGGTATCTATGGAAAGCTGTTGGCATGCTTCGGGGCATTTCATTAATTTCACTTCATTTTGATGCTCTCCCTATCGTACGAATACGTATAAAGTACGTTCATATATGTATGCGGGAAGTTGTGGACTAGGACGGGGCAGGGGCAGAGCACACGTAAGAGGATGGAGACAATGATGTCTGGAAATGGCTTGCCTTGCAGCACTGCAGGCGCATATCTGCCGGATGCGCGGCTTGTTTGGTAATTTCCTTAACGGATGTGCATGCAGTTGCAGGAGCAGCCGCAGGATCTGCAGCTGCCAGCAGACGGAGCCATCAGTGAAGGGGCAGTCAGATGGTCAATGTGTGATAGTGTGTTCTTTAAGTATGTGGGAGAAATGTGTAAAAATGGCTTAAGCACAAAATTTGTTTGCCAAGTTCCGGTTGCTACAAAAATGTACATATATCCCGGATTCGGTGCTCATGGAGCCCACAGCCTTTTCCAATTGATTAGACACTTGTGGGCAAACGAAAAATCTGGAAATTCCCCAAGCAAAGGCCACATCTCGTACACTGGACGCTGGACGCTGGACCCTGGATCCCAGTCGCATTGGTAGGGAAATGTGAAACAAATCGTTGAGACCAAAACACGCCCTGATCGACCCCTATTCGGTGGTCTTTAACTGCTCCAGTGCTGCTCTTCGACACTCTTCAAATGCACTCTGGGGACTTCTTTTCGTTTCGTTTGCCATAAATTAGGCAACAGATTTTTTCCACAGCCAGCCGTGTCAACGACAGGGAGTCCCCTTGAATCTGTCTGTCTGTCCTCTGCCTGTCTCCAATGGGCATATACGAGTGCATTGCAGTAGCAAGAATATCCATGGGGGCCAGAGCAGAACCGACAAAATCCAATGGATGGGCAATTAATCTGCCCACGTCCGGGTGTCCCGCAGTTCGCTCAAAGTGCATTACAGTTTTTTTGTGCCCTGTCTGTCCCCTGTTTCTGGACCCCTCTATAGCTCCAAATATTTCTAAAGAAATTATTTGATAACATGGATTAGCACCACATCGAGCGGGAGATGCTCGTAAATATTTGATTGCTCTGGGATTGGTGGTCAGGCTGTTAAGTGGGGGCCCCCCAAACGGATGCACAATTAGGCTGAGTGCCTGGTTAGTTTTCTTCGTCGTCTTCAGAAAAGTTTTCCTCAAATGAGCAAGGGGGTGCGTGGCGTGGGGTCGTGCTATCAAATGCAGAGGCCACAAGTCTGAGACGATTTCGACATAAATTCAATAGAACGATGGCAATAAGTGCATTAGCAGCATATTTCACAGATTGGCAGACACGTCGCTAGATGTGGTCCTGTGGCCAACCGAAGAACCAACCAACCAGACCAGACCAGGCCAGACCAGACCACACCATCACAGGACAGGACAGAAGAGAACAGGACAGGACCGCAGCACAGACAGTTGCCATGCCAAGACCAAGAAGTAAGCCACAAATTGCATGAGATCATAAATATTTCAAGCATAAAGTACGAAATATGCAAAAGTTTTCTGCTTTCCTTTTCCCTTGGCGTCGGTGTTGCTCTCGGTATTGCCAATGCCATTGCCATTGCCAGCCCCAGTGGCCAGTGGCCTGGCAGTTGCAGTTCGCCAGATACGAGGGACGTCAAACGAAATAAGAAAAATATATTGCTAAATTCTCGCACAGGAAACGGGAGCAGCAACAGCAACAGCCAGCGGGTGGACAACGGAGCTCTGTCCACTGTCCGCCGTCCGGCACGTGCACTACGCCAAAATGGCAAGCGGAAGTTCAAAAGAGCAAAGGGCCTGTAACGCTATTTCGCTATTCTTCTCTGCCTCTACTCCTGTTCTGTCCGCTTCGCGCAGTTTTTGGCCAAGCGATTGCGGCAACAAATTTGCAATAAGCAATTTTTCAATTTTCAATTTGGGCAGCAAGGACAACAGCATCGCTTGGGCTGGATGAGGATATGCAAAACAGCAGCCACATATCGCCCGACACCATAACTCATCTGGAGTTGCCAAAAAGCCCGTTTCTGCCCAGAAGACACACACAGTAGGGTGTTGCCAAACAGTTCCGTGGCAGGTCAGGTTCAGGCAGATCACACCGTTAACACATTAACATTAAAATATGGCCAATGAATTCGAAGAATTCCAAACACTTGAACCGATTTCTAAAACCGACAATTTAAGCGGTATACCAACCGTATTGCTGAGTCCTGTGATTTAATGGAGAAACAATCAGCTCTTCTACGGGGCAGCTGCATTTTAGCGCACTTGAAAACTGAACTTATCTTTGCCTCTATCCAGAAACAAATGAACGCACAAGTCTGATCGTTCCACGACAGGTATCGAATCGCCACTGCCGCAGTCCTCCGTCTGGTCAGGGGAATTCCGGGAGTTGTAATGCAATCCGATTCGACTTAAAAACAATCACAATCACAGCAGTAATTCGTTGCATATTCGTTGATATTTTTTGTCGTTGATATGATACCCAATTTGGTTCTGGTCTATCCACTGTCAGGTGGTGGCCAACCTCTTGATTCGGTTAAATATAACTTATCCGACAGTGACCCATTAAAGGGCTATAAATAGCCGAGCCTGGGCTGGATAAGTGGGTGAGAATTGCATCTTCCTGCACAAAACACCCTGCCGACAACACGTATACGTAATACGTATCTATTACCGAGCATTTGAATGCTGCGATGATGGACAGGGGATATGGAGGTGGATCAGCTGTCGACTAGCTCAACTTCTGCGTCATATCTTGGTGCACAATCGTCGCCTAAGTGCACGTAAATTGAATAAAATTTCGACAAGTTTTAATACACAAGGCACGAGGCAGGCATACAACACTCAGCGATAAATTGGGGTGCGGGCCGCAGACAGATTGGGATGTAGATGCAGATGCAGATGCAGATCCAGATGGATGTGTGAATAGTTTCGAGACACACGACTTAAATACGAGTCCATACAATAGACCTACTCGTACACTGAACGTATGTACATGTGTGCAAATTTGTTGCACAGACTTCATTGGCGGAGATTTACGCAACTTAAACAGATTGTCAACAGCAATTTGTGAAGGATGCAATGAGGTGGAAGAAGGATGTTTGTGGATGGGGCTGGGGCTGGGACGACACGACATGCGTCAGATGTGTGGAAAGTAAACCTGTGTCCTGTGCCTGCTGCTGCCATGCAAAACTTAATTTGTTAAATCATGTCCCAACACTTCGGAACAGATGTTATCCTCGAGGAAATGAATACTATTATTGTCGATTCCCAGCCACATGCGAGTACGGCTATTGTTTCACTATACACATGTTCAATGTACATCCTCGTATCTCAAACTAGATGCCAATTTATGGACACGACGCCCTCACATCCCACCCCACTACAGCATTCAGTTCTGCGGTGTGAAATTTTCAATTATTGTGATATGAAAATTTATTATATCCCTTTGTTGAACGAATCGGAAGTTCATTTTGCGTTGATGGGAATACCATTGTATATTTATGTGTGTACATAAGTAGGTACCTATGTGATTTATACACCCCCACTGCTAAAAGGAATTGCTGTAATAAACGTGTAAATATGCACAATATTTTTTAATCAGTGCTATAATATTATTTATATGCAAATTGGCCTAACACTCGCTCGAAAAGTTGATTTGAAATTCAACCTATGACAAGAAAAAAGGCTTCAGCTGGCCATCATTTAATCCGAAATGTATTCCTCTTTAAGAGCTCATTCTCAATGATTTTGTGATCCACTCAGCCTTGAGCACAAATCCAAATTGAGTTGAGTCCCCACTGGAGACTCTCTTGAGACCAAATCTATCACTCAACATTAACTGCAAATCGGCTAGAGCGACTCTCTTAGCTGCCTTTTGACTCCAGCACGCACTCCACTCCGTTTTTTGTGGCTCTCTTAACTGCATTTTGGCTCCAGCACACACTCAACTCAGTTGTGAGTGGAGCATAATATTGATGGCTCATGCCAGCGACTCTCTTAACTGCAATTTGACTCCTGCAAGTCCCCTAACATGAGCGAGAATACAAAAGCAGATAAATTGAACACCAATACAACATTTCGACTCATACAATATTTCCCACTATCGGACATATAATTTAATAGAATATTTAAAGCGTGTCCTTCATAGCTGTATAAAGTTTGAAGAACACATTTTTCATTGCTTAGACTTTAAAATGGCGTTGCAGCGTTGCAGGATCAGCAGCAGCCCAAAACTGAGCCAGATCCAAAGAATATACGGATAGGCAGCATTTTGTTCCACACCTTTTTCCATGTCCATGACGACCACAAAGTCTCGATAATTCATCACACAGGATTTACAAATTGTATGGTCATCACTGACAAAGTCATCCTGATGAAAAAATTCCTCAAGAGGCCATCCATGCAACGATCCAGGCATCAGCGCAAGACCCAGCATCTGTATCAGCAAGCAGAGTCCCAACATCCCCAAGTTCTACAATATTTGGCAGCTAAAACAAAACTGAACTTAACTATGCCTCTGTCCCGAAACGACTGAAGGCAAAAGCTTGATCGTTCCACGACTGGCAATGCTCCGTCTGGTCAGGTGGATTCCGGGAGTGGAAATGCCATCCGATCGGACTTGGAAACAATTACACTCACAGAATAATTTTTCGTTGAATAATCATTGTTTATATGGGTATGGCTTACAGTCGATACGATACCCAATCTGGTTACACCATGTACTGCCGTATGTCGAGATCGCGTTCCCTGAGCTTCTGGTCTATCCACTGTCTGTAGAACTGCAAGTTCGTGTAAATTCCAAGCAGCTGCGGGCCATCGCAGCGCCCAGGCCTGGCCAGCAGGCCGGCCAAAACGAAGCGATCGTCGTGGCCAGGGAGCGGACACATCAGGGGCACTCCATCCATGCCGCCATCGCCACAGACAAAGTCGCCCTTGTCCCCGCCAGCGCAGAGCAGCGTGTCATTGAGGGAGTAGCGACGACCCAGGTAGGACAGCCGGAGTTTCGCCATGCACTGATCCCGCGGCAGGGCGTAGAGAGTCCAGCGCTTGGGCAGGGTCACGGAACCACCGAAATCGCTTCGACGCCAGCCGGAAACATAGCACTGGCTGTAATTGTACACCATCTGGGGCGGAGGCAAGCAAATCAACTGAACATTGGGTGCCAGCTCGAAGGGAGGCGTCTCCTTAGCCACCAGCAGCACTGCTATGTTGTGGGCCACTGGTGTCTGCGTATAATTGGGATGCAGCAGCAACTCGGCCGCCGCACGGGTCTGATGGGGCTGCGGCTCCAGCTGTACGGCGGCATCCCATTCTCCTGCCACCAGCCGAAGATTCTCGGCAGTCTCGTTCTGCACGCAACGAGCCGTGGTAAGGACAGCTAGGGGTGATATGAGCGCTCCACTGCACAGATAACCATCGGCCCCGTAAATTGCCACCAGCCACGGGAACTCGCCGAATTTCGCCTCCTGCTGCTTGTACCCCAACGGACGGAGATAGTACCAAAGATCATGACGTCCTCCGCATTGCCAGGAGTTCGCTCCCTCCAGAGTTCTGGCTGCGGGGAGCTGTTGGAGAGAGTGTCCGTCTGTGCTTCGGGCTCAATATGGATCTCTACTCACCGTTTCGTGGGCATTGCAGCACTTCTCCATATAATGGCACTGCTCATCCAACATGGTTCTGCTGCGATCCGGATAGAAGTGCCCGTCCACCATGAGACCCTCGTTGCACTGCTCGGAGGGCACACAATGCTTCTCCGGAGCGCAGCTCTTGTATCCCAAAGCGGCCGGTGCAAGGCAGCCTAGCAGGCACCCAACAACCACCATCGGAGTGAACCACATCGTTGCACTTGAACTTGAACTGTGCGGCTCGACCACTGGCTTTTATAGCCTCATCAAGGGTCAGGCGGTGGCCCACCTCTTGATTGGGTTAAATATAACTTAACCCACAGTGACCCATTAAAGAACTATAAATAGCCGACCCTGGGCTGGATAAGTGGGTGGGAATTGGAACAATCATATAAGCCGCTTGGCGATTTCATCTTCCTGCATAATACACCCTGCCGACAGGGGATGTGGAGGTGGATCAGCTGTGGACTAGCTCAACTTCTGCGTCATATCTTGGTGCACAATCGTCGCCTAAGTGCACGTAAATTGAATTAAAATTTCGACAAGTTTTAATACACAAGGCACGAGGCAGGCATACAACACTCAGCGAGTAAGTGTGATGTGGCCCGCAGACAGACTGAGATGTAGATGCAGATGCAGATCCAGATGGATGTGGAGACTGTTTCGAGACTGTTCGATATAGGCTTCAATGGCGTAGATATAGCAAAGATTCAATGATTCGTGTTTCATATTACACATTTATGGTAGCTTTTATTTCAATCATGGCTCAAAAGACAGCAACCTAAGAACTTAAGAGGGGGTCTACAATCAATTAAAGGAAGCATTTGAATATAGGTATGCATATGCGCACATAAAATGTCTCTTGATTTAGCGCTGGATCTGGAGTAGGCAAAATAAAAGTAACCAAAGTACATGTGGGGATATGATGCATATGACCAGTGGTAAATCTAACAAAAGGGTCTTACATATAGAATCAATATTCATTGTAATCTAACAGAATACCTCATGCAAGCGGTAGGTAGTATGAGAATATTTGGAAATTGTATAAGACCTACAGAAGATATAACCCTAAATAATATGCCTGGGCTCCGATCTTCCACTTTAATAGTACGACAGAACTTTTCAAATATCATGGAGGCTATTTGAGACTTTCTCTTCGTATTTACCAGAGAGCAAGAAGAGTTTGGCTTGTGGTTGTTGTTTTTGTTGTTAGGGGATATGCCTATCCGTGGCAATCCGTGAATGATTACTGCAGTTCACATTCGAGCAATCACATCAACGTCCTTGTCCAAATCCCAGCCAGCTGACGCAACGTCACAGGGTGTCATTGAAGAGTCGCTTGCCGCCCTTGTAGCTGGGGTTGATGGGTCCAGGCATAACGTGCGGCTTGAGGGCGCTCTTACCAGGCAAACGGTCCGCATCGTATGGCAATGCGGGGGATAGCTTCAACTGCCGATAGTAATCGCTTTTGGGATAGAAGCTGTTGCGCTTGATTTGGATCTGAACCCGCTTTGCACTGCCCGTCTGGGGCGTGGACGCTTGGGGCGGAAGACACTGGGCTGGCTGCGGCGTGGACTTCTGGAGTGTGCTGTTTACCTGTTTCAATTGCTGTTTTCGCGAGGGAAGAAAAAACTCCTGCTCACCAGACTCAAGAGGAGCTTCCCAACCATTGGCTGGCTTTGGAGGGTCGGCAGCTTTTTTGGCTGCAGGTTTTGTTTCTGGCTCCGGCTTGGGCTTGGGCTGTGGCTGCTCTACTTTCTTTACCTTCTTTGCCTTAGGTTTGGTCTGCTTCTCTTCCTTGGCTTCCTTGGCTTGCTTTTCCTTGTCCTGCTTGACGCCCTCCTCGGCGTCATTGACCTCCTCCACTACCCAGGCGTTGTTGATGCTGGAACGCACCTTTGCATTGCGTTTTACCTTCTTCTGCAGCTCTGGTGGCAGGGCCTTGCCAATTATATCGTCGTAGTTGTGCTCATCGACCTCCTCAAAGTTGATGGACTGCAGCAGACGCTTGCGCTTGGATTTATTGAGTTTTTTTAGTTTTCTGCCAGTGCCAAAGACCTCGTCCTCCATCTCCTCAATGTCGGCTACCTTCTGCTCCACCAATTCCGACAGGGTTGCGCCTTCCACCTTGGGCATGGTGCGCACACCCAATGGGAATTCTCCATTTTTATAGGTCTCAAAGACTTGGAGGAGCTTGCGCAAGCCCTTGCGACGTTTGCTGTTGAAATCGTTTGTGCGCAGCAGCGTTTGAAGCTCATCCAATACACAATCCGAATTGAGGGGAAGCTCTGGCATGTGGACATCAACATTGCCAGCGCGTGGATCAAGGGAAGTGGCTCGCTGGGGCTCCTCCTCACTGTTACCCTCGTCATCTTCTTCATCAAAGCCCGAGTCGTGTTTCTCTATGTCATCGATGGAAGCGGTCGGAAAGCCCATTTGCTTCCAGGCGTTGTATTTTTCGCTATAGTCTCGGCCCAATTCGCTTTGGTACAGCAAATGATAGAGAACTCTTGTCCGGCACTGGGCCACCAGCTTGGCATCGCGCTGAGTTCCCACATAGTTGACAAATGGGCGCAGAAAGAGATTGACTTGGCCGGCTGTAATCTCACCATCGGCCGCTTTGGCCAGTTCCTCAAAGAACACATCCAAGTAATGCATTGTCAAGCCACGGCTTTTGGGCTGCTCCGCTAGGACAGACTGCAGCATGCTGCTGTTGAACGCTTCGATCAGCTCTGTCGACCACTTGCTCTGCTTTAGCAGCCGCAAAACGTACCTCAGCATGCGACGCACAAGCATCAGGAATTTGTCCATTCTCCATTGGTCAATGCCGAACCACTCCTGGCACATGGTGCGCATAAAAGCGCTGAAGTACAACAGACTGCAAGACGTATTACCGTCGAAGCTGTCCACCATTTGGGCCAACTGCTCTGCGAGCTCCTCCTGCACCAGCGGCTTGTCCGACATCCACATATTGTAGTACAGCCCCTTCCAAATCCTCAGAAAGTCGTCTTCGGTGAAGGAAAAGGAGCTGTTGGCCCGCAGCTTGAACCATTTGCGTAGTTTGCGTATTTGGCGATTCCTTTTTGTCAGATCGTTGCAGGCCAGGGCGCGGACAATTTTCACTTCTTGGGCTATGACGAGTAGCTCCTTCGGAACCTTTGGCTGTGTGGGCTCCTCCTCGTCTTTATCAATGGCCGCCACTTCGGCACTGCGCTTGATGGGTTTTTTCCTTGTCACCATTTCTACTTTAAATCAACTTTCAATTTCAATTGCGAAAATTCGTATGCTGTGTGTATTGAATGCGGCCTCTGCACGTGTTGTGTTGAAACAAATCGATTAGTAGATAGCGCCTCGCGGCGTTTGACAACACGGTAATGGACAGTGCGAAGTGCGAAAATGGTAAAATTTCTTTAGGTAGGGGTTTGTTCCTTTCTCCAGAAATGGTAAATACGTATGCAAATATTTGGACTATTTTTTATTTAAAAGTAATATTGCATTGATTTATAAAAATGTGTTTTTTTAATACCATTTGTTACTCGTTGTTTTCATCAACCCGCTTACCAGCACTACTCCCAGCTGATATAATACACAGCTTGCTTTTATTTCATTTAACATTTCAATAAATTAAATACAAAAAAAAAATTTCGTTCAAAATGCCTGTTCTGAGCGTGTCCAAAGCCGAGGAATATCAAACATACATTAATGCCGACAAGACAACGGTGGCGCTGTTTGCCGCCGACTGGGCGGAGCAATGTGCTCAGGTGAAAGATGTGTTAGAAGAACTGTCGAAACTACTGGGTGACAAACTGCAGTTTATTAGCCTAAATGCCGAACAATTTCCAGAGATTTCCGTGAAGCATCAGGTGAGTAGTATCAGGTATATTAAACGAAACGGATATTTGCTAACCATTTGTGTGTTTGGTTCACCAAGATTGAAGCCGTTCCCACAGTTATATTCTTTGCCAAGGGCTCGGCTGTGGACCGTGTGGATGGTGTGGACATTGCCGCTATCAGTAGCAAGTCCAAGAAGTTGGCCGAGAGTGCAAGCAGTGCGGCGGCCACGGGACAATCACTGGATGACCGCCTAAAGGCCTTGGTCAATACGGCTCCCCTAATGATATTCATGAAGGGTGATCGTAATGCTCCACGCTGCGGGTTCTCAAAACAACTGATTGCTATTGTAAATGACACTAGGTACGCAAATACTCAAGTGAATTGTTGAATCAACTGGGCTTTTTAAACTGGATTTATCTATTTACAGTTTGCCTTATGAAACCTTTGACATCCTAAGCGATGAGGAAGTACGCCAGGGCCTGAAGTCCTACTCCGACTGGCCCACGTACCCACAGGTGTATGTGAAGGGTGAACTGATTGGTGGCCTGGATATTATAAAGGAACTGCTTGCCAACAAGGAACTCGAAGCCACTCTCAAGGGTTAAAAGCATTTTCCTTCCATTAGACTCAACTCAACAAAATCAGGAACAACTACGCTATGTCCATTGACTTCTTTTATATAATTTAATAAAAGAATTGAACAAAATACGTTTCAAACTCTCCCTTGGGCTTGGACTTTTGTAACACTGAACTGACAACTACAACGGTCATTGTACAACACCATCAGCTGTGTCACCGGCGTCAAATTATTTCACAAATTTTCGTGCTACTGTATATATAAATTTTTGGTCCATCGTGCAAATTCATAATAATATCCATGGCTGAAGAAAATTCCGCTGTGGCTGCTGCAGGTGGCGAGGATAAGAAGCTGTCCGATATTTTCCTAACTGGCTGGAATCTTTATGACGAGATAGAATTTAGCGATCTTCCATTCAATGGCAGCGAACTGCAGGTGAAATATACATATACACACATGGGTGCACATATCTTACGAGTATGTAAATTGATGTAATTTGTATCTACAGAAAAAGGTAAAAACTGCCTTGGGCCTATTTGAGGAGGCAACAGTGATTGTGAATCAAGTCGCCATGTTCAGTCCCAACGAGCTGATTGACGAAGTCTCCACCGATTCGCTGCCATTTATGTTGCTGCCATACTTTTTGGGCAAACTTACCACCAAAATTAACAATCCCAACAGCACAGAGATCTTGGATCTGGGAGTAATTTATTTCAAGGATCATCTGCAACGTTGTCAGGAATACGAGCTGTGCGAGGCCCCTAAAGGGACGGTGCAAAAGGACAACAACTTGGAAAAGAGCGAGCATCGGGAACTCATGGAGGCCGCCTTCAACCGCAATGATAAAATTGCTCAGTATCGCAAGATGAAGGAAATCGATGAGTACTTGATAAAAATGCGTGCTGCCGTCAAAAATAAGACGGCGGATGATGAGGTGCGCAGGGAGTTCTTTTTGAAATACCTGGACAAGAGCATCATGGACAGCAAGCAGGAATTAGAATCATTACGCATGATAACGGAGCTATGTAAAATGCGTATTGCTCGATTGGCAGGTGGTGAAGCCACCACCACTGATGATGACGCTCCAGCTACATCTGGCCAGCCGTCGGGATCACGAGGCCACAGTCATGGTCATGGGCATAGTCATCACCATCACAATGGGCCCAAACCGAAGCCCCTGCAACCATTTATCATCACACGTAATGCCACTCAGAAAGCAGTCTTTGGCTTGGGCTATCCCAGCTTGCCCGTCATGAGCGTGGATGAGTTTTATCAGCAGCGCGTAGACGAAGGCATATTCCCCGATGCGGAGAAGTCGGCCAAAATGAACCAGGCGCAGGCAATAGCGGCTGCTCGCGATCCCAACGAGCAGGAGGATGAGGAAAAGGCTGTGGAGGACCAGCTAATTGAAGAGGACGATCCAGAGAATCTAGCTCGTATGCGACGCATGGATGAGTACAAAGATGTGGTGCGCCGTGGGGACGGAAATCGTCACAATCGCAGCTAAGAAACTCATTTGTATTTTTGTATTTTAATAATAAAAAAAACCGTACTCAATACTCCAGCGTGTATTTTTTTTATTAAGCATGATTTTTATTTAAATTTTCCGCGGTCATACTGCAGTGTTAAACAACAACAGTCTGCAGTGTCAGACGGCCGTATGGTTTTTCACAGCACTGCACGTCACATTCCAACTCCACAACCCCCAGTAACAACAACAAAAAAAGGCTTGAGGGCACATACAAATTAACAAAAGTCTTGCTTAAGCACAAATACGCAATTGCAAACAGTTAAACAAACACCCCGCACAAGTAGACAGTTGAGTACTATCGAGTTTTCCTGACAACGAAAGTGAAAACGAAATATTTGGGTTATTCCGTAGATACAAAACAACAAAAAGCACCAAGATGTCTGTGACCGATTTTATCAAGGGCCTGCCAATCCACGATTCCAATAATTTCACTCACCTCAGCAACGAGCACGGAATACGAACTTCGCAAAAGCGCGCCTCTGTATATTTGCCCACCGAAGACGAGGCCTCGGAGCAACTCATTGTAATGGACAAGAGATGCGTTCTTTTGCGCTATCTAACCCAAAGCTGGGACAAGAAGATTACATTGCAGCGTAAGCGCGAGCATGGCAACGAGGGCAGCGTCAACAGCTCCACTCCAAATGGCAATGGCAGTAACAGCAAAAAGCGCCCACGAATAGACCCCAATGAGCTGAACTGAGTGGCAGGACACCGACGCATTTTAAAGGAACCTACACAAGCATACATACTTACGTTTATCCCCCTCACTGTACACACATAAATATGTTTTATTCAATTTGCCAAGTACAAAAATATTTATGGATACACATGTATTAAACGGATGTCCAATTACCAGATTTCCTGCTTACACACTCAGTCAAAGGAGCAGACATGCTGTAGCCCAAAATAAAAATTATGAAACCCATATATGAGGCGCTCCAATGTATTTTACTCTTCAAAGACAAAGATTGGACTTGACTATAGTACTTTAACGGCTAGCTAATGGTGTCCCAGGTCCTTTGGGTCTGGCTTGCCATGCTGCTTCTCCCACCAGATCACGTACTCCTTCTTTCGTTGCTCCCGTTTGGCGAAATACTCGGGAAACTGGGCCTTCTCCAAGGGATGCCAGTAATCCAAGAGCCAGTCGGGTGGGATGACCTCACGCTCGAAGGCGCACCCACCGGCGCTGTTGGCAACTGTAAATGGTAAATGATCAATAGTTGCGAGTTACAATTAGAGTGGGTTGATTTGTTTACAGGTCTTGGGCTGGAAATGCTTCGTCTCGAAGAGCTCCTTCTGGCCGCAGGCCAACAGCCGAATGCCTTCGCCCAGATCCTTGCCGCGGTTCTCGTCGAAACGTGCCCGCATCTGCACAGCACGATAGCGGTAGTCATTTCTATTGAGGAGTTAAAGCATCAAGATGCACTTCTTCATTATATAATCTGCAGCAGATATGTTAAACTACACTTGCCGTCGGTCGTACCACGCCTCTAGGTTGCGCAGGGCACGCTTGTACAAGCTGCACACCTGGCGCTTGTGGGAAGCAATTGCCAAGGGGACTTGGGCCATCGTTTTTATGGGCTAAATTTGTTAAATTCTATAAAATTACTGCCCAGCACAGCAACAAACACAGCTGTCAAACAGTAGTGTGGCACAACGTCGCAGTTTGCATTCATCTGACAGCACCAACATTTTAGTGCTGCGAAACGTTTTTCCTCTCGCTTTAACAGTTTTATGAATATATTGGAATAGAATATGTATCAAACAAAAAGATTTAATAAATTATGTATAAGATTTTAAATTAAAAGTAGGTGTCCAAAAATATATATACAAAATGCACCTTAATCTTCTAGCTGCATAACATTCATGATACACTGAACAATATGATCGGGTATATTCAGTGGGCTCTCGCACAAGTCGCCCGTGTTTTTGTCGTACATGTAAATTTCGTTGACGACTCGATCCTCGTTCTCTGGATCCAGGGACGACACAAGAACCAATGATCCTTCTGCCAGCTCGGAAAGGATTTTTTCTATGCCATGTTCGGTGGCAGGCGACGCGACTGGCTCGTCAGTGCTTACTGTGGTTTGTAAAGGTAATGTTTGATCGGCAATAAAATCAATTATAAATGCCTCTGTTGGTTGTCCTGTTGGCCCATCAGTTGCAGGCTCAACGTCGCTGACATAGCTTAGGGTACCATCGTCCATATTAATGATGGTTTTATCACGTGACTTACTTATATCTACTATATACTCTTGATCGTCTGATAAAAGCGCATTTAAATCCTCCTGCTCCTCCAGCTCTCCCCTATTCACATTATTACATCCTGTTTGTTCTGTTTTGATAACTGCTTCTTCCTTAATCGATTTCAGTGACGCCTGATCCTCCATTTGTTTCTTCTTTGAGACGCGTTGCCGTGGCTTTCGCTTGGCCGTACCAACTCCGACTCCTTCATTCTCATCCGCCTCCAAAGCCTTGCATCTCTTGGCCCAGGCGTGCTTGCCAAACATCTTTTTAGTCACATGCTCATTTTCATAGACCGTATCTCCATCACTCAAGCTTCGCGCTGCTTTGCTTCCCAGCGATTTTGTACGCTAAAATGGGAACAATTTTTAAGATTTTTAAATCACATTTTGGGACGACTGAAACCCACCTTCTTGGTGTTCCCAGCCTGAACAGACATAATATCATGCCACTGGCGCTCTTTTTCCACACGATCGCGATCCTCCTGCTCCAGCTGATCCTTTAGCTCCTGTATGTTAAATGCTTTGGGATAGAGCAGAGCCTTGTTGATCAGCTGGCTATTGGTGCGCTCCTCCCTCTTGTACTTGAGCTTGAGATCACGCCGCGTGCGCTGCGGAAACATTTGGCACATCAGCGAGAAGTCCGTGCCTATAATCTGCAGGCTGCGGTAGAAGCGTACTGTCTCCTCGGCCGACCAGTACGGCGTGCGCCTGTGACGCTTGTAAAATCCATTGTCGCCTGAGCAATATATATGAAAATATTAAAATATGCGAGTTGTATTCATGGTTCAGCCTTACCAGTAGTCTCATCCATGAGAATTAGCGAGGAGTTGGCGAGCACCTTGCGGGCTTCCACCTCAGCCGTGGTTTCGATCTCCAGGGTCTTTTCATCAATGATCATCTCCCCGTTGGCATCGAGTTTCAATTGGGGAACGGGCATGGCTGATGTGGCCTCTTCTTTGGCGTCTATCAGCTGATCTGGAGTGGGCTTCGTTTCCTCGGCACTGGACTCGGCTTTGATTGTGGTTACCAAGGGCTTTTGTTCCATGGGATTGTTTAGGGGATTGTAGAAAATCATATCGAACATTTTGAAGGTGGATTTGTCTGGAATACCGTTGTTGAAGCGCGTCTCGAAATCTCTGCGAGCGTTCACGCGCTGTCCCGCCTGCATGACCTGGCTCTTATCGTCGCCCTTGCGCTGCTTTCCGCCGCCTTCCGAGTAAGCGGAACAAGTGGATTCCGTGCGTATGCGTCCCATTCCAGGACTCATGACAGGTGGAAAATATTTGTATGGAGACGGTGGCATGGGCGAGGCGACCTGCTGCGGCGTGCCCATCGACGAGCCGCTGAGATAGCGCTCCCTGCGTGTGGGCGTTGCCGGAGATTGATACTCCCCATCGTAGTCGCCGGCCATGGGCGAACCAACGAAACTATTCCTTCGCTGGCCAAACACAGGGGTCGGACGCACACGTTGGCGTGCCTGAGTCTTGCTCGGGGACATGGGAAATCCATTGGTGGTTTTCTGCAAATCCATTTGTATCACATTATCCTCGATCTCAGACTGAATCACCTCCTCCAGTTGCCCAGCCGAGCTGACGGGCATTTTGAAAGCCATTGCATCAGCACCGTCCAGCTCCCCGGTGGCTGCAATAGCTTCTTCTTCAACGTCTGTCCCAATTGACATTTCCTGCTCCTCTGGCTCTTCCTTTGGCACCAGATCTTCTTTACGCGCCTTGCGCTTGATGTGCGAAAGATTGGCCATAGCCTTGAAGCGCTGGCGCCGCATTGACATCCTCTCCGTGTTTTATTAGATCCTTTTCCAGCTGAAATGCAATTTCACACATCAAATGGAAATACAAATCGGTGCAACAAACACAAAATCGCACCACGAGTTTCTTTGGCCTAGTGTTGGTAAACTTTAAACATGGCAAGACAGTGGTACTAGGCCCGTCAAAATGCAATGGCAGAAAACATAAAATTTTATATAAATTTCCATGCAAGAAAAAACAGATAACACGAAACAATTTGCTTATCAGCTTGGTAAACACACATATATATATGTATTACATACACATGCCACTGTTCAGTGCTGTCACAACACATTTCACAACACTGCACCCTGTAACGACACAACAACACCAACAATAACATAAGCATAGCAAATGTGCAGCATGCACGTTTTTTTAATTGGTTAGAAATGATAAGCGTAGCAATAACATAACCAACCTGTCGTGCATTGGGACACCTGTCAATTCGATAGCCAGGACACAGAAACAAAATTAGCAGTTTGAAATCAACGAATGTGACAAAGTGTGCGAGTAAATTATCGCGGAGGACCATTAATAACAGTGAGCAGCCCCGTCCCCCATTCAGCTGTTATGCAAGCAGGGGGCAGGCAATTCAATTAGCCGGCATGCTGCTCAATCGATTTGTCTTGGCAATAAAGACCCAGTCCCGGGAGACTCTGCGCGCCTGGAGCTATCAGTGCGAGTCCATCTTCGCCCAGCGCTCACGTCGCATCCAGCAGTTGCTGACATTCTACCAGTCGGTCTACGGCACACAGGGTCTCAAGCAGCTATGGCGCGCCTACTACCGCCGAGAGCTCCAACCGCCCATACGTGGCTTAATGCTGAGTGCGGTGGGTCTCATGGGATTGAACATAAAGCGGATGGGAAGCGATGGCTTCGACTGGAACAAGGAGCGACTGGCACTCTCCAATTTCGACATGTGTCGCCGGGACATTGAGTTCATCAACACACTGCCAAATAACCAGCTGTGTGAGCGCTGCAAGGCGAAGAAAATGAAATACTGCTACTGTCAGCTGGGGAATCAGAAGTGTCGGAAGAGCGGTGCAGCAGTCCCGTCGACGAGCAAGCAGGGGCTGGTACCGGGCGCAGGTCCGGACACCGGCTCCATACGTAACTGTCAGACACCCATGGGGTTGGATACTCGGGACGCGCCAGCGGGAGTGGTTCGGATTCAGGCTCAGGACGATCACAAATGGGAGCCGTACTTTAGTAAAAATGAGTTTAGCATATGGAGGCGGGAGGAACGGTCCTCTTTGTACGCATATAAGGTAAACTTAGGTGCAAATTCTGAAATTTATAGGTTGTAATGCTTGTGGTTCCCTACCAATATCACTAGGTATATGCGCGATTTGATGACATCACAGCAGACGATTTCCTCCATGTGCAAACAGATCTTGATTATCGCCGACAGTGGGACGATACGGCCCTTAGACTTGAGCTTATAAGCGAGGATCCCGTGCCGGGGAGCAATTCGCATTTGATCTACTGGGAAATGCAGTGGCCTCGCCTGTTTGCGAACCGGGATTATGTCTACTGTCGACGCTACATCAAGGATGAGACGCGGAAGATGATATTCATTTGCAATCGGGGGGCCAAGCACAGCACATATCCAGACCTGTCCGGAAAGGTGAGGGTAACCGACTACTGGAGCCTTATGGTTATCAAGCCGTTCCGCGGATTCCAAGAGCCTGGCCTGCATTTCATACTCACCTATTACGATGACCCTGGCATACCCATACCGCAGAACATCAAGTCCTGGGTAACACAGAAGCAAATGCCCGAATTTCTAACCAAAATGTATGTGGCCACAAAGAACTACGCCTGCACGCGTGCCCTCAAAATGAAGGACATGTTCAGCAGCTTTAATCTGATCAACGAGGAGTACACGGCCAATGCCCAGCGCGGCAGCTGGCTGGGCAGTCTGAGCCGGAGCAAGGTCCACAGTCGCGACGATGAGACGAAGCGCTAAGTTAAGTTCGATCTCCTCTTTGGTTCCCATTCACAATGCTCCTCACCCTCCCCCTGCCTGCCCTGCAAAACAGACCCATCGATCCGTTCTCCTATTTCTTGCGACCATTTCAACCATTTTGGCAAAAAAAAAAACCCTAAATCTAGCGTTAAATTAAATTTCATAGAACACCACAGCGAAGCGAATGTGCAATATACTAGAGTGTGCAGGCAATTTGCCCCCATGAAATGTGTGCCACAAGGATAAGGCTTTATATAACTCTACATAGCTATTGAATTCAAAATATATTAATATAAGGTTAAATATTGTTTTAAAATCAAATAGAAACTATTGAAATTACAATTGTACAATAAAAGAATTGCAAAAAATATATTCTTCATATGCATATGTACATACCCACATATCCTAGGGGGGTGACCAGGAGGTCAAGCAAGGAGAAGGTCTCTCACATCCTCGTATGTATGTTGGTCACCTTCTTTGAATTGCAGTTCGACGTTGTTTTGCAGCAACACAATCAGAGACCAACACAGATCAATGTGCCACTGTTGTCCAGTAAGTTCCAATGAAGCTTAAACGTAATTTATTAGTTGGCCAAGGCGTGGGCATAGATACATACATATATACTCTGCGGTTAATGGGGAAATTAATAATAGAAATGGAATACAACTAGAATTATTACACGAACTGAGATTGCAAAATAATGAGAAAGAACTATCGTTAGTTAGGTTTGTCGACAGCGTATCACAGCTCAGTGTGGTCCGTTGTGCTCGGCGGATTGTTCACGTAGGCAATAAAGTCCTTGCTGGTGCGTCCACCATTGTAGTCCAGCTTGATCTTGAGGTAGGAGAAGTACAGAATTGTTGGATATCCACGGACATTGTATTTGGCACAGAGTGCGGAATGTTTGGTACAGTCAACGGCGACAAATGCAACGCGTGGATCATCCTGCAGCGTTGTGGCAGCCGCTGTAAACTCTGGCTTGGTGTGCTTACAGTGTCCACACCCTGAGCAAAAAGACAGAAATTAAATATTTGATCCAATTGTGGACTCTTTTTCGTACTTACAGGGGGCGTAGAACATGACCAGCGCATGCTTCTTGCGCTTCAGCGTCGAGCTGAAGGTCTCGTCGTTGAGAAAGAGCACCTCTTTGCTGTCATCTTCCTCCTCCCAGCTCTTTTCTGGTGGTGGTGGCGGCGGCGGCTCCCTGGGATCCCGCATAAAATCAACAATTTTCGATGCTTCGCGCACATTGACATCAAACTTGTAGACGCCATTCGCAAAGTATTTGACCGTTGGGTAACCCTTGACCTTATGCTTCTCGGCAATCGGCTGCTCTTTGGTGGCATCCAAGGCAGCCAATAGACCGGGCACCTTCTGCTGCTTCATCTCCAGGGCTGCCTTTTCATACTCGGGCTTCATACGCTTGCAGTGGCCGCACCAAGGCGCATAGAACATGACCAAAGCGGACTTTTCATCTTTCAGTGCGGGCTCAAAGCCTTGGCTGGTGAGATGAACTATCTCCGAGTTGGTATCAGCTGACCACTCGGGCTCCTTGGGCTTGGGCGTGGGTTTTATATTGGGATTCAGCATGAACGCCACCAAGGCGTCCTTGGTGTTCTCCCCCTCGTAGGTGAAGCGAAGCTTGCCGTTCTCAAAGTAGATTAATGTGGGGAATCCTAGGAAACAAAATGTTTAGGCTGTGTTGTGCAGTTTGCATACGAGAGAAGGCTCACCTGTTATGTTGAAAAGTCTGCGTACAGGTGCATTCTCCTGGCGCTCCACATTCATGGCTGCCAGCAGATAGCCACCCTGGGACTTGAGCTCTGTGGCCGCCTTGCCGTAGTCGGGCTTCATTTTCTTGCAGAAGCCACACCAGGGCACATAGAACATAACCAGCATGGGTCGTATGTCTTTGCGCAGGTGTTTCGTGAATGTGGCAGCATCACTGAAGTGCAGCACATCGTTGCCGTCAGCATCCTCCTCCCAGGGCAAATCGCCGGACGGATCACGCATGAACGTCACAATGGAACCGACACTCACCTGTCGATCGTAGTCCTTGTGATAGTCGCCATCTTTGTAGTGCTTGAGCGTGTACCGGTCCGGTGTGACTTTCAGCTTTTTACACAATTTCTTTCTATCCTGCTGTCCACAATCCACTAGCAACATGGTACCGGTGCCTCGTATCGCCTCTGCAGCCTCACGGAACACCCTCAGTTCGGAGGCCGCTGCCTTGGCACTAGTCACATAGAGCGCCAGGACATTGTTCTTGGTGCGCAGTAGTTTCTTAAAGTCCTTGTATTCGGACACGTCCTCCTGCACAGCAGAAGTTTTCGTTTTAGCGGCAACAAGTGCCACCAGAAGGAGCAACACTAGCTGGCCCGAGATCCACATCAGGGCTGTTCGCACTCCTCGCTTAGTGGGCTTTATGGGTTTATCTTGAGATACTCTTTCTTCTGTTAACAGAGCAATTACATGTTTTATACAGTTTTAAAGCGGCAATTCAATATATAGCCAAATGCAGTGAGAAGAGACGTGGACGTGCAGGGTTGTTGAATGGTGTGATAAATCGCTAAACGCTTCATATCGATATATCGATACTAGCTGCTTTGCAATTATGTTTGATAGCGTTGTAAGATACATACATACATAGATGCCTATATTTATCATTAATGTAAGCTCCTTTGAAGGACATGTATGTACATTTAAATTCAACATATGACATTACGCTTTCTAGTCCAGTTGGAGCACCGATAGCGTAGATGAAATATCGATTGCCTTTCGAACGTGGCAGGCGACAACTCTAGCACAGGTCTGACACATTAACATTAAAGAAGAAGAGCGAGCCGTAGGCACAGCAAAAGAGTTTTCTGCATCTCGCCGCAATACTATTCTTTGTACAGAGTTTGGGTTGGTTTAATTGGTAAGCGATGCCTCTCAAACTGGACATCAAGCGTCGCCTGACGTCGCGCTCGGATCGCGTCAAGTGCGTGGATCTGCATCCAGCCGAGCCGTGGATGTTGTGTGCCCTATACAATGGCCACGTACACATCATGAACTATGAAAACCAGCAAATGGTTAAAGATTTCGAAGTATGCGACGTCCCTGTACGCTCCGCCCGTTTCGTGGCACGCAAGAACTGGATCATAACAGGATCGGATGATATGCAAATCCGTATTTTCAACTACAACACTCTGGAGAAGGTGCACTCGTATGAGGCGCACTCGGACTACCTGCGCTGCATTGCCGTGCATCCCACGCAGCCACTCGTGCTGACCAGTAGCGGTAGGTTGCACATCACTAATCCGCACATTCCATACTAATTTTGGTTTCACTTTCGTCCCTCGGATCGCATCAGACGACATGCTCATCAAGCTATGGAACTGGGAGAAGCTGTGGGCCTGCCAGCGTGTCTTCGAGGGTCACACCCACTATGTGATGCAGATCGTGTTCAATCCGAAGGATAACAATACATTTGCCTCTGCCTCGTTGGACCGCACGGTCAAGGTCTGGCAGTTGGGCTCCAATTTTGCCAACTTTACGCTGGAGGGACACGAAAAGGGCGTCAATTGTGTCGATTATTATCATGGCGGGGATAAGCCCTACTTGATTTCGGGCGCCGATGACCGCCTGGTCAAGATCTGGGACTATCAGAACAAGACGTGTGTGCAAACATTGGAGGGACACGCACAAAACATTTCTGCCGTCTGTTTCCATCCCGAATTGCCGATTGTGCTGACAGGCTCCGAGGACGGCACCGTTCGCATTTGGCATTCCGGCACATACCGCCTGGAGACCTGCCTCAACTATGGCTTCGAGCGCGTGTGGACCATTTCCAGCATGCGTGGCACAAACAACGTGGCCCTCGGCTATGACGAGGGCTCCATCATCATCAAGGTGGGCCGTGAGGAGCCGGCCATGTCCATGGACGTAGTTGGTGGTAAAATCGTTTGGGCCAAACACTCGGAAATGCAGCAGGTGAGTGATCCCATTTAATCCTTGAATCGTCGCAAGATTAACTGATTTTATTTTATTTGCTCCTGCAGGTGAATCTAAAGACCATTGCCGACGGCACTGAGATTAAGGATGGCGAACGCTTGCCCGTTGCCGTCAAGGACATGGGCGCCTGCGAGATCTACCCACAGACGATTGCCCATAATCCGAATGGCCGCTTTGTAGTTGTTTGCGGCGATGGCGAATATATAATCTACACATCGATGGCTCTGCGCAACAAGGCTTTTGGCTCGGCCCAGGAATTCGTTTGGGCACTGGAGAGCAACGAGTATGCCATACGGGAGAACAATGGCACTGTGCGGCTGTTCCGCAACTTCAAAGAGCGCAAGAGCTTCACACCCGAGTACGGGGCCGAGAGTATTTACGGTGGATACTACTTTGGCGTGAAGACCTCGTCGGGACTGGCCTTCTACGACTGGGAGACCCTCCAGCTGGTGCGTCGCATTGAGGTGCAGCCAAAGAATGTGTTCTGGAATGAGAGCGGCAGTCTCGTTTGCTTGGCCACAGACGATTCCTACTTCATACTGGGCGTGGACACGGCCCAAGTAGCGAATGCCGTCGAATCCAAGGAGGGTCTGGAGGATGATGGTGTGGAAAGTGCTTTCAATGTATTAGGTAAGACCACAATACAAACCAGATCTGCTGAGGCCAGCATCTAACGTTGTTGTATGATTGCAGGCGAGGTCTCTGAATCTGTGAAGACGGGACTGTGGGTCGGCGACTGCTTCATCTATACGAACTCTGTGAATCGCATCAACTATTATGTGGGCGGTGAAATTGTGACCGTGTCGCATTTGGATCGCACCATGTACTTGCTGGGCTACGTGCCCAAGGATAACCGCTTGTATTTGGGCGACAAGGAGCTGAATGTGATCAGCTTCTGCCTGCAGTTGTCGGTGCTGGAATACCAGACGGCCGTGATGCGTCGCGATTTTGAGCGGGCCGATCTGGTGCTGCCTACCATACCCAAAGAGCATCGCACCAGAGTGGCACACTTTCTCGAGAAGCAGGGCTTCAAGTCGCAGGCCCTGCAGGTCTCCACCGACGCTGACCACAAATTTGACCTGGCCTTGCAAATCGATGAGCTGGACATAGCCCTGAAGCTGGCCCGCGAGGCCGAGAACTCCCAGAAATGGTCACAGCTGGCGGATGTGGCGGCGCGCAAGAATAACATGGTGTTGGTCCAGGAGTGCATGAGGAAGGCGAATGACTTCAGTGGATTGCTGATGCTCTCCACCGCCTCGGGTGATGCACAGATGCTCGAGGAGGTGGAGGCTGTTTCCTCTGTAATGGCACGTCACAACGCCTCCTTCCTGGCTGCATTCCTGCGCTCGGACGTGCACCGTTGCCTCGACCTTCTCATCGAAAACAACCGCTTACCCGAGGCGGCATTCTTTGCCCGCACATATCTGCCCAGCCAGATGTCGCGTGTGGTTGCGCTGTGGCGCGAGGAGCTGGGCAAGATCAACGAGAAGGCCGGCCAATCGCTGGCCGATCCAGCTCAGTATACAAATCTCTTTCCTGGGCTGACCGATGCCCTGCGCGTGGAGCAGCATCTGCAGGAGGAAAGGACTCGCAGGGTGCCAGCCCGCTTGGCTGGACAGCTGCCCTTGAATAGCGAGCGCAATCCTCTCGAGGAACTGAACTCAGCCGAGCGGCAGAGTGGAGGCCAGCCGGAAGAGAAAATAAAGTCGACCCCTGTCTCCGCTCAGGTTCCCGTGGCCAGCGCCCAGGAAGCTAGCTCAGCCGTCAATGTTGTGGACGACGACGACGACGATGACGACCTGGATCTGGAGATTGACGGCATAACACTGGATGATAACATAGATACGACAGACGTCAATCTCGATGATGACTTTTTAAGCGACGATTAGATGGAGCAGATGAGGTGGAGCGCCAGATTTAGAAATACTATAAAATTCTTTGTTTATTGCTAGGGGAGTCCCACATGAGCATTTCAAGCTACACAATTCCGCGCATGCAATCGCATTTGATTTGATTAAATGTTGTTTCCCGTGCATTACCTATACAACATTAAAATAAATATATAATATATACACCAAATGGAGCAATAATTAAATATGGGTATTCAAAATCACAATAATTAGTATGGGTATTCTTGGAAGAATGTATTATCAAACCAGACACTCAATGGTCAAAGCAGAAGCGTACGAAAGACACCGTGCAATGTCTACACCACCCCGTTTAGATTTAGAAAATTAAGCACCGGGCATAGCATTCCATTAATTACAGGAAATAAATTAATAATTAATTAAAGATTTCCATGTCACCAGTAGAAAAGCAACAAGTGTTAAAATGACATTTCATTTCAGGTCCACTTTATGCTTTTATTTTGTTGTTGACCTTTTTTCTGTGTAAAGCTAAGTTTTTTATAAAAATCCAGTCCAATCTTCTGGACAATTGAATTATCAATCAGATAAAATGTCTATACTTATTGCTGAAGCTGGTTGATCAACATTCCGAACATATTTACATTTCATTCCGCTCACACATGTCATTCAGGAAACACATATGGACACGTTAATGCATTGGCCCGTTTTGTTTAAACCCTATTTTCTAAAACATCCAACACAGCAGACTTCTTAAAATAAGCTACCTTTCTAGAAAATTAATTCACCTATCTAAACAAATTATATATTCAGTGCTGAGAGGCTCAGCTAGCTGGTAATATTAAGCGGAATATCAAAATCGAGAAATATAATTTCCAAACAAAAGAAAAGAACGCTAGCCTATTGTCGACCAGGAGATATTAAAATTTACGCGAAAATATTATGAAACCTGAAAAAGATTTCTGTAAAAGGGAGGCCTTAAAGTTAGGCAATCATGTGGAATATAAAATGATCAATCAGATGGAATTTCCATATATTCCGTTCACATATTTCATTCTGGACACAAATATGTGCGTTTTATGCATTGGCCCGTTTTGTTTAATCCCTATTTTCTAAAACATCCAAAACAGGAGACTTCTTAAAATTAGCTACCATTCTAGAAAATTGATTCTCCTATCTAAACAAATTATATATTCAGTGCTGAGAGGCTTAGCTAGCTGGTAATGTTAAGCGGAATATCAAAATCGAGAAATATAATTTCCAAACAACAGAAAAGAACTCTAGCCCATTGTCGACCAGGAAATATTATAATTTACGCGAAAATATTATGAAACTTGAAAAACAATTCTGTAAAAGGGAGTCCTTAAAGTTAGGCAATCTTGTAGAACATAAAATGATCAATCAGATCGAATTTCCATATCATGGCTGAAACCGGTTGATCAGAAATCCGAACATAGTACATTTCATTTCGTTCACATATTTCATTCAAGCAACACATATGTGCGTTTTCTGCATTGGCCCATTTTGTTTAAACCCTATTTTTTAAAACATCCAGAACAGGAGACTTCTTAAAACTAGCTACCATTCTAGAAAATTGATTCACCTATCTAAACAAATTATATATTCAGTGCTGAGAGGCTTAGCTAGCTGGTAATATTAAGCGGAATATCAAAATCAAGAAATATGATTTCCGATCAACAAGACAGAAAGCTAACCCATTGTCGACCCATTTCAATTTACGCGGGAAGATCATGAAACTTTAAAAATTTTACTGCTGTTCAGGTGATTGATATTGTGGTCGTTTTTGTTTTGTTAGTAAAGAAACTAAAGGATCTACAAGAAGAGTTTATAAAAAGCATTATATTTCGTGGTTTCACTCATGTTGTTCGCCTGTATATATATAGCAGGGTTAAGTGGGCTAAGTTCCTGGTTTCACTCGGTATATTTACGGTATTTTTTAACATCAGTAGTATATTTCGGTATATTGGGAGTCAGACGGGTATAATAAATCGGAGTACGACTTGATTTTGGTGTATTTTATTTAAGAATAAATTATTAACTTAACCGTTAATAAATTATTATTAAATAAAAGGCAGTTAAAATCGGTCATCAGCCGTAAGTAATCAAATCCCTAATAGGCAACACTCTGGCAAAGAGAGCAGAGCAGCTTGGCAGCTCCAATTTTTTGCCCTAGCATGAGCATGGCCGTAAATATTGATTTTTCATCAACATTATTTTTCCCAGTCAGATACGTTTGGAATACATTTCAAAATATGGAGCAAACGAACTATCATGGTCACGGTGTGCCACATCAGCTGCAGAACATGCATCACCAACAGAACCAGAACCAGGTGAACCAGGTGCACCAGGTGCAGATGCAGCGGCCGCAGCAACTGCAACTTTCCCAAGAGCAGCAGCCACCGCAGCAGCACCCAATGCAGCCATTGCATCAACAGCAGCAGCAGCAACCAACATCGTTGCAGCCCGCCCAGACTGGCTTTGCTCCCCGGCGTCAGTATGATACATCGGCCAGCTCTGCAGCTGGGTGTTTGACAAATGGCAATGTCGACAGATCCAGCGTAAGGACACAACGGACGAGCAGAGTGAAGAAGGAGAGTTCGACAACAGGACAGTCGCCTCAGCCGCTGCAGCCACAGCAGCAGATCCAGATGCAGATGACTGAAATAGACGCGGCATCGTCGACCGACGATGCCATAACATTTGTCAGCGAAACCGATGCCAATGGACTGGCCATGAAGACGCCCGTTAGCATACTCCAGGAGATTCTCAGTCGCCGTGGCATCACGCCCGGCTACGAGCTGGTCCAAATCGAGGGGGCCATACACGAGCCAACGTTTCGCTTTCGCGTGTCATTCAAGGACAAGGACACGCCCTTTACGGCCATGGGAGCCGGACGCTCGAAAAAGGAGGCCAAGCATGCCGCGGCTCGTGCTCTGATTGACAAACTAATGGGCGCCCAGCTAACAGAGGCTGCTAGCAGTTCCACCGCCACATCTGTGGCTGACGCCACGGCCGTTGGAAGTGGCGGAGATTGCAATGTAGCAATTGGCGAGTAAGTATGACCCCTGCGACACCGCAACCCTGTATACCATGCTCAGAAAACATTTGGTTTTGGTTTTAACAGCGTTAGCGACAAGATTGTGGGCAATCCCATTGGTTTGCTGCAGGAGTTGTGTATGCAGCGCCGGTGGCCGCCGCCATCGTATTTGACGGAAACCGAAATGGGTTTGCCCCATGAGCGGCTCTTTACCATCGCTTGCACTATTCTGCAACACCGTGAGATTGGCAAGGGCAAGAGCAAGAAGATAGCCAAACGTTTGGCCGCTCACAAAATGTGGAGTCGCCTGCAGGACACGCCCATCGATGCAGCAAAGATACCAGACGTCTGCAACGAGCTGGAGGGCGATGTAAGTATACAAGTTAAGGAACCCTACGTCACTATTAGTTCCAAAATTGAATTGTTGGAAATCTAGATGCATGTTTCAAAAACATTTTCCCTTCCACCACCCAACTGTTCCTCTTCCACGATTTTTGTTTTGAATTTTGTAAACTTATATACATATCTATCAAATGTCAATTAAATTGAATGTAGATCTAACCAGTTGCATTTTCTTTTTATTATACATGTGCTTTTAATTTGACTTCTGTTTCTTCTATCATATACAAGAATAATGCTATAAATTGGCAATCCTTTAAATGCATTGTCTACCATTAGCATTGGTTACTACATGCTGTTCCCATGTTGTAGTTAAGTTGGTGGCAGTAATTATTTGTTATCTTATGTGTTGATTGGTTAATTCTGCACCATTCAGTCCCCAGTCCCATACTCACTCCCAAGTGATATATTTCAACTCACCATTTAACTCTGGATGTGTGGTGTTTGGTTCGTGCAAAGAGTACAAAATGTAAACAGAAAACGCTGCGCTCTTATTTACAGTCTCGCATTAACGATAATTATTATGGTGATTTGAAAGATATCACTGTGCCGACGCTGACCACGCAGCACAGTAACAAAGTGTCACAGTTCCACAAGACCCTCAAAAATGCGACGGGCAAAAAACTGCTTAAACTACAGGTAATTTTAATCGCGAATCGATGGCCAGCCGACGCGCTTTGCCCAGCTTTCGATTCTATATTATAATAAAGATATATTTTATAATTTGTTTACCTATTTCATTTCAGAAGACATGCCTGAAGAACGCCACGGTCGATCATCCCAAGCTTCTGACCGATATTGCAGCTGAGAACCAGTTCGAGGTCACCTACGTCGACATCGAGGAGAAGACCTTCACGGGCCAATTTCAGTGCTTGGTGCAGCTTTCCACGCTGCCAGTTGGCGTCTGCCACGGCACTGGGCCCACGTCTAAGGAGGCACAACGGCATGCCGCCCAAAATGCGCTCGAGTATCTGAAGATAATGACCAAAAAGTAAACACCTTAGCAAAATCTAAACGCACAACACGCTACTACATATACATGGAGGATATGGATAGACGCTAACTCCCAAAGCAATCATGGAGCAGGAGCTCGTTTTATCTATCATTTTTCGTTCCTTATTTTTCACTTTTATTTGGCAGTTAAATTTAATTATTCCCCTTGGTTAAGGTTTTCCGTTCTTCTTTTTTTAAACAATTGAATTGAAAAAAGTGGTGAAAATCTGTAAAATTAACAACAATGTTTAATACAATAAACATACAGAAACAGAGTAAAGGCATATATTTAAAGCCGTTTTTAACAGCCAGAAGGAGGCTCTGAAAACAAGACAGCCAGATGGCTATAAAAAACAAAACACCTTTTGGTGGTTAATCTCAGATTGATGTTCCACATGGGCAGGTAGACCTTTATTTAAAATTGTACGTGTACTTAAACTAGCTAGCGACTAAGTATGTTACTATCAGCGAATTGTTCTATTTCTTTTTTCGGTCCTGCGTACACTTGGGGCAGAACCACTTGCCCTTGGGCTTCGTGGTGAGACCGACGCAGGCAAAGTGGAACCATTCGATGGGACACTGCAAAAAGGATGGAATGAAATTGGAGTTCACAAGGAATGGATGGGGGGGTTACACTCACATCGGGATTATCGCAGCCAATCATCTCGCCATAGGAGACCTGATGGCATAGGCAGTACGTTGGTTCATTGGGGTCCACTGGCATGTCCATGACATCGCTCGGATGTGTGGCGGCCGTATGGCAGGAGTCCTTCTCCGAGTCATCTGCTTCGACGACTTTCTGTGGGATCAAAGAGTGTAGTGTGCGTCAGTGAGCAGGCGATTTCAAATGGTTGACACGTGCAGAGAGTGGGAGGAAAAATGAGTAATGCAACTGATAGAAATGATGAGATAGAAGGCCGATGGAAATGAATACGTGGGATATTGTGCGATTACCAGGCAGGAGGACTACAAGTACGAGTACAATTGGCTAACCGAAACGAATCGAAACGGAACTAAACGGAAGGCAATCAAACTAAAACTCTAAAAGATTCATAGACGAAATGTAGATGATGGTGATTTACCTTTTGTGCGCCCCCCTTGCGTGTTTCTTTTTCTTGATTTACCTTTGACTTTTTCTTTTTGGTACCTTGGCCTCCAGCATTGCTGCTGGAGTTGAGGCTGACATTGGCATTGGTTTGGGTGCTGCCGCCACGCCCAGTTTCCTCATCCGAGGAGGCAGACTTTTTCTTTTTCCCCGTCACCTTGCCGTCCTTTGCTTTCTTTCGACCCTCTGCAATAACCAGAACACGGAACGGGTTACACACATCTGAGCAAGCCAAAGGAGGCTACACTTACTTTTGGCCACCGCTTCCTCGGATTTGGCGCGCGTGGACGAGGCCTTCTCTTGGATCTCGCCCTCGAATCGCGCCAAATCATTGTCGAGACGGCGGATCTGCTTGTCGACCAGCTCGTACGTCTGTATGGCCAGCTGCACTTTGTCGTCGCTGTATTCCTTGGCCTTGCCGAAGAGCGCCTTGATATCCTCCAAACGCTCCTTACGCTCCTCCTCGCCCAGGGGGCTCTCGGCCAGCTTGCGCATAAAGTCCTTCGCATGGCTGTCAATGCTCTTCATTGCCGTTTGGGCGCGATCGTCCAACTTTCGCATCAGCTTGAAGTTCCGCTCCAGTTCGGTGGGCAGACTCTCCAGTCCTGGATAAAATAGGTTACACGCAGGTACTTTTACGCTTATAATGGGCTCACCATCCAGATAGTTCTCCAAGTACATGGCGGAGGACATTTTCTGGTGTTTGTGTGATATAGAAGTGTCAAAACAAAGAGGGCACTGTCGATAGTATCGATATTTTGCTACTAGCCTCTACTATCGATGGTTTTGAGACTATCATGATAGTATCGAGCCACAGTCGTTGCGCTTTTGATATGTTTGGATTGACACATTTGTAAACAAATCGATAGGTGGCATCTAATTTTTACAAAGGACAAGTTCCTAAAAGGTTTCAATAGTTTTTGCAAAACATTCAAAACTATCGATGACTTAACTATCAACTACTACGATAACTTTTTAATGTGATTGGCAACGCGAGTGCAAACAAATGTAGAATAAGTGCAACAAATTTAATTAATTGTTTTCCTGCTCTGCTGTGGCTAAAGAGACAAACACTGACTAGCATCTGGCATGTGCGCCACCACGGAGGGATCTTGGATCAATGCGATCTTCGATGAAATTGCTCTGGAAGGCCTGGAGGGCGTCACGCTGCCAGGTAAGACACTCGCCCCACTCAGATTGGGACTTCCTTTGCCTTGTAAATTACATACGGTGCAATCCGTAGACCTGTGGCGCTTATTGGCGGTGCGACTGGAGTTTGTTCCCTCTCCGCTGCCCGACAATTTACGGGATCAGGTGTGGACCTTGCTGCTGCGGTCTTGCCCCGGCAAAGTGGAATTCTATGAACTGCCCTCGCCGCGACCGTTAATTCCCCCCTACGACCGCTCCAACGATCAGGATCCAGAGCTGGGCGTGGCCACGGTGGCAGAGCAGTGCCCCTATCTGCTCTACCGCAACACCCCCGTGCAGGAGGGCAACGTAATGGGCAATTGTGAAGACTACAAAACCCGCAAGCGTGTCAAGGCGGCCCAGCTACGCTCATGGACGGCCGCTCAGGCGACTGAGCACTGGGACCAGAGACTCGTGGCGGTAGCCTCACAAGAGCTGCGGCACATGGCCCTGACACCGCTCAATTTGATGACGCCCAAGGACATGCCCGTGCAGCAATACGTCTGCTGGGAGGCGATAGGACGCTCGCGCTATAATGGACTGACGACAGTGGGTCCCTGGGGACTGAGCAACTACTGCAAGGACGCCAGCGTCGTGTTCTACATCAAGTGAGGAAAGCATTCCATCTATTTCAACCCATAATTGACCAGAGAATATTTTTGGACCGCTTATAGGAACAAGCTGCTGGCCCTCCAACTGATTGCCGCCCAAGTGTACAATGAGCGTCACAAGGGTCGCTTCACCAACTCGTCGCTGCTGATGCTGCCCCGATTCTTTCGCATATACAAGAGCCACACACAGAAGAGCATTGACAGGCTGTATCTGGATATCACGCAGAGCAGCAGTCGTCACATACCGCTGACCGAAATACCCGAGCGGCTGGGCCACATCAGTCGCAAGCAGGTGAAGAAGCTGCTCTTGACCCACAACATTCGAAAGTTCTTCGAGACAAATCACGTGACGCGCGCCGCCCCAGAAGCTGCTAGCACCAGCTCCAATGCCAAAGCGAATAAGGAGCCAAAGCCATCGAAGCGCAAACAGGTTGTGCTGCAGCTGAGGAACCCCGATCTGGCGTATAAGGAGCTCTACGAGAACGATCAGGATAACAGGGAGGACAAGCTGGAGCTCGATTTTCTTGATCACCAGCACAGCTTTTTGGATATGCCGCCGGAACGGGAGTGCCATCGGGCCATTGCACGATTCGGAAATCGTGGACTCACCGCCAACGAGTTGTGCCAATACGTGGGCATCAGCATGCTGGCGATCCGCGGCTTCCTCAAGCACCTGATGAAGCTCGGCCAGATCAAGGACTACTCCGAGCAGCTGGGCAGGATGCGCATCATACGGTACGTGGCCAGTGCCCAGGCGCCTGAAGTCGAAATAAAAAAGATCGAACTGCAGCAGACCCTACTCCACCTTCAGTGCAAGGATGAGCCGGTGAGGGCGATGATCCTTGGTAGCCAGTGGACAAGCAATAATCCTTCGCTAATGTTTTGCAGAATATTCCTGAAAGCTCGGACGTGATGGTTCGAGATGTCACCGAGATTGTGGCGACTGTTAATCCATTTAGCTTCAGCTTGAAGGACGTCAAACTGGACAGGCAGACGCAGCGTCACCTGCGTCGCAAGGAGCAGATTGTGAAAATGATTGACGACAGTTGCATCGTGCAAATGATGAATGTGTCGAGCAGCATTAAGAAGGAGGAGCGCAAAGCCGGCTACGAGGACACCTTGTGTCGTCGCTCGCTCTATCGTCTGCTGCGGTCCATGATCGATGCTGGTATCGTGAATGTGTACGAGGTGACGCTGCAGTATGAGCAGCGGCTGCGTGTCTACCGCTTGGTGACGCATCCCAAAATCGGCTCCGATCATGAGCTCCTAAGAAGGGAGATCCTGCGATTCAAGAGTAACTTCCACCTGATGACCGAGGAGCGGCTGCAACGACCCGCGCAGCTGCCGCCCAAGGAGCGCAAACAGTTGATGCTCAGCAAGAAGCTTAACGCTGACCGGCAGAAGGCCCAGGCAGCCAAGACGCCGGCTCCGAAGCTGCTGTTGGCCAGAACGCTGCACGAGTTCCTCTACTACGTGATCTACGAGATGCCCAGGGAGCAGAAACCATTGGCCATGACGGCGGATCTGGTCGAGCAATGGCAGAAGGTGGAGCCCGCCCTCGAGACGCGTCAGTTTCTGGAAGAGTGGCGGGCGGACGAGACGCCCGTCCTGCCCTATAACTCTGAGATAAGCTGGCGCACCTTTATACCGCCGCTTCCTAGCTATGTGGACAAGCCCACGGGTTGGGTGTTCTTTATGGATGCCATGGATCGCATGCCGCTCTCGCTGCTGCTGCGCATCTGTCGCATTGAGCGCGAGGATAGCGCGGAGAGACTGCGGCTGCAGCTAAAGCATCCCATACGCCAGCACTACCTGCTCTCCCAGCTCAAACTGGAGAACATAGTCTCTCGCTCGCGTCTGCAGAAGCTGTATGCCCGCACCCTCTGCCTGCTCAACCACATGGGACTGATTCAGGTGAGCGACCTGCAGCTGGGCCGCGACTCCGTCCAGCGGTGGGTGTATCTGAATAAGCGTGCCCGACTCCTCGACACGACCGCCAGCAGCGAGCACAACTACCAGAAGGTCAGCGCGGATCGCACCTACATGGAGTTGCGGTTTGAGTTCCAGAACCGCGACCAAATAGCCCAGTACTGGGCCAAGCTGCAGCACATCTGCGTCTACACAAAGCTAGGATTCCGCAAGGAGCTGGCCGACAAGAAGAAAACGGCGGCCCGCCTCAAGCCGCTGTCCTTTTTTGGGCCTGGACGCTTTGACCAGGCGCTGGAGCTGGACAATGGCACAGTGCCGGGCGACCAGTTGGGCGCCGCTGGCCTGAGCTCGCTTCTCTTTGCCCATCAGTTCCGCAATTGGTCGTGGGTGCAGACGAAGCCGGGCAAGGGCGCCGTCGCCGGAGCTCTGAAAACGTATGCCGGCAAAACGCGGAAACTGGGAGCGTTGACCCGCATAAAGGTGACGCCCAAGCTGCCGATTCGCAGAGCTGCGGGAGGCACGGCCAGCAACGCCAAGATGCCGCGAAGGAAATGCGGCCCACGGGATGATATCGATCGGGATGCCATGAGGAATATGCGCACACTGCGCGTCCACTGGCTGCCCCAGGAGGATCGCGTACTCAAGATGGGACGCGCTGTGTATCTGTTCTTTGACGCTCCGGTGCTATCGTTTGCCCTCAACAATGTGGGCCTCGTTTGCCGCGACATCATCCGTCGCTACCTTGGCATCTGCAACAAGACCACGCAGGCCTGTGTGCGGCGATTGCAGTTCCTCATGCGCATGAAGCGCGATGCCCCGGACGTGCCCAGCTGGATATACCTGATGCAGACGCAGCCGCAATTCAATTCGATCTACAACGATCGATTCATGAGCAGCCTGAAGCGCGAGTATCCGACCAAGACCGAACAAAACGAGGCACTGCTGGTGCACTTTGTGCTCGTCCTAAGCAAGCTACATCAGATGATCACGAACTCGGTGAGTGCCAGACCAAGTCCAATGCCCTATCCCTTTATTGTCTCTGTATGGTTTGTAGCATGGCACTGTGCGCAATCAGTTTATGCTGCCCGACACGGTGGATGAGTATCGGAGCCAGCTGAGGGAGTGCAGCCGCTTGAACGACGATCAGCAGGTGCTGTACAGCAATCCCAGCACGGAAACGGAGCTGCAGGCGGCCATTGCCCACGGTGTGCTGCACAGCCAGGTCTGCTGTGCCAAGGACAAGACGCTGTTCAATCTGCAGACCTTCGAGATATACAAGCACTTCTCGGAGGAGGTGCTCAACGCCGCGTTCAGCAAGGCTCGCGCGGATTCGCTGCTGGTGGCAGTGAAGCGACGCAACATTCAGGCCGTGTCGAACCGCCAGATCTCTGGCCCAGCCCACGTGCTGAGCTCCAAGTACAAGTACCGATTGACCTATGTGAAGCTGGCCCATTCCGTCTTCGACAGCTACTTCGTGTTTGAGCAGAAGCTTAATGTGGAGAAGGAGCAGCACCTGCCCTCGCCTCATTTCGCGCAGCTGCTGCTCTTGGGCGAGTGGGTGGCCAAGGGCAAGTTGAGGCTGTCGCTGCACTTGCCCGCCAACATTCTGACCGTCGACACCACGAGCATGTCCAGGCCGAGTGGCTCCTCGACCGATCGCATTCTGGATCACTACAGCTGCATTTTGGACAACGCCCCGCAGACGGAGTACTCCAAACGGTTGGAGAGCGAGTGTAGCAGTCGTCAGGCCTCGCGGGTGCGCTTCCATCCCGCCAACCTGAGCTATCGCATTCAGTCCTGTCCGTATATTCAGCTCTCGAAGCTGCCCCTGCGTGTCATGCACTTCTTTTGTGCCTTGGACGCCTTGGCCGATTCGGTAGCCCTCAACAGAACGCGCCTGGAACAGGGCGACTGCCCCTTTACAAATTGCATCATGCGGAGTGGCAACTATCTCAATGCTGTCGAGCGAATTGTCCATGAGCACCGGCCCCTGCTGAAGCAACTGGTCGCCGATGCCCTGCCCCAGTCGCAGTTCCAGCTGGAGGCCCATTTGGAGGGCACAGCCCTCACAGTAGACGTGTCGAACATTCTGGCCCTGACCCAGCAGCTGGAGGCCTATTGGCGGCAGATCCAGCAACCGCTAGAGTGCAAGGATCTGGGCAAACTGCTGGCGGAGAAAACCCTCCACAAGCTCACCGATTGGCGGGCCCTCTGCTCGGAACTGATCGACTACGAGGCGCATATATGGGAGGCAGAGCGCTCGCAAGAGTTCGAACCGGCCATGAACAAGGAGGAGCGCGCCAGGGTGCAAGACGTATTCGTGGTCCACCTGCCGGCCATTGGCATGCACGCTCTTCAGCAAGAGGATCCTCAGCAGGCCAAAGAGGAGGCGGATACCCTCCGCAACGCTGTGCTGGCAAAGGTGCTCAAGTAAGTAGGGACAGATGTGGGGAGGCGCTTTCCAACTGAATGTTTCTGTACCTTCCAGGGCCACATACTGGCGCTACACCGAGAACACATTTGCGACGCTTCTGCCAGCGTTAAAGGAAAGGTGCTACGATGCCAATGCCATCCGACACATGGAGGACATACTCAACTACATTGAGCGGCAGCCATTGGGGGTGCCTGCGATGGAGCTGCGAGCGAGTTTTCCCTTGGGGGATTTCCTACTGGAGGCCCTGCATGCCCTTGCCGACCACGATCTGATCAAGCGCGTGGGCGTGGCCAGTCACATGTACGTGCACAAGCGCCACATACGCAACTGGGTGGTGCACACGTTCCACATCAAGCGGCTGGAGCGGGAAAAGGTGCAGACTCAGGTGGCGGCCGCACCCGCGACAATGCAGGCAGTCATTGGCCAAAAGCGCAGAGAGGAGGCGCAGCAGGAGCGGGCAACAGAGCCGGCGAATCCGTCCAAAAAGATTAAACTGGCAGAGCAGAACAGCAGCGATTCGGAAAGCGATGAAACGGCAGCGGAATCTTTGCCCAAGCGACCCAGGAGATCCACCAAAAAAGAACCATATGTGAACGCGGTGCGAAACGAAGCCTCTCATGATGCAATTGTGATGCGACCGCAGCCATGGATTCGACTGAATGCCTCGCTCAACCGTCGTGTCCTGGACCGTTGGCTGGGCGCCGTCCTCAGCGAGTGCATTTCCCGCATTGGATGCACCGTCCACAGTTTGTTTCTGCGCTTTCCGTACCTCGTGCCAGTGGATGTCATGTTCCTGCTCGAGCTGCTCGCCGATTTGGGCTGCCTTCACTTGATGGAGCTGCAGACGCACAAAGTCCACGTGGAGACCACGCAGGATGAACAGTGCGGGGAGCAGCCAGTCACCGAGCTGTATGAGCCTACCCTCACCTATATCATTGCCCACGGCGATGCTATCGGACGCCTCACCAGCTTCATCGGACGCAAAAAGTATAGCAGCGAGTTCATTTAAGTTCATTAATCTGCCAGGCTACGATCAGATATCAGAATCACCATGCAGAAAATAAGACGGACGAATTTGTCAACCTTGTTTTGGCCACTTAATAAAGTTGATCATCTCTAACTATCCCGATCCAATTCCAGACAATTGTTTATTAAAGCGGTGCACAATAATGGGGAACTTTTTCACACAATTCCGCCATGGAAATATCGTTGGGTGGGGATTGCCGGCAATAGCAATGGAGAAATAACTTTTGTCGGGAACTTTTGAAAAAATCAAAAACGCGTTTGAACTTTTTGTTAACTGCAAATTTGCATTCACAGCATTTAATTTGTTGTTTCACTTCTTTGTTTCCTTAAATCTTGTTAAAACATTAGCACTTCACTACCGTCTCTCTGCGTGGGTGTTGTTTACCGCTTGCCACCGACGCGGGGAGCAGACTTCTGCGTAACCTTGGCGGCCTTCGTCTTGGGAGCAGACTTCTTGGCGGGAGCTGGGGCTGACGCCTTCTTGGCTGCCTTGGTGGCGCGCTTCTGTTCCTTGGCGACCTTGATGGCCTGATCGCGCTGGGCCTTGCGCACCTCCGGCTTCATGTTCCGCTTGGCCATGATCTCGGCGAGGGAAGCGCCGACAATAGCGCGCTGGAATTTCTGTGTGCGGCGGGTGCGCTTCTTGGAAGCCTCCTCCTCAATGCCCTTGCGGTGCTTGCGACGGTAGAGCACAGTCCAGGTAACCTTGCGCGGGTTGCGCTTCATCAGGTAGGAGCGCTCGCACTTCTTGTCCAGGAAGGTGAAGCTCTAAAAAAATCCCAACCGTTTGTTAATACTCTCATGATTGGCTGATATCTGATTTGTTTACTTACCTTGCCATCAATCTTGACCATGGTCTTGCCATGGCCGGGGTAGATTTTGTACCCGCTGAATGCACACAAGCCAATTCTGAAAGGAGATGAGATTATTCATCATTAACTGGGTGTACATTTTCAAAAATTTCATCATCAAACATAAGTTAGCACTGTTAACTTTCTGAAGCTGTATTTATCGCCGGCTTCGCTTCAATGATGCCTACGATTTTCCAAAATTATTTTTGACACTTACTTCATCTTGCTGGGCGTAGAAAAGAAAAGAAACGGAAGTGTCAAACCATCGAGGGCACTATCGATAGTACCGATGTTTTGCTGTTAGCCTCTACTATCGATGGTTTTGCGACTATTATGATAGTATCGAGCTACTCTAAAATTGTGGCATCTAAGTTTTACAATGGACACGTTCCTAACAGTTTTCAAAGCTACGCAACATATGGACAATATTATAGAGCATCTATTTAATGTATTTATGTCATTTACACATGCATGGCAAGACATCAGCAAGGAAAATGCGGGAATAGAAGACATCGTGGTCAACAGAAGAACGTGAGCAGTTTGGCAGACCAACATTGAGAGTATGAATAAACTCTTTAATTTTGAACAAATTATTTAAGTCCGATACTATCACGACATTATCGCATTGTTTTTCCAAAACATTCGAAACTATCGATGGTTCAACTATCAATCGTTTGACAGCTCTAGAAGTCAGCGATGTCACCGCGGATTGATAGATAAAATATACCGGCTGACCCCCAGAAATATACCGAAATATACCATGACATTATCAAAACAACATACAAAACAAAAACAACATAAACGAATGTGACGTCGTTTTGTGTGTCGTTGCCAGACTCATGCAATTCGTAGTTGCTGCGGGCTGCCATACCATGATATTTTGTGATTTGAAATTCGTCAATTTTGATATTCAAATTAATATTACTAAATAGTTGGCCCTCTCAGCCCTAAAAAAAAATAGTTTTATGCAATTCCTCACTGAATTTTGTTTAGGATTGGTTAGTTTTCAAAACAATTTTTAATGCCACCCTCACCACTATTTTTACAAAATGGCCGCAAATAATAAAAATAAACTCCGCCATTAAACTTCATGCGAAATTATTTTGCAAGGTATAAAGATGCAAAAGTATACAGGCACATAAACTATAGCACACATTTAACAATGACAAAACAAGATCAAAACAAAAATAACTATTCAGTGGCTGGGTCGGGGTCTTGAGACTCCGGTTCCAGCTCAAAGACTGTGCGCTGAATGGGAAAAACTCTTTTGGAGCGCTTAATAGCGACGAGGTCAATGGATTCGTTGAATTCCAACAGGGATTTGCTAAACTCTGGGTCTTCTTCAATGAGTTTGACGAATTGCTCGGGACTATTAATATCAAACTTTAGATTGGGCTTGGGGGGCTTCTCTTTGGATCGAGTTTCCTCCTCCACCAACAGTTTGGTGATCCGCTGCTTCAGTTTCATTTCCTCCTCGCGCTGTTCCAGAAGCTTGCCGCGTGAGATCTCCCGCTCGAAAAGCTGTGGGCAGACAAGGAGAATAAGTAATAGGAAATAGGAAAATTTCAGCATATTTAACCGCTGCCATGAGAGCCTTTTCCTTGCCGGTGGCCGTCCTCATGGCATCCTCGACGAGGAGCATCATTGTGTCACCGCCAGCCAGGCTCACGGTGAGCAGTAGGCCATCTGGGCGAAAAGCCACGTGTGTAATCCTCTGCTTGAACTTAACCGTCAGAATGGGTGTGCGATGGCTCATGAGCAGGTCCCAAAAGTCCAGACAGCCCTTGTCGTCGCCGGTGACGAACAGCGAGCAGCGGCCCGTGCTCCAGGTGCCACAGGTAAGTTGATTCCGCTTCTTGAAGTACAGGGTGCTGGGGCAGTTCTTGACCTCCTCGGACCAGATGCGCCATCGCCAGTCGGCCACGCACAGGAAGTTCTTCACGAAGAACGGATTGCGCACGATGCTGCGAACGGGGCCGGCAAACAGCTGGAAATGGCCGAGGATTGTCTCCGACGGAGTCACGGCCTTGCGATTGCCCACAAAAACGCAACCCATGTCACTGCCCATGATGTAGCGCACCGGAATGGTGTACTCAAACTCCAGGACAGTCACACCGTGCGCATCGGCCCGCTTCTGGATGTCCTTGGTGTCTGGCTCGAGCAGCAGATCCTGTATGGACATCATCATGTCGCGTGTGTCCCAGTATTTAATGGAGCCGTCGAGGGAGCCCGAGTAGAACTCCGTGTTGGACTTGGAGTGCACCCAGCACAGTGCCGAGGTGAGCTCCCTGTGAGCCGCCTCCAGCGGACACATCTGCTTGGCCGGCCCGAACTCTGCGACATTCCAGAGGCACACCTTGCCCGAGTACAAGCCTCCAACCATGAAGTTATCGTCCTTGGGGCACAGCTTGGCCAGTGACACAATCTCGTTGGTGTCAAAGTAGGCGACCGGTCGCGTCGGATCTCTGATATCCCATAGATATAGGGCGTTCTCGTTGCCAAAGTCAGGAAACAGGTTGAATGGCTCCAGGATCGGATTCAATGGGCGCTTGCTGTTGTTAAATGTGGCCAAGAACTGCTTGGGGTTGTTGGGCATCCAATCGCACATGGTCAGTTGTCTTTGCGGTACCCACAAGTCGTGGAAAATGTTAATGCCGCGGGCCGTGATCTTCATCTTAATGCCACTGCCCAGGTCCTCGTCCAGGTCAGCGAAGAAGTCTTGATATATGTTTATGGCGTTGTTTTGTGAGCTCATCGACATGCAATCCCGCAGCAAGTGGCCCACCTCGACGCCCCAGTCGTCGTCGCGCTCCACCTTCTTGCGGTACCGCAGCGTGGACTCTTCGTCCAGTATATTCACCTCCTTCACATTCCACCCGCCCTCGTAGTGGTACATGCCGTGATGGTCCAAGGACACGTTCTCTGTTAGCGCAGTGCTCAGGGCCATCTGCTTGCCCAGCTGAGTCTTCATGTCGCGTGGGTTTCCCAGCACGTACTTCAGGCGGAGGCGTCCACTTGGGTGCACGCTTAGCAGCAGCTCGTTGCGATCGGTGAACAAGCATTGCCGCCCGAAGCGGCTGCGCTCCCGTGAAAATATAAACTGATTTCCCATCATTCCCATCATAGTTAGGCTTCGTACAGCTCCTGCTGTTGTACTTTACAAAATATATATAAATTTGCTCCACAACAAAAAGGCACGGCACTGATCTGTTTGATAATGATTACGTTGGACATTTGAATTGAAGTTTGGCGCCAAGCCATCATGCAGTTGTTTGAGTGTTGTGAAGCGTACTCAAGCCAGGAATGGAGAACAAAGTCACTTGTTAACACAGTAACCGTGACTTTTATTGTTAAAAATATATGTGAAGAGTAACAGAAGTAACAGGTTGGTCCGGTATACTTCTTATGGTCTGGTTTGGCGGCTTTTGTTTGAACCTTATTATGTAAACAATCCAATAAAAAATAGTTCTGAAAACTAGCCAATCCCAAACAAAATTCATTGAGAAATTGGATAAAATTATCTTTTTAGGGCTGAGAGGGCCAAGTATCTAGTAATATTAAAATGAATATTAAAATTGACGAATTTCATTTCACCAAATATCATGGTATGGGGCGCGACTACGATTGTACGAGTTGGCAGCGCCATAAAGCGTACATTCGTTTTATGTTGTTTTTGTTTGAACCTTATTATGTAAGCAATACAATGAAAAATAGTTCTGAAAACTAACCAATCCTAAACAAAATTTATTGAGGAATTGGATAAAATTATTTGTTTAGGGCTGAGAGTCTCAGCTAGCTAGTAATATTAAATTGAATATCAAAATCGAGGAATATCAACATTGAATGTTTTGAAAAAAACAATTGATACTATCGTAATCTATCGGGATCAAATAATTATTAAAAAACCATTGAAACCTTTTAGGATCTTGTTCATTGTACAAATTAGATGCCACCTGTCGATTTGTTTCCAAATTTGTCTTCGTATTTTATAGCAGCCAATCCAAACATATCAAAAGCGCAACGACTGTGGCTCGATACTATCATGATAGTCGATAGTAGTGGCAAGCAGTAAAATATCGATACTATCGATAGTGACCTCGATGTATGAACGCGCATTTATTATGAATTAAGTTAGTATAAACTAAAAACTGTAGCCAACTTCAAAATGGAGTGTGTTTGTTGAGTATATTAAAAGTGTGCAATGAATGAAGGAGCGTGGAGACATGGACCTGCAACAGTTTCTGTCCCTGGAGCGAAAGCAACTGCAGAGGGATCGTGAGCGTCTCTCCGCGGCGGCGGCCCAGAAATGCCCCGCCGCCCTGCTGATGCAAAACACCGACTACATGCCAATGCAATGTCAGCGCAGGGCCAAGGAGTCCAATGAACTCCTGTCGGAATCGTCTTCCCTAGCAACCGGCAACCAAAACTTAAGCGAACAACTTCACTTGGACTTGAGGCGCCTGGGTGGGTCAGACTCCCCGTCCGAGGGGAATGCCAGCCCATCCAAATCGACTAAGGAATTTGCGAATCAGCGTCAGCTGCTCGTCGGAAGCGCGCGTCAATACAAATCGCCAGATGTGTCGTCGCGACGCAATTTGGAAAGCGGGCGACCGCTAAGTGAGAATCGCTTGCCAATCCGGCGCACGGTGAGTAGGGGAGGCCACAATTGGGGATTTGACGAGCACGATGTGCTCCAGAATGTGTGTTGCGCTTCACTGGCGCATCGCCAATTATCTGGAAGATTGCCATAAATGTGCGAAATTCGTTTCTCTACGCCTCGTTGAGCCACTTGAAGAAATCTGAAAACTGAAGCTCTGCCAAATATCTTTCGTAATCTTCTTGGAAGTATCAGTTGCATATTAGATTTCGTAGTGCTCTAGCCTCTGGCCTTCTGTGTTCCCACCTTGGTGAGTCTTCTAAGAGCCATGTTCATCTGTTTGTGGACTGCATGCGGTTCAAACCGTGCTAATGCTCCCCAAACTCTGACCAAAGATCTTCTTATGAGATGCACGTGTGCATCTATAATATATCATTCCTTGCATGCACATGGAATGATTAAGAAATTGCAAAATTTACATTAGTTACGTTCAAGTCTCTCTAGTCGTGCAATTAATTTAAATACAAAACAACTAGAATGTTTGCATAATTTTTTAAATCGTTGCAGCCATTGCTGTCAGTTTGTTGATAGATTTAGCGCTTTGGTGGACTTGTTGTTTGCCGCCAGCTTTCCACCTTTCCACCTTTTCACTTTTCAATTTCCATATGCATTATTTATTGGGTTATTGGCGAGTCGTTGCCTGTCCAGGTCCGCATCCTACCTACCCTCTAAGTTTAGGGGCCTGTGATTATGGCGAAATTAGTTGGGCATTTTAATTATTCAGCATTTAGTTCTTTGGACTTTACTGTGCTTTGTTGCGTTTTCGGCGTGCCCTCGTTTCCTTCCGCTATCAATGTTGCATGCCCCATTGTTGGTGGTTCGGTTCTGCTGTTGGCGCCCCTTCCGTGCTCCAGTTACCTGCTGCTGGCTCTGCTTTGGACGAGCCATTCGTTTAATGAATTTACTGGCACCGCTCTCAGCTCAGTTGTAATTTGAAGCTCGTTTGTTGCGTTTGCTTCTGTTTTGGCCTGAACTTGAAATTGCTTTGCATACATTATATTTTGATATATAAATGAGGTATACATACACGAGGTGCGGTGAGGGGGGCTTGCCCCTGATTACCGGCAAATCAAAACCGTCGAACGGAACGGAACCAAATGGAAATGAATGGGGCCCTCTAATTGACTTAATTTGGCCATGCCGCGAGTTAACCCAAAAATCAAAGTGACGCAAAACAAACAATGAAAAATTGAACGTTTTCTAAAAATACACAAAATAACGGTACGGCGAACCAAAATGGGAAAATTAGAAATCGCATGACGGTTATAATCGTATATCTATACTTACATCTATTGCATCCAGTGGTCTCTTGAAATAATCGTAAATGTCTGAAATGAAAAAGAGTCTGTTTTGGTTTATTCCAAGAAATATTGAATTGTATCCCTAGATATCGCAGACTATCCAAAGTTAGTTTTTTTGCCATTATATATAAGCTTTACGTTCAGGCAATTTTCTGCTCGAAATTTCGTACAGTGGTACGTACAGTCCTCATTCCCATTCTTTATGTTGCTCTTTTATTTGACTTTTGGCGAGTGATTTAAAGTTTGATTAAAAATTAGGAGAGCCGAGTCATGCAATTCTGTTGACAAAGTGCCCAGGTGGCCCGAAGTGGCTTTTTGTTCCTGCCGACTCACTTCCTCGTTGAGCTAGCTGGGCATGGTGTGGAAATCTATGTACATATGTACAGTACATGTGTAGGCAACGACACACCCAACTGTCAGCTCCGCCTTATGGCGCCTCTCATTAATTGGTAATGATAATGGATTTTGGAGGTGGGACAAAGCGTTAGTTTGGTTCAGAGAGGAGCTCAAACGAATGACTTGGCTGAACTGAATAATAATTTCAACTACATATATTGTAGGTAGCATTAAATAGCTTGCAAATTTAATTCGATTATAGGTTTCTGTTTGATTAGTTATTTCTGATCCAAGTCCGCCGACTTTTGTTGTTTGAACCTTTACCCAAAGATATCTATCCGTTGTCAATGTGATCTACAATAAGATTTACCGATGAGTATTAAATCTCCTTCACAAATGAATCTTTTAGCTAAGTTAATTTGCCCCAAGGGTTTGGTTAGTGGCTGTCACGAAAGAGCCAGTTGAACAAACTTCTGAATTAAATGCGGTTGAACTGAGAAACCCGACTCTAGTAACGACGTGTGTGTGTACTCTGATGTACTGTGAAAAAAAGTCATGACCTGGACAAGGTTGTGAACAGCCAGGGCTTAATTAAGCCATCCTTCGAGTGTAGGATAGCTTGAGGTCACACCATCACGAATGAACCATTGGAAAATGTATACTCTATAGGGATGAAATTCAATTTAAATTCCATCGTCTGTCCTTGAACTTACGCGTGGGCGACAGATGATTCCATTCCAGTTGAGCTTCGACACGCATTTACATTAGTTTTCGCACTTTTTGTACCCCAAATGTACCCCAGCTTCTGCTGGCACTTAGTTAACCCAATTTGGAACTGGCACGCAACCGTACCCAATGAATGGGCGTAGTAAACAGACCCATTGAAGGGAGTACCGTGGAGTACATCAATCTGAGAAAGGTTCTTATGAGAATCCACAATCGATATTTCTAAGGGGAAAATCTTAATTACATGTAAAATATAATTTGAAAGTGAGTGAGCGTCTCAAGTGAGTGTTCTGTGCACCCCACTGTAGTCAGCTCCTTTGAGCGACTGCGTTAGCAGAACCAACTCCAGACTTGCCACCATTTTTGCCCCACCTGAGATGAACTGCGTGACCCGAAATAGCTGTAGACGAGCCACGCCACCCGTTGCCCCTGTCGGATTTCAAGTCTTCATTTTGATAGTTTCCTTGACCTGAATTAAAGTATTTTATTATGCATGTTGCTTAACCAGCTGGGGCACTGAATGTGCCACTCTGAATATCCCTCTTATTTGCAAATGGCTCTTAATTATGCTTGGCTCGTCTCTCCGGCCACTCAAATGATGAACACGTTAAAAGGAGCTTTAATTAAGTGGCCATCATGCTGGCTAATAGAGAGTGAAGCGCACTGCATGCAGCCAATAAGTAGAAGTGGAGCCGAGAAGAGCCAGAGCCAGAGCAGGCTGAAACAGCTGGGCCTGGTTGATAAACTGCCATTGGCTGAGACACTCTCAGCCGAGCACGGAGAGCGCCTTTAGCTTTAGTCGTGCTACGAACGAACCCTTCGTCTGGTTTATGTTTATTTTTGCAACGCGGAACCGAGGTGCTAGGGTATACTTAAATGTTATTTAGAAATAATGGGAATAATACTAATAATGTAATTTGGTACTTTAATTTATCTCATGGTAAATTGTTGACGCAACCTTTTGATGGGTACACGAATTATTGATCAAGACTTTATTTATTTGGAATTCCTCTCTTCACTTTTACTGGGAATATTTCCATTCGAATACCTGGCCATTGACTATGGTGTCCGGATTGTATATAATTTTGTTGATGCCATCGGTGCACGCGATTTGCGACGTTTACGGCATAAAAATTATGTGCAAAATGGCAGTAGGCATTGTGGAGTGTTCGCTAGAGCAGCTCCGGCTCCTGCTCCTGCTGAAAGTGTTGCTGACCCCAAAAACAGGAGGAAAACGGAGCTGGAATAATTTGCTGGCTTTGCTGGCCTTATCGGCCATACGAAAATGTACACAAGCTTCTTGCTGGTGGTTAGTGTCGACCAAAAAAAAAAACGTAGAAAATGAAGAAAAGAAAGCGCGCGACAAGAACTACATATATAATAAATATGCGTATACATACATACATATATATTTGTAGGCCGCCCACTCACATTAGTTTGTTTTCTCTTTCCCGCGCAGGATGATATGGAGCAATGGGTTACGGACACATTTTATTCGTATTTCCCCGGCTTTAACAATGAAAATCAGAAACGGCAAACTTATTTGCGTGAGCGACAGCGCGAGAACCAGCAGAACTTTCTCAAGCACCAGGTGAGCGATTGCCGTGAAAATATATAGCCGATTGTGTGCGGAATGCCTTGTTATGGTAATCAGTGTGAAATTTACGAGCTGGCGCCTAATTTTTGTACCATTGCAGATGCTTCATCCGCCGGTCACAAAGCATCAGCGACCGGGACAAGTGAGGAAGCCATCGCAACCGCCTCCTGCTCCTGCTCCAGATCCAGATCCAGCTTCAGGTCCAGCGCCTGCTTTGGCTTCCACCCAAGCGCGTTCCAGCGAATCCAGCACAAGCACCTCGAATCATAGCACCACGGACAAGACTGACTTAGAGTTAATTGTAAATAGTAACCCGAACTATGTGCCGCCCAAAGTCCGTTCGACCACCACCCGTAACAAGCTGCTGCAGGATCTGGGCCATGTGGAGCTGTCGAATATTGTAACGGGCGACGGGATTATGGAGCGCAATCTGCGTAGCGCCGAGCTGGAGACGGCCCGCAAAAAGGATTATCAACGCGATCTTATGCTGCAGATTGAGGAGAAGCGCCGCTCCATCGAGCTGCTCAGGGAGAAGGAGCGTCGACAGGAGGAGGCATTGACCAGGTAGGTTTTGTATGGACTGTATGGATCCCGTTGTGAATCAGAATTGTTAAATGTATTTATCTGCTTAGGCGACTGGAGACACAACTGAAAACCATAAAGCTAGAGGAGCAATTGGAAAAGGAGCGTCTGCGTATTGAAAAGGTAAAAAAGATTTGAATTTTACATTATTTGCTGGAAGAAACCCAATATTGGATAATAGCTCATGCTCATGCTGTGAATCGTAAGACCAAGCTGCCCTATCTTGCCTCAAATTAAACTTATAGCGTCTGCCTATAGGACACAAAAGTACACAGTGGAGCACAGGATTGGTGACCATATAATCATGATCACCTTTTCGGTCAGTGGGCTTATTGGGAATTTTTTCTCCGAACCTCTTGGAGCGGTTGTAAGGCGAATTCAAGCTTTTCATTTGATCTTTTTCACTGAATGAAGAATTTCCACCAAAATACGTCTTCCGATAAGTCTTCAAATGTCCGGTTTATATACAATTTCGATGGTTAACATTTTTTACTTATGTCTGCAGATATTATATGGGTATTATGGGATTTATCACAGCTCAATTCCGCCGCCTGTTGCATAGTTATTTAGGTCAGCAGTACATTTCCGCTATATTTTACAATCTAAGCGCCTTATGGCCCACTATTTACTTGGGTCACTCGTTCGATTAGCATAAATCGTACCCATGCCCAATTGGCGTGGCTTTTTATCCCAAACATTCTCTAGTTCTTCTGGGCTGCCATTCATTTAGTGAACCAGGAACTATTAATATACCTTTTGGATTGGGCTGGGGGGAGGGGGGGAAACCAACCGAATATGGAACCTTGAATGATACAGTTCGATTTTGATGGCGTTTCCTAATATCCGATTAAACTTAATAGCCCTTGATTGGCATTACCATTAGATTTATGATCTAAGTCCTAGGGATACAAACACCACCGTTCGACAGCCAAAGTGAATTGTAATTGATATTGGGCATTTGATTCGACTTAGTCCCGAGTGTTATCGCATCGAGTTGGCAGTTGGCAGTGGGCCGCTAATTGAAATTTACCTTGGGCTCGACTAATCCGCTCTATATTTATTTCCCTTATTGTGCTGTCAGGCTCGCATCGACTCGGAACACAACCGCTTGATGCGAGACCAGTTGCTGGCCAAGCTGGAGCAGGACGCACAGCTGCTGCTGGTCAAGGAGAGCAACAACCTGGCCGAAACGCCACGATCGCATCGGAGTAAAAACATTCACAACAGCACAAGTAATATTAGCACCGAAGCACCCGCCAACAAGGTGTATAAATACTTTAGTAACTCTGCACACCACGAATACAGACGTGGCCAGCCGCTGCCGCCGGCCGTTGAGCTGGACTTTGAGCTGCCGCAAATGGCCAAGATCGAAAGAGAGTGCTTCCATCTGTGCGAGAAGATATGCCCGCTATGCGATGAGCCCCTGAAGAGCTACGAGAGCTGCTGTTTGCGTTGCCAGCGAAAGCTGGCAGTCAAACTGAAGCAGACGGAAAACGGCAACGAGAAGCAGCCGCAGGAGCAAAATGGGAATGGAATTGACGAGCAGGATCCAGAGGACGAGCCCCTGCACAACTGCGAGAGCAGCTATGCGCTGGTCTGCCACAAGTGCGAGCGCCTGTACGCCATGTGCAGCCAGTGCCTGGCCAAGAGCGATGTGTGTCGAGCGTGCCAGCGAGAGCGGAATGTCTGCATGAACTGTCGTCGCAATTTGTGTTCGTTTTGCCTCGAGGAGGTTGCCTGTGGCCGGAACACCGAGCGCACGCATGTCAATGAGACGGAGGCTGACGGAGAGCCACACTCGGAGAATGCCTTTCGAGTACTGGAATTGAATTTTGCAGTGCCAGCAGCCAAGGAGTCAACGGCCAGCAACCTTTTGCCATCCGACGGGTCGCCTCCCTACTCCGTCAACATTGCCCGCAACTCTGTGTTCCATTCCGACTACAAGCCGACGCCTGTCAAGCCATCCTTTGTGGAGGAGCTGCCCACATTTTCGGGGAGTGCCAACGCAAGCCTTGAGCTGGACAGCTCTGACGAACAGGCCATGGAGCGTGTGCGAAGGCAAACGGATCAGCGCTTATCGCGCTATCTCCAAAACTACGGGGATCTGGCCTCCAAGCAGCAAAAGAAGCTCATGAAGCAGGACCAGCTGCAGCTGCACCGCAGCAAGAGTGAGTCCCGTCATCGTGGTACTCAAACTACGCCGCAATCTTTGGCCAGACGGGATGTGGTCCTGAGGGAGGCTCCGGGTCATAATCTCTCGATGCCGCTGCTGCGTGAAATGCCCAAAATGACGCGCAGGGAGACGGGCGCCACACAGCCCACGAATCCCGGCCAGCGAAGCATCGACAGTCTCAAAAAGCGTTGGGAGGTATGTTTCTTAATATTTCAGCTGTCGAATAGTCTGGGAAGGAAAAGGAAAATTCTAATTTCTATTCTGCAGGTGCCTGCCGTGCAAAAGTTCACCGTTTCCACCTCATCGCCCAAAATCCTCACTCAGGTGGGAGCCATCCGCAAGCAGCTACAGGCTGCCCGATTCTATGAAGATGTTGCCGAGCCCGATGACTATTGAGGGACTACCAGCACATCCAGATGCAAATGATGTCTTCGTTTAGATTTCCACACGTTATTTATCAGAGTAAAACGAATTTAATTCTCTTTGAACTCTTCACCTTTTGCGACATTTGCCATTACTCGTATCATTTCGGAGTTGGTGGATAATTCATTTAGTAGTTAATACTTAGTCCTATAGTTAGCTGATTCCAAGTGCTTCGGCTGCTTCAGGCAGCACACTAGTTGCATAGGCCATTCGGTTTGTTCAATATTTTTTTGGTTCTTTTATACGAAAATACTTAATAGCCACAGATCGCTGCTGTGGTAACTAGAAAGTTGCAATTAATCAAAAACTTATCGTGAATAAAAATTTTTTTAAAGGTTTATAAATAATTGTTATCTGCGTGGGGTTTTTATTTTAATTTTAAAGTTTCCGTTTCAAACATTTGATCGTTTATTTAGTTTACATAGTTATGGCACATTTTATTAGTTTAGTTAAGGTTCATTCCATTTCTTTATCTTTCAAATTTCCAATTCCATTGACGTCAATTCGTGTCGCGTTACTCATAATGATTTATTCGATATTTGATGACGTTATCTGCGGAATTGGATTTAAAGTACTTATACATTGAATTTATCAGGCAGTTCGTTGACTCAACATATCTTGATATTTATGGCTTGATTCAAACGATTTTCCGATTTTTCAGCCATACGGCAAGTACTGAGCAGATTGGGTTTCGCGTTTAATCAACACCCATCCCCTTAAAACAAAGATTATTCAACGAATATTGATGGTTTGTTTGGTTGTTTCTATGTCCGATCGGATGGCAACACAACTCCCGGCATTCACTTGACCAGATTAACGATTCCGGGAGCGGCCATTCGGTGGCTGTCGTGGAACTGGCCTATAAAGCGACCAGAATTTTGGATTCTTGGTTCTGTCGTTCTCCTTGGGAATTCGCTGCCGTATATTGTAGCACTTGGGCTCGATTCATTGGATATGTTAGAGCTCTGCTTGCTAATACAGATTCTTGCATTAAAGATGACATCGTCGAAAGACAATATGATGATATAAATGGTTCAGAGGTTGATGATTATCGTGACGTTGCGGTCGTTCTAAAAATCGACAATGTGGAAGAAAAAGCCCCCGTTCTGTGTTTGTGGTTCTGCTTTTGGCTTCTGTTGATGCTTCGCCGCTGCCGAGTGCGCAAAAATAAATTCTTAGTTTATAATATGTAATAAAAGCAAACAAACTCTTTCTTCTGCCTGCCATCCTACACGCATTGAATTTACATTTACCCTTTACTCTTTGGATACCTGAGTGTAAAAAGGAATCAAAACTTTATGTTGCACAACACAATTTTTATTTATTTCTGCCATTTTATGCTCTTGGATGCTCTTGGAGGCTCATGATCTCATCACCAGTGCACGGGATGGGGTGCGTAGACGGGGGCGTACTGCGAATAGGCGCCCGCGGATCCGTAGCTTGGTGCCGGAGCACTGCATGGGACTGGGGCCAGGTTGGGCTGGCAGCTGAACAGATAGTTCTTTGGGCAAGGTGGGGCCGGAATGGAAACCGGAGCGGGGGCTGCGTAGGCAGGGGCAGCGGGTGCGGCAGCGTACGCCGGAGCAGCTGCGGGGGCAGAGTAGGATGGAGCTGCTGCTGGCTTCTCATATCCACCGCCGTAGGCTGAGCCCACGGTCTGCCTCTTCTCGGCGGCAACGGATGTGGCCAGCAGGCACACGGTGGCGATAATAGCGATGAACTTCATTTTGATTGTGTGTGGATTTCTTAGACTGGCTGGAAGCAGACTGCGATGTTCTTCGGCTGGCCCCAACAGCTTTATATGCTGGATAGCTGGACGGCTGTGGCTCGCGGAAATTGCCGAGTCAAGCAGTGACCCAAGTTTTCCGCTTTACCCAATGACCTCCCTCCACTGGCGGAGTCTACTTTTTGCACGGCCAACAGAAAGCGACATTTACAAATATTTCCTCCACTTTTTTGTGGGCCACAGAACTTGTCAAGTCAACAATCTTGCAGTTGTACTACCCTCAAGCCAGATTTGCAAAAATAAATTGATGAAAAATTAGGTACTTGGGCCAAAAAAAACATAATGACCAAAAACAGGCGGACTAAAATATTTTTGGGGGATTTATTTTTAGCAGTTTACGGAGATATTTATAAACTCAACAGATAACAGATTCAACAGATTAAGTTTTCCGAATTTGTTTATTGAAATGAGACGCCTATGCTTGAAATTCTGCAGCAGAATATTTCAGCAACCACTGGGCTGTAACTTCATTCGAGCGCCTAATCTGCCCTACTGTTGCCTCTATGACTAGGGCTACACGTCGCTAGGTGACCGCAGTACCACGCACCTCAATCCGAGTCCACGAGCTGAAGGATAGCCGCGTGGAGCGAGCCAACCGGGATGAGAATAGGCAGTAAAATTGCGATAGCCGTAAACTGGAATATAAAATATAAATTATCTTCAAATAAAAACCACCCGATTCGTGCCATGTTTGGAGTATTTGGTTTCGCTGCCCCGCTTTAAAGTTCCGAAATGGGCCATGGTCTCCCAAGTGGAGCAGCAAGTGTCAGTTAACTCTTCGTCGAGGTCTCGTTTTGACCATGTTGGGGGATGGGCCATGTTGCCCTCCTCGATTCGAGAGCACGTGTATAAGAGAACGTGTGGGGAAAAGCTGCGGCTTTGTGGTGAAAGCTCGTGGTTCTAATATTTACAGAAACCGTTCTTATATTTGTGAGAATTTGTGAGAAATGATTTTTAGTAATTACAAAATTGAATAATTTTTAAAATGCAGATTATTAATTTTATAAAATTCTAGGAGGCTACAAAAAAAAGTTCAGAGAATTCTGTGGTTAAATGTTTTGGATTTCATTTAAATCATTAAACTTTTACGAACCCTAAGAGACTGTTTTACTAACGAGTAAAATATTTGCGGACTCATTTTAGTCCCTTTATGAAGTATACAAAGTTCTCTACTGCCTTTGGCTCAATTTCATTTGGACTTTTCTCTGGCGATGTGGTTGTTGCGTCCTCTTCCGCCAGCTGCAACTGATGGTTGCTCTCTTGGTAGTGCTTCTTTCTGGGCCTGAAATTGGTTGTACTTTCGATTTCATTATCCAGTTTTTGGTGAGTGTCTTGTCTCCTCTGCTCGTCCTCCAATAGGTTATTGTACACTTGCAGTAGATTGCGTTCCTCGTAATGGTCCAGCCAATCCAGCAGTTCGCTAATGGTCTTGTCATGCCTGTGTGCCATTTGCTCATCGAAGGGCGGCTGCTTCCGGGTGGCGAACTGGGCACGAAAGACAGTCTGGTTCTTTGTGGGCGTGAGACTGACACGATACCAATGCTGATCCTTAGGATCCTGACCGAGCAGCGCGTACTCAAAGTCCGACGGCGACGTGGTTTCCTCAGTATCCAGACCCGGCTGATTGGTCGTAGAAACCGTACTGCTGTTCCTGCAGTCCGTTGGTGTTGGTGGGCTTTGGCTGTGGGTAGATTGAGTTTTGTTAGTTGCTGCTTTTATTATTAAATTTAAGAGAACACACCCCAATTTATTGTATCTGGCTACGTCGGTTGGCAGCGCGTTCCCGCCGCTGGCCAACAAAACGAGGAGAATAATCCCCAGCTTTGCTTTGTTCCACATTTCAACAGATTTCGCTGAGTGAAGCAAATTTTCAACTGCACTTGGTTATATACGAAAGTTAATTTTTTTTCTAATTTTGTATTCTTTTTATATATTTCTGTACGATGGGCTTCGTGTTCGGCGTAGCAACCGACAATGATTTCGATTCCCCAAAACGGAACTTCTCAGATATCTATCACTCGCGATGGAGCGTCACGTTTGTGGTGTGGATTACAGTCTCAGTTATAGCAAGAGCTCGTCGGTGCGCCATAGTTGATATTGCGAATCTTAAAAGAAATATAATCAATAGAATGTAACTTCATCTGAACACACACAAATCAAATCATTTGAGACAAACCGAATGTCAAGCCAAAGGTACAGAAAGGAAAATCCACTAGTTGCATGCAGTCCGTGAGTCCGTCCACAGACAAGTGTTCTTCAAGTGTTTCCGCATCTGCAGACACAATTTAATGGGAATTTCAACACTGCAGGTCGAATTGCTACAAACCGGGAATTCGAGAACTACAAAAGAAGATCGGCCACGATTTCTGGGTTCCTACGGGGAGGCAGATTCGATCAGTGGCAGTCTGTAAATGAACTGCACAAAGTTAGATATGGATCTTTTGAATTTAAATTATAATATATTTTGTGTCGGTGATTTGAATATTTTCAAGGTACTTGAGTGAATTTATTTATGTTCCTCATTCCCAGATAATAATAAAAAGACCCAAAGGCAAGAGAGGCCGTTAACTTGCGAGTATTCTTACTATAAGTGAGAAGTTCGCTAATGAATAATAGGTTCTGTTAGAATAGTTGCATTATTTTCCATTCGATTCCATTCGAAATTCCATTTTTGCATATTTTAGTTGCGTTTCGTTTATTTTCTAGCGAATGGAATTGTGGCCTCTTGAATTTGTTTGGGGAAATGCCACTTACCAAAGTCACTTCCTGTCTGCTTTCTCGCTTCTCACCTGCTCTCTTTTGCTCTCTCTCTCCCTCTGTCTCTCTTTCTGTGGGCCTTCTGTGGCTCTCCCACTGGTTGTTGCAGCATTGCCAGCAGGGGGAAAAGCTATTATCAGTGAAATTGGCGACCTTTCTAATGTGGGTAAACTCTGAAGGATGTTAATCAACAAAACTACTTTCACTTTGGCACTGACCCGCTCTTTCACTGGGCCTGCGCCCTCGGCGGCAGCGCACTTTCTCTCTCTCTCTCTCTGTCTCTCTCGGCAGCAGCTGGAGCAGCACAGCTGTTGTGGGGCCTTTGCCGATGCCAAAGCCATTTTGCGCGCGCACTTTCCCAAGGAAAAAGGAAACCCGAGACGCACATCACACATACGCACGGTGGTACGCCGAAAGCAACTCTCTGGTCCTCTGGCTCGACACGACTCGACCCAACTCTGCACACTCAGTAGACAATCTTTCCTCATTTCGTTAACACACTCACAGCACAAAAAATCAAACCAAATACAGAAGAAACAGCAACAGTAGCTAAAACAAATCCCCATAAATATAGTTAAAATATATACCTACATATTCGTAATTCATCGTGCAAAAATATAACCTAAAGAGCTTCTGTGTGTTGTTATCAAAATAAAAAGTGTTAATATGTTAAATAAATTAAACTAAATTAAATTCAATTATATTAAATTAAATTAAATTAAATCCCGAAGTGCGTGTCAAGTGCAAATAGCAATATCCTCCTCGTCTCCTTCGTCGTCATCTTGTTGTTCTTGTGGCTGTCGTCGCAGTAACTTTAACCGAAAGTATGTAAAAAAAATGTATCTCTTATCAGGCAGCTTCGTTTATGCGTGCCACTTTAATGGCAAACAGCCAGAAGCGGCCTGATAAAATTACCCACTAGAGACGCGACCAAACTGAAGGAATTTAACAATTTCACTTTTCTTTTATTTTCGCTTTTCACCGAATTGGCTCACTTCTTGATTCAGCTTTGTGGGCTGAGTAATTACAGTGTTTGGTCCCCAATAATATTCGTATTGAAACTTTATAGACAATATAATTGATGGGCTCTGTGTCAATTATTATGTCGGGCTGTTGTCAGTGAAGGATACTGTAGTGCTGAGTTTGTTTAGCCATTGGATCGGATTCTGTTTCATTGAGGAAACTCTAGGTGAAAAATAACTTTATTTGCGAGCCACACACATTTTTTACGAGAAACTGTTGCAACCTGAGATGAAGAGTATAACAAGAACTAGTTGCGTCCTTTTCAAATAACCTTAGGGAATCGCAGGCGTGGCACGATCTCTTCAGAAATAATTAAAATTTGGACATACTCGTATATTTAAATATTTAAATGTTTATTCGGTTAGGAGGGGGGCTGTGTTGGAGTTTATTTGTTCTGTAAGGGAGTTCTTTAAGTTTGAAAGTTTTCCTTGCAGTTTCGGTTTGAGGCTTCTGGTATTATCTAGTATTTTTAATTTAATTAAACTTGTTCAGCGGCCGCCCGTACGTCCGTAAGTCCGTTCGTTAGTTCATTCGTTGCCTGCGTGTTCAAGTGGCGTGTAAAGCAATTTACCAACCCACAAACTTTTCGTTGCCGCTGCCGTTTAATTTTTAGCGCAAAACAAATAGGCAATTGCAGTAGCCAAAAAAGAAAAAAAACAACAACAGACTCTGCGAACCAGAAAGTCCTTCAGAATGAGCTGAGTAGAGTTGAGCTTCATCTGAGTTTTCGTTGAGTTAGTTAAGCGAGAGAAAAAGTTTTTCGCCTGCCCATTACTTTCGCTTTCTGCACTGCAGTGTTCTGCTTGCTCTTGTCTAGGTCGAGTCGGGGCCCCACTTTAGGTGTGTCTACGGTGTGTATGGGGGCGCGGACTCGTCCTTCAATAATTTTGCCGTTAGCTTCACTCTTACACAACCTCTGTTGGGGCTAGCTAACTTGCTGCTCAGACTTTTAACATTAAAACTGTTGAGATACGACGCAAAGAGAATATTCAAATGTATCTACACAGCATGGGAGGGGAGACTTTGCGATGAAGTTTTAGCAGATTTTATAACGTTTAATGAATTTATTTATATTTTGGCTTTAAGTATTTGCTAAACGTCAAACAACAACAACAATAGTAGGAAACTTATTGACAGGCTTATCCCCAAAAAATGGTGTGTCTATTGTGTTCATTTTATATATTGTGATGTTGAATATTTAAATTGATAAATGGGATTTACTTTTGCCATATACTTCTGTACCTTTATGCAACCGTTTTGGAAGATATTCGTGGCATGCTCATCTTTGATGCTCGTAGAGATTCTAGGATTCAGAACTAACGTAGAACAATCTGACACTAGAGTAGCATCAGAGGGCGGAAGTTTTTTAGTGTTTGGCCATCGGCCATGTTGATGGAGTTTGTGGGTGCGTGACGTGTGGGGTGGTTGGGTGCGCTTGAGCAGGAGAGAGATACATAGAGAAATAGAGACAGAGAGAAAGAGGTGGGTGTAGGTACTGTGGTGACTATAAAAAAAGGCAAACCCACTCGGTCCGGAGTCCGGAGTCGTAAACTGTTGATGTTGCTGTTGCTCCTGCTGCTTGACTTGTTGTAATGAATATAAAACTGGCTTTTAACTGCCTTGCCCTCCACTCTGGCCTTTTATGCATGTACCAAGGTATTGCCGATTCCAGTTCCTGGATTGTTTTATAGCCTCCACCCCTAGGTGGCGTGGTGGCTTTAAGTCGGGCCAGAAGGCCTTCGCCCACTATTGTGCCCAACAAGAAACTTGTTGAGGCACCGTCACAACTCAGCAAGTTGTATGGTCTACATAGAGTTTCTTGGCACACCATTCATTGGCTTGGGTATAATTTTTAGGAATCTTTTTTCCCTCTTTGTTATGGCTGGAAATGAATTCGACATTTCACTTTTGCAATTTTTTGCCCCAGTTCCTGTTTGGCGAGTTGGCTCCCATTTGGCTTTTTCCTCGCTAAAGCAACCAGTGTTTTGCATGAGATAAGCAGCTTGACCATGGCGGTCTGAACGTCTGAGGTTCTCCATCCATGGCCCAAGGACAGGCTCGTCTATTCCAGGCGGCGGCACGTACGAGGACGAGGCGTGCACAGCGAGATGATAATTTCGTTGAATACACAACTCGGCCCCGACTCGCTCTGCATAAGCTCTTAAGGCGGAGTCGGGGTCGGGTGCTCTGGGAGTGCTAAGTGTTGAGCTGATATGCAAAACAGATATAAGAATGGCTCTCGCAAAGGCCAAAACCGAACCCAACACACACATTTGGATGAATTGAATCGACAAATCTACTTGAAAGACGAAAAGTAGCTACAGCAAAAATTTCAACAACTTCTTAGACATGGTGAGAATTTCGCTATGAAAAATGTAACAGAAAAACGAGAAACAAGTGGATACAGCTCGGATAGATAGGATATATGCAGTTATCTGGGCTTGATAAGACTTGGTTTAGTCTTGAACAAACATATGAAACATATACAACTCTCATTTGGTTTTCGAGCGATATATCCGATCTTAGGGGCTAAGATATATTTACATGCCCATACGACTCGGCAGCCACTAAATTTCCTGCTCCTCACAAAGCATTGTTTGGTATTTGGTTTAATCCATAACAAGTGATCCATAAACTATGTAGAAGTATTAAAGAAAACTAAATTCCAATTCCTCAGACCGTAAATTCCTTCCAAACATGCCAAACTGCCTTCGCGACAGTTTTTGTTTATTTCCGAAACTGTTATAAATATATACACATACATACATACTTACATATATATATATATATATATGTACATGCATAAATGTTTTTAGTTTGCCATTTAATTCGTTCGTCACAATTTTAATTTTGCTAAATGCCAAATACTGCACGTGGCAATGTCGTAACCCATTTAAATGAGCCGTGAACGTTGGAAAAATGTATAAAAATCAACCGAATTCCTCCCATTTATTCAATCGCCCAAACATGAAGTGGATTGTACTGCAACTTGTCGTCCTCGCTTTCCTGGTGCTGGCCCAATCAATTGAGCAGAACAAAATAGAGCAAAGAACTGGTTTGGGTGGTCTACGGGACCTCTTTCATTCTAAAAAGCAAAAAATCATAGACAAAATACACGAATAAATACATTTGAAGATGTGTGTGCATTAACCATTTAATTAATCATTTAATACATTAAATGCTATATGTATATGTATATACCGCTACTCCTTCAATTTTTCATACTCCCAAGTCAGCGACAAGTGGTTTCTTAGAACCATCTCTTTATTAGCCAATCATTATTGCCCATGGAAGAAATCCAGCATTTCATAGTAGCTACCTCAGAGTAAGGGGCCAACAAGGGGGCTGAGGGAACGATCAATTAACATTTCGTTGCATTGGGGCTTAAAGAATTGGCATTAAACCGCGACTGGAAGTAATATATTTAGTAGAAATGCCGGAACCAATTGAAATGTCTCAGTATTGTCAAAAAGCACTCATGCGTGAACGAAGTAAACGTATAAAAGCCAACGGAATTCTTTCCTGCGTATTCAATCGTCCGAAGATGAAGCTGGTGCTGCTGTACCTTTGCGCTTTCCTCACATTCCTGGTGGGGGCCCAAAAACTGAAATGCAAACCGCCCAAAATTGAGTACTGTAACGCCTGCCAAGATCCCAACATTATATCAGAAACGGCGCTGAAGGAATGCAAGCCCGGCTACCATATAGTGGAAGGGTTCTGCCAGACTGTGTCAAGAAGATCAGGCCAAAGACAATGTAAGGACGACGAGCGGAAGACTCCTGATGGAAATTGTCGAAAAAAGGTCAGATATTTCAAGCGTTGTCCCCATATCTTGGAACCAAAGCGCAACCGTAGAAGAAATGGCGTCGGAGCAGAATGAATCACAAGGTCACAGCTTACATAAGTATAGCAATATTGGCTTCAAGCTTCAAGAATAATATCAATCTAAATAGACCAAGCTGTTCGCAAGATTTTCCGTTTTAATGATAGTTTTGTAGAAATTCAGCATAGTTATTCAAACATATGTACTATATGTACATGACTGGTTTTTACCATATACGATTCTTGAGTTTATTTAAATCCATTTGATATGGGAGTCTCCCAGCATCCACACCCCTTCTGGTCACTTGTTTGCCTTCTATTATAGACCCATTGACAGACACTAAGCTGAAAGCATCAAATTAGTCAACTTGATGGGAAATATGAGTATACGATATACATACATACGTATCTATGTTATAAAAACGTAATAATATATTGTGTCTGTTTGCCAAAGAAGGCTATAACTTCTGGCTTTAATGCCAGAGGCAAAGGCCAGCACGAATTTGTTTCAAAGTCATTTCGTGGGCGTGTTGTCCGCGCAAGGCAGAGGATGGGACGCAATCACATATGGGTGTGTGTGTTTGGGGCAGGGAATTTCGGTCGGGCCAACGCCTGAATGTCTCAGCATGAAGTGAAATCCTTCTAAATTCCTAGAGGTCTTTTACTAGCAACTGCCAAGAAGGCAGCGAAAGTTCATGCGAAGTCCAGCAAGCAGGTGCAGTTGCAGTTGCAACAGCATCAGCGCCAGAAGACATGAGGCACATACCGAAAAAAAAGGGAACCAACAACAAGGACTTGGCCTGTACACTGACTTCCCGCTGCTGGCTCCTACAGTTGTTGGTATAAACAAGCCAGGAACTCGCGAACGGGGCAGCTCTCCCGAATACACTGCGCGCGCACTCAAACGAGGAGAAGAGAGACACATCCAGAGAATCAGAGAGATTGTGAGAGTGTGCGAAAGATAGAGAGGGGTCGGCTTCCCACAGGACCTGCGGACGCAGCTGCTTGGCATCCTGTCACCGCCGCTTCCCATTAGTATACAAAACGGCAGCGAGTCCATCGTGTATGCCACACAACGGCAACACGACACAGAGGCTCCAGTAAAAGGAGCGCTAAACTTCGCCTCAAATGAAGTGAAAAGTGAAAGTTGGCAAAAGTTTTGCAAAAATGTATTCCTCCTTTCCTCAAGGTGGGCCAGGACGGCAGAATGCCAGGCTGTCGGACAGGCCCACGTGCCTTTTCTATGATATTTCACAGTTGGATTGAATTAAGCGCGTTTCAACGTTGGCCATAACGAACTTACAATGTCACAGCCTTCTGCCATACGAATCGCGATGATTAAGTCAACTATTTAAGCACAAACGGAATGTTCATGGCCACGAAAATGAACTACTATATGTATCAAGTTTGTGGGTTTAGTAAAATGAATTGAGGCTTGACTCTCTGAGTGTTCAGGGCTAATATTTTTGTAGGGATCACTAAACAACAATGAGAAATTTTCAAAGTAATTTAATTGGGATTCTTTTGTTTTCTGCGTTGGATTATTCAAAGAATGAAGGGGGTACTTCCGCTCACGAATTCCTCTGCTCATCATAGATTTTTCCATTTAAATTTCCATATTGTTGGTGTCCGAGTGCCATGCCATGCCATGTCCGAGTGCCCCTCCTTTCTGGCTGTTGTTCTTCGTCAATGACCAATCATTTCCATTCCCTTTCAGTCCGCGCTGGTGCTTCAATTTTATGTTTATTAACCTCTTACATTTGGGGCCAGCAAATGTTTGTTCAACTTGGGCTAACTTTAACTAAAGTTTTCTCTTTGGTATTTTTATTCGCATATTTTTTGTAAATTACCCTGATGAAGGCAAAACCGAATTTGTGCGGCCATGAAATCCGCTGACTTTGATAACAAACTGTAAACTGTATGGGGAAAATTCGCGCACACGAGGATATGTAATTGTGAAACTGTGAAAGTGCAATCAAATAAATTACCCAAAAGAAAAGTACCAGCGGAAAGGTCAACCGTGGAAAATGTGCATACAAAACTGCGACAACATCAAAATCTGCGACAGTAACGGCAGCGACCACGACGCCCAAGACAAAGTTGCCGTTGTCGAGGGTGGAGAGAATAACGTCATCCATACATCCGACCTGGACTACGAGAACTTTAAATTCAAATTGCAATTGCAGTCCGAGCTGAACAGGAAGAGGCAAAAGCCAGCTAAAGGACACAAATTGTCAAACTTTAAGATTCTTATGTGCTGTTGCTACTTCATCATTATAGTCCTGATGATTTGAAGTACTGCAATTAAAACTACATACACTTCTACGTCTAAAAACTACAAGCAGACACAAACTGAATCCCACATGAAACAATTATAATAGAATGCTACATATATATATATTTTAATCTCGGCCCAACTTAAAAAGCAGGTAAATTACAATGCAATTCTATGCATACATACATATGTACATATGTACGTTTATGTTTCTCCGACAAGCACATGAAGAGGAACACTCGTACCTATGTGTGTATGTATGTATGTATGTATTGAATATTAATTTTCTCATAATCGCTTGTTGCTATTATCATGCTCTGTGCTGTATATTCCAAGCTAAAATTGTCAGTTGTTCTGTTAATCCGTTACTCCGTTGCTCTCTGTTCTTTTGTTCATGTCCGATCATGTCCGATCCACGCATGCATTGCAAAAAAAAAAAACAGCCATGCACCCACATTCTGCCAAGATGACTCTCGCGCTCTCGCGCTCTCACGCTCTGTCGCTCTTTGACTCTCAGGCAAATTGCGAACAAGAGGTAACCAACGGGACTTACACCTACCAGAATAACTATGCGTACAAACATTTTGTGCTTTACTGCGTTGACAGTTTTTTTTTTTTTTTTGTATTGGCTGCATAGATTCTTTATCCTTCCTTATCCCTATTCTTAATTTTGTTCATGGGCCTAATGTGCTCCAAAAGATCTTCAAAGCTAATGTTATGGTATTTTCGTTTCTGTATTGATTTTGACTTGAGGCAGCCATCGAAAAAGTATAAACCGCATAAGAAAGTACCCATTACTTATTATTCAGTAAGCCGCATTGGGGCTAATTTACTGAGCAAGGTTAACTAAATATAATTAAGACCCAGCCGCCACTTTACCATTAGTTTGTCTGCTTTAGTGCTAATCCCTGCTATTATTTATCCAATTATTTAATTTGCTGTTTTGTGTGGCAGTTCGATTTATTGAAATTAGCGCCAAATTGATTTATGGCACAATATGTTAGCGCCGTCTATGCACGCATTACGCATACGTTCTGGCCTCAGCTTTATTTGTTGTCCTGTTCCCCGCTGATTACTCACACGACGCGTGGCACATTTCATGAAAATTGATTTTACACTGCGACAAAGCTCAAAGTACACTCATGTACATACACTCATACATATTTACATGTGGGGCTGAAATGTGTGAGCGTGCTTAAAGATACCCTAGAAGAAGGTATTTCGATTTAGTAAAGTCGCAACTATCCGAATTTCATCACTATATAATGTGTATCAGGCGTACGATCGGTCAAACAAAATTGTATAACATTAGAAAACTCTTGTGTTCAAACAATCGACTGTATAGGAACTGTAGAGCCGTAAGGGTAGCTAAAACATGGGCAGCTACATAGAAACCAAACAAGCTTTTACTTTGATTTTCAATTCACATTGCTGACCTACATTTCGGACATGTGTGGGCGAGGTCCTATTGTTGTTGGTGCTGTTGCTGGTCAGGCCACAGGTTTATAAAAAATAGGAGAAATATGGCCGGCCGCAGGGCATAATTTATGTGGCATGCAAATGCGTTTACGGCCAAGAAATTCATTAATCCAGCGAGTCGCAAGTGTTTAAATATTTCCCATGAATAATTTAAGGTGCATTTAAATTTTGACGAGCCCCTGAACGGTGTGGCAAATAATTCATTGTGTTTGGCCAAAGAAGAGCCCAGCAAATGAAAATGGATTGGCAGAGAGTTGTACGCATAAGCCCATTTAATTGAGTATGCACATTTGCATAGACGTCATACTGGTTATACAGGCATGAAAGCACTCAGAATTCGACAAAACAATAACCCCAAATTAGCTCCAAGAATACGTACACACGCCCGAACCCATTTTTGGTTTTATGTTTAATGCTCTCCCATATATGTAGTCGTACTCGTGGAACACCCTCACATGCTGGTCTGCTCGTAAACGCAAAGGAATGGCTGCTCCTTCACATCGGTGAAGATTCGAATTTATTTTTATATCATCGGACTTTATGGCTAAAGTTAATATGCAGTTCGCGTGGCCCCTTCCGGCTCCCGGTTTTTACGCGACTTTAAATCCTTTTTCTCGCGTAGAAAAACGCTCTTATGCAAGCCACTCCACCATCTCACATGTGTCATGAGCCTACCCCAAAAAAAATAAAATTCAAAATTCATTGAGTATGTGAAAAACGTGCATTAAATGCTCCCAGAAAAAAAAACAAAATATAAATTGGATGACTCAAACTCAAGACATCATGTTCGATAGCGTATGACTGACAGCCGATGGCACAGCTGTTCCCACACAGACCACCAAAAAAAGAAAGGAAAAGTGTTGGAAAAATAATTCCAATAAAGCACAGTGTCCACTGGCGAAAATTAATGGTTACAAAAGATTTTGACAGAATTGTTGGCCAGTAACTGCTGGGATAATCATGAAAAGTTTTCCGCGTCCATATTGTTAATATTAAGCTGAGAAATGTTTGTAATCTCTATAAAGACACCAGAAAGTAAAATTTCTCTGGCCTAAAATTGCAACTTTGGTGCCACTGTGCAACACGATGCCTCTTTTCATTCAGTTTACACACAGTCGCATATCTATGGATGTGCTTTGCCCTTGTCTGCGTAACTAAACCCTTTATTACCCTTTATATATTTTTCTAACCGTACACAGACAATGTTGTATGTATGTATGTATTTACATAGTGAGTGGATCCTGTCAATTTGTTGCTGTTGGGGGCTATGGCTATGACTATGTCTAGCCATTGTGCAATCAAATTGTTTGGTGGGCGTTGCTTTTGGGTTAGCGGCGCTTACGCGTGCATTTACAACAAATTAGATGAGGGATAATGGGTATAAATGCTTTTGGCAAGGTCGTGGAATTGCTTTTTGGGAAATTAGATAAAGGGTCACGTGTATGTGACTAGAATAAGATACATACCAGTGTATGAATATATATATATATTAGCTAATCCTTTTTTTTTCTGTCCTGTCTACTTTCAGCTACGAATCAATCGATTGGTGTCAGTAAAATAATCCATCAGCTACCTAAAACACGTATATGCGATATTGTCTTGTATCTATCCAATAGAAGTAGCTGCTATATGTTAACACAAAATATTTTCACATTGAGCTAAAAAGTAATGTGAGATGGTGTGCGTGTGTGCAAAGTGAATTTTTTCATCATATCCATTGGAAAATCCGTTTTCAATTGTGTGCACGTGCCAGAGCCAGGCAAGTGAAAAGCTTTCAGCAAACAAAACAACACAACGCAACCGGTAACACAATGATAATTACCACAATTCTCCCGCAATGAAAACGAAAAATTGAAAACGGCCTCTTGTGGACAGGCACGGCGAATGGCGCAGTTTATGAAACAATTGCTGAATTAATGTGAGTACTATAGAAGGAACACTGCTCGTATTGATTTTTATTTTATTATCCTGCAATCTACCTCACATACTGTCTATTATGGCCATAATCATATAAGCCAACAATTTGGTTATCACGTAGTCAAGGCATTTGTAAGTATCTAGACAATAGTTCCAATTATCAACATTGATTGGCTAGCAGGGAATACCCATTTCCAGACTTACAAATGCCTAATGCTTAGAATTGCAGTAATTTGGTTAAGTAAACATTAAACTAATATTGTCACACGTTTGCCCCATTGTAATGCTAGAAATCTTAGCATTTTACTAATTTCGTACCACCGGGCGTATGGGTAATGCATTCTCGCTCATGGCGCATACGCCCTGTGCGCCGCTCGACCGAAAATGTTTGACAAACAACAATATTAAATGGCAAAGTAAATTTGGGAAATCTGTTGACTGACATGCGACAATTGTCCCAGGGCTGGGCAAACAAAATGTTTCAAAACGGAAAATCATAGTCAGTAAACAGTCAGCAGTCCTGTGATTGTGACTGGGCTTGTGTGTTGACTTGTGTCCTGTTTGCCCTTTCCTGCCAAAACTTTGTCAATAGGAAATCCAATTTAAAATTTTAAACAAGTCCGGGTAATTGTTTTATGGCACTCGGAGGAGCCACAAACAAATCAGAGACAGAAAACAACCCAAACTATAATCAAAAGATTTATGCGAGCCACTCGGCGCACTGAGCGGGGATTAAAAAATCATAAAGAATGTCAGAAAAAAAACAAAAAACAGACGCGATGCTCACCCGGCAATTTGGCTTATCGAAAAGCCAATAAATAATAAACCAAAGAGCTCGTTGCACGGTACATGAAAAGTAGATCAAGATTATGAAAGAAGGAAAACTTTTTTTTTTGCTGTTTTTTTTTGTTTTGTTTCCTATTTTCCTGTCAAAACCATACGTGTGTGTGTCTCACGTGGTGTGTGTGTGTGTGTGTGTGGGACATGTTGACACTATTTATGGCATATTTGTTGGGCACGTAAAAAATTCATCTAATTGGCAATGTCTGCATATTTGATCACACTAATGGAGGCCTGTCAATTTGGGCCACCAAAACTATAGGCCTCGGCATCTCATTGGGAGATTCTGCTGCTGACAGCCCTGTGATTAGGGTATCACGAATTATATTGATTTTTTCCAGTCATTTTAAACTGGTCGGTCTGTCGGCCACTTCGGAGAGGTCAGGAGGTCAAGTTTGTCAACTTCACGCCAAACCCAATGACATTTACACACAATTTCGTCTGTGGGTAACAAGGTCGAGGTCTTCCACTGCAGATTACTCACCGGAGTATGGCAGGAAGGGAGTATGCCATGGCGACGAAGACGCAGTCGTAGACAGAGACAGAGACGAGGACACCAGGTTTGGCTTTGTTAGTGAAGTGCGTTAATTAAGTAATTCGCCTGGTCACGCTTACCTCGCTCCTACAGAACGGGACACACCTTAAAAGCGGCCGGTAGGCTACGACTGGGTGAAAATCGATTTACCGTTCGTGTCGGAGCCACAAAATAAACGGTCTTCTCCCTGAAAATCGATGCCATTTTTAGTGCGGGACTATTAATTAAATGCTATAAAAATATATAAACAGTGCGGCGATCACATTTTAGATTCCTTAAGCACGAAGTATTTATTTCAAAACGTTTTCTATAGTGCAGAATGTAGTTGTAGGTGCACATTCAACCTATTCATGCAGTTTAATTTTGGCTTGACTGATTATATATTAAAAGGTTTTGATTCGGTGCAGCATTGATTTTATTTATGCCTGAACAAATATAGTAAGCTCTACAGCTAGGATTTTCGGGTAAACATAACATCACTAGTTCGAAGGGATAATCGTCTTCTTTCGGGGTGTCATTAGTAGTAATAAAATTTTACGAATGAAAAATTTGAACAGAATTTGATGCATTTTAAAAATTTTGAAGGTGCCTGCCTATATACGACTATGGGGCACCATGGCTCGCACCGTATAAGGAACTTTGATTATTTATTCTTGTTTTCTTCGGGCTTGTCCTTTTTTTCGTACATTGGATCATAGGGTTGAACGTCAGCGCTTCCGATTATCCAGAAGACGATGGCCGACAATGTCAATATTACGGCAGACATCCAAAACACAATACGCCATTGATTATTGTTTTTCTGGATAGCGGAGCCAGTACAGGGTAGAATTTGAGGGTAAAAATATCAGATTTAAAGGGTTTTGTATACATACATCTGGAGTAATGAGTCCAATTATGGGAGGGGCGAACAGGCCTGTAAAGGAGCCGAGACCGTTGATGACAGCCGTTATGGTGCTGGAGTAGCTGGGACTTATATCCAGGGCCGACAGCTTCTGGCCAGCATAGTACATGCCCATGGTAAACATGGATATTGTGAACAAGGCGACCACAAGCGCCTTATTGCAGCCCGCATACGAGGCAGCTACCATGAAGACGCCAGGCAAGACGGCGGCTGCGTAGGGATGCAATGATATAGGATATATCAAGTATAAAGTATATAAAGTATGACTTACACAGAAGTGTGAACAGTTTTCGCTCGGTGACCAGTTTGAGCTTTTCCTTACGAATGAGCCAGTCAGCCACAAGGCCACTGATTATGGAAGCTATCCACATGGCGATGTAGGGAAGGGCGGTGGCCAGGCCGTTGGAGCGTATGGAAAAACGAATGACATCGGCCATGTAGAGGGGCAGATTGGTAACCATCACGTAGTATCCCCAATCGTGGCCCATCTGGCTAATGATCAGGCTGAGCATCGGGATACTGAGCATCAGTGGCTTCCAGGGTATTCCAGGCTTATCCTTGTTGACGTTTCCAACTTCGTCGGCCAGATACTCGCGCTCCTTGGGCTTAATGAACGGATGGGAGTACGGGGAACTAGTGCAGATGATGGCCTATGGGAAAAAATAATTACTCTGACATTTTCATTGACTTTACTTTACTTGAAATACTTACAAAGATAATGAACCAAATTACTGACAGACTTCCGAATACATAGAACATGACGGACCAGTGAAAGTGGTGCAGGAGCATGCCGGAGCAGGCATTGCTTAATATGATGCCCATCGTACTGCCGCCAAAGCACAGGGTGCCCAGGGTGCCTCTCTCCTTTTTCGGGACCCAAGAGGATAGGAGACCATTCAATCCGGGAAATATCGGACCTTGGGCAATGCCCATCAGCACACGAAGGGTAATCAGAGCGTACGGCCCCCAGGAAATGGATACGGGGCTGAGGAGTTCACAAATCCCCGTCACTCCCACGCAGAAGGCCACCACCCATTTGGCACCGTACTTATCGGCCAAAACGCCTCCTGGCAAATGGGAGATAAGGTAGCCAAAGTAGAAGCTTCCTAGGATGAAGCCCTTCTCCGTCTCACTCCACGTGTATATTCCCTTGTGCACCACAGCGTCTTTCCCCTCCTCTTCCTGTAAGCAAACGCCCTCTGGCAGCTTGTCGGTAATATTCTGTTTGGTCTTATTTGATACCGCCAATATAGTGATGGCATGGGACAAGGACACGCGACAGGTGAAGCAGCAGATGAGGCTGAAGAATCCCATCAACACCAGCACAACACGTTGGGGCAACAGGCAGGCTGCTCGCCCCGTGAGTGTCAGAATACAAATGTGCAATAATGTTATGTCTCGCATTGTACTCACCCTTGCTAACTGATTTTCCCCATTCTGGCCTGCTGTCCTCTCGGTGATCCATTTCGGGTATTCTCGTGACTCTGAGAAATTTACAAAATGTAAAAATTATTTGTGTGTTCAGATCAATAGATGTGTCTGTTGTAATAATTTCCTAACTGCTTCGAATGGAGTTATACTTTGACACCAAAGAAACATCCTACTCGCCCTAATGGAATTTGGTTTTATATAGAGTTTGACTGGCTTCTGAGGATCATCCCCAAATTCACACAAAAACGATCTGAAGATGATGTACAGGGGTGCATACATATGTATATTAAATTCTTCTGGATGTACCTATGTAACAGCCAGAAACAGAGCGTCCGATTAATAGTTGGGAATGAAGAAAAAAAATGCTCCTGGCTACACGTTTATTTCTGACTTTCATACTGCCTTTCACTCTCTCTTCCCAGTCGGGAAGGATATAGACTGATTTTGGGAATATATTGTATATGTAGTAGTAGTAGTGCTTCCGAAATATATATTTCTGCTTAGCTCACACAAATTTTTGACTGAAAATTTCATTTTCGGTTTAAACTTGAGGAAGTTCAGAGGTCCTTGAAAGACCAAGGATGTGCTTATTCCCCACGCCTAGTCCGCCCCATTGCATTCATCAGAAGTCTGCCTTCGGGGCTCGCCATTTGACCCTGTCAGAGTGGGCTGGGTGGGGGGTGAATACTTTTCTGCTTTCACTTTTCACACGGCAAATGGCATTTTTCGCATTTCCATGACACATTTTCCATTCACCTAGTTTGTGCCACGTTTTTTATTGCATTCTTCCTGCACTTTCATTTCACTTCACTTGAAATGTTTCCCTTAATTAAAATTGGCTTATGTGCTGGCGGGTGACCTGCGGTTGCTTTCTCCTTTCCTTTTGGCAAGTCGCAGACTTTAGTTGTTAATAAATCACACACCACAGCCACACCTCCCACTCCCACTCCCGTATCCGGACAACAGCGGCAGAGCGAAAGTGCTTACATAATTTGTTAGGCGCGTCCAAGTCCGAGCCACTAAAAGCAATTTGCTGTTGAAGTAAATACGAAACCGTATTTCATGCCAGGGCCCGACAGCGGAGAGACATATGCAAATCACTATACTCGCAGCACTCTGCACTTAAGTATGTTTTGGCATCCACATACTCGAACTTCAGCAAACAAAACGACAAGAATATATGTACACAATACATACACGCACATTCTCGTACATACAGATACTTTATATGACTGTTACAGTGCTCCCGACGAGCTGGTTCCTGTGGCTTAGTTCTCTTAAGATCTTCAAATATATTGGCAGCACTTGAAGCACAATTTATTAATATTGTTTATACATTTTCCACAAAGTACTCGTTGGTTTATCCAGAAGATTATGGTAGCAGGCAGCTGGTCAGCGTACAAGCCTCTTCGGCACAAGTTTTAAGTTTACCAATCAGAGTTTTGATATTTGAAAATTGTTTTAGTTATTATTTGAATATTAGTTAATAGTATCTAATATTGGATTCCAATAGTCGATGTAGGACTATTAGCATAAAGATTGAATTTACTTTGTTTATCATTTCAATTTTGATTTGGCAGCTATAAAAACTTTAATAAAATTAGGTGTAAATATTCGTATCACCAAATCCGTGGGAAGTGAAAGAGAAGTCGGGAATTCCAGAACCTGAACTCAATTGAAATTAATTGAAGTTCAGAACTCAGAACCAGTTCCACTCAAGCAGCTGGGGCTTGCAGTTTTTTTTCATTGCCTCGCTCGATGGCCACGACCGGAAACGGAAGCGTGCACATTGAAGAATGGCGAAAGGCCGTGGAGCCGACATCTAGAATGGGGTGTATAGGCCAAGCTGAGTTCTTGTCTAAGGGAATTTTTGCCAACTTGCAGCTCGGCAAAGGAGAGGCCACTTAAATACCTGCAAAAGTTTTTTTCGCGCTTCCGCCGGAAATTGCCAAAGGTGGGTCGGAAAAGAGAGGAATATGGCTTGTGTGTGTGTTTGTGTGTTTGTGTGGGTGTGTGTATGTGTCGCATATAAAATCCTCCTCAAATGCACAGCGAGACAGTCAGGAAATGCCAAAGAAAACTCATTTTCTTTTGAGGCACGCTCGCCACTAAAAAACATTTGAAAGGAAAATGGATGACTAAAAAGTGAACACAAATAGCAGGAGAATATAGTGGCAGGGCCTTTGCTTGCTGCAAATATTGTTGCACAAGTGCTCGACACTCGTTGAGCTGCACAAACAAACAGTGAGCAAAACAGCAGCAAAAACAGAAAGAGGAACAGAAACAAAAGCAAAGGCAAAGGCAAAGCGAAAGCAAGCTCGTTAAAATTACAAATAGAAGGCAAGTGGCAGAAAAGTACGCTCAAGGACGCGTTGGCGTCTTGCAGCGCCCAGTCAGCCGTGTCCCCCACCTAGCCACCCAGCCATCCATCCAACCCTTCCTAATCGCCTCATGTGTGGCATTGTGTGGCAGTCATGCAAAGCGTTGAGGCAGGACGAGGCTGCATTTGAACTTATCATGGCATCAAAAACTTGAGCTTCAATTACGAAATGTTGTGCTCCCCGGCTCGTGTCCACGCCCCTGATTCCGCCTCTGCTCTGATCCGACTAAGAGCACATGGCGGGGCGGGGTGGGGGCGGAAGTGCATGCGTGCTTGCCCCTGAATTAGCCAAAACACAAAGTTTTGTTTTGGCTTTCACCTTTTTGCTGGAGCAGCCACCTGCTTTTGCTCTTATTTGAACTGTTGCACACGGAGGGCTTTAGTTTGAAATGCCTTGGGTTGACATTGGAAGGTCAGACTCCACTCCTGGCTCTGACAGGATCTAGGCAGTAGCATGGGGAGTGCTCTACCAAGAACAATTTGGTAATCATGTGAGTTTCTGAATGCCATCTGGCCTTGGTCCAAGCACGTGGAAAAGCAAGTTCTCCAATCAGAATTTGCATTTAAATTAAATGAATTTGGGGAAGCTTTCATAAGCACAATGAATAAGCAAATAAATATTCTCTGCTGCTAAAGTAAGTAGCTTTCAGAACTCGATCCGTGGCTCCTGGCAATGCAACGGACGAACGGATGCCGCCTGCGATTCGCTCAATTAGGCCACGAACCGAAATGAGACCCCAACTCGTCCGAGGAGCAGTCGAGGATTTATGCCGACAAATTATGCACATTTATGCCAGCATAAAAGCGAATGGGAAATGTCCCCGAACCGGAGGCCGAACCAGAGCGAGAACCACTGCCAGATGGATAGCCAGAACGAAGGGCTCCGGTCTGGCTTGGTGGCAAAAATCAAGTGCAGCGCGGGCCAAAAAGCACATAATAAACTTATAATGCGTGACGGGATGCGTGTCAGTAAGTGCGGGCCGAGCGGCAGCGGTTTGAGGCAGAAGCCATAAGTGGTTGCGCCTCATTTGGCACTCCATGCATCTTTATTTCCGCTGGCTGCTGGTTGCTGGTTGCTGGCTGCTGACTGCTGGATGGGTTGGCTTACACTCGTCCTCGTATCCATGCACCCATAAACACTCTCTTCCACCGAACTGGATTTATGTGTATTGCATTTTTATTCAAATTTAATTGATATTTGTTTGTAGTCATAATAACGATGTGAGTCTTAATTTAATGGCATTGCGTATACGCAACTACGCCGAGTACACACATAAATATATGGCCCCAATAGCTGCCTGCGAGGCAGAGAGGGTCTCCAAAATGGCCTCCAGTCGCAGTCGGATGGCGTCACACCATGCCGCGGCAGTAGACAATGGCGGCTATAAAATCGCATTAATTTGACCAAATTTGAGAGGCACTTGGTATTGCCAGCCAATATTGATTGCACACTGGATCGAAAGGATTCTACTGGAATGGGACTTACGACAAAATCACACAAAAAATTGAATAGATTTTGAAAAACAAACTGTAGTAAAAAACATATGGCCCAAAAGATAATAATAATTCTGTATTATTCAAACCATAATCTCACTCAAATTAAAGTAGTATGCTTGCACTAGTCACCGAACTAAGATGTAAATTAGGGAACACACATGCTTGCCATAATTGTGGAAATCTAGAAGGATCGTTGTGATTGCCACAAATGTTTCATCGCTACAGAAACCTTTCGACAAAGTGGCTCTCTCGGCAAACGCCAGTCTTAATGGTTGCCAAGTTGTGTGCTCTTTCCTGTTGGCTTGGCTAATGAAGATGTAAAATCTGAAAATATTTAAACAGAACCCTCCTTACCCTCCCACTTGGATGTAATAGCATTATTATCGCATGCCCCTTATAAGCAAACGAGTAAACGAGCAAACATTAACAAAAACACACGCACAGAACTGTTGCATGTCGCTGGGGCCGATGTTGCTGGGTGGCGTTGCTGTTGCTGATGTTGTCGATGCCACCACAGATAAGACATGCATTATGGCGATATAACAAATGTGGAGAGTGATGTGGAGAGCGTGTGGGGGTGGCATTTGGGGTGGTTGTTTGTGGCACTGCGGTTATGGGACGCCACTCGAATGACATAATCGAGGCTGCAGTTTCCGCAATCTCGACAGAACTGGTTCATCCATAGGAGGTAAATGTTGCTGTTGGGGCTGTTGGGGCTGTCAGGCTGCTTCCTGCCGTGCTGACATGACACACGAGTCACAGCTGATGACTGCTGAAAGTACGAGTATTCATGCTGCCGGACACTTCTCGCCATTATATAACAAAGTACCGAGCGGAGCGACTTCTACCCGCCTCTATCTATGCGAAAAAAGTTCCTAATTAGGCAGTCGAGTGTGTGAGGGTTTTGGTCGGGGTGTGGTGTCGAGTAGGGGGTGGAAAATAGGGGAAAAGCTGCAAAGTTTTACGTTGTCGCAGCTAATTGCATTCGGAGTTGCTGCTGGTGTCTGCTGCTGCTGCTGATGATGATGATTATAGTGAGAATGATTAGGCTGACGTTGATTAGCTTTTAGTTGGTATCTCTACCCATATTGGAAGAGTTGTGCCAACTTTTTGCCTTTATTTATTGGCCAAAAAGTTCGCCTGCCGCAAGGAAATGAAATGGGGAAAATGTTGAGAATGTGTCTAAAGCTGATAATAATTAGGAGAATCTTCTGATGGTACATATGTATGTATGTGGTATATATATGACGAGAATACGTGTACGTAGATACTGAATTGCTATACAAATATTGATGGATTTTAAAGTTGAGAACTCTACGCACGGAGATCATTAGTTGAATGCCCCCTCCGGAGTTCCCTCCAGAGAAAAGTACGTACGGATGCCATGAAATTTCCAAGTTGCTGAAACAACTTTCCTCTTCGGTTTCCTTGCCTAATGCGAATTCCCAAGAAATTTTCTCCTGCAGTAAATTTACCCAGATAGGCAATTCCCCGAGCCCCCACCCGCCGCCCGTGGCCCAGTCAAATGTGAAATTTTTACAATCAGAATGTTGCAGTTCGCTGAATCGAATGATGCAGCTGCTAAACTGCGTAACCTGAAGCGTTTTTGTCGGGGCGCACCTTTTGCTCACGTCTCATTAATTTCCACTAGCACTGCAGCTGCAACATCAAGCTGCACGGTGGCCACGTGGCACAGTGGCATGCAGCGGGTGTGAGTGGCACTGTGTGTGGGCGCTTATAATTTATTGTATGTTTGCCTTTCACTTGAGCGCATGCCAAATGTGGAATGCAAAATGAGTGAAAGGCAGGTCGGGCGGGGTCCCTGGCAGGACTGCGGCACGGCACGCACCGAATTTCGTGCAACTTGCCGTCGCTTATGCAAATAAAAGTGGCAAAGATGCAGATGACTGAAAGGTCCACACCCACACGTAGGATATGTGTGTGTGTGTGTGTGTGTGTGTGCTATTGCAAAATTTATGCGCTGCAGTTGTTTTGGGCAAACCTGCAAAAAGTAATCTAGCCAGGGCAAGTCCGTGAGGATGGTGTGCACTGTACAGTGGGGTAGATCTGCTTGACTGCAGCTAGTTAAAAAACAGAGAATTGTTTGAATTAAATGAATATACATTTATCACGGTATGAATAATAATTCTTTACCCTTTTGTTGGGGCATAAAATGATCACAGATTATTAAGTGCGGATCGAATCTCTGAATATAAGCACCAAAGATGGGCCAGCAGCAACTCTCCCTATAGCTATCTGTACAAGTACTTTTCTGTCTGTGAGGCTCCCCTAAAAAGCATTAATTTGCTTCCAATGTCCATTGTCCCCAACATCTGGCAAGAGTTTCCCGCCTTCAACTTGCCGGACTCGCAGCACTCGGCTGAAGGAGAAGGAGGTCGTCGGTCCGATGCTTAAGCACAATAGTATTATTATTATTTTGTGCCTGTCGAATTTTAAGTAAAAAGTTTACCCTACACATCCGCTGGACGACGGCTTGTCCTGTCCCTTGCAGTTGTTTAAACTTGGATCCAAAAGGAGCAAAAAGGAATAACCCAAGCACTGCGGGATGGAAAAACTGTAGCTGTAGCAGAGAGGGAGACTCAACAGCTCTTGAAAAAGTTTGCCTCTCCTTCGCTGGATCCATAGCCATAGTTCTATCTTCAGTGCGCCACAGGTAGAGGAGGGCAGAGCCTGCAGCTGCAGATACTCGTACTAGGACTGGGATACAAACGTACTCTTTCATATATATTTGTGTATGTATGTATATATATAAATATAGAGCATGCCTGCCTGCTGCCTGCTGCGCGCTGTTTGCTGAACTCAACTTGCAACTTTGTTGCCCTGGCATTTCGTAGTTTTTTCTTTTTCGTTCTTGTTGTGCGCGTTTTTTTGTTCAGCTTTTCTTTTCGCGCTGTTTGCTGTCGAATTTGTTGCTGCCCCTACTTCCTGCTGACTGCTGCTGCTGCCGCTGCCGCTGTTGCAGTTGGATTTTTCTCTATTTTGTCGTAGTTGCTTCATGCCCCGTTGCATTCGAACACTTGCGCTGCTGCCCCGCCGCATCTGCATCCAAATAATATACGGGAAAAAAAGAAGTTGCCATCCAGTAGTCAGGAAGAGGGGCCACCAGGGGAAAGAGACATTCGTTCAGCGGCTGTTTAATTTCGACGAACTTTCATTCACATGTGCGGGCTTGTCCTTGGGGTACAGGTATAGGTATTTGCGTCAGCTTGGATACATTTTTAAAATGTTCTTATTGCGGTCACCGCACAAGAACAATACAGTTAGTTTGGATTGCTGCAGATGTAAGCACCTTCCATTAGGAGTATCGATAGTATCCTGCCTATAAGTCGAAGCATAATAAATGAGCACATAGACATAGATACAAGGATACAAGAAACTTTCCCTAGGGGCGCGACTGGAGCTCAAACTAAATTACCAACAAGATAAAGATAGCAATCAAACAGGAATTTGCCCAAAAGCCACAGAATCGTTTAATGTAGCGCACAAATTACAAAATGCAATCCGACCAAAAGACAGAGCCAGCAGATACATAGAGGCTGCTGAGGACTGAGACTGAGACAGAGACAGAGACAAAGGACAACACATGTGGCTGGCCGCAAGAAATGTTGACGACATTTTCTGCTGTTGCACACGACAATGGGTTTGCAATAGGAACAACAGCACCCAAGGCAAGAAACCGGAACGACAATCGGACGACGCGTGGGCCACACACATGGATGCAGTTACTCTGCCCATTCTCTACAGGCTCCACGCCACCAAATCCCTCCACTTCCCCAGTGCCCGGGAGCAAACACCTACAACAAAGAGCCATCAGCCTTCAAAAAATAAAGAAAATGTCGGAAAAAACAAGGAAAAAACAAGGAAAAAGCAACTGCAACAGCAACAATAACCGGACGTGCCACGGTCGCCATTTGTTGCGGCATTTTGACAATTTTGCCATTTAATGTGGCGCAAGCCGTATCTGGCACAGAGAAGACGAAAGCAGTGGGTGCAGGAGGATGCTCCGGCATCATGTGGGGCCATTGTGGAAGAGGCAGACATGGCAGGGCGTACGCTCAATATATAAGGCTGCTGGGACACAATGAGAAATGAGATGTCGCCGATTAAAGCCAAGGGTGGCTTAGCCTTAAAAATTGGTTTGCAGTGCAGTTTGGAATACTCACAATAAATTTAGCATAATGATTTAAGAGCCTGTCAATAATGTTTTCCACATTAAAGATGGAAAACAAACTTTAAATTCTTTAGATTCTGAACGAGAGACAGCAAAATAACAAAATGAAATTAAAAGAAAACAGTGTTTAATTGCTCCCCTATGGCACACAGGATTCCTCTATGCAGAGTCGAGTAAATTCCATGGGAATATTTGGCAGACTGGAAGTTCTGTGAATCTTGACAAATTTTCGGCAAAGTACCGAGAATTCGTTTCCACTTAAAGCGATTCCCTTTTTGCATTTTCTATTACCTTACACCCGCCCACCCGCTCGCCCGCTCACCCAGAAGCCCGACTCAAGTGCATTTTGTGTAGTGGCAGTGCTGTGTGCTTTTCCATGCTCTAAAACCCTAGTAGGAAAACAAATTGTACTTGTTCGTTTGTTGGCTGACTTCACTCACAAATTTGCCCAGATTTCGTATACGCAACGTTGCACATTTCGAGGGAAGTGGCGGGTGGGGAGTGGGGCTGAGATGCCTCTCAGCTGGCAATCGGGTAACAAAACACAAAAGTTTATTGATTTGTTGCTAAAAGTTGATCTTGCTCACCATTCTTATTCCTTGGCATTCTCTCGCATTTTTGTCGGAGTAGATTTGATTTGATTTTCCAGTCACCGAGACAGAGACAGACCCGAAAGCCACTCATCCAAAAATTGCTTTGGCAGAGTAGAGCAAAATGTATTTGCGGTTACGTTGGAAAACTGCAAGGGAAGCACATTTGAAATGCCATTGTCGTTCTGCTGGCTGGCTGGCTCGCCTGGCCTGGCCTGGCCTGGCTGCTGGTGTTTATCCACACAGCTTATCCGTTGTCATTTCTCTGTGTATATTTTGATTTAATTTGCAATGTGCTAACCAAAATGCATTTCGCTGTTGGGCTGGCATGCAATTTGCCAAATGTCAAATGGGTTAGAGCCAATCCCAGCTGCCATCACAATCGCATTAGCTGACAGTTGACAGACAATTCAAAATCCTGCTACTGCCAGATCCTGGACACAAATTAGCCCACAAATCGTCTTCCATGAGACTATGAGATGAGTGTCCGTATTTTGCCTTAATTTAGTGTTGACATTTATGGGAGATGACCTTTTAACGGCTGCCTAAACCGAGCTCTGATAGATGGATGTCGTCTCCTTATTAACATTTGCAGAACGAGAACTGCTCAATGTTCGCTGACCGGAGGGACCCCAGACCGAACAGTCAAAAGTCAGGGGCGCTATTGTTTTCCCACTGGCATTAAGCAGCATCCAGATTGGTGTTTGGATGATGGCCAGCTCCACAGATGCATATGCGTAGATAGCCCGCATGTCCACAGCTCGTGGCGAGTGTCCAGGGCGTGATAAAACACATTCAACATGAGTGCATTTCGAAAAGGGCGTTGGTCAGGGAACTAGTACTAAATTCGTATGCGTGATTAGAGCTGGGAATTATAAATCCAATGATTGATACTGTTTAAATAAATATAAAGCATTTATTAATTATAAATTAGTCAACGCCGTGGAAACTGGAACATTTACTTGCACGCTTGAAATGTTGTACTCCTTTCGGATTTTAATTGTGTCGAATGCTTTAATTTTGTTCACTAACAAGTCTTAAAACCCACTTAGGTTCCAGTTCACTTTTGGCATTCCTGTCATTGATGCATGGCGGGAGCGCTCTAAGGGTGCAGAGAGGTGGAAAAGGGCCCAACAAGGTGTGACACAGTGCCCGTGTGCCTATGCGTAATGCCAGCGACAGTGTGTGTTTGTGGAGGGGATGGGGTGTCCTGGTCCTTTGCAGCTTCGCATCTGTGTAATTGGGCGTGTAATTGTGTTTGCCTTTTCACATTTAGCCAGCCAGCCCCAAAAGGTCACTTTTGATGTGTGTCCTGTGGCGGTGCTGCATTGTGCAAGTACATAGGGCTCTCCCAATTAAAATGCCGCTCAAAAGCTTCGCCCAATGACCCAGAACGAAGAGCAAAAGTATTTATTTAATTGAGTTTAGGCCGCCAACGCGCCTTAAATTAGGAGCAACTTTCTCGGAGGACGGCTCAACTTTGACGTGGCAACTTTGACAACTCGACAATGAGCCAGAGAGTCCATAAGAGCCGAATGTCCTTGGCGGGTTCAAGGCCAACACAGAAGCCCTGCCTGCCATTCAAGTGATTGACTTGGCCCAGTGCGACAAGGGGCTTATTTATTTTCAAGTATGCGTGGCGGCGTCTGGCCGCCTATCAGATGACATGATACCTGAGACTAAAGCGTGGGTGGCCGCGCAGCTGTCTCCCTGTGGGTGTAGAAGTGGCGGCCAGTGCGTGACAGACAGCAGACAGGGGGTGCGGCCTAGCCCTAAGTATTGTTTGCTCCTTCATTGAATTTCTATAAAGTCCCACAATTATTTATTTCAAAAATTAAAAAGTTCCAACAGAAATTCTGACTGTCTTATATATTATTGAATTATTTTCAAGCATTTACTCTAATATTTACTCTGAATGCTCCACAGGGGGAAAGTAAGTCGAGTCGAGTCTACCGACTCCCTCAAAGTCTGCCACACTTTTTTTGTGCACTTAGGGAGCAGCACTTGGCCATTGACTCATGTGAGCCATTAATAGCTGAGCAAATACTTGAAAGTCACCGCATTCTTTGATAAAAAATTCTCAACGAATTCGGAGCTAAAAAACCCAAAAAAAAAAAAATATAAACAATTTGTAATCGGCTCGCTGTTTGCGCGCTGCTTTGACTCTATAAGTTTGCCGAAAAACACAAAACGACCATTAACTTTATGACATTTTGAGCTTACAAAATTTTAATGAGTTCAGTGCTCATTATCGGGAAAGTAATGTGTCTCTGAGACCAGGATTATTGTCAAATTGGGATAGTTATATTCAAATAAATCATCGATTTGCTGCTTAAGCAGTTAAGATGTGCAGTAAATTTGAGGACAGTCGATTAGAGATGGAAGCCACAAAACAAAAAAATTATTACGAAAATTTTTTTAAATGTTACAGTTTTGCTTATTCAACGTTGAACGGGATACTCGTGAATTTAAGACAACATTTTCGTCAGTATTTCATTAGTAAGATTTAAATCGGAGCGGCAACTTGAAGTTGCCATCCCTAGTTTGATATTTGCGCTGGCATTGGCTGTGGTTTCACATGGCGGCTTCCATGTCAGCGCAGCTCTCGACTCCGATACGAAACTGTTTTGATAAGGGGCTAAAAAATAAGAGAACAAGTACGGGCCAAGCGCCAATTGGCCCCGTTATCACCGCGGCTGACTGGTGGTACTGGTACCCAAACAGCTGTGATTTAGTCATAGCCGAAACGTTGCCGTGTTCACCCAGCCATCGTCCGACGGCGTTCGATTTGCCTCGTCGCGTAACCATAATAAATATCAATAAATAAATGCCAATAAATAGTGGTGCAAAGTGCTTAAGACATGTTCAGATATGTGATGGTTGTGTGGCTCTTGTGGGCCATTTCGCGGAGACTCTCGGTCTCTGGCCAGATCATACCGCTGCCGACGTTCTGCCAGCAGGTGGACCAGAGCTGCAGCTGCGCGGCCGAGGCTAATGTGGTGCGGTTCCACTGCCCCAACGAGTACGCCCTGCTGCTGGAGATGTCCGAGCTGGGGGCCTCACTCTACGTGAGCTACTACGCCGTAGACGGGCTGCACTGGCTGCCGCGCTTCAACATCACCGCGCTGGTCAAGATCGAGTTCGACGCGTACAACTTCTGGCCGGAGACCTTTCTCGACGACCTGCTCGCGGGCCTGGGAGTGGAGACAGTGGATACCATGCGCTTCCGTGACCGCACCTCCGAGACGGTGGTGACGAAAGATCTTTTCAACGGGCCCGTGTCCGATCCGCACGAGAGCACTGCCGCTCCGGGGAACACCTCTACATGGCTGTTCGGAGCAGTTCCCGGGCTGAAGAAGCTGAAGTTTGTCAGTGATGTCAAGGAGCTCCAGCAGTCGATATTCCAGGCCTTCGACAGCCTCACCGATCTGGACCTCACTGTGAATGTGTTATTCTTGCCGGGCAAATTGCTCTCCTCGGTCACGGGTAGCCTGGAGACGCTGACCATCGAGAGTCCCACCATGGTGCAGTTCCACGCGCCTCTGCTGCGAGAGCTCCAGCAGCTGCGCAATCTCAGCCTGGAGCTGACGAACCCCCAGCGAGGGCGCAACGACGAGCTGCAGCCCCATCTGTTCAGCTCCATGAAGCAGCTGGTGGAGGTGCGTTTGTTCCAGGCCACTGGCCACGTAAACAGGAAAATGTTCAAGGGCAGCGAAAAGCTGCGGCTAATCCGCATCAAAGGCAACGATGACCTCGAATCGCTGCCCGGCCAACTGTTCGCAGATCAGGCGAATCTAAACACTCTGGATCTATCCTGCAACGGGCTGAGCAGACTGTCGGAGCAAGTCTTCTATGGTCTGGGCAACCTAACCAGTCTGGATCTGTCCAAAAATAGACTCACCAATTTATCAAGGTGGGTTGCTCTTGCTCCGCTCTCTTGTTTCGCCTCATTTGTCACATGCTTGTGCTGTGCCTTGCTGTGCTGATTAAAAGATGGCCCTCCCTCTCGCCGATAGGGTTCAACTCCAGAAGTACTGCCAGAGTAATTAATCAAAACAAAACAAAAAACAGGGTCTCCGCTGCGCAGCCGAAGCCCTATCGCTGGGACTGGCTGCTGCTATCTCTTATCAGCTGTGGCAGAGCGATAGCTCAACGACTATTCCGTGTCTCTCAAGACAGCCAAATGGTGTTATCACAGTTCCATCGATGCTACGTCGAGATACCTCCAATACCCAGCACCCAGGCTGAAGTATTTTATTTAAAAACCTTTTTCGGTTCGGCTCAGAGCTGCTACTCACTCACCTACATATGTAAACAGTGTGTGTCATAGGAGCGGGCCATAAATAGTGCCACTCATCGAGTGGATAAATGGTAGTTTGCAAACAGGAAATAGATAGTTAGATATCTAGAGGGCGCTGGCACAGACCCAAGCAAACATTCACCCCATACAAAGTACATTTATCAATCGCAGTCTAATAATCCTTTCTTATTAATCCACCAGCACAATATTTTTACCACTCACCTCGCTGAATGTATTAGTGTTGAACAAGAACTCCCTGACTGCGCTGGCGCCGAGCGTATTTCAGGAGGTGCGCAGCTTGAACTTTATTGACATGACGAACACCCAGTTCTACGGGGCCACCCTGCTGATGAGCTATGAGGCAATAGTGTGCACCAACGACGAGACGTGCCAGTACAAGTCGGAAGAGTGGCAGTGCGACCAGCGGTGCATTTGCTGGGTGCAGAGAAACTCGTGCAAGCTGATCGTCGACTGCAGGGGAACCAGTCTCGAGGAGCTGCCAGTGCTGCCCCACACAACGCTCGTCAGCACGGTGGTGAAGGTGGGAAACAACAGCCTCACCCATCTGCCCACGTCCAGCCAGCACGCTGGCTATGCCAATGTGAGTGGCCTCCTGTTGGCAGACAATCAGATTACCAGTCTGGGGTCGGGGGCACAGCTTCCCGCCAACCTGAGCTACTTGGATGTGCGCCGAAACCAAATAAGTGTCGTCAGCGAGGAGTTCATCACATTTTTGCAGCAGGAGAATAACTCAATGACCATTTCGCTGTCGGGCAATCCCCTAATCTGCGACTGCGACGCCCTGCCACTGCTCTTCTTTGTCCGAACTAGTCCCCAGCGTGTGGACGACATTGGCGAGCTGCAGTGCAGTCGCCAGAACAAGGCTCTCCAGCAAATGGAGGCCTTCGATCTGTGCCCGTCGTATGTTCTGCTCATCAGCTGCATTGTGGGCGGCCTCGTGATTGTGGTCTGCCTGATCAGCGTGTTCTACCTCATGTTCCAGATGGAGCTCAAGATTTGGCTGTACAACAACAACCTGTGCCTGTGGTGGGTCTCGGAGGAGGAGCTGGACAAGGACAAGACCTACGATGCATTCATTTCGTACTCGCACAAGGACGAAGAGCTGATTAGCAAACTCCTGCCCAAGCTGGAGTGTGGCCCGCATCCATTCCGCATATGTCTGCACGATCGCGACTGGCTGGTGGGTGACTGCATTCCGGAGCAGATCGTGCGCACCGTCGACGACTCCAAGAGGGTGATCATCATCCTGTCGCAGCACTTCATCGACTCGGTGTGGGCCCGCATGGAGTTCCGCATTGCCTATCAGGCCACGCTGCAGGACAAGCGCAAGCGCATCATCATTATCCTCTACAGGGAGCTGGACAACATGAATGGCATTGACAGCGAGCTGCGGGCCTACCTCAAGCTCAACACCTACCTCAAGTGGGGCGATCCGCTCTTCTGGAGCAAACTCTGCTATGCCATGCCCCACAATCGACGTGTGCTCAAGGGCCAAAAGAAGCATGCGGGCCCCCTCGTCTGAGTAATGGATAATACATATATGTACATATTTGAGTCTATATATTCGGATATATTGTACTCTGTGGCTGCTCTACTCGGGTCTTAATGAGCGTTTCTTCCTTCAGGTGGGCACCGATCCAGAAAGCCTTCAGTTCTACGTACGGACTGTAAGATAAGGACGAACCCTGGAAAATACCCTGAACCTGTATCCGAAAATGCTAGATTCTGTACGTTTGGATCCATTGCCTGCAGTTCGAATTCGATTCGGAGTCAATGTATTATTTCTACTTGATATTCATGAAGTTTTCAGAGAAAACGTCATCGGCTGATAAACAATAAAGCAATATTAGTAATACAAAAACAAAACAACAAATATTTTAAGCTAATATTAAATCAATAAACACAAATTGCAGCGCAGAGTCGCTGCTATACAATTTCTAAGAATTTATTTAACAAATTTGTTGCTCGGGGAATAAAAAGTGCAGCCGTGAAGATGACAGCCTTACGACGTAAACCAAATTAATTTTGAATAATTCTCTGAATTAATAATTCGTCTAAGTATAGGGGACGACGCCTGTGCCTGAGAATAAAAACCTCTGCTGGATTAAGTCTGCCTTTTTGTGGGGGCCTCTTTACTTATTGTTCTGCTTCTAAGATTTATGGGCAAACAATTTTATTTTATCACTTTGGGTTACATTTTTAATTAAAATTCTAGACATTTTTGGATAAATTTGGTTTCCTCTTGGGAATTCCATTCTGAATTTTAAATTCAGGTTTTAAATATCAGCATTTATGGAATGCAGGCAATTGTTGTGTACTTACAACAACAAAAATATGAAAATAAATTACTGCTTGGGGAGAATCAAATTAATAAAAGAATTTTTTAATTCTATCTTTTTGCGTCCATGTCTGCATGGATGAATATGCATCCCATGGCTAAATATCGCAGTAGATATATACATACATATGTATGTATGTATGCATGTATTTTTTTTATTATTTGTTATTATCTTCAGACACCGACCAAAATATTTCCCACTTGAATAATCAAAGGAAAGTTTCTTTCCGTTCCATAAACTTGCTTAAATATTTATTCAGTCACACTCTTTAAAAAGCCCTCGCCAGCGTCAAACTCTAATTATCCAGTTCAGTAATTGCGTTGGCCTTCGTTGCTGAATTGGGGCCTATGCCCAGGCACATTGCAAGTCCCAGCCAAGCCAATTTTCAGCCAGCAATAAGTGAAAATATATGTATGTGTGTAATATAAAGAGGGGAAAAAAGCATTTGGTCCTTTCGCCACACAATTGCCTGGCATTTGTCTGTCGCGCCCCGTCACCCTTTTGGGTTGAGCGGGGTCTGGGTCTGGGTCTTTTGGCGTCTTTGAAGATTCATTGCCTGCCTTTGGCCAACGTTCCGCTGTGGGCGACGCGTCTGAAAAGGCGAGTGTCATAAGGCAAGTGGAAAACTTCCGCTCAGCAAGGGAATTATTCTAATAACTGAAATAGTTCAACTGGACTGAAACGCATTTAAATCCAACCATATATGAGAGAGATATGTATATTATATATCTCCTTTTTACCTGCTTCTCTACCTGTAACTGCTTTATAGTTATCATCTAACTAGCAGTTGCATTTCATTGTTTGTGCGGAGCCAATTGAAATGCCTCGGTACTATCCCCAGCCAATGATGCGTGAACGTTGTAAATACGTTGTGTAATACTTATTAAACCTGAAGCCATCATTCCCTACTCAATCGCATGATGGACATAAAGTTGCTGCTGCTGGTGCTGCAGTTGGCCTTCCTCTCGGTTCTGATGCTTGGTCGTAAGCGGATGAGGTGCAAGCCGCCGCAAATAAAGTTTTGTAACGCATGCCGAGATGTGGAAGCAGTATCAACGTTTGCGTTGAAGAAGTGTGAGCCAGGTTACATATTGGACCATGGATATTGCCAGACTGCAAGACACTCGGGTCGTGCCAGAAAATGTTTGCGCGACGAGCTGAAGTTACCCTCTGGAGGTTGTCGGAAGAAAAATAGAAACTTGAAGCGTTGTGCGGAAATCTCCCAGGAATTGGTAAAGCTATTGCCAATCTGCGGCCCATACAAAAAGCCCAACGACAAATGCCGCAAAGCACGTTAACTATTCTTGAAACTGAAAAACTTAAAGCCCGACTAAGGACTTCCATATTCCATCATCAATGAAATTATAAATGAAAATTTATAAATTTTATTGAGTTTGAATATCGGCATCCAACAATGATTTTAAGCTTATTTTGACATATTCCTCACGTCTGTGGAGTCCAAGGTCTTATAGTAATTTTCACAAAAGTCAGTGATATTTTGAAATTAAACGGAACCCAATGGCCCCAACTAATCCCATCATTTCCATTGGCGATACCTTCTCTGAAATATTTACCGTTTAACGAACTGAAAAAAAAATGAAATTAATTAAAATTAAGCGAGTTCTCTCTAAAAAAATAATAGAATAATTACCTTTTTCCGCAATTCAAACGATTAAACCACCACGGACCGCTGAAATCACGGACGCAATTGCTAGTGCCGGCCCGATCCAAAGTATAGAAAATTCCTCCCTCGTGAACCCTTAGAGAGTCCCCTGCATTTCCCGAATATTCACCCAGCGATTTAAGAATAAAGCTTTCTTCTTCGCTTCCCACCATGAAGTTTGCATATCTGGCATGGCGATAAGTGCCATTAACATCCCGGAGTTGTATATACAATTCATGCGGCTGAGCTGCGGTCATCAAGTGCAATTTTGCCAGCCCAATGAAGAACTCTCCACGCATGTCTCCAAATCCCTCTTTGTAGTCCGTCCAGTTTCGATTAAAGTCCACACTCCCGTCGATTCGCCTTTGAATGACCGTCCATCCATGAGAATCGCAGGAAACTTGGAACGGCTCCATTGTTTTGATCCTTATCTGGAAAATTCCATTTTGGCCCCCATTGGGACATGTGTCGGGAAGATTCTCCGCCGTTTGATTACATTTCGATAGCTGATAATTTTTTTCAGCAAGCAAGATTTGTTCCTCTTTTCCTTTAATTTGTTCGTCTTTGTCCTTGAGTTGTTTGTCTTTTTCCAGGATTTGCTCATCTTTCACCTTGATTTGTTCATCTTTTCTTTTCATTTGTTCGTCTTTGTCCTTGAGTTGTTTGTCTTTTTCCAGGATTTGCTCATCTTTCACCTTGATTTTTTCATCTTTTCTTTTCATTTGTTCGTCTTTGTCCTTGAGTTGTTTGTCTTTTTCCAGGATTTGATCATCTTTCACCTTGATTTGTTCGTCGTTTCTTTTAATTCGTTCGTTTTTGTCCTTGATTTGCTCTCTGAGATCCTTCATTTGTTCGCCTTCCACCTTGATTTGCGCGTCTTTGATTTTAATTTCGGTTCCACTGTTTACTAACTGGCTCTGCAAATTGTCGATGGTCAGCTCCAATGAGTGTATTTTTTCTTTGAATTCACTACTGGCATCCTCTGTCTCTTTAAAATGGAGTAAATGATAGAGGAATGGATGGACAACTGAGAAGCAATATCCATTGCACTGCTCCAGCATGCTAATTTCATTCGACCCATTACCTTGCAGCAAAAGCAAGCAGATGATTACCACAACGCCCAAGTTTTTCATGTTCGCGTACTGTCGATTCAAAATCAAACTGAGGGAAATGGATCCGATGCCCATTTAAATATATCAATTCTCACTTTCAATTCATACTATACATATTGTATGCCTGGAACTGATAACCGATGCATGATAAGCTATGCGATTGATCTCAGGCTATCAACTGAGTGAATAATATTCCTTGTCGGCTGTATATTGTTTATTACAAAATTAACATTTGGCATTTTTGAGTTTAAATAGCATTTTGTTGCCATTGGGGCTCATCATTAATAATAATTGTAATATATACGTCTGCGGGTAATGTTATATAATAATGGCGGGGTTCATAGGACGTCCACCTCATGGCATCCACATTGAAAACCTCTAAAATTTCAAGTATTTTCTGCTATTATTTGTATTCTGCTTTCGATTTCTTAGCAGCTTCTAAGTAATGACAATTGATTGCAGCCCCAACACTTTGAAGCTGCCATAAAATAATCATTTTCGCTCATTTTTCACAAACTGAAAGCCAAAGCATTAGCAGTCTGGGTGTGGGTCGGACTCCGGTCTGAGTAGTTATCACAAACATCTGTTTGCAACTGCTTTTCATTTTTCATAACTTTTGTGAAAAGGAACTATATAAAAATGTGTGTTGTCGGCCCTTACCCTGAAGTCCCTGTGACCGACGTGACCTGATGGCGAATAGTTTTTTGTTTTCGCTTTTCTTAGCCGAAATTCAAATACTGCAGATGCTTGTCGATGAACTAGTTGCCCGAAAATAGAACGGGGGCTCTCAAGGGGGGCTAAGACCCAATACGTTTGTGTGTGGGAGTGGATGGGTGCAACAATGACTCTGCCCCGGCCCGGATCCAAAAATTGTTGCTGGCCCCGAGTGTGATTTGGTGGCTCCATTGACGATGTCCCCTGCCATTTCAGCACACAAATCTTCATATATATGTATAACAATATGTCCGAATATTATTTGCTGACGCCTGCATTGTAAGAGAACGTGGGTGGTGTTGGCATTTGGCAGCATTCGATTTTATTGCATTTTATTGCCAGCTCTTTCAACTGTGGTGTGTGGCAGTAGCCTCGTTGCGGTTGTGTTCTGCAATTAGTGCTCGTTTCACAGCAGTTTCAGTGCCGTGCCATGTGGTCGTCACGGAAAATGCATTTCGTTTTCCGACACAAAGGGGTCATTAACAAGTCCAGAGAGTGGTCTCGGGTGCGGTTTCCCTCAACTTTTGGTTTTCAGTGGCCTTAAGGCGTTGGCTAAAGTGAAGCTACCAGTTTGCAGCAATGCTCACACATGCATACATATGTACAAATGTATATGAATGGGATCGGTTATGGTGAGCATCTTGGAGCCCCATCAAGGATTTAAAAGTATCTTTTTGAACACAGTTGTCTGTTGTATTTGCTGGCCTTAATTCATTAAATTGATTGATCACCCCCCGCCATCCTGACACATTCACTACCTTCCCACAGACAGATGTATGTATTGGAATTCTATATATTATATACTGCCAGGACCGACACTTATCTTTGTTTGTGTGCAGTTCACGCTAGGCCAATTGTTCATATTTCAGGATTTTTTGGTGCGTGGCTGTTCTGACCATTCCGCCCAGTGCTGCTGCCAGTTGCCAGTGGCGTGGTTGATAAATGACCCACCCCCCAAAGGGGGTGCAGGAAAAGTGGACAGTAGGAGCTAAATCATAAATGCAAGCAAACTGCTGACGTCTGCTGCTACTCGTCTTCAGCGTCGTCGCTCACCCCCTGCTGGCTAGCCATCATGTGGCATAAGTCCAACCATTTGTCTGCCTCTGAATTGGAGCCCAAGTTGCGGGCTCGACACTGCTGGTCAGTGCCTGTAAATCAATCGCAGTGTACCGCGCTCGGCATTAATCAAAAACTAATTTATCAGCAAGTGGGCAGCCTTCTCCCTTCGTGTGGTTTATTAGCTGCCCGTCGGCCATGGCTATGGCTAGTGATTAGTTGTGCGTTAACCCCGGTCCGGCTCAGTTCCTTGTGCGGTGCCATGCGATTTTTCCCAAAACAAAAACAAAAAAAAAAAAAACCGAGCGAGTACAAACTGCAAATTGCATTGAATATTTCATTTGAAAAGAACCAAACTGCAGGCCTGAATTAATTGCTCGCCTGGGCTGGGATCATTTGTTTCACTCACCAGGTCACCAATTGCTGGCTGCACTTGCGCCAGATCCATTAGTACTCCACTTTGTCAGACCCAAGTAACGAACGAGCCTCAGTTTCTGTCGCAGACGTTTCTTACAAATTGATGACCCAAATACAGAGGGTATTCGAACCGAGTTAAAGGTCTGGGTCTATCCACGCGATATTTCTCATAAATAATAATTGGACCGCATGTCAGCCACTCGACTCAAAATGACAAAGGCAGGAGCTGAAAACGAGTGCCAGATAGAAATCAGAGCCAGTTCCCAGTCGAGTGGATCAGCAGCTACTTGTGCATCGCTCTCGAGTGCAAATTGGATTACCCATCAAACAGCACAAAAGGCAGACGCAGACGAGTCATCGCCTGGCAGAATGTTAACCCTCAGTGCACGTGGCCTATTGGTATGTCGGCTTAGATATTCATACACACCTACCATATACAGTGCACACAAATTCCAACTCTGTATATAAAACCAAAATTCTCTACTTGAAAAAGAGCCTTGTGCTGATGTTACTTTATCAATCAATTCAACTGGCTTTGTGCCTTAAAGACCTTAAAATACGAGTAGGTCAGCAATGCACAGAAGGAAAACACTTTGTGCGCTTTAAATGTCAATGAGTACTATTTCTGATGGTACCAGAAGGAAGGACTCGCTTCAGGGCCTAATCTTTTCAATATGCTTGAAGATCGAGCCTTGCCATGTCAGCTATATTCACTGACATGTATTGCCATTGTTTGATTATTTATTTATGAAATAGTAATTTCGCACATTTAGTTGATATAACTTTAGGTGGTTCTAATAAACCCAATATGGAATTTCATGAAATATTACCTTATCCCACACAATAAATCAAGCAATTAATTCAAAATAAATTTGTAATTAGGAAAAAGTTTAATGATCATCAATAATTAATATGTATAGTTAATTCTTTGGGTTTCATGCTCCATAAAACGCAACTAGAAAATGCATAAAAATACCATCGGCACGCCGAAGCACTAAATACCCTTGCAGCTGGGCGACAGAGCTAAACAAAAATCTGTTTGTTTAGCTGTTTCTGGACAGATGGGGTTGCAATTCTCACGTGAGACAGATAGCTTTTCCCATACATATGCACACATGGGCACCATGAAAAGTAGACAGAAACACAATGTGAAAGCAAGGAATAGATTATCTTTAGAAGTCCCTCTGCCCTATGATATTATGGATAATACAAAGTGAACAGTTACACGATATAGCTGTAAGCTTATAGACATATTTCCATGCATCGAGCCAGACGGACATGGCTAGATAAATTCGGGTTGTTTCGGTCGGAAATTGTCTTGTCTGTGCGTTACAGAAGGGAAACATTAGAAGAGCCTTTGCAAGGGTATAACAACTAAACGAGTTGTCGTAAAAGGAACGAAACATTGCACCTGGCAGTGCGTAAACTAATCGGCGTGTAGCTGCCTGCGCTTGCCGCGACCTCGTCCGAGCTTCTTGGCACGCAGCTTGGACATGTGCGACATGACCAGATAAGTGCCCGGCAAGATGAGCAGTAGGAGGTAGAGTTTCAGGAAGAGAACCATGTCAAAGGTGATGTTCAGTTTGTTGGGCATTTCCACTGTAAAACGTTTCGTTTCCTCGATGTAGGGAATGTTTCGCAGCACGATTATGCCCTCGCAAACGATACCCATGGGGTAGAGCGGTATCCAGATGGTGTAGCGCAGCCAGGTGAGAAGTCCAACCTCGCGGCCCAACAGCTGACTGAGATAGAATGGATAGCTGCGCGAAGAGTAAAGGAAATTAATGCGATTCGATGCTCAATTGAAGGGGCAGATAACGTACCGTATAAGCTCAACCAGGGACCAAATGATGAACACATAGAACACCACTGGCTTGGCATGCATACGGGGCTCCAATTCGATCATCAAAAACAAAATGAAATTGCGTCCCGATACCTGGAAGAAGGGTACCAGGGGGCTTCCCTTGGTGTAGCCGAAGAGCGGGTGCATAACCTCCAGGTATTGCAGCAGCTGGACAAATTTGAAAGCATTTCCCACATGGGCGTACGTCTTGGTTATGCTGTCCGAGCCATCGCGGTAGTAGAGCACGCCCATGACAGACACCACATACAAGTAGCCGACAAACATAGCCAGGTTGTAAAACATCAGGTATACCTTTTTGGTTTTCTCTATAGATAATGTTTCATTGAAGCTGGGGAAAGTCTTAGTATAAATGCCAGTCCCTACTCACCCTTGACATAACCGAGCTCACGCCTCTGCAGGTCGTTGTACTCCTTCGCATAGTCCTGTCGCACATCGCGCGGTGCCTCCTCTACCTCAACATCGTCTTCTGTGCGCCAGCGGTCAAAGTCTACCTTCAGCCAGTGGGGTTTCTGGGGAGTGGCCACAAGACGGGGCCACCACGACGGCTCCAGTTTCCTTATCTGCAGCTCTATTTTGTTGTCGCTCACCACAAATGTGGCGTTCTCGTCATCAATCAGGGCATAGAAATGCAGTTCGAATTTGTATGCATTCACACCCCTAGCCCCATGACCGTTTGCACTAAAGGAAACTGAAACCGGCGAAAAGTCCGCTATGGCGCCCTGTGAAAATTTTGGTGCACATTATTGATTTTTCGCGCCGTAAGAAGTTTTTTTGTGGGGCACATCCACACACCTTTGCATCCTTGAGATCCACCTTCAGCTGCAGCGTTTGTTTGGTCTGTGACCAATAGACCAGGGGGCTTAATTGTGCCATTTTTCGGCACAATTTTAAACATTTATTATGGTTGTTATTTTGACGAAGTGTGACCGCGGGTTTATAAAACAAATATACCGACAGACCCTCGGAAATATACCATAATATGCCTAAAACTGAGGAAATATACCATTATATACCGAATGTATCGACTGTTGCTCATCGCTAATTGGTGCTGGTGTTTTTAGCTGTGGAAAGCTAACTGCTATGATACACAACTCTATAGCCAGAATCTTCTGAATGAGTACGCTAGCCGCGGGAATTTGAATTTGAATGCTTGGCACCAAACCAAAAGCCTTTATTTATTGAGTTGGGGTGGGCATGCAATGTTTGAAGAAATTTAATTTTGTGGGAAAATTGCGGAGTGAATATTTTACTGCACGTCCCAAGTGCCAATTATGTATATTTATTTAACTACATAAATTCAATCAACTTTTTTTATCCTCTTTCGCTCTGCAACTAATTCGGTCATTTTGATTTATGATTTCGCCACCGCGAAAATCGGAAGTTGTCCAGCAAACATAACAAAAACGAAGAGTAGAACCAACAGCCAACCCTCCATAATGGGGGAAACAGCGTTTCTGTGGCCATAGACGCGACTTGTCAGTGGGTGTTGTTCTTATTTTTTGTTTTGCCTTGTTTTCCGGTTTCCTTCCTTTCTTTTTGGGCTGTGGGCGCTGCCAAAACAAGAGGCGACCACTTGTCAAGCGTGTTCTGCCACTGGATATTGTATTTTGTATTTATAATAATCAACAATAATCAACATCATCAACAACAACTACTAATACAACCAAAGCAATCACAATGGGGCATACGTGTGATCAGAGCTAGGAATTGAGAAAACCAATGCTAATCCTGACCAGTATTTTCTTCTGTATCTATTTTGCAGCCATCGCACGCACATTTCCATATCATTTTGCACACCGCGACAGACATAGGCACAGACGCAGACGCAAACGCGGGCGACAGAAAATGTTGCGCTTTCTCAAGAATCGTTAGACCTTGGGTCTGTCCAGATTTAGTTATCGAGCCGCGCCCATCTATCTACATCTATCTATATGTGTAAATGCTTAGCTGTATCTGTATCTCCGTGTAAAGGTAAGTTTGGCTTGTACATACATATTTCTTCATATTTTATATAGACTGGAACAACATCCATCGTAAGCATTGCAAAGTTCTCAGGCACCTTTCCAAATGCGAGTATAAGTATTATATTTATTTTCGGTACTCTACATTATTCAAAATGCAATTTGAAGGGCATACGAGCGAATACGAACAACGACCTCTAAATGAACGAGAACCAAAAATTATCCAGGTCTAAATTATGCATACTTTATCCGTATGTGAGGGAGGTGTGGGCTGAGGGTGAGGTGGGGAATTAATAAACAGATGTTTCAGTTTGCTGGGCCACAATGGCCTACATACATATACATACATACATGTACATGCGGGGCTTTTCTTGTCTCCCTTTAATTGCGCCTAATCACCTTGCTACATGGTTATATAAAGCCTGCATGGCTGTACATACGAGTATATCTAGATACTCGTTAATAAAAATGCTGTCTGTCCCTTTTGACATTATGTTTGCCTGCGAGCAAACAAAACGCAGCAAATGGTTAAGGTCAAGTCCAGCTGGAGTGGGTGAATAGGCGCATTGGCACCTCAAGGGCTGATCAGAATAGGGGCTAGATATTGAGTATAGCATTAAATACAACAGCTAGGAGTGTATACACTGCAAAAGAAATGCAGTACGAATATTAAAAAATGCAGGCCAGAATAGTATCAAGAAAAACAACACAAAAATCGGCACTTTAAATGATTTAGTTTCTTACATTGAAATAAATGCTAAATTCAGATCTTTCTACATTCCAATGAGGCCGGCAAGATCTTTGGTCACTTGATTCCTGGGTACCTTTGGCCGGATACGCTCCTCTGTTATAAGCACCTCGGTTGTGGCAAGCAGGGAGGCAATCCCTGCGGCTTCTGACATGGCGGCTCGCAGGGCACATGTGGGATCGACAATGCCGCGCTCCTTGAGATCACAGAACTGCCCTGCGGCCGCGTCATAGCCAAAGTTGCCGCTCCCCTCCAGCACTTGGCGGATGACTTCGTCCGGATTGACGCCTGCATTGCGGGCTATGGTGTAGCAGGGCAGGCGAAGGGAATTCCTGACAATGTCCCTGCCCATTTGGTGCTCCGGTATCTGGGATGGGGCCAGCGACTCCAGGGCGGGAATGCATCTGAGATAGGCAGTACCGCCGCCTGGGACAATGCCATCACTGATGGCCCCGTGCACCGCATGGAGAGCATCATTGAGTCGATCCTTCTTCTCGCTGACCTCCAGCTCGTTGGCCCCGCCTACGTAGATGGTGGCCAGATAGCCAAAGAGTCGCCCCAACCGCTCGTTGAGCTTGTCCACCTCCTCGTCGGTGATCGCCTCCTCCATCAGGGCTCTGATGTGTTGGACCCTTGCATGCACCTGATCCTCGTTGTGGATGCGTGGGTGCAGAAGGTGGGTGGAGCTGGAGTCGACAATCACCTCGCTTACTACCCCCAGGTCCTCACCCTCTACCGCAGCCAGACCAGTTGCGTTCTCCAGTAGATTGGCGCCCATGGCCAATGCCAGATCCTGCATCTGATCTCGCTGCTCTGAGCCGTAGCTGGGGGCCTTGACGGCGCACACTCGAAGGCAATTTCGCAGCCGATTCACTACCAAAGCCTTCACTACCTCTGCTGATATATCATTGGCTATGATCAGGAGCGGTTGTTCCTTGCTCTTGGCCAACTCTAGAGCGGGCAGAATTTCATCCAGCCGTTCAATGTTGGCCAGAGTGGCCAACAGAAGGACATTGCTGTACTCCACTCGATTCCCATTCCCCTGGTTGGCAAACAGAGGCGAGACGAATCCCTCCGGCAGAGTGACACCCTCCTGAACCTGCAGCTCATCGTTGAGGCACTTTGACTCCTTCAGCAGGAACACTCCGCCCTCGCCCAGCTTTAGTATAGCGTCGCCAATCATGTCGGCCAATCGTTTGTCTCCGTTGAGCGCAATCGTGGCCACGGCCTCCACTTCGCCGATCGTTTCGACTATCTGGGACATGCTCTGGAGCTCCTCGCACACCACCCTCGACGCTTCGAGCATGCCCTCCCTCAGCGCATGGACATTGACCTGCCCCTGGCGGATGACCTCCAATCCCTGGCTGGCCATACCTCTGGCCAGAATCGTCGCCGTGGTGGTGCCATCGCCCACTTCGTTGTTGGTGTTCGAGGTTGTTTGTCTCAGCAGCTGGGCTCCCATGTTGCAGCGTCGATCCTCCAGCTGGACATTGTTCGCCACTGTGATCCCATCCTTGGTGATCCTGGGCGAAATCATGAGCTGCTCGATCAACACATTCCTTCCCCTCGGACCCAGGGTGGCGGACACTGCATTGGCCATGATATCCACGCCCTTCAGCAGCAGTCCCCTCGCCTCCGGACCAAAGCGTATGTCCTTGGCATAAGTGCGGACGGCCTCGACGATATAGCGGCGTCCACAGCGCTTCAGCATTTCTCTCTCTCAATGTTTCTTTTAGTTTTGGTTCACAGTAAATTTTAGCGCTATAATCGAAATTTGAAATCAAATGTAACTAAATAGTTTAAATTTGTTTTTGAATAATAAGTGAATGGGAGATTCCTTTTTTTTTTCTTTTTCTTTTCTAGATTATGCCAAAAAGGTTTTTAGGAGCAATAACCATTATTTTGATTCGGCTTTAAAGCAAGGAATGTGGAATGAAAATACGTAAAAATATGTAAATAATAAATGTAATAAATTAGGCACCAAATGCCTATTAGTGCCTCAATTTGATTGGCTCTAATTCCTGCGTAGGGTATGTCCATGTCGTGCTTTTACGCTTCATATTTTATTATGTTACAACTTGTTTTCCTTTTCGTCATTTTATTTAAACAACAAATATTACATTTGTGGCATGTTTCCTGCTTGTTTTCGGGATTCGTTTATTAAATGTGGCGTGCACGTGTTGGTAAACTACCAAACAAACACAGATACAGATACAGAAAGACAGAGAGAGGAAGAGAGAGGTAAAATGAGACACAGACAGGCACCATACACACACACAGTTGAACAGGAAACACGAAAGTCGCCTTCAGACACTCACCCATACAGAGACATGCCGAAGGCAGACAATGGCAGTCCGACATTAATATTAACAACGTTAACGAAACAACAACAAAACACTCATCAAACATGCGGCGTTTAGTACGCACACACACACAGACACACAGATACACACCCATACAAACCCACTTTCAATGTGTGGAAGAGCGAGCGAGATAGCCGTCGGACATTTCCTTTCGCCTCTTTCCGGTGCGTTGAAAGTTTCGCTTTTCGTTTTTCGTTCGCTCGATGTTTTTCCTTTTCGTTTTTTGTTTTTTTGTTTTTTGGTGTCTTTCAGTTGGCGGCGAGCATTTCCTTAAGGCAAACGCGGCTCTGATTTTCCCTCCGCAGTTTTTCCGTTCAGTGCGTTAAGAAAATACAAGAAAATTTCGAATTTATCAACGAACCAAACTGTGCACAGTGCTTAATATTCAGTGTCGATCATGGCTCTGGTGGCCCATCGTATGATGCTGCCCTCACGGCATCGTCGCACCCATTCGCAGGTGGCCCGAAATAAGGTTGGAGTCCTGCTGGTGCCCAGCGTGGCGGAGTACTGCGGCAATGAGCAGCCGCAGCATCAGCCAGTAGCCCCGAGAGCCACCCAGCTGCAACAGCCCCTGGAGCAGCAGGACGCTGAAGGCGGCAATGGAAAAGTGAGTGCAACAAGTTTGTGCAACGGTTAGTCGGATTTGGCTAGTCTCCATTGCATGCATAACAGAACGGGAGTCCCTGTTCTCCTCCCACTGCCATTTGCGGCCAGTATGGCGGGCGACTTGCCTGCTTCTTTTCGCGTATCCCTTACATATTTGCCTTTTCGCTCTGCTTTCGCTGGCGCCAACATTCTGCGGCACATTGTGTGCTGAGATGTTGGGTCCCATTTTTGTTGTTGGTCCTGGTCATGGTTGGGTCGCAGAATGTGTGTGTTTTCTTCGGGGTTGTCTACCCCCGGCTGTCAGACGAGATTATTGGACATGTGACGAGCATTAAAGTTTACATTTGCTGGCAGTGCAGAGCAGAGCAGTGATAACGAAAACATATATTCAAAATTATAGTTTTATCTTACAACAAGTAAAATTATTATTTTAGTATTTGAAGCCCTTTTCTAGTCAATTAATTCAAGTCAATTAATTTCAAATGTTTGTGATTTTTGTATTCTTTAATTTACTTGATGGCTTCGCTGTCAATACCGATGAAGGTGCGTGCCAAGTCTGGGCTGAATATAGTGTTTATCACACCACTTGCTCAGACCATGAACACCAAATGGAATTTTTAATACATCGGTAATGGTTTGGGCGATAATTGAATGGGTGGACTACGGCTGGTGGCTTGGCTCGCCTTGGCTCGCTTTTCGACTCCTGTTTTGTTTTGGTTCTCGGATGCAATGGCACCTTCCATTATTCTGCTATTACGATGCGTGACGAACTTTACGCTGGCCCACAGAGCGCACAAGCCCATAATTAATTCAATGCTTGGGGCGGCACTTGTTTTCGTCTCGGACTGAGACTGGGACTGGGACGCTTGGGGCGGCGCGACTGACACCGGTTACACTAATCAATAAGCCGTAATGCTCGGCCTTGACATGATATATTTAGCCAGGAAAGCTTATTTATTTAGCACAATTTGTATTCAGTGAATAACTATTAACTACCAAGGAGACACCAAAGTGGGCTAACTGAGCCCAAAAGGGCATATGTTTCCATGTAAAGGGCTAGCGACCAGGAAAAACCTGTTGCAGGCTTGGAATTTTCCAAAATCGGAAACTCTACCCAACTCCATTATTAAGAAGAGCCCCAAAGACAGTACAATCAATCCACTCAGAACAGTGGGTGGCAGCTAGTGACAAATACGTTGGGGGAGGCAGAACCAAACAAAAGCCAGCGCCAGACAAATAAAACGTGGAATTTCTACGTGATTTTTACACGAGTTCTACTTTGGAATTCTACATGAACCAAGGGAGCCAAAGTGGAGATTAAAACCGTAAAAAGCTCTCTCGTGAGCTTTTCTGGCGTTTGAAATTCAGCTGCGAGTGTGTGTGTGTGTGCTCCCAATTTCCATGTCACATCCTCATTGGAACTGAGAAATGTCCACCCACTACTGGAAGTGCTCCTTGAGGCTTTTAGGCTCGTAATGAATGCAGCTCGGAGGGCCCGGATCTTAAGCATCATTCGTAGTCACTGCCTACTCACTTCTACTACTTGTCTGCATCTTTCTGCTGCCTTGGAATCCCGCAGTCACTGCTATTATATACCATATATTATTTCAACGGACACTCTGTTCCTTGGGGAAGAGTACCAGTACCAGTACCGTACCGCAATTGTTATTGAAATCTGAGCTGGCACAATCCCCTTCGAATAAAATAATAGATGGAGGGACTGGCAAACTTGTTGATACGATCTGATATCCGACTTTACCCTTTGTTTATATTAGCCGCCGACTGAGTCCGATGATTGTTTTCGCTGAATTTTGATACTTTATAAAAACGTGTGCGACTGCAAACCCAAACCACATAAATTATTAGACTCGCTGGTCATTTCGTTGTGGGCAACCAGCCAGGCCGGCGAGCTGTCTCTCTCCGCAATCAAACACATCCCATTCCCCATCATTCTGGCTGCCCATTCCTGGCACTGCATCGAGCCGGCTGCCTATGTGGAGATCCGTAGCGGAAATCAGATGCAGCTCCCAACCGAGGATCCACTACCCAATTCGGCTGGACCTCGTGTGAATGAGATAATCAGACAGGCGGCCCAGGAGCATGAGTTGAAGAAGATGCGCCACTATGGGGCCAGATCCAGCCATGATGCGGCGAAACATGTATCGCATCTATAACGCGATTAAGTTATTTATGCATTTGTCAATAATAATATTACAATTTACCTTTACTTTGTGTTCCGTCTGAACCAATGAACACTTGACAAGTCAGAATGCGTTTGTTTTTTCTCTTTTTCGCTAGTCTCTGTTATCCATGTGGGCGACTGGTACTAAGCAGACTCCTCTCCTTCTTCCACTCAGTACAGTTTCAGTTAGGTCCAGCGGAAGGTAGAAAAAACTATTTTAAACTGCTTCGCCTTTGCTTCCTCTGCTATGCTGCCAAATCCTTTCAATAAATAAATATTCCGAGGCCCTTTTCATGTAAAGTTTTAAGTACTGCAGCGGAGCTTTTAAAACTTTACCTTTAAACACAAAATGCACAAATTTATAAAGGTACTCGAGTACACGGATACCAGTAGAAGTGTGATACGTACGATACATAAATAATGAAGCATCTCATGGTAATTACGATGATGACGATAAAGGACAAGTAGGCAAGGTCTTGTTGGCAAATTGTCATAATTTATGAAACGAAAGCCGAAAAACCAGGCAGTCAACGTTGTGTCCCCTCCTGAAACTTTAATTAAGTCGAACTTATCTATGCTCTACACATGAGAATTGAGAGAGTGGGCTCTCTTTGTCTCTCTCTCTCGCTCTTCCTCGGCAACTTAATCTGCTCCACGCATAAGCCAGAAAATGCTCTCAGATATGCAAATGAATGTGGCAGTGGCACGTCAAATGTGGCTTTACGCCCCCTGCACACAGACACCCACACATACAGGGGCAGACACAGGCAGAGGCAGAGGCACCTTGGGGAACATGCATTTTGGTCATGTTTACAATGTCAGCCAGGATAACGGGCGCAGGGCGGACAGGAGGGCTGAGGGCCAAAAGGATTGCAGTGTGGTTCGTGTGGGGAAGCTTTCACCTAAGCAATGTCAGCGAATTAGGCCAAAGAGAGGAAAGAGCTTGCATCAGCTGTTTGCAACGCCCACGCACAGCTGTTGTGGGGCCAGGGAGAGCGAATGAGCTTTCGTGCGGAGCACCGCTCTCAGCGGAGAGCACAGGCGGCCCCACCTGGCCAAGCGCCTGCTCCAGCGTCGGGTTCCAGCTTTGTTTACAAGTCCACTGGGCGCACTGCTCCTGCCCCTCCCCTACTCCTGCTGCAGTGCAGGACGCACGAAGGATGCGACCCACTTCGGTAGTGTATCGGCGGCGACGGCCGCTTTCAATTTCGTTCAACCTGAAACCGAAACGAATCCAAATCCGAATGGAAGTCGGTCTCGGTATCGGACTCGCACTCGCAATCGCAATCGGCGTGGCTGCCTTCGCTTTCAGTTGCGCCCCGTTATTCGTTGGTGGCCGTTGGGCGGCCTCAGTCGTGTTTTTGTTGTGCTGGTTCGCGCGTTTCCTGCTGTCGTCGTCCTCGCCCTCGTCATCCTCGTCGGCAGCACAGTAGCAGCAGAAGTAGCAGCAGGACACAGGTCTAGGGAGCTGCAGTTTGCAAAGTCGCCACGCCACGCGACGCGTCCGCTCCTGTAAAAATCCAATTTCTACCATTTTTCTACTCGTCCGCAAATACTCGTAATACAATATTCAAAAAAAGTTCGATATCGCTGGAATTCGCGCAGAAAATTTAAGTTTAACGCCTACCAAAGATAGTTGTGTGTGCCCCGCAGTATGGGGAAAGCGATTAATGATTCATTCGTTTGTCTGTGCAAGTCCCGTGCAAAATAAATAATGTACAAATTGCAGTGCAAATGTAATATGGAATCGCAATTACAAACGGATCAAGGTGACCACAACAAACGACTGCGATACCAGAATCAAATACTGTTATTGTCACTCAGACGTCGCTGCCGTCCAGGAGCAGGAGCAGGTGCAGGTGCAGGTGCAGGTACGGATACAGGTACAGGTAAGACGAGCAGGAGCTGGGAACCAGGCACCGCCGCGACTCCTCCCTCCGAACGGCGACGCATGAGTGACAACTGCAGATATGCAAAACAACCTCAAACAACAACTGAAATCAAATCAATCAATAACAAGTGCAAAACCCTCTAAATTTCCACCGTCAATTGCTTTGATTGACACGTGTGCATTATATATAAATGAAAATAGGGAAGGCCGAAAAATTGAATTTGGAATCGTATCAAATTGTAACAACCATCTGGGAATACATGCAAAATATACAAAACGAAATATGGAAAATAATAGTAGCCGATGCGATTTATCATAATTCAAATTTATGCATTTGCAAATTTAATATATATTTTTATGGAGTTGGTGAAGAAATTCAAAATAATAGAGAGTTGTGTAAAGTTGTGATCAAAACTTCTATACAAAAATTAAGAAATGGAATCCTGACAAAATATAATCTCTTAATATAAATATATTTAATCGAGTGATTTTGAACGCAATATCTTATGGATAAATCTGCTTGTGTTCTCGATACTATACTAATCTTCTGATTAGGGGACTTTGTGGATAAGGGTTAGAATTCAATCAGAAGGGAACACCAGTCCAATTAAATAGATTTGCGGCAGCTGATGCTGCTAATTCTTTTGCAGAATATTGAATTCGTCTTTAACCATTTAGTATAATGATTAATAGCAATTGAATTATGAATTCACGCAGCAATATATCAAATGTCCATGGGACAATCGAAAAATTCCTTTATATAATCAAAATAATTCATAAAGAATAAATAATGATAAATTGAATTAAGGGGAAATAATAACAATAGGTAACTCGAAACTGGCAATATGAAGTCCGCCCACAAACGAGCAAAAAAGAGGAATGTCGGGAATTTGTAGCTGGCAGCTGCCTAGCCATAGCCATGAGCAGCCATTACCACAAATACATACAGCCAGACAGTATGAAAAATGATAATGACAGCCGTCCCATAGCAAAAGTGAAAAGTTATTAAGTATATGCGACTATATATAGGTACATAAAAACATCTACATATATATGTACATATATATATGCTGATACCTAATAACTTTTCAAATTTTAATAAAATTTTGGCATACGTTTATTTTGCTTCCTTAGGGAAATATTCATTGCATCTTCATTGATGCAATTAAGCAATTCATTTTAGTTGAAATTTTAATGGGAAATTTGGGCTTTCACTCGAGTGCAGCCTAGTGTAGAGTAGTGTGTGTGTTCGTTGCAATAAATTGCAAATTATGGCCAGAAGAGCTGTGTTGTTTACCTGTAATGTGCTGCTAATTTGTTGCCACAAGAGCGTTACTCATTTCCAGGCAATTACATTAACACCACAGCCGCTTTAATTAGGCCAGACACACGGGCACACACAAACACTGACAGACGGCAAGACGGACAGACAGGGTAGACGGGTAGTGAAAGTATCCTGCCGCACATCTTGCAAAATATGAAAAAATGCAAATGGAAAGTTTTCTATGCGAAAGTTTTTCGCTTTTTCGCTTTTGGCGTCGTCGTTGTCTGGCAGTTGAGACAACTTTGTTCAGGTGCTGTTGGTTGTTTGTGGCACACGTATTCGGTGTTTTCTTTTTTCTGTGAAGAGTGTTGAGGGTTGCCTGGGGCGGACCTACCTTTGACCTTTTTATTATTATATTTTTGTTCTGGCAGACGAAAGCAGTTTGCGAAAGGATATGATATAATTTGGAAATTATATTCTTAAAAGTATATGCACAGAATGCACTTGTTTATCCGTTAAGAGTTTGTTTTCTTCAGAGTTGAGAGCATCAGCTGGTTTCTTGATTTCCTGATATCTTAATTGGATTATAGGGGATTAAAATACGACTTGTTTGAAAAAAAGCAGCTGAAACACTTTCCATTTTAAATCCAATATGTTGAATAGATTACTTAATTATTGTGTATTATTATTGCAGTGCCCTTCTTGTGTGTATTAATGTTGTAATAATTTTTGCCCATATTTTAGTTCCCAGTTGCTTAAACTTTTATGGCCCACCAATTTCCTATTGTTCTAGGAACCTTTCCATTAATTTCCTTACTCTGGTGGCCAGTTCACCTTCAGGGAGCGTTCGCCTCGGTCCGATTCGTGTCTGGCAGCAATTTTTCAAAATTGAATTTTGGCTAAGCGGCAGCGCAAATGCTAGTAGTGCAAAGTGGCTAACCGGCAAACGCATAGAAATTAAATGTTGGCAAGAAAAAGGCTCGCTCGCATGAGGCATGAGGCATGAGGCATGGGCGACGGGCCCACTCATCTGGGCTAGCAGGCTGCCGTTGCCGTCAGCGAACGTGGCCATAATTCAAACGACGCGCAAACTACTTAATGTTATTAGATATGTCTTGTTGGGCCAGTCTCCTTCTCGGTCACGCCCCCACTGCAACTGGGAAAGCAGGAGAAAACGAAAAACTTTTCTACGGATTTTCCAACAGCCGCCCCTAGCTGGGATGTGCGTGTGTGTGCGTGTGCTTTAGCCAAGTTTATTTTGATGTTGTTGATTACAGCTGCTGCTTCTTGTGGTCGGCCTCCTTTGGCCTCCTCGCGTCCTTCTCCGTCTTTGAATTTTTTTGTCCACGCCTTTCCATCGTTGACATTTCGTTTTCAGCGTTTTCCATGCGAGTTTTTCACTCTGTCTAGCTGCAGGTGCTGCATTTAAAATGAAATATGGCAGACAGTTTTGCGGTTGAGATAAATGCGGTGCTGTTTGTCTGCTCCTGCGTTTTCTGCTGGCTAACTTATGAGAGTTGTTTTGCTGACTCTCTTTTCGCATAGACAAAGACCGCTCTGCAAGTGGGACTCTGTATTTTACTGTCGGTGGTTTGCGTCTACAAGAAAAATTAAATATCCCGTATAAGGCACAGTTTTACTCTGGTAGAAATTCCACCCGGATTCCATCCCCAACAATGTTCAAGTAATCCCTGACCTGCCGCTGCCCCTGCGCCTGCCCATTCTGATGATGCAATTAGCTTAAATCAGAAACAGCCAATCAGGCAATGTGCGCCACTTAAAAACTTTTGTCCAACTTGGAGGGTCAGTGGAAGTGGAGTGCCGAGATCTTGTTGCACGAGCCGTTGCCTTCGAGGAGCGGAGCGGAGCCATCCACTGCAAGTTGGCAGCCGAATGCAATTTCTATTACGACTATTCGTTGATTTTTAAATTCATTTAAATGTTGTACATTCTCCCGTACCGTGCCGCTTGTTGCAATCGCAATAGGAATCGGAATCGCAAATGTATATGTTCTGTGTTTATCAGGTTTTTGTTGAGATTTTAAGTCTGGCAGATTAAAGAGAGAGCCCAAACAAAAAGATTACTTGTATTTGGCAAATTTACGCTTATTGACGGGGCCATGGACTGGGGTAGCACAGAACAGGAGCAGGAGCAGGGGGGCGAATGTCAGCCATCAGCCATTTGAGCCCGTTCGGGCTGGCCCGGTTTAAGGTTGTTTATGGCCCCAGTTTGTGTGGCGATAGGCCTGTCATTTATTAGCTTGAATTTGCATTTAAGCTTCCCGCTGCTACAGTGCTGTGGGTGTGGGCTGTTGGCTAAGAAAACATCAGCTAGAACAACAAATTAAGCATAATATTTCCCGGCATAAAGCAGCACAGGAAAATGTAAACGCTCCCGCACAATCTTAAAGATCTTTAAGCAGCTTACTCCCACCCATCTATCTGGATCCAAAGTAAATTCTGGCTCTGAGATTCCCGAACCCTTAACTCGAGCAACGCAAACAAGCCCTTAATGACTGAGGAGCTAATTTGGAGCCCCTATGCTACAGGAGGCGTGGGAGGGGGGGTGATATTGTGTGGGTGTGTGTGCTCCAATGTTTGTAATTTTCCTCGCTGCTGGCCTCGTCAGGCAGTACACTTTTCCATTTGCTTTAACTTTTAAGTGTTGCTTTGTTTTCGGGACCTCGCCTCGGCAGCTTCTCTAGGCTGTAAACTGTAGCCTACTTACGTGGGCCCCAGACCCTATCTCTGTCTCTGTCTCAGCCTCAGACCCAGACTCAGTCGCAGTCTAAGTCTCAGTCTCGGTCTCGGTCTCAGTCGAGCTGTTGACATTGTATGCGGTTATTGTTGTTGCTGTTACTGCCGCTCCTGCTGCTTCTGCTGCTGTGTGGCAGGAAGCAAACACTCAACGCCTACTTAGGCAGCTTTTTCGCATTCTTCTGTGCCGTGTTGTGCAGTGTTGCTTTGCTTTTGCAGCTAGAGGCTGCAACGACTCGAGCCCCGAGCTCTGAGCTCGAGTGGCTGTCCTCGAAAAAAAAAACCTGCCTGCCAGGGTCATTTGTTCATTTGCATTCGCAAGACTTTTGTTTTTTATGCATTTAGCATTCCATTCTTTTTCCTTAACTGAATTCCGGTATACAAAAAAATCTAAAAATGTGACGCAAATGCAAATGAGTAAGGACCAGTGCTAGAGAGGGCGAGTGAGAGTGAGCAGAGAGTAACTCCCACAGTTGTGGCCACTTCAGGTGTCCCCGTCAAATGAATTGGCATGTGTCGTGGCAAGAGCCTAAAACTAATTGGGTTATGTTCTCCCCAGATGCTCTTCGTTGTCAGCTGAGCTGAGCTCAGCTCAGCTCTGTTTTGCTCGCCTCGGCTAGGTCCCGGCATCGTTCCGGCACAGAATGTTGAATGTCTGTCCTCCAGACAGACACCATCGCCCATGACGTTGATGGCACTTAAACTGCACTTCATTTGCACTGGCCCACACACACCAACACACACATACACACACATACACAAGCACTCTGGCAAACAATGGAATACAAATCCAAGCCATAACAGTTGCATTCAGCTGTTTATGTGCTTTGTATCCACAAGATGCACAGATACACCCCGGGGCTGCCTGCTGCCTGGCTGCCTGGCTGCCTAGCTGTGTGCCTGGGTGGCATACCTGTGTCTGGCCCAGGGCTTGCATTATTCACTAAGCTCCTAAATGCAAGCCATCCGTTGGCCGAAACTGCTGTTGCCAATGCTGTTCTGTGGTCAGTATCGGACTTTGGGAGTAGTGAATGAAATGGGGCTTGCATTTGGTGCATTTACTATTGCGGTTCTCTGATTCGACATAAATTAGATAGAATCTCTAATCCAAACAAACATATTAACTGAAGCACTACATTATGTTCCTAATCAGCTGTCCCACTATTTATAACGGTAGGAGGATTCCTTTGGTCTTTCAGTCCCTGAGAACTCCAGCAAAAATAGGTGGAGAAATATTTGGATATCGGTGCCATGTACCCTGTGTACTTAAGCATGTTTTTCTGATGGAAACAGAAGATTTATTTGTACAACTTTGTTTTTCCATGCCAGTGGTTAACCATTTGTTTGATCCACGCTATTGTCACCCCTTGTTGCAGTGTCAACAATGTAACATTTTCCATTTGCAGCTGGCATTTGCATAACGCGACTTCTCTTTCGATTTTCACCTGGCTGACTGGTTTGACTGACTGGCTGGCCCACTCACCTGTCATTGTCTGTGTGGCCGGGGTGATGGATCAGCAGGGGTCACAGGGCGAAGGGCGAAGGGCGGAGCCAACACGTTGAGTAGATAACAATGACAATGACGGGCTCTGGTTGATGTTTGCTTGTAGTTGCCAGCGCTCCTGGTTGCCCATTACCCAATGCCCGTTGCCGGTTGCTGTGACTGCTCTCGTGTCATTCGATGTATTTACACAGCAATCTATTTGTACGAGTATATCACAGTAGTGACTTTATCTCCCTCCTGTCACCTTCCCAGACCCAAACCCAGACCCCAGCAGTAATGTGCTGTTATCATTGGTGGGGCGGCTCTTTTGTTTCCCGATTTGTTTTGTGTGCGTGCAAATACCATAAAAGTCACCGCCTCCTGCGGTGACTGGTGCGTTGAATCAACAAGTCTGTAGGCCCACCCTCCCCTCCGTGCGGCTGCCATTAATTGCTTAGCTCAGTGGGGAGCTTCTCCGCAAAAGGCTTATATGTAAGTGACGAGGGTATTGTCTGTGCCTGTGTCTGTGTGTGGCTGCTGAAAGGTCGAAGCAGAGCCAACGAAAATCAATCAAACGCCAAGTGTGCCAATATGTCAGACATTTTATGCTGACCCAGCCAGCCAGCCGTTGTCTTTGTCTTGACTTCCCCTTAATATAAGCAATGCATATAGTATATGCTGATTGTATTTCGCTCTTGGGTCATGTTGTCTAAACACAACTAACCTCATTTCTCTTCACTTTTTCCCTTTTGCTGGTATTGAGGAGACAACAAAGGCAATGGCAAAGGAAGAGCCTGCTTCTAACGAACTGACCTCAATACAGAGAAAACAATAAATTGCAAAAATGTTGAGAATGCAGAAGATGCAAAAATAAATTCTGAGACTTCGACACCCACACAAAGGGGTCAGCACTGTTGGAGGGGGGGGCGGGCTGCCTAGAATAGAGTGAGAGTGAAAGAAACAGATAGCGAAATGGCAGTGCAACTTTCAAGTGGGGTACGGTACGAAAGGGCGTGGTCATTTCCAGTGGCAAACTTCCTCGACCAAAACCTGAACGGGCCGGGCCGGGCCAGGCGTGATATTTTATGGCTTTCTAGGACACACAGTGCAAGTAAATAAAAAACGATGCCATTATAATTTCTGGAAATAGAGAAACAAATGGTGAAGAGAAATACTATATATTGTTATAAATGGAAAATAGAAGTTGCACCGTCTTCACATACATATGTACATACATATATACGGGTCGGAAATCTACCATATAATCTATTGGGGTCCACAAAAAATGCAGTAGAAAAATGTTAAATTCAGATTGAAAGAGTTTCCCTCAATTTGCATTGAAGCGGCGGACTTAGTAGTCCGACTGTTGCATAGCGTCATCAAGGGACCTTCCATTCACGTCCCCACAGCCATGCCCCATGCGAGTGTCGCCATTAAGCGCCACCATAAAAAGCAATAAACACTGTCGGCTTCACTTGCAGTTTATGTCATTTGCAGCGAGTTTCGTGCGCGCTTTTAACTGGTCAAATAGTCTCGACTCGGCTGTCCAGCGCTCTGCCCCTTTGCCCCTCCTTCTGGTGTCCAGTTCATAGGCCATCAGGGCCTGTAACAGCCATCAGGGAAGGGGTTCACAGCTGGCCACTCCAACTGAGCCCCTTCATAGGAGTTTTTCCTAGCCATTGGATTTTCTTTTACCAGTTTTCCTCCTTGTGTAATTTATGAGGACGCGTGAAGGGCAGGGGATGGGGAGTGGCCTGTTGCCGGCGGTGCATCGGCTCGCATGGGTGCTTTGTCTTAATATGAGGCTTATTCTACGCAACATTGCGCTCGCCGACTTTTTACGGCTGTAATTAAGCGGAAAAAATGGCACAAGCTCATATAACGTTCACGCCAGGATGGCTTTCTAAACAGAGTACATGAGTGTGCAAGATCATCATAAATGCCGGTTACCATGCGAGTCTGATCTTCGTATAGTATATCCAGAATCCTATTCTTCTTAATCGACTTTTTTAAACTTTAACTTAAACTGAATATATGTATACCTTTTCTCTCGATTTCTTGGTCTTGCAATCAAGCTCTTGCTGACACAAGCTTCCTGTTGTTTCAGCAAACTTGTATCCCCAACTACAGTGAGTTTTATTTGACTGCCGTCCAATTGACTTTATCCTTGTCAAATATAAGCTTGCAGGTACACATTGTGGAAGCTGACTCAGGCGTCACGTTGGTTAAGCAAATGCTGATACTCTGCCCAGATACATCGACAGCTTTATTCCTTGGGAATAGGATCTTAAACAATCCTATTTTTTTTTTATTTTATTTAGTTTTTATGTATTTCAGGCTGATTTTAATTTTCTTTTTGTTTGGTTTTATTATAAAAGTATTATTTACTTTCAGGCTGAAGTGTTCCTTGAAAATGACTCAATCAAGGCAGTTCTCCAGATTACAATAAGACGTGACACGCCCGGATCGGATAGCATATGGCCGAGTTACAGCGAATTTACTAAAAATCGATTAAATACTAGCGTTTAATTGACTAGCGTCTATTACGAAATGACATGTCCTTATTGCCCTTGATGATGTCAAATGGATGTGCGACCTTTTTCAAATCACAAGGCGGAGTTTATTTTTATTTATTTTTTAATTTGTATTTTTTTTTTTGTTTAAATAAATAGCGGAGTCTTAAAAACTAAAAGGCAGTGTCTTTTATGTCCTTGATGACAAACTAGCTGCAAGCGATCGAGGATACGGTGCCGATCTCGAGCATTAAAAGCAATTCAGATTTACAAACAAAAACCATGGCATACTTTTGGGGTTTTCAATTTAAAAAGTGGTGCACACTTTTAGGCTGGCCAATTCGGCATATATATTAAAAAATTGCTGGTAAAAGGCGAGTCCTTACAGCCATGAGGTCCTTTATGGATTCAAAAAATAGAGGAGACCCTTCCGCTCATGAGGATATGCATCACGTCTAAATCGGACGAGAAATGGCAAAGTTATAGAAATTTTATCCTTAATCCTTGATGTCCTTGATGCTTAACTGATTGCAAACGATGGGGGAGATTCTTCTGATCACGAAAAGGTGTTGCCCGCCCAAATCGGTCGTCAATTAGCCGAGATATAACGTCACAACAAAAATACTGGTTTTATCTTTCCGACGCTATATCTCGGACAAATAGAGGCAGATCCTTGAAGGACCTACCTTTTCAGGATCGTTAGGATCCACACTGTCGATCGGCATCCAAAAAAAGGACATCCGACGAATACTGGTTTTCGCGAAAATCATGATGTAACCATCATCCTTTTTGCCAAAACCGGTATTTGCCGAATGTCCTCTTTTTTGATGCCATCCGATGGAATGGGCTCTCCTGATTACAACAAGACATGCCACGCCCAGATCTGCCCCTATTTGGCGGAGATATAGCTTTATTACAAAAAACCAGTATTTTAAATATTTGGCAGCCAAAACTTTGGGACGCTATATCTCGGCCAAATAGGATCGGATCGGGGCAGGACCTACCTTTCAAGAATCTTTAGGATCCAGACTGTCTATCGGCTATAGGTTTTTCCCGATCAGATGGAGGCGTGGCCCGCCCTGATAAAACTAATAATGGCGAAGCAATAAGGGATTTCTAGCGTTTCCAAGGCAATATCCTTATTGTCCTTGATGTCAAACGTTAGGGAACTGTGTTCCGATCACGAGGAGGTATGGCACGCCCAGATCGGACAGCAAATGGCAGAGTTATACGCATTTTAAAAAACGCTATGTATCAAAAAGTTAGTTCCATCATTGGCCGTCGCTGATCGTGGGGCGCTACTGTGAAAACGACGTTTTGCACAGTGGCGCTCCCATACTTGAACGGTAATTTATGGAACTACCATGCTTTAGTTCCGGCAATGGCCGTCGGTGATCATGGGGGCGCTACTGTGAAAACGACGATTTGCACAGTGGCGCTCCCATACTTGAACGGTAATTTATGGAACTACCATGCTTTAGTTCCGGCAATGGCCGTCGGGGATCATGGGGGCGCCACTGTGCAAACGACGTTGTTTTCGGCCATTTGAGCGAAGAATTTTCAAAATGTTAGTTCCAGCACTGGACGGCAGCGTATATGGGGGCGCCACTGTGCGGAAAAAATTGTACTTTTTTTTTAGCTGCAACCCTGCTGCCATTTGTGGTCCGATTCGGTCGTGCAGCGGCTTCCTGTAATGGGGTGAAAATCCTTGATTTTATGGAGTCCTTGCCAAGGATCAAGGACATCAAGGATCAAAATATTTAAATTTCTCCAGTATTCGCCATGGCAACATTCCCGATGGCGTCCTTATTGAGGATCAAGGATACTTACTTTTCTCTACCATTTCTCATCCGATCAGGACGTAATACGTGTCCTGCCGATAGGCAGGATCTCCCCCAATTGCCTGCTACATTGAATACAAAAATTGGCCGATTTTGGAGTTCATATTTCTTAAAGCTCTTTCCGGCTCTCATTTATTTTAAAATATTCATGAATATAATATAAATTTAAATCTATGCATAACCATTGAGCAGTTCAAGTTCACTTTTCATTCTGAGCTGACAGCCAGTCCATTGCCAGTGTCAGAGAGCGCTCTGAACTTACTTTCACATGCAGTTCTTGAATAGGTCACATACTACTTTGAGCCAGTGTCTGCTTGCCAAGGCAGCGACCCATGCACGTCAGTCAGTTAGTAGAGCACACGAGCCTGGTGTCAGTTTGTTCTTCCAACACTTTAATTAAAAAAATATGAATCAAAACGAGAGAAGTAAATGTTATGTTCCTTTCCCATCGAAAGTGTCGACGAAGTAGAGAACTAGACAGCAGACTGAAAGTGGGGAAATCCCTGATTATTAGGCCAGCCCGTAGCCGAATGTGAATGCGAATGGAAGAAGGGAAAAACATTTGCTCCACTTACATAAGAAATCAAGCGACGGCTTGCTGCCAAAAATAGGTGGAAGCATGAAAGGAGATGGAAAGACACTCCCAGAAAATAGAGAAGGGAATATATAAGGGAGAACTATCAAATAGAAATGTTTTTCCTTGCACATTGAATGCGCAAATATAATAATATTGAAATTGAAATCGAAATAGAATAATGAACGTATATAAACGTTTATTGGCATTTGCTTTTGCGATAATCAATAATATTTCCGGCTCTGGTTGGACGGTTCCTCTTTCAGCTATACGGACATGCAAATGCTCGTATATATAGTAGTATATATGTATTTCAATTTATTTCCAATATCTGTTTCAATGTGTGCGTGATGGGGATTGCTCCACATTTGTAGCAAATTTTTATTGATAATTTGCATGGTAATGGTGTTGATATTGTACCAACTTTCTTCTTTTCTTGGGGCCACTTGAGTCAACAATAAATAGCAGTGTCCTATATATGTATGTATACACATGATTTAGGTGAGCTTAAGAGGTCTACAAATTGGGACGTCATTCATTAAATTCGCTCAATAATTTCATGCCAGACAAAGTGCTCAGGTTCAAAGGTTAATGAATACCAATAGTGTGAGCGGTTTCTCAGTTACCAAATTTGAATATTGTAAAACTCCAATAGAACTCCAAGAACATCCGTCTTTTAAATTTGATTGGTAGAGTAAAACTTTAAATAAACTTAAGTTTTAATTTCAATCTGAGTCCTAGTCGGTTGACGGTAATACAAAAGCTGACTGTGTCGGTACTGAAAGCAGCACTTTTCCCATTTTCCTTACCCATCCTTTACCGCGTTCCCTTCGGACTCTTTGACACTGCTGCGTAGACAACTTTCCGTGGCACAGCTGCCTTTTCCAGTGTCAGTGTTTGTGTGTGTATATATGCATGTGTGCGGTCTGATGGAAGCCATTGGCAGGTCCCTGGGCATACCGTGGGGCCTTTGTACGCCTGTGTATGCACACTGCACACGGGGGGTGGGGAGGTAAACTGTAGCATAAATGACTTAATCGCCCGTGTTCTGGAAATCTGTTGCAACCGAATGTCGCCAAAATAAACCGTTTCTGCTGGAACACGGAACTGCACCTAAACTGCACCTGAAATTATAGGAATTATTGAATTATCCTGTTTTATAAATCTATAGCAAATGTTTTTGGATTGTTATAATTTGAGTCTAATATAATAGATTGCCTTCAAATTATAAAGAAGTCTTCAGGGGAAATACTGTTCTGAAAAGTAGACGAACATTTATTTCAGAACATCCCATTTATAAATGATTATGGCTTGTATATTGCTGAGCGGCTTTTACGAGAGTATGCATCCGCAATGAATGAATAAAGAGAACCGCTTCGCCATCGGTTCATTTCTACCTGCCTGCCTTTTGGCTGGTGCTGCTGCTGCATGCCTCATCCCCTCGTGATATGTATGACGTATACGTCCCGCTGCCCCATACTGAAAGGCAGACTCTTGAAGTAATGTCTCTTGTGGCCAGTCAGACAGCACGCTTTGCGTAACTGGGCACATGTTGAGTCATCTGATGTTTGTGTGCGGAGGGAGGCGTTTTGAGAGCTCGTGTGTGGTCGCCTTTGCCACAAAACAATTGCGGCCTTTTTAAGGATAATGGCATACGCGTGGGCATGAGAAGGCACTAGATTGTAATTACCGAACTTGCATAATTTAGCACACGATTTTGGTGTTTCTCACTTTATCTCGCCCCTTGTGGACCTTTGTGGCCTGTGGCCTTGGCTCCCCTGGAGGATGGTATGCAATACTATTGATTTTCATTGTTGTTCTTCAGAAGGTGCAGTGCAGCCCTGCCACCTGCCTTGGAGCAGCCATAATTGCTATCATCTAAATTCATATTTCCTGCCCCACGCTATTGTGGCCCAGTTTAATTTGCGGTCTGCATGCGAAATCTGCGTGTGTTGGTGTGTTGCCAACTGTTAGATCGCTTCCCGTTGACCTTTTTGCTTACAAATGGCCAATATGTAAATAGGCTGGCAATTAAAATGCTGGCAGTGCAAACTTCGTTAATTAGCAAAAACAAAAAAAAAAACAAAACAAAAAAAAAACGTTTAATTGGCTTTATTCTTGGCGACTTGAAAGCTTTTTAAAGTGCTAAATATAATTTACTTTACGATTCTGAATTTTGTGTGGTTTGGTTCATGTGTGGGTTCATGGTGGGGCTGATTTCGGTTCACTTTTATAATAATAAATGAGTTCGTAAAATTAAATTAAATATTCGTAGCTTTTCTCATAAATGTCTTTGATTATATTTATTTTTAGTAGTTTGGAAAAATGTTTTAAAAAACGATTTCATTCAAAATTATTTAACTAATGCATTTAATTTAATTGCTGCCAAAGAACCTCTTTCAACTTTCATGATGTTTTGACCCACCGATGTTCCAACCTAGCCGTTACCTGCTCTCATTGTTTGGAATTTTGTTTTTGCCAAAAATATAATGAAAAGCACAGCCAAGCAACACGTCAGCGTCAGCACATTTGGGCCAACTTTCCTCTATACTCGTACCAGGGCCGTCCTATATACCTGCCAGCTGGCACTGTGGTGCCCGGTCCTCTTTTGCCCCTATTTTCCTTATATTTGTCGCTTATTTTTTTAGTTTTTTCGGGGCGTTGCCGTGGCTGAGTTTTAATTAGCCTTGAGTGCGTGCTAGGTTGAGCCAAAAGCCGTACAAATTGTTACATAAATACATACACACATCCAACAAAGTGTTTTAAGGGCCTAAAACATTGTCGCCACCTATTGTAGTTGGCTAACATGAAGGGTACGCAGGCCACGAGGAAAATATAATAGTTCGAAAGGTGCAGAGCTGCAGAAAAAAAGGCAGAGGCAAAAAGAAAGTGAAAAGCTGGGTAAAGCAATAAATGGCAGGGGAAATGAAATCAGGAAAAGTGGAAGAAGTTTCTCTGGCATACATATATTAGTGCTGGCGACCCTGAATTCCTCGCAACCCTTTCGCCCTCCGCTAATGCAGTCAGAGTCGCCATGGCAAATGTTAAGGTCCTTAGAGAAAACCACTACGAGCGAAATCCGGGCGATGGCCTTTTCTTTCCTTTAATTTGCGTGTTTACGACAAAATTGCATGCAAACATTAAAATGAAAACAAAATGTTCATAAAACAAGAGGCCGAGAATTTCGCTTTTTTTCTCTTAAGAACATTTAAAAAATATTTAAAAACAAAATTCGTGAAGTGGAAACAGGAAACAGCATGTTAATCAATGAAGTTATTTCTAAAAGAATGCAGTACATTTTTGTGGTCGCATGTGCATACGAAATCTCTCTGCCATGTTCTGTAGTTTTACTCCCCGTTTCGGGGCCGATCGTAAACATGATTTTGACACACTGAACTTGGGACTTTATGGCACACAAATGAAAAGGGAAAAGTAAGGGGCTCGTAAAACATTTCTATTTGATTGAATTTAGGTTAGCTGAATAGATGGAAATGGTTTTCATTCATGTGATTTACTTTTGAAATTGTGGGAAATCAACAAAGTTGCATCAATATATTAAAAGAAAATGCAAATATAAGTGGATCCTCACCATCTTGAGTTACTCGTTAATATGAACTAATTTAAATTTACTATATTTCCCATCTTATTATTAAGTTTAATTTACGCATAACTATATTAACCCATTTACCAATTTGCTGGGTGCATCAATGAGAACTTTGCAATGACGATGTTTGGGTCCAAACTAAATAACATATTTACTATATATGGCTTTCTTCTCTCCCATATTCCGATATATTTTACAGCGCTGCTTAGCTAATAAATTGTAACATTTGTATCTATCAGATATATACATTAACATTAAGTAAAGTTATGCATAATATGTTGTTCATATATATGGTGTTCCTTGCAGTAAATCCGTCTCTAATCTAAGTTTAGATAAAGCCTATCTATCGAAAACTATCCGAGGATGTTGTGCAGTGAGCCAAGTCCAAGTGGCGCTCAAACTGGCATTTTCACCAAAAGAAAAGCCGTATTCAAGTGAAAAATGTAGCATGAAATGATGAATACCTGATGTACTTGATGTGTGTGTGTGTTTGGTCAAAGTTGTAAATGTTAAATATTATATATATATAATGATATATATATATATAGAGACTCAAAATACACAGTCAAGAATATTCAACAGAACTAGGCCACTTCCATGCTAAGATTCTGTGCTAAGCTTAACTAATACGAGAGGCTGCAAGAGGCTGCAAGAAATCATTAAAAAAAAAACCCCAAAAATAATACAAGAAAGAATATTAAATATGTGTATGTGTATATGTATATGTGTGTATAGTATATGCTTTTTGATACCCCATAAAGGACATTAGTTAGACAAAGGAGAGAAAATATGCATAGCAAATTTTACAAATAACCCAGGCAGCTTGAAAAATACTCGAATTATTTTGTTATACTCCCGAGAATAAACCAAACCAAACGAAACCAAACCAAACCAAACACAGCTCCAGCGACAAAGAGGACGGCATGGAATGAGATGAGTTGATTTTGATGTTAATGATGAGGATGACGATAACGATAACGATGTTGTTGATGGATACACACAGACAATACGCCCAAGAGTATGCAATTTGATTGTGGACAGAGAATATTTTTTAAATGTTTATAAGCAGAGAGTGGAAATATTTGTGAAACATATTTTAATAGACACCGAAACCAAAGAGAGAAAACCAAAGATAAAACAAAAGACAAAATACAAAATACAAAAACCTAGACAGCGATAACAAATTTTTTGAAACATATTTTTTGATATACAAACAAAACAGAAAGAGACGGTACGGAAAAGTGAACACTGCGAATATGCACAAAACATATATCTTTTGGATAACCCTAGCCTAAGTTGAAGTTGAAACAATATTTTCAGTTAGGTCTTAACATATTATGTATATTTTGATGGTTTCACCACAATATTTTTGAGCCGTTTCGAATGCCGTTCGGTTGAAGCGTAAGCCAGTAATCCAGAGTACAATCATTTATGTCAAACAGGACACCAAAACTCACCACACATTGGCACCACACTTCTCAGACGGGCATCCAAACGGGGTACGGCAGAAAGTGTCATCTTTACAGGGATAGACAAACGAGAAACAAAAACAAACCAAACCAAACAAAACAATACAAAAACCGAACAATTTTTTGCTAACAATTTTTGTGAAATTCATTTACGAACCGCTTTATATCAGGAGTTGGAACAAAGTATTTACAGATATAAAATCAGAAGAGGACTGGAAATATCTGCACTTGGGGCGGGACTCTAAAAAGAACGAAGCAAACAGAAAGTGCATCCAGCAACCAGAGTAGAATGTCAATGAGGAGCAACAGTAAACTGTAAAGTGAGGTGATAATATCAAAAAGGGGTTGCAACAAGGGGAAATCAAAGGTTAGTAGCGCACGGACTCACATCAAGTATTGGGCCCAGCTTAAGTCCAACAGTACATACATATATCAGCTAAAGAGCAGAGAGAAGCGACCAAAGACTGGTTGCGACCGAACAAACGAACAAAAAACAACAACACATATAGGCCACTCGAAATAGCCGAATGTTAAACCGACTCAGAGCCACTAGGCGTAGTTTGTAACTAGAGGTACAAGACCACCCGATCCTAGCCCTGTCCCTGTCCCTTTCCCTGTCTGTCCATCGCCCGCAACCATGTATGCAGCTGCTGGTGGCGCTTCGCTGGCCTCGCGCCAAGCGCGTCAGAAGCAGCGCCAGGAGAAGAAGAATAAAATACTACAAGCGAAACTACATCCACCGAAAGCGCCCGGGGCTGTGGGGCTGGATGCCGGCGATCTGGCCGGCGGTGCCTCCACCCCCACCCGCAGCACGTCGCGCCAGTTCCACCAGCTGCCGACGACCTACCTGCGCGCCCCGCAGGCTTTGGGGCGCAAACTGAGCGCCACCTATACGACGCAATCGAAGCTCCTACTGCCAATCGACGAGGGCGACACCCAGTCGGTGCTCCAGCTGCGCATGCACTCCCACTCGCACGCGCATCCGCACGCTCACTCTCACGGGCCGCCGGCCCATGGCCACGCGCATGCGCACAGCCATCTGCAGCATAGCCACCTGCTGGGGGCGGCCGCCATCACACCGGGACCGCCGCAGACTCCTTACCAGCAGTTCGCCTCGTCGCACGGACGCGTCTCACCGAAACTGGTGCATCGGCACTCCGGCAGCAGTGCCGGGTTCCATCCGGCGGCAGCTGCAGCGGCCGCTGGACAGCTGCACAAATCTGCCACGGCCACTCTGCCGCTTGCCTCGCATATGGATATGGATATGGAGGCGGCGTTGCCATCGGCTGTGGTCGGCGTTAAAACGACAGTGACCTCGTTGGAGATAGCCACGCCTACGTCTCCTCCCTTAGCCAGTACATCGGCGGCCGCGGCAGCGGCATCGGCCGGTGCTGTGATAGAGGTAGAGTTGGCTGGCGCCGCAGCCATGTTTGTACCCCACCATGATGCCATCATTGTAACGCCGGCCACGCCCATGGCCTCGCCGGGCCACGTGACCAAGCTGCGTCGGCCCGGGCCAGAGGAGGAGGTGCCCGAAACGGCTGCTGAGAGGCAACCGCTCACTGCCGGCGAGGCCTACGACGAGGACGAGCCCATGCATCCGCCGCCCGGACAGCTCGAGCGCAAGTGCAGCGTCTACCGCATGCGTCGGAGCGATGCCTTCGAGGAGGGCGACGGCGATGGCGGCGTCACCGGAGGCCTGAAGCGCCAGCTCCGGGAGCTCCAGTTTAGCACGGGCGTCCAGCAGACCCAGTACGAGCCCCTGCTCACCGACGAGCCCCAGCTGCTGTTCAAGGGGCTCGGCAATGGCCGCAAGTGGCAGATCTGCGCCTACTGCGAGGAGGGCATCTGTGTGTGCGAGCACCTCGAGGTAATTTCCGGCAGATCCTGACCAGAACCAACTATTCCACAACTCCATTCCCGTACGGAATCCGCCTGTTTATGTGTCTCCTCTTTGTGTTGTGCATGCCGAGTAATTGTATTTTCAGTGTTTCAGTATTTAAATGTCATTGCGATGCTTCCCACAGTGTGGTAAATGGGTTAATGGTAGTCAAGCTCTACAACTAAATCAATGTCTAAGTTATTCAGTGTAGCATTATCCTATTAATCAATGTATCACTTATGATTTGATGGCACCAATTCCTTTCGATATTCATCAGTTTATTTTATTTAATTGTAAGAGATTCTAGCGTATATAAATATTACTTATAATTGGGAATAATGGGAATTGCCTTTTTATTTACTGTATTGCCTCGTGAAATTTACAAATATAAACAATTTCTGTGTATCTGGTCCATATCTGATGGATGGATACATTTGCCTCTGAAATTTCCCTTATCCTGACTAAATTCAGGGCAATAAATTGTCCGACCAGGACATCTTTTAGTGGGTATGTTTAATGGATTTGTATCCAAACAAAAGTTATTTACTTCTCAAGTTTTATCAATTGAAGCGAAGTTTCTTCTTGCAGTGGGAAAAATAAATATATTCTCGATTTCATAATTGAAAGCAAGTTTTAAAATATTTTATTTTGATGACTTGCGACTCCTCCCTGAATCTCTAATAAGGACAAGTTGCCATTGGCAGGAGTGAATAAGCTCGATATGTCCGTCCATGCAACTTGCCTCCCAACTAACCCCGTTTTGAGGCGATGCCATAACGCCAAGTGCATGCATAACAACAATCCGAGAATCGGAAGTGCATAATGTGCCTTTGTATCGGCCTGATAATGCGGTGCCCGAAAAGCTTGGCAGCCATCGACCGCCCCCGCAGCCCTTTGCCGGCCCTGCCTGGCGCCGTTTGCCAAATGTTGTGTAAAAGGCTAATGGCAGCCCGGAATGTGTGTCATAAAAGTGCAAGGTGGAGGCGGCAGCGACTTAAAGTTTTCTCCTTTAAGCAGCCACACGTTTCCCGACTCTCACCACTCGGCACTCGGCTGCTGGCTCCATGACTCACTTAACGAGCACTGAATGAGAGACGGAAAATTAAAAAACTTAGCCCTGTGCAATTATTTGGCTTGCATAAGCAGCGAAACACGCTAAATATACGAATATCTACACAAAATAGAATATAAAACTAGCAGAAATTAAACAAAACTCCCGCACAAAAGAAAATCTCTGTAAGCTCGAGCAAAAGACGGAAGTGCCTTGCAAAACAAAAAAAATACAAAACGGATTCCACGAAAAATGCTTAAAAAAAAATAGTAAGAATGTCGGCTCGACTATAGAATGCCCAGCATAACAATAGACTCCAAGACCGGGTACATCTCTCGCCAAGAACTGTATGGTTGAATAGGAGTGCACAACTGTGAGGCTATATCTGCCTATGACCCTGATAAGCCATATGGCAGTTTCCTGTTTCGGAATAGCTGAAGTTCCGACAGCCCAGTACATCCATCCACTTTAAGTACCCTGTGTACTCTTCGAGAAATGGGTGTAAAAAAACAAAAGGGGCAACAAGAAACTACATAAACGAGGAAAGCAAACGGCAAAAGCGAATGGCGGCTGAAATTTATTATATTCTCAGGCACCCACGCCAGCGTCACTTCTATTTCCTCCGTCTCATTCTCATCCCCATCCTCATCCTTCTCCTCAGCCCCCTTGTAATCACTAAGAGAGACATAGATCTTAGTGTGTGTGTGTGTGTTCTTCTTGTGTATCAGTATGTGTTTCCCAGTGTATAATATTGTGGCAGTGTAAGTCCGTAGTTTTGAACGGGGGGCGTTCACAAAAACAACAGCTAGTAAATTAGCCGGGAAATAGCGAAAAAAGTATGCGGCAAAATGGCGGACGCCAGAAATGCGAAAAAATATCATCATCACCATTTTGTCCGCCCGCCCACGCCCACGCCCCTCTGTCGGTGCGCCTCGCAAGTCTCGTGAAATGAAAATGGCGAAAAAAACTTGTAATAAAGGTGGAAAATAGCAGCGGGCAGGGGAGCCAGCAAATTTATGAATAAGCAAAATGGCGACACTGAGATAAATAACTGCATTAGCATTAATTGCCTACTGTACTATGCATGCATGCAGGGGGCGGTGGGGAGGGACATCTCGGTATAGTTTTTTTTTAAATAAATGTTTTGCTAGTGGGATGATAATTTGATCCTAATTGAAACGAGCCCTTTCATATGAAGGGTATTTAAAGCTCTTGTGCTTAATTGACCTTGAAATGCTCAATAATATTTTCGGAATTTAATCAGTGGCTTCAAGGTTCTTCGTTACTTTTTATAGATTTTACAACAGCTGCATTGGTCGGAATCTATTTTCAGTGCCAATTAGCACTCATCACAGAGAATCGAACAATGCAATCGTTTTAGCCGTAAATCTGACCCACGGCCAGTCGATTGAGTTCAGTGCGTATCAGCTCTCTGGTCCAATCAACGGTTCGAGGCCATTCGATTGTGATTATATACATATATATCTATTTGATGAATCAAATCGATTACGCCCAAATGAACAAGATGCCTTGATTTTCGTTGTCCGGTTGTCCCCAATGAACCTCTTGCGCTTGCCCGGTCTGCCTCGGGACATCGTAATTTAATTTTCAATTACTCGAAATGTCTGCCAAAAAGTGCGGCTCTGGCGATTGTTACTACTGCAGCATGCAGCCTCAATAATTACTCAAACTGTCGCCCATGGCCGGCGCCATCTTCCCTGTCACTGTCCCTGTCCGTGCTCCGTTTTCCAGGGTCCATATCAGTGGGGATTCTGTTCATTCTGTTCCAGTTGTTGCTGCCTTGGTAATTGTTTGCCAGGCATGTCGTTCTTGTTTTTGGGTTCTTTTCGTAATTGTAACTGACATATTGCAATTGCAGTACCTCACAGTATCCTTCTGGCATGTCTGTCTCGCAAATGAAGCGATAATCATCCTTGTTTCCACAACCAGCAAACACCAATCACCAATCCAACGACAGTGGCTTGTTTATTGCATTCTGTGCGGTAGCTACATTCACTTATGTGCGGTTGCATAATTCATGGTCTCACACACACACACACACACAACAGACAACAACAAGTCATTGAGAGAGGGAGAGAAGGAACGGAACAGAACCCTTCTCGTTTATTACAAAGCCACATTTAAATTCATTTTCGATTTTGGCACGATGGTTTTCTGCTTTCTTATTGCCCTTCAGCCAACATTTATCTTCGATGTTTGGCCAGTGTGTGCGCAAAGAGCAGCAGAGAAACTTGATTGTTGTCGCTGCCATCGACAATAAAAATCATTTAAAAAGACACAAATTACACCCTGCTCTCCACAGCACAAAAATCGCTTGACATTTTTATGGAGGAAACAATCGAAAAAGTCCCAGCAGTAAAGGGAAAATTCAGATCAATCGATTTATATTCAGCAGTTTATGGCTAATTTTGCAATTGATTGGGGGGAAAATATTTGTGTAGAGAACAAGCTCCAATAGCTGGCAAATTGACCGCAAATTAATCTACGATTAGGCCCGCCCCATATGGAAAAAGCTCAATAACTTATGCTCAATTAACGTGTGTTGGCCCAGGTGAATTTCCAGGTGAAACCAGCCCACATTGAGCAAACATCACACACACAAAAGCTGGTAGAATTTCCCACGCAGATACACACCCAAATACAGGCACCTTCCCCTGAATTGCTGTCGACAATCAAATAACATGACTCTCAACAAGGACAGTTGCCATTTCTCACGGCATGTGGCATATGCAAATTCTTCGTCGAGGGGCGCCTCGTTCGCCTTTAATTACCTGTAGACAAGGTGCCCGTGGAGAGCACCTCACTGCACAACGGCAGCACCGCACTGGCAGGTGAACAAGTCAACGGGCGCTGTGCCAAAAAGCCGCTGTTCCCGTCAGGTGCAGATCCCACTGTGCTTTGCCATTCACATTAATTAACCCGAGCTACTACTCGACAACCAGTGCCATCCGAGCAACAGTCGATTGAGGTTATCTGGTTGGCTACTTTGCTGCGGCTTTGCCGGATGCTTTTCATACTTCACCTTTGACCTGCTATTGATTTGGCAGCCCTTAGCAGCCCGCAACCTTAGCGGCATCTAAATGTGAAAGTTGACTTTGCAAAAGGAAATAACTTATGTATTTCCAGCGCTGACTGCAGTCTGACAGCGAAGGAAGGTTAGGGGTGAAAGATTGCTGGGACGTTCAAGCCAGATGATTCCACTTTAAGAGAGTGAGAAAAGTCCGGCTAAAGAATATTCAAAGTGGCAGTGATTCTCTTGCATCATGCAGTCTGACATATTGCATTTTTACCGACTCATAAATGAATCAATAAATATGCAATGGCACAAGAGGAACACAATGGCGAATGGATGCAGTAAATTGAATGAATATGAGTATCATAATTCAATTTAATGACACGTCTGATTCGATTGAAACTCTCTTGGATAAAATCTCTTAAATGTCCACTTAACTTTATGCCCAGATCTGAATAAATTTCCATGTAATGCACTTGACACAATTGGTCGTAAAATGCATACTACCCAAAAGACAATTTCTCACAGCACAATAGGGCACTTCAGTGCTAATGAAATTTACCATAAAATGTCATTTATTATTTGCACTGCACTCTTAGTGTCCGCATTGCCATTGGGCAATGGCCCATTCTCTCTCATCCTCGTTCCAAAGCCCGTCATGCTGTACTCTTTGGCAAAATCATGGCGCACAAATTAATTTTCATAGTATACACATACTTGTATGCGCGCTTATGTTGTCAGCGTGCCATTGTCGCTGTTGCTTTTGCTGGCGACTGGCTTCCAAACAGCAACATGTGTGGTAACGCACACAGATACATACGTATACTTGTAGATATACAGAAAGCGAACCGAAGTCAGTGCCAGTGCCAGCGCGCTGGGTATGTGGATCTGTGCGTTTAATTGCGAAAATGTAGCAATCTTTTAGACGTTACACGCAGTCAGTCTGGGAGTCAGACATGTCAGCGACTGCAGCTGTCTGAGTGTATGGGTGCTTGTGTGTGCCATGTTATTGTCTATTAACGGCCCTGAGACTGAATTGCTGCTTTTACACTAAGAAAAAACAAATGAACTAAAACAGAAAAAGAATCCCCAAAAATGCAACACATAGGGGATTTTTTGCAAATTCCACACTTTTGTAGATACGAGCAAACCATAGACACAAAGTCATAATAACTAGATTCTACTTGTCTACAGAAACATGGTTGTAACCAGAATGAAGAAAATAAATAGCTCACCCGATCTTTTCCAGTGGGGCGCTCACTCATAAAAATACGACATCCCATAACATCTTGGATTGCTGTGTGTGTTTTGAGTCTGTTGAGAAACATAAAAATGTATATTAATAAAAACTTATAAGCGGGTATTTTAGTGTCCCTTCTTGGCATATTTTGATATTTTAGACTTAAGTTTTTCCTAGTGTATGTGTTCATCTGTGCGCGTGTGTGGTTTTTGCATGAATCTGTATTTCATTAAAATTTCATCTGCATCGCTCAACGAGTGACTTTTTCCGCTTTGCGCTGTTGAATTATTGAAATTTTGGGTTCGCAGTTGCCAGTTTTGCTTAGGTTGGTGTTCCACTTGCCTAACAAAGGCTTTCCCCGACTGCTGCATTTGCATATGAATTCCGCCAGCTGCAGCTCTGTGGTGCTGTAACTCTCGGCCTGCTGCTGCCTCCCTGCCACCCTACCACCCTGCCACCCCTCTGGCTCATGTCTGGCGCTTTGTGGGCACGGCTTTCATCTGGTGTGCTCTGCCATTTGAATTATGGCATTGCAGGGCAGCTACAGGGCTTATATGCCATAAATATTTTCCATGTTTGCATTACTCACCAGATTTTTGCAAGTGATTTGCAACGGCCTGGAAACTTTGCACTCGACTTGTCTCAACTTTTCACTCAAGGGGAAATTGATTCAAGTCGAAGATTTGCCAGAATGCACCCGAGAGAGGTTATCTTCATGAATGAATAATTTGCTTTATGGGTTAGACTCTCATTGTTTGGTAGAGATAGTCATAGACTAAAGCAAAGCCCACGATTGTCTGAGTAAATTAATTTAATCTTCACAATCTCCATAAGAGTTTTAAAAAGGAATTTTAAATTTTCCATAACACAAAATATTCAATTTTTCGGCCTCCAACGAACAAAATAATGAACATAATAATGCAACAAACAAATTGTAACAAATCCAACAGCAAATAATTAATGGAGCAGCAGAGTTAAGGAAAAACGTTCTTACAAAATTTGAGAAACTATTCAGAAACCCCAATAGAAACCGCAACAAATGTGATATGAAAAATTAACAAGTAACAAAAATTAAAACAATCAGATCTAAGTAATGTTCTTAAATTCAAGCAAAACGAAGACAACGGAAACGAAATCAAAATGAATAATGTTTCTGGATTCGACTTTTGTATAACTAACGATAGAAATAAAACACTATAATTACAGTGCAGTGCAACAAAAAAAAAGCTTTAAATATTTTTTCTACCTGATGAAACCTAAACTAAATGCACCAAATGTGATCTAACCGACGAACATTCAAGTTACTTCAACAATAAATTCGACAACGACATTGCCTTCTCATTGTAGCCTAAAATAAACAACTACGTAGCCACTTACGTTAATAACTAGGGTTAAGAAAACCAAATCATTAACCTAATAAGTACACAACTGAATTAGAAGACTTTTCTACGTGCAGCAGTAGATAAATAGGCATAGGCAATGCATAGACTAAGGAGCGCAGAAATATATATATGCGCTTACGTCATAGTGCGCTTACGTTAACGTTACGTTAACGCTAACGGCAACGGTCAATTCATAGATATTAATAAATGTTTATAGCTTTCAATGCCAAGATTCAAACGAAAATGAAATCGCCAACGAACACAATGCTGCGGGACGTGAACGCTACGTAGCAGCACGGCAGAGCACGGCGTTACGTTACGCCGCGTAACGATAGACCAATAGAAGCCACTCTAACTCAAAGACCCACAATCAACATACAGTCATTGCCATAGACATAGTTCACATAGTTGTAGATCGTGTTTATGTGTCGCCAGTTACGAGTTACACGCGCGCTATTACGTCACCAAAAGTCGCAGCAGCTGCAGTCGCGGTCGAAGTCACAACAGCGTCGCCGAACAAGACGTCGTCGCAGGTGTCAGCGCAGTCAGAAGCATCATCGTTGGAAAAGCTGCTTCCGGTTCCGGACAACGTCAGCGTCAGTCAGAGTCAGAGTCAGCGTCAACGTCCACATCAACGACAACGACGTAACGGAGCTAGATACGCAGCCGACCACTGGCGATCAACGCAGCCCATCCTCAGCCCGCCACTCAGCTGCGCCAGCCCCACCGCTGACGCAGTTTTTCAACCACAACAGCAACAACCACAAGAACTACAACACACAGAATATTAAAAAAAAAAATATTACTTTTTGCTTCTATTTCTATACTCCTCCTCTTTGTGCCTATCTAACGAGCGCCCATTACGTCCTCGAACGTTACGCTGTCGTAGAAAATAACCGAACAGAACGTAACAGTTTCGGATGCAGTCGACCGACTTACGTGACCTACGTTTAGTTTTGTCGTAATTAAGCTCCTAAACGTAACCTGTGTCAACCATTGATTTTGAACGGTTAAACGCACCCAATACAAACCAAACCAAGACAGGACGCAACGTGACGTGACGTGACGTACTGACGCTACCGTTACTCCTCCCAACGTAACCGTAACTGTTAACGCTACTGTTACTGTTGCAATTACCGCTACCGTTACCATTTAACCGAACAACAAGCTGTAACAAGCTTAAAAAAAGAACAAAAACCGTAAAAAAAAACAAAAAAAAAACAACAACAAGATGCAGGCCGCATTGATGCTAAGATCGAAATCTCGGGTGGCGAGAAGAAGAAAGCTACGAAAATTAGGTGGAAGACTTGAGTTGCCTAGTAATGTAGCAACTAAAGAAATAGCTCCATTTCCTCGTTATCCACCTGAGTCATGGGTAATAATATAAAATACCAAACCAAATACCTAATTAAATCTATACCACATTCTCTCAATATCTCTCTCTCTCTTTCTGAACCGAAGTACTCAAAATAAAAGAAATGAAATACTTAAATTCAGCAAAGCAAAAGCCAAAAATCTCTGCCCCACCCCACCCAAAAGTACCAAAGTACTAAAAACTGAAAACAATGAGCGCAATTCCCTAAAAAGTCGTCAAATGAAAATCATCAGCTAAAATGAAATTCTAATTTCCAGCCCTTAATTATCCAACCCGTAAACCCAACCAAAACCCACCATCAGACTATATTTCCAATCTATTTTTCTGCCTCTCTATCTATCTCCCCAGCCCACCCCTTCTCTATTTGTATCTCCCCAGTTCCGAGCCCAAGACACACACTCTACTGATTTTGATTTAACAAAGCCCCTAGCCCAGAGTTAATAACCAACTGAGCATACGCATTCCTTAAGTAGTGTGGCAACTCTATGCTAGGTTTTACCTAATAGAATTCAATTGTTCTCAAACTATTTACTTGATCTTGCAGTTAAACTAGCGTGTGCCCAAACTCTCCCCCGAAAATATAGAACGTAGAGCCGCTTTGGAACGAATACTTAATACTAAATATCAACTCAGTAGAAGTTATACCATAGATACATATATTTTTCCAGACTAAGAGCTCTGCCAGCCAAAACTAAATGCGCTGTACAATTAGCTTAAACCACCTTTATTCAATTCTCAGCAATTTATAGTGCTTTTGCTCTACAACTACTCTCTGTCCAACTATACCACTCGCTCTCTCTATCTCTCTCTCTCTCTCTCTCTCTCTGTCTTTAGCTATCTATCTATCTCTGTTTAGCCTTTCTGCCTCTATTTCTGTCTCTATCCAACTATATGTTACTCTCTATAACAGCTCTAATCTATACAACTCTCTATCTCTTGAACAACTGCACCGACCCCAACACCCACTCCAAGTAAACCCACCGAGCCCCTCTAACCACAACTCAAGCAACACCCCACCCCACCCCACCCCACCACTTTTGCCTACTCTGCACTCGCTTTAATTCCATGTAAAGCCTAAATAAGACTCAATATAATCAAAGACGTGTGTAGTTCTTCACCCACAATACAAACATCTAGTGCGCTCTCCCCTCCCCACACACACGCTGCACCCTATCAAACTAGTCGATTAGTACTAAAGAGTATCCCAGCAAAGTGCTTCTAACTAAACCCACTAAACCCAACCTAACTCAGATTTCAATTTAACCAAACAAAAAAAAAACGAGCTATGAAAATCAAATACAAACTACCTACATAACAAATAAAAAGCACATCAGCCAGTTTATGATTTTCCAACACATTTACACTTTAATAGCTAACTAACACTGACACATCCTCCACATGTACATATACATATATTACGATTTTCAGTTCTCAAAAGTTGATTCATGGATCTGTAGCTGATCTTAGGGTCCAAGGATCAACCGATTATAAGTCTGTTTGAAAACACGCACTAGAACCACACAAATCTGTCACTGTCACCGCTCATTCCTCCAATAAAATATTTCCCACACTATCACTTCTGCTTTCTGAGAATAGTACGAGTATACCATACACACTTTTCACGTAACGTAACACATCGTAACACACGTACATGTACACACGTATTGCGTAAGAGTTCACATCTGTATTATATCTTACGTTCTTGATTTTCGATTTTTGCCTCTGTCGATGCTATTGCGTAATGCGTAATCGAAACGCCTGCCATTTGCGTAACTAGAAAAACACATACGTGACAACGCCACCGGCGCCGCCACAGCCGCCGCCGCCACCGCCGGAAGTAAGTGCCAAAAGTTTCATTTCGTAAACACTCATTTTCAAACCGAAACACAAACCAAAACTAAAAATTAAAAAAACAAACAAAACAAAACCAAACAAAACGTTTCCTTCCGTTCTATTGTTCATCACGTGCAAGTGTCTCACGTGTTTCTTTGTGTATGTGTAACGTAATGATCACCTGCGTGATTGCCGCCATGCAATTACGTTGTGCCGCTTACGTTGCCGTCTTGCAGTTGGTTGTAACTTGAAAGTACAATGAAAATGCTTGTAAATAATTATCTTGCTTTGCATTTGATCCTCTCCCCTTCCACAACCACAACATCCGCCTCCTCCTTTCTCTATTTCTCACTCTCAAACCATCTCTCTCTCTCTCTGTGTCTCTTTAAATGTAATTTTTCATAGCCTCTGTAATTTTGTAATTTTCGGTTTTTATTTGAAACACTTGCCTTGGTTCATAAAATTTTCTGCTACATTCCCTACGCATTTGCACATGAAATATTTAAAATATTTTTCTTGGTGTGCATCGGTGTGTGTTAGTCCCCCAGCCCAGCATTGAGCATTATGCCAAAACCAATGAAATATTTTAAATATTTTATTAACTGCAAAGCAGGGCCCGCCAAGGAAAAGGTTCCTACCGTCCAAATTGCATTGAATATTTACAAGCATTTTCATTGCCTTGATTTGGACGACCCGTTCCCTGCCGTTTTTTGTAGACTATACTGCAAGAACTGCCAGCTAAACTTGAGCAACATGTGAACAAAGAACCCCTCAACCAATCATTTCCATAACCATGAGCACGGAGAAGGAACACTCACAGAATGTTCCAGTACCCTGAAAAGTTTTAACAAGATTCAAAATCATACATATTTATGAAACGACCTTCTCTTTCGGATATTTCGCCACAAATTAACGCTATTATTTGCCCATGCAAATTGAGGACAGCCTAATTAACATAAAATCGGCGCAATGATTAGCATAAATCAATTTTGAAACTCAACAAGTTTGGCAAACTTAATTTACATACGAAACACATTATGTGCGCGCTCCTTCTCTCTCTCTCTCTCTCATTCTCTCTCTCTCTCAGTAAATCAATTAGCAATTAATTCAGCTAGTTTTTAGTTCATTCTGTTAGCTTCAACCTTCATTTGTAGTCATCAAGCAAACAAAGAAAAAGAACAACAACCATATGAACCAATCAAACGATCAACCAAAAGAAAGTATGCAACATTTACTAACAACCAAAAACAAACCACCAACAGCAACCACAAAAAACAAAAACAAAAACAATAAACAAACGCCAAACAAAACACTCAAGCAACCAGCATTAATATATAATAATAATAATAATGGTATCAAGTTTTCCCAAAAGATTCTGTAAAGCTTACTTGCCTCTCATTCCCGTTTTCGATCTAGGAGCTCAACTTGATTCAATTGCGAAATTTGTTCCACAAAGCCAAACCAATCACGAAACCCAAAAATACAAAAACAAAAAACGCTTTGCAAACATATGTACAAAAAAGAAAAAAAAAACATAAGAAAAAGAAATACAAAAGAATACAAAAATAAATTCAAATTGAATGTTTTACAAAAACGGCAAACTGAAAGCGAAACAAATTTTCACTTTGACAATACCAACCGATCTGAGTCGGGTCGTGTCGGCTGCCAAAGCGAAAACTTTGCCTCAAATTGAAATGCACATTTTAATTTCGGCCCGAAACCATTTTTTTGTGGAACATTCACATGTTGAAGCAAGCGCTGAAAACTAAAACAAACCCAGAAACAACCAGGGAATACCAACCCAAACCAAAGCATGAAAATTCAGCAAAGAGAATACATATACTGAAACGCGTTTACGTAAACGCATACCCGTAGTTGAAGGGCTCTTTGGGGGGGGGAAGAATTGTTGTCCCTTTAGTTCTGGGCTCTGTAAGTCATAATAAATATAAAAAAAAAAATACCTTTGCAGCGGTCTGGGTAAGTCGGAGTTGGCGTGCTATCTATCTTACAAATACATTATATAAATACGATATAAGGAACTGTTTTTTATGTAGTTTAGAAAGCCTTTGAATCCAGCTATGCCGGCCAAATACCCAACCAATAATAACCAATCATGAAATGACCGAATAAAACCAAACAATGAGAGAACCAAGCCCCGCCAAACCAAGCCAATTCAGCGCATTCCATCACACTTTGCATAATCAAATATATATATATATCAAATTTATTATATGCGAAAGGGAACCAACTACTTTCGTTGAGACGGATAGCCTTTTCTTACACATTTCTCTTGATTTCATAGTTTTCATTCCTGTATCTATTATCAAGGTTATGTTGACCAAATGTGGCACTTTTCCTGGAAATATTCTCGCCTGAGCTTCAATATTTGCTTTATATGTTGATTTGAGGCTAAGTTTAAGATTTTCCTCGTTTTCACACAAACACACACACACACATACGACACGATTTGCTTATGGTTTTCTCTACTTACTCCTCTACTTTTTCTTCTCAACGCAAAGCACGCACTAAATTCAAAAAAAAAAAAAAAACAAATAATGTCATATCTACCACACACACACACACATACATACACCTTATGTACACGTTTACTGTTGATTTCTTTTAAACGCAGGTGCGCGACATCAATTTATCATGCTCTTTCTCTCTCACCCACCCGAAAAAGCGCCCAAAAGTATGCAACGCTTGCTAAGTCTGAATTACAATGCCAAATCGTACAGACAATTAGGTACAGTCTAAATTTAAGGATCAAAGTTATTGTGAACCACACAAATTTGCCAATTATTTTCCTATATATTGGTGTCTAACAGTCTAACCACAATGCCTTCTCTCTCTCTCTCTCTCTGTCTCTCAATATATATACAATATATCTGTCTGTTTCTCTCTCTCTAACTCTCTGTCTGTATCACTTGTCTCTCTGTCTGTGCTGTGGCCCGTGCTCTGTGTGACTAAAAACTTAGTAGCGTGCTAGGTTTAGTAGCTTATACTTACACATCTATGTATATGTATATGAATATTTATGTACGAGTGTGCGTGCTATAGAGTGTGTGTATGTGTGTGTGCGCGCCATATTGAATACCAGCTTATTGGGACATACTACTACTGCTACCCTGTACCCCCGTAAAAAACTGGAATTTGAAAACCAAACAAAGCTATTTTATAATTTTCAACATTTTTCCTTGCATGTTTGCATTGCCCTGCTCGTCATATAACTTATATATACCCTCTGTTTCTCTATATATATTTATCTCTCTCTATCTCTGTGTCCCTCTATATATCCTTCTTTTTCTCTCTCTCTCTCTCTCTCTCTTTGCATATCTGTGTGAAATGAAAAAAATGTTGTTCCACTGCGTGCATTTTAATTGTCTTGCCGGTCTCGCTCTAATTTGCTCTTGCCATCTCTTTTACGCTCTCTTCTATCTATTTTTCTGACTCTATCTTTGCAGTCTGTGCATTGTGCATTGTGCATTGCTCGCATGCGCTTAATTATAAACAAGAAATCCATTTAAATTTATTTCATTTGATTTCCCTTTGTTGACTTTGGTTTTTACTCGCATATGTGGGCCAGAAAGCAATTGCATGACATTTATACTACAATTTCTGCAGCGTCGGCAAACGGGCTGCCAACTGGCTGCGTATTAAGCTATTTTTATGCAAACCAAACTGTAACAACAACAAAACTAAAACACCCAAACAAACAGTATGCTTTGTGTATCGAACAAGCCAATTGCGGACTAACTTACCAAAAGCACATACTCGTACATAAGTGAGCTCTTGCCAAAGTATTTTATCCATGAAATGTGCACTGCAACAATGCGTTTTATTATTGACTAACCCACACAACGCCTAAGTATACTAATACTACATATCTGTATCTTTACCTATACCTATACGTTTCTATGCAAGTATTTAATGGTTTATGGCCCTGGCAAAGTTTCTTAGAATATGGTTAAGGGTATAGGAAATGTTGAATCAACCAACCGTAGAGTTGCTCAGTTGCAGCCACAGCCAGTATTCGATAGTTAAAACTTATTGACTGCTAAAGGATTGCGTTCATTACCTGCTCATAGACAGAATAGAACTAAATGCACCCTACAAATTCAGGCCAGACAATGTATATCCCCCAAGCTCCAGTCTTCCATCAAACACACAATTCCAATCACTTGTCCCCCCCAAACCCAAAACCTTTTCGATGTGATTCTTCTCGCTCGCAACCTGTATTTATTCGTGTGGTAAGCTTAGCCATGAAGAGGCCAGTGTAAGTAAACGGTAATGTCACATATCTTATTTCGAAACCATCGCTGGAGTTAATCAATTTTTGGATGGGTGTCTAATGAAAGCCTTGGGTTGGCAGCACAGAGAATTGCAAAATTTGTGGGCCGGTACTCGTACTCGTGTGTGCACTTGAGAAGCTCGACTTAGACTTGGCTGCTTCTGTCAACTTGACTTACTGCCATTTGTGGCCAAAAAGTTTCAGCTGCCATAGACTGTTTCCTCTCTGATGGCCAAAAACAACAGCAAAGAGTAAAAGGAAGGAGAGTAAGAGCTCCGGAAAACCAAAACTTTGCAATCCAATGAAATGCAATCGAATGGAACCAAAAACCAGCGACATGCATTTTCCTTCCCTCTTCCATCGCCTTTCGCTCATTGTTTTTCCGCCTGAGAGCTGTCGAGTGTCGGGTGGTTCGGGCCCTGGCTCTGGTCGGGTCTGTGCTGTGCTTGGCGCAGCACTTTAACAATTTTATTGCGAACAAATTATGTAGCATATTCTTCGGAGCTGCAACGCGCTCTGCCACACTTGGCTTGATTTATAGTGTCGTCGCCAAATGTGAAATTGAGCGCGGAGCAGAACCTGATCGATGGCTTCTGCTGACTGCACACGCTTGGTTTTTCACAGTTTCCTTAAGTTTTTCAGAATCTAGAGGCATAAACATGTATATGTAATACATATATGCGTTCACAATTAACTCTGGACTATGGCCGACCGTTTGACATTTTCATTAGGCAAACAAAGAGCAGAAATTGGGAAACGACGTTTACATTTCATGGCCGGAAATCCTGCAGCAGAAAAAAAAACGAAAAGCTGAAAGAAATGTCTGCTTCCGTTTGAAGTCCAAAAAACCGGTGCACACACACACACTAACACATACGCACACACCAGTTCGCATTTAGCCACAAAACGACTTTAATTTGCGGTGCCATGGGCGCTGTAGCCTGCCATTCCAAACCCACATCCAGCTGGTCTGATTTCATTACACAATCTGCGCTTAAAGGCCAACTTTTTTTTTTTGGCTTCCTCGAGTTCCGTTTGGGAAACTTCGCCACTTTTCTTTGTGGCTTTGCCTTTAAATTGTTTTGTTGGCCACCCAAGCAGATTTCTCCGCTTGGGTTTCCTGGTCCTTGAATTGGGATTTTCGTTTGTCTAGATTGTGTGCCCTGTGCTCGGGCCCTGTGTGGCATGGCCCATGTGTTGCATGTGTTCACATCGATTTGTGCGTTTCACGTGAATTGAATTTTAAATCAAACAAATTTCGATTATATATGCGATAAGAGATCTGGGGCAAACAAATCAATACAAAAATAATGGAAAATGCGAGAAAACAAGGCTCAATCATTGTAAAGATTTGTAAACTTTACAGCAAAATATGAAGCACGGCGTTTTTGTTTTATGGTGAAATATATAATCAATGAGATCACTTTTGACATCGATTAACACTGCACTAATTCCAGGTCAATAACTTCTTCAATTTCGACCAATTTTAAATATACTTAAATTATTTCATTCAGATGGTCATATTTCAACCCAAATAGCTCTTAAATAATGATCCGAAATCGCTTTTTAAATTTGAATTGAAAAACTTTAAAAGCCGGGCTTTTCTTTGACTTTTCTGACCTTTGATTGGGGTTTCACTCTGTTTCTTGCTTTGCTCTCGGTTGCTTTGAAGTGTCCTAAGCGGAGGAGAGCCCCCAGGCTTTTTTTGTCCTAATGAACTGATTCTTGGTGCTGGTCTGAGGCTGGTCCGTTTAATGCTTATTTGTGTACCAAAAATGTGCTGCAAAGCTGCTCCACATTCGCCCCATGGCCCTGGCCATGTGCCAGTTTCGGGACTCACACACTGAGAACCCAACCGATTCGCCGCATAAGCTGTGGAGCACCTTGAGCCTCTTTGCCTCCGGGCCGCAGGACAGTGGCAAGAAACAAAAGAAACATCAACACATCGAAAGGAAGGGAAGCTGGCGAAAGTCGGTCTTTCAGTGTCATTTAGTGAAATTGCCTGTAATGTCTCTGTCTCGATGTCCATGCCCATGCCCGTTCCCGTGCCCGTGCCCCATCCTCTATCTGTGTCTGCGTCCCTGAATTTCCGTTGGCTGCTGCTGCATTGTCTAACCACAGCAGAGCATTAGCTTTTCTTTCCTTCTTTACGACTTGGTCGTGTGTCAGTTCCAGCTGCGGCTGCTTCTGCTTCTGCATTTTTCATTAGCCTGCGCACTTTTTTCCAGCCACGTTGTTTGGCGCTCGGCCCACCTGTCCAAGCATCCTGGCAGACCAGGATTCCCTCTTTCCTCTCCCCCAACCCCCTGGCGATGATTTTTCAAGTGCATTTTGCACTTGATTCTGCGCATCTCAGCACGAATCGTTGCCTCGCCAGCAGCTGCATAATAAAATTGTACACGGGCCAAATTGCCGGGACTGTCGACGCCTGCTGCCTCTCCAGATGTGTATGCTGAGGATGATTGCGACTGCACAAGGAGTTCTACAGAATTGTTTTCAATTTCCCATAGATGGAATGATATGTGGGAAGATGCTAAAATTATATTTAATTGAATCACAAACAGAACAAGTGATTTTTTGATTTCTTTTCTATAAATTATAAATGGTTGCTCTAAGATTTTGATGGCAACGAAGATAGATTAAGCAATAGAACCACCCACAGTAACCACCCCAACTGCGAAGTAATATTTAGCCTGCCCAAACATCGATTATAGCACGTTAATTGTTTCCACATATAATGGGAGAATTTACCACAAATTAACAGCCTGGCCAGCACTTGAATAAACAACAAACAATCAAAACAAAAAAACTACAATCAATAAGCTCAAATAAATTGCTGTCATTAATGGCCCGCACTGCCAGGAGTTCTGGGAATTCGACGAGTACATGTTAATTTTCGACGCCGACAGGCAATTGCAGCGAAACAATTTATTATTACACAATGGCAGCAAAAATCAATGGCGGTAATCAGAATAGAAAAAACGAACCCAAGCGCTAGACTGAGCTGTGCGCAGAACTCAACAATTATCATTAATTATAAAGACATTATTGCGTCTTCTGCTCACTTAATTATAGATTAATTTGAGAGGAAGACAAATTACGAATAAGTGACTTGAGTACCCAAACCCGCTTATCAACAAAAAAGAAGAAGAAATTTGCGTCTTACATATTTGTACTCTTTTCGGAGCTGTTCTTGGTTTCTTTGTCGTTTCTGCTGTTCCCCGTTCTGCTTGTCTTTCGTTGTTGTGTTTTCTCGTGTTGTGCCGGTAGGGCTAACGATGTCCGATCACTTATTTAATACTTTTAATACTATGCGGAGTCCATGGCCGTCCCGTTTCACATTTTGACATTGAGTACCTAAGCCGCTCCAAGCCCACTCTCATCATTACAGAATGACATGTCATCGCTCTCCACTCTCTTATTCTTGCCGCTGTCATTAATCCGCTCTCTTTGGGCTTTGCTCTCCGTATGTATGTCGGCTGTCATTGATCGACTCTCTTCCTCTCTGGGTTCTGCAGATGCCCGCTCTCTCTTGGTGACGGCTGTCATTGTTCTCGCAAGCAGTGTTGTTTTATCAGAGCTTCAGGTTAAGTTACGCTTCAAGTTTCTTTTGTGTTGTTGTTGTTTTCAGCTGACTTTTTAACGTATTTCGATTTGCCATTAGGCTTCGTACAAAAAAACATAAAAATTTTTAGGCTTTGTTTCTTGCTGCAGGAAGAATGGCTGGCCCTCTACCTCTACTCCACGCGGTGGCTTCCGTGTGCGCGGTTCATTAGCGTTTTGTCGCCTCCATGCCTACATGCACAGGGCCAGAATGAAAGCAGTTTCGACGCTTGTATTTTTGGTGGATTTTATTCGCTCGCATTGCGTGAGCTTTGGGCTTGTTAGCAAGAGTATGGGGAGCAAGGGAGCGCTTGCCACACACAGTAAAAATAGCAAACCTACAGTGAATGGACGGCCATAGATATGGGCTCTTCTTCTTCAATGATTGAAAGTTGACTTTGCCAAATATTGAACAATGCCAAAGGTGAAAGTTTAATGAACACATGGCGTGTGCGTGCTAGCTCGATCGAATTAAATGGCAAATATTTGCTGAAAACTTTCAATGTGCCACGTGCCCCAACAAGCGCTTGTGCAATATGAATAATTTGCAACATTTCTATGGATGAATTATTGTATAATTTTCACTTTTGGCTCAGAATGCCTAAGTGTACACACTGCCACACACATCCACACACTCCCACACACACACTGCCACAGTATATCTGACCATCGGGTGGGGGTCGGAACAAAATATTTTGAAAGCCTCCTCTCCAGGGGGCCGCTCCTCTTGCGTACGTGCGTTGGCTTTGACTCGCTGGCCTCTTCGGTGCCCTTCAGTGGAGTCTCCTCGCTGTTCGTCAATCAGCGTCGCAAATTGTTGATTACACCTACATTAAGTCAAGGGCAGGACAACAGTTACAGTAACAGTTATGTGGAGCAGTCGATCGATACTCCCTTTCGCCAGCTCTGTTCCTCCCCTGCACCCTTCCTCTCGCTTTGTGTGACTGCGATTTTGCACACGAAAAGCAAACGAAACCAGAAAACGTGGCTTTACATACAAAAGTCCATCATACATACATACATACATAGTACATACATATATCATGTATACGTGTGTACATTATATATATACTCCGACTATACAGTCGTATATATCTGTTGGTTTCCCTCCGCCTCGGTATATAGGACACTCTCTGTGAGTCGTTTTATTTGCCTTATTACTGACACGCAGCATATTTAGTAGCTGGCTTAGTAGCAGTGACTTGTTTATAGTCGCGAGTCGCGACTCCCCACCCCATTGCGCCCAGGCTCGAATCGAACCAAATAGAGTCGAGTCACTCATTAGGATGTCTACATGTTGGCAGCAACTGCACGTGCATGTAGCTGAAGCGACATTGACTTTTGTTTGTTTGCCTTGCGGCAAGTTGTGTGATAGAAGTTTACTTTAAAAAGGCAAACAAATGCAAGCGTATTACGTATGCGACGTGATGGCCACATTTGGCACTGTTCATTAAGCAAACAATTAAAAAATTATTAAGACCTTCAAGGGTTCAGATCGCCCAAATATTGATATACAAATACTTTTGTTACGTGCTCAGATCTATAAAGTAAATATAAATATGAGAAAGGCTACATTTTTGTTCCAACCTAATGTTAACTAATAGTTTTTTCTTGAGCAGTTCTTTGACTCTTTTCCTATTTATATTTTAATATTATTTTGTGGGCTCCTCGATTCTTTATATATAATTTTTATATACATAAATATCTGCATGGCCGGGCCGACATGAGCTGAAGAACTTGAGTTTTGTTTGCAGTGGAACCCGCAACTTTTGGTGCGCTTTGATGTTTGAATCTTACAGCAGAGGCATGATGATTTAATGCTATAAATACTACCATACAATATACAATATACGATGACATGTGTCTTGCCGTGTGCTGCCCCCCACTCAACCGTCTAAGTGTTTATCTTTGTTTATCATTTTTGATGTTCCACTTTTCCAATCTCTTTCTGTCTCCCCCCTCTTTATGTCTCTATTCTTCCATTAATTGTTGTTTAACTATTTTATGTTTTCAATCCTAACTGTTAATTGTTTACCTCCATGTGTGTTTATGCCTTATATTAACCGAACAGATCTATCAATTGGCTGCCAGTTAAATATATTTCCTATCGATGTTGTAATTGATGACGATTCCCAGTGAAAACCAAAAAAAAAAAAAAACAAAAAATTAAGTTTGATATCGAAATTTGATTGCTTTTGCATTAGACGTTCGTTACTCTTGTGTGATGAGTTGTAATTTGTATGCTTTTGAAAACCAAAACCAAAAACCAAATTCTTTATGTATTCCCCTTAACCCCGAAAAACCACAAGCGAAAGCCGATCTCACACAGCCCAACTAATCACTGAAACTGTATATATTTTCTATGCATCCGCCCCCAACACCACAACCACCAACCAATCCAAACAAACCGCTACCGCTACCGCAACCACTGTGTGTGCTGTCGTCGTCGTTGCCTTGGTGTTGGTCTCCGTGTGCCACCGTGTGCTATCCGTTGTCTCTCGATCTCCATCACGAACACCAAAGTGCGCCCAGGGACGAGCCGCATGGTTGGAGCGCGGCCGCCGCTGCAGTGTCCAGGATCAGCAGCAACAGCAGGCCACCCTATCCCGTCGCTGGGTGAAGCGCAACCGAGTAAGTCCCCATCCCCATCACCAACCCAACCCAACGCCTGTGTGTGTGCTGTGTACATGTGCCGAGCGGCGATTCAATGGCTAACTACATACAATACGCGTATATCTGTCTCACTCTGCTAATTCTTCCTTCCCTGTCACTCACACACACACACAACTTTCTCGATGTTCAGCGCATTCTGCGATAGCTGGCGCAGCAAGATAAAACATAGAAGAAAAGCGCGTTCAACATTTTCATTTTAACTGCGATTTCCTGACCCTGCCCTGACCCTGACCAACTCAACTCAAGGGCTATACCAAATATTACATAATAATTCTATAAAATCTGATTTACATTTTCCCACACCTGCAAGACTTGCCTAGTGCTGAAATAATATTTTCCATTGACAGATTCAGGACGCCTCTTTGGGTGGCTCCTCGGACGATGAAGATTTCCTGGGCGTTCTGCGCGGTCCCAGCACCTTCGCGAATGCCTTCCTCTACGTGGGACTGGGCACAGTGGCGCTGGGACTGGTCATAGCATTCGTTGGAACCGGCGAGAAGGGCTTCAAAACTGTGGAACTAAGACTTATAGGGCCCTCCCTCATAGGCAATATATCAGTTGACTCTCTCATCCGATTTGTATTCATACTAAAGCACGCTCTTATGTATCCCTGTAGGACTGGGCCTGATCTGTTGCATTTTACGCATCCTCTTCTGCATCTGTCCATCGCACTGCATCTCATCCAGCAAGAAGGCGCGCAAGAAAAACGGCAACAAGATCGATGCGGATCACACAACGTCGCTGCTCCGGAACGAGAGCAAGAGGGTATCAATTGCCCGTGGAACCAGTGTTCAGGTGGGGGGTTACCTCTGCCAGCCATAATCGAATTAAATTATTAAAGATTGTTTCTTGCAGCCCAAATATCCCATAGCCCACAAGCGCAGCCAGAGCAAAATGCTCAATGAGGGAATGGAGGCACTGCGCCAGATAGCCACCACATCGCTGTTCATGCAAAACGATCAAAAGACGGCCATCAATCGCGTGGTGCCCATTATCAACGAGCCGGACAGTGGCGGTAAGTGAATTCATTCGTCAATTTGATCTGATTCAAAGCATATGCATATCTAAATCTTGCTTTGCAGATGCCCCACTGGAAATGAAGAAGCTGCAGACGGCGCTCAGTGCCTGCGAGATGAGTGAGGAGGAGCAGGAGGAGAAGGCCAGGCAGCAGCGGCAGATTGCCAAACGTACAACAACAGCCACAACTGCCGTAACGAGTAGTACCACCAAAGACCCAACAACAACAACAATACCGACAAAAGCAGCGAGGGCCACGACTCTGAGCACCGTCGACGAGAAGCCCGACAGCAAGCTGGTGCGGCAGAGAGTGGCCCTGCAGCAGCAGCGACAGCAGCAGCAGGTGAAACAAGAGCCACACCCGGTACAGCAAGTCAGCAAGTCGCAATCGCTATCCTCTTCGTCCACGGTCAAGGATTCGCTGGATGGGATGGTCGTTGTGGAGGAAACCTCGCTGATAGATGCCACCAGTGTTGCCACGGGCAAAGTTCCAGTGGCAGCTGCAGCTCCTGTTTCAGTTCCTGCATCAGCGCCTGCCCCCTTGCCGAGCAGCTGCAGTACGGGAGCCATACCCAGACTCAAAACCAACAACAGTGTATCATTCACCTCCAGTCAAGCCACGCGGCCGGGCATCTCGACGGGCGCCACGCCCAAGACAACGCCCACCAGCGCCCGGCTGCCCACCTCGCAGTCGCATCCAACGAGCTATGATCTACCCCCCGCCCTGCCGCACACCTATTCCGCATCAGCCACTGTCCGCGGACCCCTTGGCATGTCCATGAGCACGTCATCCTACGCAATGCCCACCAGCAAAGTGGGTCCATTAGCCGCAGCCGCATCCGCAGCCTCATCCGCATTCGCGGCCATGCCGCCCACCACGACAACGATCAGCCTGCTGCCGCTGCCGGCGCCACCGACAATGGCCACGACGATGAACAGTATCCCTGGCCAGGTGCCGGAGGGAGGCGCCACCACCACCACGCACACCGCGAGTCTGAGTCTGAGCTTAATGCAGCCAACGCCGATGCGGCCGTCATCGGCGTCGAGCATGGCCATGTCCACGTCGTCGTTTAGCACGGAAAACAAATCACACCCGTCATCCGCAAGCACAACAAGGGGGCGTGGCAGCCAGCTCCTTTCGCCGCCGACAGCGTTGACATCTACATCTACGGCATCGACATCGACATCGAGCAAATGTGAGCCGGAATTGGTGCTCAGTCCGGCGAAGCTGGGCCAGTAGGGTAGAATTGTGAGGCTTAGTAATGATCGATATTAGTTAGCTACCAGGTGTGCGAGTGTGTGAGTATATGCATGTGTATGTGTGCGTCTAGGTTCTATTCTGTGTGAATGCGTTAGTGTATCTGTGTGCTAGAGCTGTGTGCATGAGTGTGCGAGATTGAGGCAGAAGCAAATGTAAATGTAATTACCTATGTACTCTAGAACTATCTTTTGAATGTGCCACAAGAAGAACTAAAAAAAAAACAAAACACACACGAATATTCAACTAAAAGTCATGCTTTGAATTCGAAACTCTCTGAAATTGGGAATCGGGATGAGAGTACGTGAACCAAAATCAAAATCAAAATCAAGTCAATCTCAAAGCTGACATCCCATCGGGCTTCTGGAATATAATCGTGCACATGCTCGTTATTCAGAATTCGAATTCAGAACGTGGCTTGATATGCAATATGTATCTCCTGTTCAACCAGAAACAGCTTTCGGTGTCTAAGTCCTACACATTTCCCCCGAGGCTTTCTTCTTTTATAATTCGCCGTCCCATTTGGTTTCTGTTTTTCTATGTCAACCCGTTGCATGTATCCCCACTCTGTGGCAAGAAGCTTTTCCTTTCCAATGTCCGTCGTGTGCCCCATGCTTGACGTGGCCCCGAAGAAATTTGCCAACCCGCGCTGTTCTAAACTATCCCCAAACTTAGCCAGGGTATTATAAAGTTTGTATACCAAACATATCGTTAACTCAATACGCGAAACATAAATAATACGAAATAAAATATATAATTCGAGGAGAAAACGGAGCGGAGAAAGACGTCGCATCCAAGCAGATAACAAGGAGAGAACACAGAGTATAGAGCTATGAAACTATAAAACTAATTAGATATGTATGTATCCCAAATTGGAGTGGCGATGCAAGTACGGTATGTAACGCAGATAAAGGCGGCTATATGTTCCAACAATGCCAGGCATTTGGATATGTGTATTCAATAAAACCCAAACCCAAACCGAAACCCAGAGAGTTCAAAAAGTATTAAGCAATGCTGTCTGCACAAGAAAGCAAAGCTGGAAATAATCAAAACACAGTCGGTGCAACCAATTAAAAATTAAAAAAAAAATAATTCTGCATTAATTTTTTGTTTCCGAAAAATGTTTTCCATTTCAAGCAATTTTGAAACAATTTTGGTATTCACATTTCGACTTTTTTCGTTTTTTGAGGCTATTGAGAAATTCAGTGTGAAATAATTGCTTGCTCTTTCAGCTGCTAAAGGTACGAAATAAAAACTATAAAATAAGCAGACTACAATAGACACAAATGTGGCCATAAAATATAAAAAAAAAAACAAACAAACAAACAAAACGAAAGAATCAATGTTTAACATATTGTGTATGAGGCATGTATTGTACAGCAACCAAAGCAGCAGCAGACTTAGAAAATTATAAACAAAATTTATGAATTAGTGTGTATGTATTCTATATGTGCAGAAATAAAATGAAATTCAGAAAAAACAGCATCTTGGAATTAATCTAAAACTGGACAAAAATAAATACAAAGAAAAAGGCCAAGGCAGAGGATATAAAGGCATTGTTCGTAAAATAAATTGAACTTACCTTGTGATGGGGGACTGCGGTCTGGACAGTCCATTCAGTTCAATTGTTCCCATCGCATTAAATGTGGATCGCATTCCCATGGAATACTGCAATTGCAACTGTAAGCAAAAATTACAAATAACCGTTTATTTTCTTCTTCCGTTATTTTTGTAACTTTCTACATTAATTTTACATGAACTCTACACCACAAAAATGTATATGCTTGCTTGATTGCCATGTAAAATAAAATTGTTTTAAAAACGCCCATTTATAGAACTAAATTAAGTACCACCAACAGATGGCGCCAGTGTCTCCAACGTTTGTTCGAAAGTTCGAATTTTTAATATATTAGGTTAAAAAACAGCACTTGCAAGTAATATTGAAAATATTAACGGAAATACCCAGAAGATCTCCAGAGAAAAAAACATTCCTTAGCTTCAAAATGTATTGTTTTAATTTATTTCGCTTGTATCGGCTTAAATTTGTTTTCCAAAGGGTTTCTTGTGAGTTTATTAATTAATCTTTTTGTTGTTGTTATCTAGGTATACATATATAGTAGGTATAACGTGAAATATAAATTTGTATGCTAGAGTTGATTGGGTGGCCTCAGTTAGAGATATTCTGTGGAGATGAGCTGCCTTTGCTGAGGTCGGTTAAGCTGCTTTGAAGCAGAGACTTGTCTTGTTTTAGTTCTCGTTTATTTTGTAATGGTCAGCGGTTAGAAAAAGATCTACTACAACAATAATATCATATCAGTTTTGTATATATCTATATATATTTTTGCATATGTGTGTGTATGTGTTTGTATGTGTTTGTTTGACTGAGATTGTGTAGGCCATTACCAAACATTTCATTAGAATTCAATTCGTATCAATTTAGTTCGCATTTTATCAATTCAGTCATGCCTGAGGGCTCTTCTAAAATATCGATCTGCGATCAGTTCCAAAAAAAAATCATCTCTTCTCACAAATACCAAATGTTGGGCTCTTGCCTCTGTACCGAAAATCTAAAAGTGCTACAAGGTTATATTCTGAAATTTATGAATATATATTTGATATACATATTTATATACTTGTATTGGTTTTTGTGTGTTCTCTACTAATGCTTGACATTGAAATCTAATTGATTAATTGCTTGTGGAAATTCTAGGGATTAACATAGACACCAAAAACATGATTACTTAGCTGGATTTTATTTTGGTTTACTTCGTTCCGCTTTAATAAAAATTTTTCTTTCCATTTTTGTGTGTGTGTGTAGCATATTGAAAATTGTATTGCTCAATGTGCTCAGAAGGCCTACACGGGCGGCATTTTAACGGGACAATTAGAAGAGGGAGATATTTCCCCCATTTTTCAGTGCTTTCCCTGGCATTTTCTGACCCTCCATTAAAAAATCCCTGATGCCCACTGTTATATCGATACATTCTTATCACACCAATTAATATGCTGGCGGGTAGTTGCTTTAATTAATAGTAATCATAATACAAACTCTCCATCGCCATCGCCATTGCCCTGAATCACCCATTATCAGTTATCAGTTAGAGGGAAAGAGAGGGATTGTCGGCGATCACACGATCCCAACACGATCTCCAATATTGTATCACCCTTGCGCTCCAGCGAAGCCTTTCTTACATGTCTACTAACTATGAAATGCCACTTAGTACTCTGAGTACATTCTACATATTGTACATGCATATATTGTATTTGTAATATTCCTTACGGCTCGGCTCTCTGTATTCGGCCATATGTACATATTCCTATATACAGAATGCGAATACCGATACAAATGGTACTCTCGTTACTTAGCTACTATCACACACACTGACTGATCCTGTTGCTGTCCCATTTCTGGGCACCGTCGACACTGTCAGAAGGGTTTTACAACTAGTATCATAGCTATTTGGTGAGTATTGCTTCCGTTTTATACAGGGTTCGTTCTCTGGTTACTCTAGAGTCTAGATCTATCGTTAGATTCATTATTATGTTCTAACTTGATTGTTTGCCATTTTGAAAGGGGAAATAAAATGCAAATGTTCTTTCGTTTCAAATCAAAAGTCATTCTTGTATTGAATGTGTGGTAACAAATTAGATAAATTAAAATAAAATAAAATCAGTTTTTTTAAAATTCATAATTCTTGCTAGATATTTATTTATGTAGTACCCAATTAAAAAATGTATATGTATATTGAAGAGTCCTTCGGCTAACCGAAGTAATCCATTATCCATTACGAAAACGAAAGCCCGACATGTCCGACAATCGACCAGATTCCAATTTCTGTTTTGTTTTTTGTTTTTGTTTTCAGATTAGACTAGAATTATCAAGATCTTAACGTCTAAACTCTACTTTGAGACTGCATTTAAAAATGCATTTATATGCATTTCAATATGGACTGCCTGAGGGCTGCCGCAACAGTTTCGTCATCAGGTGATCAGCGCAGCGGACCAGCAGACATATGGTACAATACACATTACAAATAATAAAAATATTCACAGTACGATGTGGACATGTCGCACTCCAATGTAACTTCACTTCCAAAAAAGAACGACAAATACGAGAGATCGTGTAAAAGTTTGGCCTGATGCCCTACAAATTTCTTGCTATTTTACAAATATACAATCAATAGATGTATGTATGTATGCATGTATGTATGTATATATGTACGTATGCGAATGCATATGCATATGTGTATATCGCTTATGATTTGATTTGACTTGTTGATTGCCTACGAGCTAATAATACCTTAGGTTGCACTAAGATTTCTATATAAGTATATGTATGTGTATGTGTTTGTTTGTTTGTTTGTTTGTATATATAAAGGTATATCTATATATAAGTAATGTATACAATTGTATAATATTGCAATTTCCAAATGTTCAGTTTCATTATCTTTTTGCTTTGTTACAGGGTACAGGGGGTTAGGGTCAGAAGTTCAGGGTCAGGGGCAGGGTCAGATTGTAAGGGAGGGGGGGTCGGGAAACAGGGACGAGGCAATAGAATTGCCCATACATTTAGTATATGCTCGTATGTACAATACAAATTGCTTGTCTTCACTTGATTTTATAATAATATTACAATTTGAGTTGTCATTTCTAGGGGTTTTTCGTCGCCCACAGGGACGTCTCATTTACAAAGTTGTTCCATATGCTAATAACTAACACTAATTGCTACAAATATATATATATATATATATATATATATATTCTATATACTTCTTCTTGTTATGACAGAGATTTCCTTTTCGTTACTCATTTTCTTGGATGTTTCTTTTTTGATTTTTGAACCAAGAAGTTTTCCACTTTCTCTGGCAAAGATATATGTGAAATATTCAAAATATCTCAATTTCTTATTTTGTGCAATAGCGCCATCAATTTTCAGATTGTTTGCGTCTCAATCAGAGGGCAAGCAAGGAAAATTAGCGGAAATTCGATGAAAATTATATGTTGTATTCCTTGATAAAACTATGATCAAATATATGAAGATAATACAGTTGTTGTGTGGTTTTATGGACAAATTGTTTAAGAATAAGAACGTTTCATACAAATTAAAACATAAATTCATTTGCTTTCAGAGATTAGAAGACTGCCCTTTGAAGACCTTGTACAAAAAGATTTCAAATTATAATGCATATTCAATTATCAGATCAGTTCGAGCTGCCACAAGAAGTCTCTTTGCTCTTTCCGTTGGTCCTAACAAAGTCTCAATACTTGGAAATATATTTCGGGATCCAAGAGATTGATCTTGAATGATATTTTGATTCAATTCGAGTATGAGACCTTTCCCTTCCACGAGCTATTTACTTACTATATTAGAATATGAATGAATGATTTCTACTTGCTTGCCCCATTTCTATGTGCATCTCCAAGTGCCTTAAAACAGTCCCTTTGCGCCGGCTAATTTACGTCGCCGGAATCACATTAGTCATCATTTGAGCGTATTGTATATGTTGTCCTCACCGGCCAGCTCTACGGTGGTAATATGCGCCGCGTGCCTCTCACCCAGTGGCTCCTCGCCCAAGTACACTGTGTGGTAGCTGATGGCGCTCTTAGATGCCCCACCGTTGATCTCGATGCGACTGACGGACTGAGGTCCACTGGCCGGATACCTGAGGGAGGCGTAGTCCCCATCACCATCCCCATCGCCATCGCCATCCTCCTGCACATGGGTAAACTGTGTGGCTCCCGAGAACGTGTCGAGGGTGTGCGAGGGACAGATCTCCGCATAAATGTTCTCCTTGGTATAGTCCACTGGGGCGCGCGACCTTACAGAAACCTGTGGCTGCAGACTGCCATCGCTGACCATGACCAAGGAGTCGCGGACACTCGAGTAGGGCAGGTCGTCTTCCACCAGGGAGAAGGGTGAGATCGGTGCCGGGGACGGTATATTGTTCAATCCGCCTCCCAGCAGGCAGACTCCGCCCGCCGCCCGTCTGCCCGTAACGGGCTGCTTGGTCAGGGACTGCTGGTGCGCCTTCAATTGCATCAGACTGCGATCCTCCTGCTCCGCCTCCTCGTGCAGTTGCAGCTTCTGGGGCAGCGAGAAGTGTCGCAATTGGTGCAGACTCGACGAGGACTTGCTGTACTGACGCGTCTTCACGTGAAACTCATTGTACAGCTTCTCGGTGATGAACGACTGCGGCGGCGGCGTCTGATTCTCCACATCTTCCGGTTCGGTGCCCGCCTCGCTGATGGCATCTGTGTGACTGTGTGTGACCAGCAGGTCGGGACGAGGCTTGCATTGGCCATTCAACAGCTCGATGTCCTGCAGCGACATGGACTTTTGCAGCAGCGTGTCCAGGGACTTGGGCTCTATGGTGGTCAGAGTTGTGGTCTCCGTATCGGAGGCTCCGCCACTATTCAAAGAGATGGCATCCCGCTCTGGCTGCTCGTGATCTGAGCCGAACCGCGCCTGCAGCAGCTTCGACATGTCCGTGTAGCGTTCCATGCTCATTCGCTTGGCCTGTACATCCAGCTCCGAGTCGGGCTGCTGCTTCTCATGGTGCTGCTGTTGTTGCTTGCCGAACCACTTCTTCTTGGTGGACTGAAACACCTTCATGCGTTCCGAGATGCGATTGGTTCCGGCATCCGCCACGGAGGCAGCTGCTGCTGCCGCTGCCGCTGCCGCCGCCGCTTCCTTGGCCTCTAGATTTTCCAAATCAGTTTTGCTAAGGAATATAATCGAATCCTCCTTTTCGTGGGCCGCCGCCATGGAGCTCTTCTCTCGTCTCAAAATCCTAGGCAAATGAAGGGGCTTCAGGATCCTGAGGCCCTCCCGGCTCTTGCTGCCAGAGCGCTCCGAACGCTGCACCAGCTCCACCTCCACCAGCCTCAAGAACTGATCGCAGTTAAACTGGCAGAACTTTAGCATGTTCTGCACATTGGTGTTGGCCAGCATTCTCTGCTCGGAATCGAAGCCCAGGTAACTCTTGATCAGCTGCATGTCTCGACTGGGGTAGAACTTCCTCAGCTGCAGCGGCGTCTGCGTGTCGACGTCCTCGATGGGGCAGCCAACGGCCACATCCTCCTTGACCACCTGACTGATGCACAGCTGTTCGGGTATCTCCGGTCCGGCGGGACCCGACATATAGCGCAGGGTCACTGGCAACAGCTTAGACGCCGTCACCAGTGCCCCCAATCGGTGCACACACTCCGGATTGAGCTTGCGCTGAGCATCGCCCAGCTTCTGCAGCAACTGCGGTATACCCGGCTCAATCTCGTAGAACTTTCCCTTGGTGGCCAAGGGGACGTACATCACCTGACGATTCTCGTTCAGCAACTGGGCGTATCGGTTCTTATCCTTTTCGCGCCCGATATAGCCACTGGAATGGGACTTGGCCATATTCCCACTGCCGTGCTGGGACAAGTTTCCCTGTCCCTGGCCGTGTCCATGCTCCTGCTTGCCATCCTCGAAGACGGCCAGCAGCCGGAACACCTGACCGCCGCGTGCCGTCGTTTTGACATACTGCGGACGTCCCTTGATGACGGGCAAACAGCCCTCGTGAGTGGGACTGCTGGCGCTGCCCGCTGGCGAGGACTCTGTAAAAGCTGGCATATTGTCCACCGAAACGAACTTGTACACTCGCTCCCGTACCAAATGCATCAGCGAGCTGTACTGCGTGGCTGTCGGCAGACCCTTCTCATTGAGCAGCGAGAAATAGCCTGTACCAGAGAGAAAGGGAAGAAAAGGATGAACACGTTGTCAGAAATGAAAGAAAGGTAATTTATAAATAAACTTTTATCGTGTAAGTGGAATGGAATAATAAATATATAAATGGACCTAAAGGCCAACTTAATTGCAAAAACAACATACATTGCGTGTGCCTGACACGACAAATTTAGCTATTGTTGTTGTTGAACTGCTCCAAATTCAAAAAGCCTGCCCAACGCTGCCAAAAGGTAATGATTTCATTTAAAGCCAACTGCAAAAACGAAAAGTTGCCCAAGTTGTAGAATTTTAAATGAGATTAAAGATTAAACAGATCCCAATTTATGGAATGACAGCTAAACAGCTGGTAAATTTCAATAGATTGGCAAGTTGCCATTCAGGGGGCGATATTCTGACAGCTAGTAGAACAACGTCATAGGTAAACCCAAGTTATTGTATTAATAACTTGATTAAAGTAATTATTTCTAGAGACAGTCGATAAAGAGTGGCAGTTACAATCTGATTGTATAAAACATTGTCGTTGGATGTACGCCGAAGGGGATGATTCGAATCAATTAACGTTTAAATCGTAATTGAATCAACAGAGGAGCAAAATTCAATATGGACACACAAATTGAATCACTCCAATTTGCCAGCCAGTTGGATTTTTTCTCCTTTGTGTACACTGCACTGAAAGTTGAATGAGCAAAAATGATAATACACCGATTGCAGTCAGTCAGTCTATAAATTGGCAGATTGCATAATATTTGCACACACTGGTTTACTTTGCGCCTCAACAAATGCCAAATGGCTGTGAAAAGTCACATGGCGTTACGCGTTGGGTTGAAACAATGGGTGACCGACCGCAATGGCGGGTGAGGGCACCAGAAGAAGTCACTACTGACTGACTGACTGACTGACTGCCACTGGCACCCCGCATAGAGCACCATTGCAAGCCCCCGCCACCCGTACCTTCATTGCATAATGGTGGGGTGATGATGAGCAATAGTTGCGATTACTTTTCATTGTTGAACTGTGACTGTGACACGCAAACAACGAATTCAGCGCAAGGGAGATATTTACTCATACGGTAAAAAGGAGTGAGTGACTAACTGAGACTGGACCCACGTAATCAGCCACAAACATGCCTCGAAATATGCATTCGTCATCAGAGAACACTGGCACATAAACCTACGACTATCTTACGATTACGAGTATGTAAATGGGTACAAAATTAACAGCGATCGAGGCGATAAATCATCGCTCTCTTAGTTCCGGAAACGCACCTGGAAACTCTTGTGGTATTAGCACGGTTTTCTTGCGCTGCGACGCCTGAGTCTTGGCATTGTGTCCATGATAAATATTCCGTTGTCGCACCAGCCTGTAGAGCAGGAAGAGCTCATCGTGCCCGTTGCTGCATGGCCGGTTGTTGCTGTTGTTGTTGCCGCTCCCAGCGCTGGAGGATGAATGGGTGCCAGTGCCCGTATCGGTATTGTTAGTGGTCGTTGGACCACCACTGACTGGCTTCGGTCCCGTCGAAGAGCTGCTCGAGGCAGCCGTTGACGAGCCGTGCGAGGAGCTGGACTGCAGGGTTTCGTTGGAGCTCTTGCTCGCATGCACGATGCGGACGACACGGGGCAGCGAGTACCGCTCAAGGAATATGTCGGCGGGCAGCGGCTCCTGCTGTGACTGTAAGGACGAATCATTTAAGATAGGCAAGAACTATGGGAAATGGAAAACTCACCTCGCTACTCCCCTTGGAGGCCTTGCTGTCGCCGGTGGAGTAGTCGCCACTGCCGTTGAGAGCGCCACAGAAGCCAGAGTAACCGCCGCCTGCGGCAGAGCCAGAACCAAGGCCGTAGCTGCCGTTGGCGCTGTTGCGCAGGCGTCGGGCCAGCCGCTGGTTTAGCTCGATCTCGTTGCGGCGCGCCAGTCGGGCGTTCTCAAATTCCGCCACCGAGAACATGTTGGAGCTTGTGTCGTGGGAGTTAAAGCGCCGCAGCTTGGGCTTGCGCGCTCCGGCAGCAATGTGGCCGGGATGGGCGCCCGCTGGTGTTCCACCTGCAACAAAAACGCCAAACGGGCGGCGGGTGAGCATTAGTGAGGTAATCGCGTAAAAATATAATTGCCGCGGTAGTCGGCAGTGGGAAAAACCCACACCACAGTCCACAGAATACATCTACATTTATTTCTACTTCGAAATATACGAGTAGTCGTGCATCCCCGAGACCACAGTCGCAGTCACAGTCACAGCCGCATTGAACGCGAATTTCATTTGGCGTGACGCAACGGACTGGCAAGTGGTTCAAAACTGTTGCTAAGCGCAGCTAATTTTCAGTCAACGGTCAACGAGACGATGACACACAGTGGGCGAAAATCGGCATAAAGCGTGACCATAAAACAATCAAGAAAAATCTATACAACAGAATGTGGAAAGTGCTCTCCGGTCCATTGCGGAAATTAACTTTTTATTTCAAATTAATCTTTTTAAATTCTACCTCTTTCAAATATGTCTGTAATATTATTTGAAAAATATCTATGAGTTTATTGCTCTCATTTGTAAACGCACTTGGATGATCTGAATAGAAATTTAAATTGCCATTCGCTTTAAAGTTTAAACCATTCAATAATATATTTTTGTGACCCAGCAAACCCTGAATAATAATAATACCTTCTTATTAATAATACTCCAATCCTTTAGGAACTTGAAACATGAATAACGATTCTCAAATGCTTTTCATAATCGTTTCCGCTTTTGGGACTATACATAGATATCGTGTGTGCTTTGGGAGCTCTCTAGCTGATAATCAGGAAGAAACAAAACTATAAGGTCTATGACTCTCGGTCAAATGGCATTGAATGTACTTAAATATCAGATCCCATATCACTGCTCGTTCCATTGAAGCAATAATAAAAGAGTCTAGCACTTGAGGCGATTAACAGCCAAACAAACAGTTAAGTATTTCTGGATCCCGACCAGATACCACCGCCCCCCAACCAACCCAAAGACAACGGTTATCGGCTATCGGATCGACATCCAAAAAGCAATTGTCTGTCACTGTTTTCATTGAACTTCAAACGGTGCAATTAAAAAGAGATATCGCGACTTTTGATTGCTCATTGTTCGATTGCTGCCCATGGTGCGGGCGGTTTGTACTGCTGCTGCTCCCCTCAGTCACCCCTGCCTTCGACCGATTGGCGGTCGGCGCATTACTCACTCTAATTGCGCACATTTGGCTTAATTTTTTGCACCATTCACACACACACACCACATATTCGAATTTAATAAACATATACGCAAATACATACATACATGTACACATGTATGTACATACGTAAGTGCATGCGGAGGCAGAAATCACAGCATAACAGCAAAAGAGCTAAACGTTTTGCGCTTATCTTTTGTGAAATATCAATTGCAATTGCGGCCAACACGACAGAAGGAGAGAGGGAGAGAGAGAGAGAGAGAGAGAGAGAGAGAGGCACTGGCAGAATGAGCAGACCGATAGCGAGGGGGGTGTGTGACATCGTCACGTTTCGTGTGAAATTACGCGAAGCGACGCGCGCGCCTAGCCAACAAAATTCACAGTGGAAGCAAACAAAAAAACTAAAGAGAAGGCCGAGCTTTTCATACCCTTTCCAGAAAATCTATAAAATGTATGGGCATATGGTCAAATACATCAGACAGTCCTGAAAGGGTATAAAAATGTCCATGCGCTATCTTCAAGTTCATATTTCCTTCCAGTTAATATTTTCTTTTCTATGCATGGCAACCAAACTGTGCCTGTGCAAAGCTCATATTAAACGATTCCCAGAAGGCGCCACAAACAACCAATGTTTTCGCCATATGAGGCATACGATATTAACACTTGTTTATGCATTTTTTTTCTCGGAATCGCCTACAATGGAATGTTGATCTGAATTAGTTTCCATTAGTAAATTTTAGTTTTCCATATGTTACAAACCACTAACTAAAATGCTGATACTTCTTTAAAGCGAATAAATAGCGACGTCAATGAGCAAACAAAAAACGTACTCTCTCCCTTCCTCAATTATTCGCTCTCACACACGCCGTCTCTCTCTCTCAAACTGTCTGTTTGGAGCGCGTGCCTTGCGAGCGTTTCTCTCCGTTTTCCCTTTGCTTATGCTTACCGTTACATGCAGCTGCTACTGCTGTTGCAGCTGCGACGCTGTTGCTGGGCGCGCCGCCTTGCGCAGCACCACCTCCTGCCGCTGCGCCAACTCCTCCTGTTGATCCAGTATTTGCCGTGTTTGCCACAGCCCCTGGTGGGGGTGTGGATACTCCTGCCGCTGCTGCTGCCATGTGCGGACTGCTCTTCACCAGCCAATTGGCCAAATGACGCTGACGTTCAAACTCGATATTAGTGCGTTGCATTTCGGAGAATTTGAAGGTCTCGTTCATAATCGCAATTACACCCGCGAGCGAATAAAAAAAAAGGGAAACGCGAAAGCGACGACGAACGACGGCTGCGACGCGTCGCCGTCGGGTCTAAGTTAACTGCTTGTGCGCGCCCGAGCGTCTCTCGTTGTCAACTGTCAAATACGAAATACCAAATGCAGAGTAATGCAGCGCCGCGCCGATCTTTTGTCGAGCTGTAACGAGAAAGAGAGAGAGAGCGCGAGAGCGCAAAAATGAGTGAGAGAAGTTTACATAACAAAACTAGAAGCACTATGACGCTTGCATACACTTACTAGGGCTGGGTGTGAGGAATGATTAAAAAAGCAAATGATATTTTGGAATGTTGTCAAATTTGATTATGATTAATTTAATAAAATCAGAATATATTGGTTTCCACTGCTGTTATCGAGCTAAACAGCTGAAAAGCTGTATAAATTAACAGCTTTTTCAGCAGAAACGATAAATTCATGCATCGAGAAATTCACTGAGTGGTATCGATTTAGCGAACTTCTCTATAAATTATTATACCCTTACCCCAGAGTATAATAACAATAATAAAAAAAAGTAAAAGAGTTTGAGCTTTAAAAAAAATCGTATTCCTCTCCCGGCTGCTTCTGTTGTTGATGGCGCGTGTGTGTGTGCTGTCGGTGTGATGAGTGGCCGTGCGTGTGTGGTGCATAAATTAACATTGCCTTAGCGCAACGATGACGACGTTATCAGAAGAGTAAACGACGCAAAGCAAACACTCTGCTGCTCTCGCGAGTCGCGACGCTTGCCCGTTCGTTGCCCGTTCAATGTCGCCGCACCTTTTCAGCTGATTCCCACACCCACCCCCACCCAGCTACCCCACCAACCAACCTATATCGCAGCGGGCAAGGCAGAGCCACTACGTCTGGCACTGGCAGCAGCGCGTCATCTTCAAACGTTATGCGACAACGTAATCGGGTGCCGGGAGGGGTGCACGTGCAAACACACATATGTACACTCATACTTACATACAAACGTACTCGTATTGTTCTGCATGCTTTTGGCTTTTGTTGTGTGTCTCGCCTTTGCTCTGGTACTTTTTTATGTGCTTTCCCAGGAAAGAGTATCATAACTTTGTCATAATGTTGGCAAGCCATTCGAGCGAAGGCAAAAGCAAGAAGGCAGCAAGCCAAAACAAAAACCTCACACAGAATGTTGCAAACTCATGTGCACAATTACATGTGCACATGCTGGTACAGTAAAAGTTCTCTTGACGGACAGATTTTTGAGGCTCCCAGTCTAGTTTTTCATATCTTTACACTCCCACTGTGCTGCGGTAGACATCTCCCAGGCAAAAATAATACAACAGTGGTAGGTTTCACTGTACTTGAGTACATATTTACATAAGGGCATATGTACAAGATTCTTGATCGGCATGACGGGGCATAACCAACGATCCCACATACAATGTACGCTTGGCGTGGTTGCTATGCAAAGCTTTTCTATTGAAACTATTAAAAATTAAGTTGAACGATCTGCAAAATGTTGGCTTGTTCAACAAACACAAATACATACTTATAAAACACTTTTTTTTTAGCATACATACTTATGGTCGGAAGCAGATGTGCATTTTATACGAAAAATGTGTGCCGTATCCGGGCAGAATGTTGAGAATTCCCTTGCCATTTTAGACACTCAATCTTAATGATCTAATTTGAGATAATCATCTAAACATGTTCGATAAGTACTTAATTTAATGGAATTTTCAAATACAGCTGGTCTAACGGTTAGAGTATTTTTACATCGACTTTCTTTGATCCAATAAACGCACACACACACACACACAATAATTGCAATTTGCAATTGTAGTTCTGACCTTGAGCAAGTCTTATCGAAAACCCAACAAAAAATATAAAAATGATTTAAATTAATGCAGTGGGACCTATAAATGTACATTTCGGGTAATACCCATAATTAACAGTATTTCTGAATTTATTTCGAAATCTATTCATTCCTTTCGAATTTGAAATCTTAAATAAGCCCCAGGGATTTCGGAACAGAGGGCATTCAAGGTTCGGTATGGTTTTGCGGCTTTATCTTGATTCTCACTTGGTTCTTTTGACCGGCGTTCGTTGCCTTTTGTCAACTGGTTTTGGGGGGTTCAAGTAATAAAGAATGAGCATAGGCCATTCGCTTCGTCGTCGCCTCAGGTGTTTCCCCCTGGGGGGCTAGGGCGGGTGGTAATGGGGAGGGCGAGGTGTAAGGCATTATTATTGCCCATTGTCTATCTAGTTTTTGTATAATTCATTTCTATGCGTAGCTGTCGGCCTGTCAGCTGTCGCCGCTCTTTTGATGAATCACAGGCCTGCCCAACGGCAGACCCCGCTAAAAATACACACAGCAGAAAATGCAAAATTCATGGTCGTTCTCCTCGTCGCTTCGCCTGGAATGCGGTGAAGGCGCTCCGCTCCGCTCAGCTCTGTTCCACTCCTCTCTGAACGAATGAGCAATCGCCGGTTAGTTTGGTTAGTCGATGCTGGTTAGAGGGTTGACGGGGCCCGCTGGGGTTACGCAAATATGTGAAATCTGTTGCCAGGCAACGTCCCGTTGCGGTTACTCTTCGCTCGTGGCTAGCAGACAGGCGACACACACACACACACACACACACATATGTCCATATAAAGTTCGACCATTTTGCCAATTGGTCGGTCACCTATGGGCCGCTTGGGTCAAACCCAAACCCAAACCCTCCTTGGTTCTAGTTTTCCAGTGGCCTGCACAGTGGCTGTGGCATACGTCCCCGTACCACTGTGGCACCAAGGAGAGCAGGAAAATGTTATAGCCAAAAGCTTCTTAAGACATGGCTTAAATGAGCTCAACGTCGTGTGACTGTCTGTCTTGGCAGCATTTACCCCACCAGATCTCCGAATGGCCCAGCAGCTAAGCTTCGCTCAGTGCCATCCCATCGCCATCCCCCTCCCCATTCTCATCCCCATCACCTGACCAGGCCACCACCACCGCCACCGCCGCCGTTGCCCATGTTGCCGCATTCATGTGCAACTAATCGACGTGTGCTGGTTTATTGGTTTCAGCTTTGGGTCTGGTGCGGTGGCAATTACGCTGCTTCTGCTTCTGGTTCTGCAATTCGTATTTCCCATTTGCCATTTCCCATTTACCATTTCGTATTTTGCATTTGATGATGTGGTCAGGGGCCCAGCGAGAAGCTTTGCCGTGCGGTTTGCAAGAGCCGTTAGCCAAGGCATTCTCTAAGAGAGCACACAGCACACAACACACAGCATGTGGTCGCAAGAACGGGCAAGGGTATGGGCATATACATAAAATATACAATATGCTCTTAACTTTGCATGTTTATGTACCTACCTAAACGTCGGACAATTATTTATCAAACAAGTGGCAAAGAGAATAACAACGCAGAAGATGGGCGAGGAGCAGAGGGACAGAGCAAGGGCACTGCACTGCTTTGCACTGCACTGCTTTGCACTGCACTGCTCTGCACTGCATTATATTCAGCTCTCGAATGACAAGTGAATTGATTATGAGAATGATGATAATGATGATTACAAATGACAATGGGCAGAGAGGAAGTAGGAGAATGAAATGCAATTTGCAAAATGTACTGCAAAGAGGAACTGCAAAAGACGGAGGAAACGAAAACGAAACACTGATGGACTGATGAATTATTGATAGAGATATTGATTGGAAATATCCACAAAATCCGAGAATCCTATCCAGGATTCAATCGAATTAACGGAATAGAAAAATACATTTTATTTGGCAGATCACCGATAGAGGCACCAAATGCAGAGGACACCCAACAGCATCACATAGGTGATATTGTCGCCAACCATGTACAAGCAGCCGATAAGACCTTCCAAAGCGTGGAGCAGAACGTTGCCAAATCTCTGGCGCAGCGGCGCCCTGTGCATCTCTGTCTCCGATGGCACTGTCTCCACCTCGATGTGAATGGTATGCTGCTGGAGCTGGCTGGGCTTTTCCTTGGCGCACACGGCCACTCCTCCTTCCTCCACTGCCTTGGAGTCGTTCTGCTGTTGTTCCAGCAGAGTCCAGGACGTCTGAATGCTCACCTCGCAGGTGGCGGCCTTGATTGTGTGATCAGAACCAATACCCGCCGAATGATCTTTGGGAAGGCTGCTATAGATTAGGGCTCATTAAATGCTGGTTTCCTCACTCATACCGGGGCTTAGAGCGCGCTTTAGTTGTTGTTTCTGGTCTCCGTCCATGATCTTTGCGTAACCCTCGAAGAAGTTTAGCAGTTCTGTAAAGCGCTTGTTAATCTGCTTCTGGTCCAAATAATAGGATGTACTGCCGTCTGGTGTCTGCTCGGCTCCGTTCTGGCATCCACCACTTGCATCCTCCGATGCATTCCCAGCCAGTGCGACCTGTGCGGTGGAGCCTGCGTCCTTTAGACCCTCATCATCCTGGGACTGTGGCATGATGATGAGTATGAGTTTGTATTTTTTAGTGCAAAGTGTTCAGGTGAATTTTATTTTCTGTCTACTATTTGTGTCGTTCCCGAAATGTGTGTATGAATTTTTGAAGACGGGTTGCTTCCTGTTTTATCCACTTTGTTGTTCAAAAAGTTTGTACATGTTGCAGGGATATCGTATATTAATTTGACCCTTTAACCAGCCTTTGTCTTTTGCTTTATTTTCCAAATCACAAAATGCATTTCAGTCTGTCGAAATCTTTAATGAATTGAATTCGGAATTTCTTTTTTGGCGTCTGTTTTCTGGGCACCAAAGACAAAAGAATAAAAATGGAGCGCAACTTTTTTAATACGACATTGATGAAAGCGCTTAAGTAATGTGAAAATTTACAGCTTGGCTGAGCAAAGCGACAGTGCCCTCTGCCACAGCAGCAGCAGCAGCAGCCACATTGGAAATTCTTAGCTGAGGCACTAACTGTTTCCATTTTCTTTCTTTTCTCTCTATTATACGTATATTTCGGGAGTTTTATGTTAATGCTTTATAGCGCTGGCCACGCCTCGCTTCCAGTTAAAGTTCGTTTCGGGGCCCCGAACTTTTATGCGTCCATGGATAGAAGGAAATTCCACTCTGGGCTGTCTGTGGCGCCACGCCAGCTGCTGTTGCTGCTAACTGTGCTAACTGTTGGCTGATATCTGTAGCTGCGATTTATTAACAGTTAGCTGCCGTACCTACCACAACTAGTACCACTGCTACTACCACCACTACCACAATTATTGTAGTTCTTCCTCCCTTTGCTGTTGCTGCATTTCGCAGCAAGAAGCCGAAAATTTATTGCCTGCAGCCACATGATGAATGATTTTGATAATAATATTTTGTTATTGCTTTTTTGCCTTGAGCGGATTTTCTTTTTTTTTTCTTAGTGTTGTTTTTCTTTTTTTTTTTTTTTTGCTGTTGCAGCAATTTTTGGTTGCGTTTTGTTGCCAAAAATTGAAGTCACCATGGAGCCATGGAGCTAGTGGAAAGACCTTGCCACAAAAAGCTGTAGATGGGGGTCTGTGGATGGGAGTTGCCCCCTGCTGTTGCCACTGCTGCCGCTAAAACTAAAACATTTGGCCAACTGACGAAAACATAAACCAAAAGTAATAAACTAAAGGTTGTCATAAGAAAACTCAGACGGCGAACGGTCTTAAAGAAAAACTCATTTGTCTAGAAGAAGTTTCTGGGTGCTTGCAGCTTGGGGCATGTGGCAAGAGCATGTACAGAGTTTTAAAAATATCATCATATTGCAGTTACGAGTATATGCGATGGGTGTGTCTGTATGTTGTTTCGTTCTTTGTTTAACAAATTTAAAATGCTTGCAAAAAAGCAGATCTATTTAAAATGAGAATTCGAACGGAGTTTTACAGAGAGACTGGGATTTTTCATGTATGGTATTTAATTTTGTATATTTTATATTAATAATAATAATTAATTAATTAAAAGGGCCATCAGTCAATACAGACACTGAACAATGATTAATTATGTGCTCATGTACTCAGAAGTTTGATTTCCCCAATCTATATGGTTCTCATTACGGACAATATAATGATAAATAAAGTGAGAAGTTCACTGGAAATTAAAGATTGTGTCACGATTGGGTAATTTGACAGTATCTTGAAGTTCTAATGACCGAACAAGTGGAACAAATTTATTGTGAAACATGTGCTAAAAAGACTTTTACGGATTTCTTCACCAAATCTTATGCTTGCTGTGACCTTGGAATGCCATTGTAAATTACGATTTTCCACAACAACAACAACAATTTGGTAAAGTAAGACATTCGTCTGCGGCAAATAAAGTTGAAGTGAAAAACAAAAATCCCAAGGCCCCACTCCTACCCCCCCGGAACTGTGGATAGTAGACAAAAGACGGCATTAATGTCGGCACTTTAAGGCTTGCGCTCGGAGCGTTCATCGCAAAGCGAACGAGTGTGCAATTTTTGACAAATTTATGATGATGGAATTTTAAGTGATTTTTAACGAGTGTTTGCTGACATGAGGAGGGGGAGGGGTGTAAGATTTTCCAACGAGAGAGACATCTGTAATATGTTTAAAAATCAACGAAATTCGTGGCTCAAACGAAAGCACAAATGAAACGAATTAAAGGATTGCGGGAGGTGGGTGTGCCACATCTTCCAATGCCAATCCACAGAGCCATGAAGCATTCAGCTGATGCCACCCACTAAACGCGTAAATCGTGGATGGCAGCACCTGTGCACTCAACTGTAAAATTTATTGATTGCAAAGAAAAAAGGCCTTGGGGCCGTGCCCCTATCTATAGATGCCCCACACACACAATTTCAAGATTCTATGGGCCATCGAATACGTGTGGGTGTTATTTTGGGGAGAAGTCAACGAATTAGTGTCACAAATAGCAGCCAAGCTGCTGGATCATTGCATCCATTACCACAGATATTACAACTATTATATTCACTTGCAGGACATTGTGATGACCTCATTATTTTGCAGAAACACAGTAATTTCCATAAGTATACCTCTGACATGGCGACTGCCAATAATTGGACGATCCTACAGCAACTGTTGTACTCCAAGGCAATGGAAAATGTAATGGTAGGTCCAGTAATAATTTAGTAGAGCCATGGAAACTGCAGCAAAAGGTGCTCCCCAAGTGCCCCGTGCTTGTGAATATTCACACCCAGCAGTTGGTAAAACTATTCGCTGCAGAACCACATATTGCGCGGACTTCTAAGTGGTGGTCTCTCTGCCGTCTCATCGTTGGTGGGTGGGTGTACGTACGTACACTGTACATATTCGTGCGAGTGATTGACATGCATTCTCATTGAATTATTAATTATGTAATGCGAAACCAATCGACTGCAATTTGCATATGGAATGAGCCTCACACGCTCACAAAGGCTAATTAGGGCCCTGCTCTGCTCTGCTTTTGCTCAATCCCAATCCAGGCCCAGCTGCGTGGCCCAGGCGTGGGGTGACTGAATGAAAATTGCACAAATTTGCATAACATATATAGCGATATGTATATGTATATTTAAAGTGCAGCCCAACACAACGCAACAAAAGTTTTCAGTAGTTTTCAGTGGTTAACCCGTCCCCGTTAGAGGCACTGACTGACGACTTTGTCATGCAAATGGAAATGTCGGAAAATTTCTCTTCTCCTTCGCTGCTAAGAAGGAGCACGGACCAGCTCTACTCGTTGTTGTTTTAATTGCGCTCAAACAAATTGGTCACTTAGGGAAATTGTTACTTGAAAATGCGAAAATTAGTTTGTTTTCCACTTTTGGAGAATAATTGCACGTGAAGAAAATCCAAATTAATATTTCATCAAATTGTTTATTTATGTTGAAAATTGTCAATATATTTCGTTGGATTTGCTCCAACCGAAAATTCCACCAACAAATTCTGTTTATTTAAGGACAAAAACCGTTTCCGTTCTGTCTTGTCATGCAAAAAAACCGCCACACGTATTCGATTGAGAGCGTTTGAGCCTGGGGAATCCGACAAAAGCAGGCTACAAAACAAATTCCACCCACAGCCACAGCACAGCAGCCACAGTGTGAATCAAAGAGGAGCAGAAGACAGGCTAAAAACAGGGGCGAAAACAAAAAAAAAAATAATATTGAAACGCAGCAAATGTTTACATAATATGGACCACAGCTCCATCTGCAGACGCAGATGCAGACCCTCCAGTTCCCAGAGCCCAGATCCCAGACGGTAGACGCTCAACGGTAGGTGTGATGTTTGAACTACACTCGACTGGCTGCTCTGCTCAGACCGGGTTGCTTCTTCACTTTACTTTTACTTCACTTTGCTTTTGCTGTTTTACGGCCACTGTTTTTTGCCTCAGTGGGCACTATGCACCAGGCACCAGGCACACAGCCCATCCCCTGCTCATCCTTAGACTTATTCACAGCTGCGTTCTCGTCCTCATCCTGGCTGGAGCAGCACTTGGCAGAGGCAAAGGCAAAGGCAATGGCGATTGCGTTGGCGGTGCACTGGTGTTATTAACATTTCTGTTGACATCCTTTGGGTTGCGTTTTCTGTACTATATCATAGAAGGGGTATACTACTAGAGAGTGCTACCAACACACGAGTACCCTGGTTTAGTTGATAGGGCGTTGAGTGCCTCGATAAAAACTTTGCGAGGGTTTGTAAATTATTTAAAAAATATATAAAAATCACTTCGAATCCGGATACTGCCCACTCTAGATATAGCATTAGCAGTTTCATTTTATTGTAGAAAACAGGGTACAGCCAGCGTATATACCCGCATTAAAATACCATTTCCTTTTGCTTTCTTTTCCCTTTTTACTCGTTTTCATTCCCCTTCTGTGTTTTTTTTTTACCCTTTTTCATGTGTATGTACTTAGCCGCTTTCTCAACTCTCAATCTTGCCACACGTGAAACATTTTCATTTTACTTTAGTGCATACTAATGTATTTTTATTTCTATTTTTGTTGCATTTTTGAATGCGTCTCAAAGACCCAAAAAATACAAAAACAAGCTGGAAGAAGTTATTACTGCACATACGAGTGCGTACAGTACGAGTATGAATATGAATATGTATTGTTGACATATTGAGAGAGAGATTGCGGCAATTTGGACCAGACGACACCATTTAAAAAGCCATTAGGGCCTGCCTCCGCCAGCGCAGCGCATAATTGCCGGCCACAATGGAGTCCCACATTCACAGCCCATGTCACACTGGTAGCGTAGTTTTGTCCGTGTCGCCAGCCAGTTATCAAGTAGAACAGATGTCGCTGCTTCGTCTATATCTTCTCGTAATCGGAGGATATTTCAGCTGCTGCCTGGCCGCCTATGTGCTGCGCGTGGATAATTTCACCTTCGTTGTCGATGATCCCACGATAATCGTCTCTCAAAGTGCTTTCGCCGAGCAGGATCAGAACCGCAGCTATCTGTCGGGACATATGATTTTCAACCGATCGATGAACGAGATCATGCTGCGCACTTCAATGAATATCAGTCGTCCTCGACTGCCGCAGATGCGACTCTTCGATGTTAAACTGAATGTCTGTCATGTCATGAGCAATGCTTACAAGAATCGCTTTGTCAAAATATTCTACAATAGTTATGCCTCATTTCTCAACAACAAACCCCTCTGTCCCGTTAAGCCGGTAAGTGCAAATTTCTGAGGACCATAAAATAAGCATTCGAGTTTCTGCATTACGAATACTTCAACAGAACTTCAACTACACCCTGACGCGCGCCTTTCTGAACGAAGAAGTTCTGCCCGAGCTCCTGCCGCAGTGCTCCTTCTGCATGAAGCTAATTTTTCATCACAAGTCCAAGCCACTGGCTCACATGCAACTGGCTGGCCGATTGAGTAGAGCCTGATGCCAGAACATATATTGGATTATCAGCAGCAGCCCCATCGATTTGGGGCATGGCAAATTGGTTGTGGGATCATTGGAAACTCAATAAACTGGAGAAAAACAAAATGGTTCGTTAATCATTTCACCCCACTTCAATTTCCCACTGCTCCGAGATTTAATCGTCGGCAGACACACGAGCGAAAAACGTAAAAGAGAATGCTGGAGAATGCAAAAACAAAATGCATGCCGTGCGTGTGATATAAATCCAAAAGGAAACCTCTATTATCACAAGAACTTGATATGGTTTAGAGCCTATATAAATATCTGTCCACGAGTACGTTCCGCATGGATAATTCAAATTATAGAATCATTCTATATGAATAACCATCCAACGACAAATAGAATAAATACATAATTATGGTTAATTTTGTTCATGTCATGTCATCTATTCATGTATTTGCATGCCAGCGGATTCTGGTGCCTCCAAAGAGCATTGTAGCATAAGCCTTAGCCATGAACACTTTGTTTTGGATCATCATCAGTGCATCGGTCATCATCCTCAAGAAGCCAGTCATTTCTGGGGAAATGTCAGTGTACTTTGACGAGTTCGTCGTAAAATACTGGACAACTGATTGGTTCGAAAAGGTCGACTACAAGCTGTTCTACATGGACAATCGGAGCTACGTGAGTGCTGAGTTTGTGCTGAAACGGAGTATCGGAGATATAAATGTACGAACTGCCATGGACTTTTGGAAGCCAAACAATCAGAAATTGAAAATTTACGACGTTCAATTCGATGGGTGTCTCCTGCTAAAAACTGCACATAAGAATCGGCTCTTCAACGTTTACCTGAGAAGCTTTAAAAAGCATTTGAATGCAAATCTCACGTGTCCCATGAAGGCGGTGAGTAAATGCCATTGACAGAATTGTGACTTATTTTGCATACATATTCGTTTAACCCAGAATTTTAGCTACAAATTGTCCAATTGGCGATTGGAGGCACAGGATCTACCGCCATTTATTCCGGTTGGTAGATTCCGTACGATTACCGAATATTTCACCCAGAAACAATTGGGAGTGCGCATCGTCACGCAGGGTAAATTTTTGAACAAGAACTAGATTCAAATAAGCAAATTTTAATTTATGTAATTATTATTTACTTTGAAAAAATAAACAGAAGTCTTGTAATTGCACCCTTGCAGATCGTTGTAATATTTCACAATTCACTCTGCTAGTTTACTCAGTCCGCCAGAGACAAGCCCACTCTTTGCTGATAAGTCACACTGGAACAGAGAGAGGAAGGGAGGAAAGGGAGAGCGGGATGTTCTGCAGCTCAAATTTTGCTCCGCTTCCAACCAAATATTTGCATCATTTATATTTTATATTATTATTTGCATATATTAGACCAGCCACATTCATTGATAAATCAATTGAAATATAAAGCAGAAAATTGAGAAATTATAAGGCATTTAAATGGATATAATTGCTTATCTAATTGCTTACTCAATCGGACACTCTTCAGTGGATTATTCGAAAATGCAAATCGATTTCATGACCCTGCAATTGCGCCGCATCCGAGTGAGTATATACGGCTGGTTTATACTGAGTCGACATTATTTTCCCAACATTAGCCATGATCGCCGTGCTTTGGATATTGTGGTCGCTCGTCATAAATGGCGTAATGACAGAGCAGCGCAACTTTCGGGTAATCCTCGATGAGATCAGCGTGTCGGACCGCGATCCGGACTTGTTGGAAAAGTTGGAGATTCAGCTGACCCAGAAGAATAATCGGAGCTACGTCGATGCCCAAATAATATTCAAACGCAATGTTAAAGATATGGCTGCACGTACCTGTCTAGATTATTGGAAGAGCAAAAATCAACTAATGCGGTTGTACGACGTACTATTGGATGCGTGTCTCTTCCTCGATGTGTCCCATAATAATCGATTGTTCAACGTCTTTGCCAAGGCACAGAGAAAATATTCGAACTTGAGTTGCCCCGTCAAAGCGGTGAGTCGTGGCAGATAACAAAACTTTTAACAATAATTTCCATTGTTATTCCAATCGCTTTCTGCAGAATTTTACCTACACGTTTAACCAATTTTATATTGACGAACAGCTGTTGCCCTCCTTTATACCGCGGGGCGGCTTTCGGTCCCTGATCGAATACTCAATCAAAGATAAATTGAGTGCGCGTATCATAATCCGCGGTAAAATTGTACCCAGGCCTTGAGTTTCGATATTATATGTTTAACCAAAAGGTTTATAATAAATGCATATTCGTATTTTGAAATTATGAATATATATTATATACCGGGTATACAAATAATTTAGATTCCCTGAACATCCATGTGATGAGCTGTGTTTTTTTCTAGGAATAATTACGAAATTATATAAATGCATCCGGCTGTTTCACGCATAATAAATATTCCCTACGAAATTTAATAATAATTAATAATACCTCATATATGTAAATATTTAAATGGTTTTTGCCTCCATTGAGCTCTTTAATCGATTCCCATATGCCCATTTGAGTATTATATTTTAACCTTTTGCCATGAGCTGGTCTCTGTTTTGGATCTGCTGGTGCATTTTGCCAAATGACGGGAGGACAGAGCGCCACTTTGAGATTGCTCTTGATGAGATCAGAGTGACTAATCTCGATCCGGAGTTGATCGAAACGTTCGAGTTGCAACTGTCCCAGGCGAATAATCGGAGTTACATCGACGCTCAATTGATATTGAAGCATAATCTGGAGGGGTGGAATGTACGTAACACTCTGGAGTTTTGGAAGCCAAACAAGCAGAAAATCAAAGTGTATGATGTACAATTTGAGGCGTGTTCTATTCTGGGAGCTGGAACTAAGAGTCGCTTGCTGAACACTTTCGCAAAAGCTATTAGGAAACACTCCAATCTAAGCTGTCCCTTTAAAGCGGTGAGTGGTAAAAACTTTGAATTTGAAATGCAATTTAATAATCATAAAATCATCTCCTGCAGAACTTTACCTATACGTTAAATAAACTGTTCTTTGATGAGCAGGAATTTCCTTCGTTCGCACCGCTAAGCCCATTTCTAGCTCTCATAGAATTGTCAAGCAAACAGCGATTAAGTGCACGGCTCACAATACACGGCAAAATTACAGCAAAACCTTAAACGGTGCCACGTGCCGCAACACTATGATATATTTATATATATTTTACATTAATTTATTCCCAGTTATTGTATGGCATGAAAACTAAATGATTGTCCTCTAATGGACATTTAAATAAAGAAATAAAAAAACAAATATTTTCACAATTTTTAAATTTTTTTTTACAATTTACCACCTGGAGTCACGTGGCATTAAAATTTCAGGGATTTTTTCACTTCACCAGGGGGAGAGAGCCACCACACCAAACGTGTACGAGAGGGATATCGAATACGAGGCAGGGAAGGCAGCCAACCATTGTGGAGTAGAGGCAGTAGCTGCCTCTGCAGCCAGCTCTCATCAATAATAATACACAAATAATTTGTAACACAACAAAAATAAATATTCACTTAAAATGAAATACCTTTTCAGACATTTTTAATGCATTCATTAATTAAAATGGACCACCATATGAATAATGATATCATGAGCGCCGCCAGCATTGCCAAATAAATGCAAATATATTTCACGAACAGCACGAGTACGTTCTTACCCTTAGCTATGGGCACTGTGTTCTGGATCTGCTGGTTCTTCATGCTCTCCGCACCAAAGGACGTGAGGACTGAGCGTAATTTTCGCTATATCATTGATGAGATCATCGTGTCGTCGCTGGATCCGGACTTTGTCGAAACGTTCGAGTTTCAAATCTCCCAGATAAACAATCGGAGCTACGTTGACGCTCAGATGGTGTTAAAACGTAATGTCGACTCTTTGGCTGCCCATTCCACATTGGACTTTTCGAAGCAGGACAGCAAGAATAGCCAACTGAGAGTGTACGATGTTCGATTGGATGCCTGCCTCTTTCTCGGGAAAAGCCACAAGAATCGCTTGTTTAAAATGTACACAAAGGGCCTCAAAAAGTTTTCGAACCTGAGTTGCCCCTTTAAAGCGGTGAGCGGTAGGCGATTCTCGTTTCTACGAAAATAATTCAAGTAACCGTCTCCTGCAGAACGTTAACTACACGATAAACAAAATGTACATTGATGAGGAAGAACTTCCCACATTCGTGCCCTTTGGCTCATTCCGATCTGTGGTCGAGTATTTACACAAAGAGGGAATCGGGGCGCGTACCGTGACGCGTGGACGACTTGTTCCAAAAATGGAATAGAAAAAAAAACAGGCAAATAAATTCAAGCGCATTTTTGAATAACTACAGATATTTAAAATGTTCCCTATAAGTGCAAATTTGATCATTTCCGTTCCCTCTGGCTCCCTCTTTGGCTTGGTGTCGCTTGGGCCACTTTTTGGTCCAGCCGTCTGGCAGTAAAGTTTGATTTCATACTGATTTACAGGCCGCATATAAATCTTAGATGGCTATCAGTTCTAGGCTCTCTCTTTTTTATCGTTCATCAAGTTCACATAATACTATAGCAGATGTCTGTATGTATCAGCTGGTTTATCAGCTATGGTATGCTATGATATCATATATTAATTTTGCCACGAAATAAAGTACACATTTCTTATCAGCCTGGGACACAGGGATTGTTCGTGTATTGCGATACACGGCTCATGGGAGCTTACTCGTTAAAACGAATAGAAATGTGGCCTGGCCATCTGCCAGCAAGATGTTTGAGCTGTGAATGAGTTCATTAATTGCCATTTTGTAAATCAAAAATCGCTTTGGCCCTCTATTAATGAAGGCAATGAGTGGTTCAAATGGTATTATCGGTTTTTAAATTAAAAGTCAATTTGTTCTATGAAGTGGAATCCGAAATACTGGCGCCTGATATATACATAACTTTCTGAAAATATGAATCAGTTCAGTGTAACGTATCCATTAAAATGAACGCGGGCTGGCGGTTGAATGCGATTCCATTGTTTGTTTGGATGATCCTGTTGGGCAATGTTCGGGCAAAGGTGAGGATACGTAGGATATATTACAGCTGCAAGCGATTGAAACCCATTTTCATGTCTCACCAGATGGATGCCTACTTCACCAAGATAGAGTGCGTGAATCACATGCCTGAACTGATGAAAAATGTCAGCTGCCATTTGGACGGCAACAGCTCATTCTCCGTAGAGTTTTCATTGGCCGACACGGTAAAAGAGGTCAACGGAACATATATTTTGGGCGTAAAGCGTGGCTCCACCGTATCCAACTATATTACCATGGAACTAAATTATTGCGAGGCTCTCGAAGCATTATATTCAAATTATTTGATCAAAATGATTGCCGAAGAATTACGACGCGCTGGAAATTTCCCACATCATTGCCCTTTCAAAAAGGTTTGTCGCTCCATCTGGTATTAAAAGCACCCCCTTCACGATATTATCGTTCCAGAATACACCATTCTACATCAGGGACTACACAATCGATACAAGGATGATACCAAGCTATGTGCCAGCAATTGACTTCATATCGGACTGCACTCTTAAAGTATACAGCAAGAAGGTGTTTCAATTAATTCTTTATGGCCGCGTAGTTCGCCAAAAATCGGGTCGTTGAATACAGATCATATTTACTTGCATTAAAATAAATATCTCTGCAGAGTTGTCTACCAGTGGATGTCTCCTCTAATCTCAAATATAGTAGAAGCCTATTGGGAGCGTCCTTAATAATGATATGTGCCTTGGAGAGGTGCATGAGGCAACACAAATGTTCCCCAGTCATTATGTTTAATATTTTATGATGTGATTGATGGTGTTGGGCCATCAAATTTTCCCCCATTTTCGGCTTTACTTTTAACATTGTGTTGACAACAAACCCCAAAAAATATGAAGCCCTTCAGCACAAAGAGGTCGGCGGGGTTAATGGATGCATGGGGCGAATGAATCCCTTTCGGATGGAAAGAGGAAGGAGTTTGTACAAGCTTCAATGTAAATTTGCTTCGTATGTTTTTTGCTGGGTTTTTTGTTGTTTTCTGCAACGAACAGAACTTGATTACACGTGCGCTAATTTAGTTGCACGCGAAAACATGCGAGTAATCAAAACGGTTGCTGAAGTGCCAGACCGCCAGAGCCGCGACTCAACTCGACTCGACTCAACTCGACTCGACTCGGCAGAGCACCCACCGTGGCTGCTTCTTAGCTTCAGTCGCTTCCCTGCATTTCCACGATACACCTGTCCCTCCGACCTGGACACATCCTTAACCCGTTGACGTTGGAAATTTGAGTTCATGGCATGTTCATGCATGTTGCCGGTTGTTGGCCCTGGGCGCGTTCGCCGGCGAACACAAATTTAATTTATACACACACACACACACACACATGCAAATACATATTTTCCATCATAAACACACACACACAGATGCAGAAGCAATATGCAATGTTGGAGTGGTGGCGCAAAAAAATATGCAATAAATTTTTAATTTAAATCAAGCCATCACGCCCGGCTTCTCCACCCCAAAAGCTGCCTCACGTTCAAAAGGGATTTGGGGGTAAGCATATGGAGAGCAGGGGGCACAGACTGAGGCAGGGACTTATGGGTATTAACATATGAATGCAACTTTTGTATACAATATTCTTGTACACATACCTGTGTCTGTCTGTCTCTCTGTCTCTTTGTTGGTTCTGGGGAACAGCAGCCGAATGCTTTTTGCTGGATGCTCCTCGCAGCTAGTTCTGTTGCCAAAGCACGGGAATAATTGTGACTCAGGTTCCGAGAAACGCCACCTGCAAAGAGAATAAAAGTTAATAATAAGAAATTTTCTTTATTTTTTTTAATTCTGGAAATCAGAGATTTTTTGTAGCATTTCTTAAGCCCCAAAAAAATGTTCCTCATTTAGGTATAAAAAAAAACATTCAATGGATTTTTCCAATCTTTTATATTCTTCTTAAGCATGTTGCATAATAATGAATTTCACATAAATTTAGACATCATCTCAGCAACAGTCCTAAATCCTGCACATCCAGGAACCCTCCAAAATCTACGTTTTCTACTCGGCATCCACGTCGACCTTGATGGTTTTGCAGAGGTTCTGCAGCTGCTTGTTTGTCTCCTCCATTTCGGTCCGCAGATTGGAGAGACTGATCTGGATCTTGGCCATGCGCATGTCCCCGGCTTTAAGCTTCACCTCCTGGCTGGCCGTGAAGTCGGTGGCATCTCGTCGTCCCTGCGTCAGACGGCTGCGTGGCTGGCGGCGACTGTTGGTTGGTGCCGCCGGCTGCGGACGTGCAACCAGCCGATTGGTGGCTGCCATCGTCACATCGTTGTCGGCGTTGTCGCGTCCATCGCTGGGACTGGGGATCGTCTTGGTTTTGGTTTCCGGCATGCTTGCGGCGATAATTGGTATTTAATTAACGTTTCAGAGAATTTTGTTTGCCGAAATTAGTCGGTTTGCCGAGAGATACTATACACTGACAATATACTCGTACAAAAATATTTTACACAATATATATTTGTCGTATATGTCTCGGGTTGTATGTCTGAAGCGCACCGAATCGTATCAAAATGTTTGACTTACTTTTGACATAATGAACACCGAATGCTGGGGTCTCGCACACAGGATGTCGATGTGAATACAGAGTGGGGTGGAGCGGGGCAGAGAGCCAGGGCAGTGTGCTGATGAGTTGGGGGGCATGTGTGCGGTGGAGCATACCGTTGAACTTTAATTACAATTAACCGCAAATGATGTAGCGCTGCTGGTGACGGCGGCGGCGGCGGTGGCGGCGGCTCTGGCTTGCGGTCAGATTCAGGCCAGACGAAAAGTCCAACAAGTCGTAAAGTGAGTGAAACGATACGACTACGATATGCCCTCCAGGCAGTGCAATGTTCTTCACATCTAATGCCACTTGAGTGGCGCTTCGAGTTCTTTCAGTGTTTATTTCCATCTGTTTTGATTTAAACACAATTATTCCACAGAAATCCGTTTGAAATTATATTCCCAGCATTGTTTATTATATTTTGAGCAGCTCTCTTTTTGCTTCCAAATATTTATTCAATGCTATGTAACTGAAGACACTCCACCGGCACACGATTCCATTTGAAACATTTACAATATTTAATAATTTATAATTTCATATGCCCCAAAAGAATTGATATCAAAAGTCGGTGGCAAGGATTAATTTCTGTTTCCATAAGGGCAGGCTATGCGCACACACAAAAAAGGTGGACATAAACCTATTAAAGTATGAGGATCAAGCACACACACACACACAGCACAAGGAGTACAAGGACCACAAGTAACAGGGACTTGAGCGAGCAGGCTGCTGGCTCTGGCCACATGGGAGGACATGGCATGCAATGGTCGACTCAAATCAACTCGACTCGACTCCTGCTACCCATCTGCTTGCACTGCCCAGCAAATAAAGCGAGAGAGAGAGAGAGAGAAAAAGAGGAGGAGGAGGCACGCAATTAATTAAAAATACATGCAACGTGAACGAGTTTCAGACATCCTGCCACAGCCTGCTGCCTGCTGCCTCCTGCAGCGGTATTAATTTGACCGCAAAATAAGCAAAGTATCCGGTACCCAGCCATGACAGGGGGCCGTATCGGACAACGTACATTTGCTCGACCATCGCTAAATGCATTACACTCGAGACCAGAAAATTGGTGTCGCTTTTTTTTGCTTACTCGTTTTTGTTCCTGTCTGTTTTTTTTTTCGTGTTTGCTGTTGCTGCGAGTCTAAGTGGTCAACATGTGCTGCCAGGAGTCCTGCTACTGCCACTGCCACTGCCACTGCTACTGCCTCTACTGCTGCTGCTGCTGCTGCTGCTGACTTCTGCGTAAACACCAAATATGTGTGTGTGTGTGTGTGGTGTAGTTGTCGAGGGAAAACAAATAGAAAACGCAGCCAAAGAGAGCAGCATGAAGAATGGGCACAGCTACCTAATGTCGAATACACTTGCCAGGAGTAAATTTCATTAAATCTGCACGCAAAAATATTAAGAAAAATGTAAATTAACAATTTCCCTTACTAATTTTTACTTACAATTATTCAAAAGCAGTTGGAAATGTTGTGCTTAATTTGTATTGCAGCACAGGTACCCTGCCCCTGCCCCTGCCGTGGTGTATGTCATAGCGATGGTACCCTGCCATCCGCAGACCCATATGAACCAAGAGAACGGCGGAAAAATAAGCAAGGCAACGCAAGGAAGGACATCAAATAAAGTTAAGCAAACAAGAGCATTAAGTGCATTGATGTTGTTATTGCTGTTGTCTAGGACTCGGACTCGTACCCGTACTTGGACTCCTGCTCCTGCTCCTGGGATGCTTCCCGAGTAGTGGTTTTCTTCCTGCTATTCTTTTTTGCCCCGTCCCCTCGCTGCTGTTGTCCCTGCTTTGGGCAACAACTTCATTAGGCAAGTGCTCGACCGGCTCCATCCTGCCTGGTGCCTGCCTGGTGGCTGCCTGGTGCCTGCCTGGTGCTTGGTGCCCGGCTGCTGCTGTCTCCTTTACCATTTTCTATTGATTTTCTTAGCAATATTTCCATTACGGATATTCCATTCTCTCCTTTCTGCGTGTTTTTTTTTCGCTTTATTTTGTATTTGCCTGCGATGTTTTTGCTCCTGTCTTGCGGACACACCGTGGAGAGTGTCAAATGCCATTAAATGTCAACTAACCAGCTGTGGGGGGCTGGCACACCCCGGTCTAGGCGCCCCCAAGTGGCTAGGTGAGAGTCTGCCACGGCCACTGATTGCCACAGAAGGCAGGCAGGCGAGGCCTGAGCGTCATGAGACCTTGGGGAGGATTCACCCGGAAATTTCACTTACCTTTTGCCATAGACAAGAGTGGCAAACGTTTTGACAACGCTTTGAGGACTCTGGCAGGTGTGAGGTGGACTTCTATCTTCTATGTACATTGAGCCGAATGGCATGGAGCACCCACAATACGAAATTGGATGCAATCTATTATAGATAGAAGCACTAACCAATCTAAACAGAGTTATTGACAGACTAGCTCCAAGTTTTCCTCGTCGAATTACTGATCAGAATTGTCCCTCAACGTTGTGCCAGTTACGAGTGGGATTTCACATCTAAAGTGCAACAAATCTTGGGACACGATTATTATTATGATAAATAGCACGAGTTGGAGCAGAAGCCGGTCCGCAACTGAGTTGAGAAATTATGGGCTTAATGATAAAATGGCATGATGAAAATCCCAACTTCTTGCCAGGCGCTAATTGAATGCATGCTGCGCCTGGACTTGGACTTGGATTTGGATTTGGGAAGTCCCATGGGCTCCTTTTGCAGCATCCGCAATTGCAGCTGGAGCTGGTGCTGGTGCTGGCCCAGAGATGATAAACGACCCGGCCAAGAGTAATAGGAAACAAACAAGCATTAAGGCAAAAATATTTCTAAACAAATATTATTTACGAGCTGCTGCCATGAGGAACGAGGCGGAGTCTCCAGAGTTTTGGCAACGGTTAGACGCCTACTCCATTTGTTGGCCAGTTACAGTTTCTTTTTTTTTTTTTTTTGTTTGGGGGGGGGGAGGTTTTGTGCCACTGAGAATAATCAGCAACACCTCATAAATTCTAGAGAAAGAGGCCGGCCAGAATAATCAGGATGATTGCCAAAAATAAAAATGCAAACAGCGAGAGGAACCCCCCAAAAGAAAGCTTAAATCTTAATTAATTCTGCACAGAAGGACGATTATACGTTGAAGAAAATATACGTATTTATTTATCTAATTCTGCAGATTGATTCATTCAGAAGCCAGATGATTCCTACTTTATGGATAGCGTGTGATCGGGGGAACACCCCCAGAAGCAGGCAACACAAATTAGCTTTAACACACAGCCAAAGGGTAAACGCAAGGATGGTGGCAGGGGAGCAGGAGTGTGTGCAGGCTGATGATGGATGGAAGGCTGGCGGCCACTCAATCCCACACAGTTGTTCTGCTCCAACGCTTTCGCACAAACACCAATCAGCTGGCAGATGAATCAAGCGCAGGCGTTGGTGCTGGGACTGGGACTGGTGCTGGGCTCTTCCCTGCGGCCCTTTCCCGCCCACTTTTATTTTTTTTTGGACAGGCGACAAAACTGCGGCACTACGGAAAAAGGGACCCCACAGGCCATGCCTGGCAACAGCAGCCGCACACACAGAGAGCAGGCGTCAGAAGCGTCCACATGCAAGAGGAAAATCAATAAAGTGTTTGTTGGTTTATCTTATTTTCTCGTTGCATGGACGGATGCGTTGTTGCTTGCTTTTTTTTGTGTCCTTCTTCCCCTTCAAATATAAATATAAATCTTTGGCGCACTTAAGCCTTTTAAATGATAACAATGCCCCACCCCAGCCAGCAGCAGCAGCAGAAGTGGCAGAAGATGCGCCCGAACAGGACAAGCCCTGAGTAGCAGGTGCGCCAACTGGACACAGGAGAGAGGACGCCAATAGCCGAAGGACTTAGGACAACGGCATCGACAGAAGTTCCCCCTGCGCCAATCCGTGCCACCAGCTGGCGGACAAATGTGCGTGGTCTTGCACTAGCCACCATGCCACCACCTCCTGGGGAGGCAGCGTTCTCGAATTCGAGATATTCCATGAATTTATTATGTCTCTGCTTTAATGGAGTTTCGTTCCATCGAAAAGTTTCCCTCGAACAAATTATGAAATATACCACGGAGTCAGCCTTTTTGGAATCGAACGGAAATTGCGGTTAAAATTTGTTCAAAAAGCCACAAGAAAAAAAGGGAGAAAAGAAGAGAATATCAGAAAATAAAATGCTAGTTTATGGGTTTGGCTGGTGGGGGGGTGGGGGTGAAAGAGCAAAAGTTTTCATTAATTTATTATATTTGTATATCCCAAGGAGTTGTTGGTATTGCGCGGAATGTTATTTCTGTGCTTCGGTGGCAAGTTGGCTGAGGGATCCTTCAATTATATTTTATATATTCTTCCCTTGCCGACTTGTTTGTTCTTCGAATAATAATTCTCTGACAAATGGGTCTACATACTCGGCCATACTCGTATGCAGACTTAATCTGAGGCCCAGCCCCGCCCTGATGACCCTTTCGTTTGATTCGGCTTCCCCAAACTGCATTTATGCAAAATAGAATTAGTGCACTAGACCGTTATAATTGTCATATTAGACAGAAATGCCATGGCCGACAGGAGCAAGCGCCTGAAGTGTCAGTGGACGGACGGACGGACAGTGGAGTGGCCACGATTAGAGACAGGAGCCCAGGCCAGAGCCAGGAGAGGCTGCTTCCGACCCAGACATGGCAGGAAATTGCTTAATTTAGCGCAAAAATTATCCACTAGCCAACGAAGCCCAATGGCAGCAGGGCGCCCCCCGCCCCGCACCGCCCGAGCTGCTAGCCGAGATACATAAAGCAGCAGGCAACCCTTTTACACATTTTGGAAATGACACAAATGGTAGACAGAAAATAAAATTCACCTAAACACATTCTACAACAGACACCCAACCCAAGCAAACCCATGCCATACACATCATGCTGCAACCTCACGACGAGAGTCTAGGGGAGGCCAGCTCCAGCGTGTACGCGCACACTGAGAACGCATCAGAGGACCCCAGTGTGGCATCGCTGAACGGCTCTGAGCAGCCATCAGACCAGAGCACAGCCCATTACTTGGTGCAGGTGCAGTTGAGTCACAAGCAGATCAACAAACGCTTTGCGGAACTCCTGAAGCTCTTCGAGGGCTACACAAACATCATGGACGGCGACCAGAAGCATCAGGGCGTGGCTTCGAATCAACTGAAGCGTGTTCCAAGCCATGGTACGAGTGGGCAAACGATCACCCAATCTGATCGCTAATCTATAATCCCTTAGATCAAACTGAACGCCTGTCGGCGGGTACTGCGTCGGAGCGCACGCTTCAGGCCGCCAGCTGCGAGGTGAGCATTCAGACTTCGTGGACGCTGCTGGAACAGCAGAAGAACGACCCCAAGGCAGCAGAGGAGGGAGTGTCGCCCAAGGAGAAGCCCAGCCGGATGCAGCAGCACACCATTCACATCGAGGTGGCGTCGGTGACATCGGCCACAGACATGCAGCGGGCGCCCCTGCACCGCAGGTTGTGGCATGTCATGCTAAATGCCATGGACGCCTTGATCGGCTGCCTGTTAATGATGGGCGAAAACTTTCCCTACCTGCTGTTCATATTGGTGTGCGTTATGTGCCTCTACCTGCTGCTGGCACACTACAGAAAGTTCCTCAACGATCACATCATTGCGGCTCAGCCGCCCAGTTAAATGAAATGAATTCGCTGCGCTCGATTAAATTCAGGATCGATTTATCACTGGGCAGGGGGGGCTGGGGGGGTCACTTATCGCAACATAGTGGGGGTGCAACAACACATGATGGCGAGACTGCAGTAGAGTGCCGAGGCGAAATCGGTCAACATGTAGCAGAAGCGATCGGCCAGGGGAGGTCGCGCCAGCACGTTCGGCACCGGCGGCGACACGGTGTCGATGAAGATCGTTTGGCGCGTCTGCTCGCAGGGCGTGGGCAGGAAGACCCGATCCCCAGGGATGTTGAAGCCGCAGTCGGATCTGCCACGACGCGGCTGCTCCGTTTGCACGGCCCGCGTACACGACTTTCGGGCTTCATCCTTTATGTAGATCGTGGATTCGTCCTCGGTATGCTCTGTGGATTGCAGGACATGGAGTTAGGCGATGTGTGCTGAGCCACACTGGGAGAGAGAAACAGAGGGCGACAGTGCACCGTTCCATCCGTCGCTTTGCCATCCCTTTTCTCTGGCTAGATGCGCTGTGATCACTCACCTTCAGCCAGGGCCTCGGTGAGCCAACTATGCCAGTTGGCAATGCGGTCATCGTTCAGTGGCAGGCTGCTGTTCATGAGCGTACGGGAACTGGGAGCGATGACCGCATCGAGGCTGCTCTTATCGTCCTCCACATAGGCACGGACATCGACTGCGACATCAGCATCGTCCTCGTGCTCGTCGCCGTACGGCTGAAAGCCCAAAATGTCGAAGAGACGTTGGCAGGTGGAGGACCCGCACGGTAGGGGTGATTTATGGGGGGCAGGTTCACGGACTACTGCCTCCAGGACCAGATCGCTAATAAGCTGATTAACGACAGTGGCGGTGGCGGTGGTTTCTTGCGGCTCTCTGCACGCCATGTAGTAGGAAACGTTCACAGATGAAATTTAGAAGAGTTCGAAAAGGGGTTTTACAATATCGGAGTCAACATTATTCCGGCAAAGTGTCAGTGATTCGAGTTCTGGCAGCTGTCACACGGAACTCACAACTCAGACACTTGGCAGCCTAAAGAGAGAGCCCTTCAAAATTTATAATTGCAAACACACGATGGACCCTCAGAGAGCGACGACGAAGAATGATGTGAAAGATGCGTCCTCGGAGGCAGCGGCAGACGAGAGCCCCGCCGCAGAGGCCAGTCTTGTGGTCCATCTGAGAGACGCCACTGTGGGTGCCACCGAAACAGATGTACCCGCCGCTGCTAAAGAGGAGACCGAGGAGACCTGCTGCCAGCTGGATGAGCTGCCCAGCACCAGCCAACAGGGCGCCATGGAAAAACGAAAGCCGGAGACTGGCAGGTGCGAAGGTCGCCTGAATCACCTCATCGATATGCTGGACAACTTTACCTTCCGCCTGGACGTAATCGAGGAGAAGGTGCGGCGCGAGGATCAGGAAGCCAACGATCCAGAGCAAGTCACGGTCACGGTGGACTCTGGCACGGCGGTGATTATTCAGATACCGGAGATTTGCGAGCTGGGCACCCAGACGGCGGTCACAAGGCCGCCACACCGACAGCGTGTGGAGGTGAAGGCCATACCGCCGCCGCCGCCGATCGACCAGCCCGACACGCGACCACCCTGTGAGCGCACCCACCACACCATACAGATCCGATCGAACAGTAATCCTGCCAATGCGGCAGCGGACCAGGGTCCCCTGTCGCTGGGCGCTCGCATTTTGCGAGCCTTGGGCGACTTTGGGGCCGCCTTCTGCCTGTGTCTGCAGATCAACAAGGACTGCATCTTCTGTCTGGGCTTCTTCGTGGCCTTCGTTGTGAGTGCCAGCTTCCTGACGGCCTTCTTCTATCGCACCCTCAACTTCACGTCGACGGCGGCACGCGCCGCCGGGGATCCGTTCGCTGGAGCGACGGGCGCCTACGATGTGGCCACTCTCCGCTTCAATGGCGGCTACTACTACATATACAACAGACAGCGGCAGCACTTTCAATGAGCATACTTTTACGGCATCTTCTTTGAGGGATTTTACACTAAAATTTGGTCCGAGAAATGTTGTGTGTCGTGTGCTGGGGGGGGGGGCATTTTGCGTCGATGGCTTCAGCCGTCGATGGTGTGGCAAATGTTCAGGACATGCTGATTGAACTCCTGCGGCTCCTCCAGATGCACATAGTGGCCCGAGCCTTGGACAAGGGCCAAATGGGGGAGTGTGTGCATGGGCGACTGCGCTCCGCAGACGAAGGAGAAGCCCAGATTGCTGGGCAGCTCGTTGGTGCGCTCCATCAGTGACTGTTGCTGGCAGGCGACCTGCCCCTGGGCCAGTGTCTGGAAGGCAGACTCTCCGCTGGGCGTGGCCGCCTTGCACTGCTGCAGATAGTGATTCAGATCGTCCTCCAGCAGTTCCCTAAACTGTTGCTTGAGACGCGGCTGGGGCTGTGTGTCGTTCAGCAGAATGCTGGCCAGGGGCCCCACGCTCCACAGGATCCAGTAGGGATTGAGAAAGTCCGAAATTTTATTGAGCATGCCCAGGGCTGTCGAAGGAGTCGCCTCAAAGCCCCAGGGCTCGGCCAGGATGAGATGTTTCACGCGATCCGGATGGGCCAGGGCATAAGAGATCGCCACAAAGGCGCCCAGACAGTGCCCCAAGAGGATCATCTGCGGCAGACGCATCTCCTGGCGCCACGCCTCCAGGGCCTGCACCATCTGCCGCTCACATGTGTCCGCCTTGGCCGAGAACATGGGCCGAGAACTGCGACCGAAGCCGAGCATGTCAATGGCATAGACCGGTCGCTGGCTGGCGAGGCAATCCAGATTCAGGAGCCACGAGCCGAGTCCCGAGCCGCGGCCGTGCAAGGCCACGAGGGGCACATGCTTTGGGTCCTCGGTGTTCATTGCCAGTGTCCAAATCCTGTCCGAACTGCCCACCACTTGGCCAATGTCGATGTAGAAAGTCTGGCATGGGGTGGCCATGTGGCCGAGCAGATCCTTTTCGGCCTCTCGCAGCTTCTGGTCGCTGCTCAGAGACCAAACGAACAGCCATTTGACAATCCCGCTACAAGGCCACTTGCTCCAAGCCGGTTCCGTCCGAGGCAGAGGTTCGATTGTCCTCCTGCCGCCGCCGGTTGCTGCCATTCGCAAGGTTTCGGGTTTCGGGGTTCGTGAGGTTGCAATTTGGAAAAGTTTTGAATTTAAAAAGTCCCAGTCCCAAAACGTCACACGGGCAGAACAGAGCAGGCCAGGCCAGGCCCAGTGTCCGTCCGGCTTTACTTGACTTCGACTTTGACTTCAACTTGGACTTCAACTTGGACTTGTACTTGGACAATGGGTCAGAGAACACACAAAAAGCGTCGGTCGGGCCTTTGGGTACGGGAAATTGGCCACAAAACGTTCGTCGCCTGCTGTGTGGGGCAGGACAGGGCAGGAGGCGGCAGCCACACAACTTTTTGGCAAGATGCCCGGGGCACAAAGGAATTATTGTTAATATAGGCAATGCCCCCCCATACCCCCGCCAGGCTCAAGCCAGCAGGCGGCAGGCCCTGACCGGGGGTCGGTTGGTCGCTCGGTCGTCTTTTGAATATAATTTATTTATGCGAAATATGGCAAATATTTTTCACAAATTCCATTCAACGAAGCTCCTAATACACTTTGGACATTCATTATGTAATCTGTTGAATAAAAATACTCTCTATATTCGTTTATAAACATTAAAGAACCTTTTACTAGTTTTGATTGTTTCATCATTAGGAATATCGGCATATAGTCATCTAAATGTCTGACAAAGCGATAAGCTGAGCGGAAGAGCCCCAAAGAATGTTTCGGCTACAAAGAGTACCCTGAGAAGAGATTTTCATTGACTCCTCCCAGTGCCATGAAAGGGGCGGCGGAGGCGGAGGCTGTCTAAAACGGATAAACTGTTTAGATGGCAGATTTTCACCAAATTGAATATACGACAATATAAAGGATATATACACATGTACACATGTACATATGTATATTCCATTTCCCGCAGCTCAGTTTTCGCATGGCGGTGGGCGGGTCTGGAGGGGACAATTAAAGTTCGAATGAAGACAAAAAAAAAACAAGAGATGTGGAATTGGCAAACAGTTTTTTGGACAGTACTTTATTAGACCTGGGGCTGGGGCTGGAACTGGAGCTGGAGCACTGCAGCTTTGGGTGCTTTTATGATGGGAGAACGAATGTTTGGGGCCTCTGTAATGGGTCGGAGAGCGCGGAACGGAGCGACATGCGGGCTTCCGCCGGCAGGAAATTGAATTGCACGAACACGCGAAATTACATCATTCTGGAACCACGGTAAACAATTTCCTCTCCGTTTGCACACACACCTCTCCGCCGAAAAAACGCTTTTATTTTATTTCTCTCACATTTATTTTGATTTTTCTCCTTCTCCTTTTCTGCTGCTCCACAACATTTTCAACCAAATTTTGACAGGGAAATATTTCGTTTTACGTTGCCTAGGTTCCCACCCCCATTCCCCAGCTCCTATCCCCCTAGCCACCACCCCACCATCCTTGTTAACGGCAATTTGTGCGAAAATATCAATTTCACTTTTTTTGTACTCCACTCTTTACTGTACCCTATCTTCGGTTCTGTGATTTGGATGTAGTCACTCTTGAAGAGAATCCCCGGGAATTCCAAAACAAAAGACATGTCGTGTACGTGTTCGAGCTCCTGGAATTTGAAATTCAAAGTTCACACGCGAATGGCAATTTTCAGTGCAGTTGGAAATAAATATGCCATAAATTAACGCTTCCATTTCGCTAATGGGAGATTATCCAGGGTGTTTCGGTCTTCGAAAGCTCCCCGATGGCAGCAGCCTTTCGCTTCGTTTTGGATTTGTTTTATTTTGTGTGGGATTTGGGTAAAAGGACTCTTGTGTTTGTTTGTGTGTAGATGAAAATGGCGACGGCGGTGGCCCAACAGAAGGGGGTAAGGGTACAAAAATGATGGCAACAAAAGCAGCCCAAAACCGGCAATCAAAATGTCTGAAAAACCAAAACGAATGACAGCCAACATATAGCATATAGCATATAGCGATCCCCCCAGATACATAGATACTTGAATGCATGCATCTACACATACATATACTATGTATGTATGTATGTGAGGCACTAAAAAAGAACTCAGTCAATGTGCCACTCCCACTCGGGGACTACCCCACCACCGAAAGCCCTTTGCCCCCATGTACCCGAACATCATGGCAACGCTGTCAAGTTTGAAAGGATTATTGCCACTTGCCGCTTGCGGCGAACGTTCTTAAAATGTAACACGTTTCAAACAAGTTTAGATACGTGTGTTTTGTCTGTTTGTAGAGTCGGACTCAGAGTCGTCGGGTGTCCGCTTGGGCATTGGGTCTGCCGCTCTTGTGCCCGAGTATATCGTATCTCTTGATATCTTTTGGCCCAACCATCCGCTCGTCTCTCTCTCTCTCTCTCTCTTTCTAACTCTTCGGGCCAACGGCTATGTAAAAAGTCATCAACGGGGGCCAGTTTGCCCAGGCCAGGCCTAGGAAAAGCAAGAGCAAAAACAACGGCGGCGGCGACTGGTTTGACGAGCTTTTTTTCAATGGGCTCGCGACCAAATAAAAATAAAAACTCAGCCCCACTGCTGCTGCTGCTGCCCTCCACTTGGGTTGAACTCTCTTCTGACCAGGTCCCAGCCTCCAGCTCCATCTCCAGCTCCAGCTCCATGTCCGAGTCCGAATCCGATTCCAATTTTGAGTCTTACTCCCAGCGAAAATAGTCGTAAAAATTCGCGCTTGCCACCAAGATTTTTTCGTGTGCTGCCAAACCGAAAAATAAATGTTAGACTTTGAGATGCTCTAAGCACGCAAGCGAAAGGGAAACAAAAGCCCCAAGACGAGAGTCGCCAAATATCAAAGAATATCCCAGGCCAAATATTAACCGGGAGCTGGTGCGGGCGAAGTAGACAATTGTGTGTGTTTGTGCGAAGATTGATGGGGAGTCTGTGCTGGGGTCATTCATCATGCGATTCTCTTGATTGGACACATCTCAGGGGTTTCTGATGGACGAAGGTTCCCAAATACATTCATGCACATACGTACACATACATATACACGTATTTATGCGGTAGATTCTCTTTTACAATAGCTAAACCCCAAAAATGTTCTCAAATTGGGACATTGCTACATATATTTAAAACGTTTTCCCATTTTGTAATTTTCATCTAAATTGTTCAAGAATTTTAAAATTGATGGCAAACTTTTTCTGGTTATTTGGTTAGATATTAAATAAAACTTTTCCTCAATGCAATTTCAAATGAATTTTTCGTTTAAATTTTGGACTCTGCACAGCTAGAATTCTGAAGATATTTTCTGTGTGTTACCTATTAATATTCCTTAGATTTTTGTTCTTCGTGTATGCATTTATTTTATTTTTAATTTCCACTTTTCATACTTTTAGGCGACTTGTACCCCCGTCTCTTGTGCTTCTGCTTGGCCATTAAATGCAGCGACTCTTTGTTCACCCAATTTTTACGACTGCAGAGTATTTAAAACTTAAAACTTTAAGTACTACTCACCTTTAAGAGCGGACTATGCGAGAGTGTGCGTTGGCAATATACATTTGTATGTGTATCTGTGTATGAAGACATGTTGCATGGATGCTGCGGCTGGGACTGCAACTGCGACTGCGACTGCTGCAGCTAAATGATGACGATGGAAACGCTGCTGCTGCTGCTACTGCTGCTGCTGCACATCCTGGCGGCCATCTTTGGAGGAGGCGAGGGGCGAGGGGGCAAAAGCCAACTTTGCGGAGCTGCCTGCCTTGCCTTACATGTTGGTGGATGGATTTTGCTGTCTTTTCGTTGTATTTTGGTTTTGTTTAACTCGATCAACACTTTGGCTGCATTTGGTTTGTACAATATATAAATTAATTGATTTGGTTGGGTATTTCTTGGATCGGTTTATATTGTTTTATTGATTTACTGCTGGCCGCACGTACGTGATTATAAATCAAGTTTTCGGTTTTATGATGGAACCACAAAAGAAACGAACAAAAAACGCTTTTGAAAGTGACCCACGCAAACGGCAAATAGTTGGGATAAATAATAGAAAAAAAAAGACAAATTAAAGTGTAGTACAACAAAATAAAAGAAGTTTAACAACTTTTTTCGAGCCAAACGAACAGCTGAAAAAACAGCAACTGTCGACAGTTGCTGCTGCTGCTGCTGCTGATGATGATGAAGATAATATGATGATGATGATGATGGTTAATGCGAACCTTTTCAGAGAGCCGGTTTCCCAAAAAAAATACGACTACTAATCGCAAAACACATAGGAAAATAAGAGGAAAATTCCGTGGGGAAAAACGAGGGGAAATAACTGAACAGACGTCACACACTGGCAGCAGCTGATTTCGAAATGTGGAAATGAAAGCGCGGCCAGAACTTGAGCAAAGGACCTGCAGCCGGTCACTGAAGCCCCAGAGCAGAGGCCCCCACAGTCAGAGCCACAACCGGAGCGGAGTAAGCCCCGCGTTGTGTGTGGCACGCGAGTATGTGGATGTCAACTTATGTAAAACCGACTACCCGAGACTACGGTACTGCGGGGCGACTCCGAGTGCCGACAACTGAGAACCGAGTACCGTTTTCCGGCAGCATTACTGCCAAAGTAAGTGAGTGCGAGCGGGATGCCAGCAATGCAATTTTGCAGGACAAAGTTAGGCAGTAACAAGCCTGCTGTGGCTGCTGGCTGCTATACATATGCGAGTGCGTGCGTCAGTGTTTGTGTGTGGCGCCTGCGCACTGATCGCACAGCTGACAGCAGCAGCGAAAAGCAGGGCTGGATTGGAGATGCTATTGGGCGAACATCAGAGGACAAAGTAGCAAAACAGTAAAATGCTAATGGTATTCCAGTAGCTGCTTTTGATTGGATTTTCGGACGACCGACGACAGATGTTCCAATACCGTTAAAATTTTTCTTTTCCTATTGCCGCTCCAATGCACGTGCCCCAAAAGTCTGAAGGCTGCTCCGAGTCCGCTCCTGGTGGTCGCGCTGTTGCTAGGTGCCCGACGCCGCAGCTGGTGCTTCCACTGCCTCTGCCCCAAGCTGCGTCGGCTGCAGAGCCAGCTGATTGTGACTCGTGTGTGTGTGGGGGTGGGGTATGGATTGACGGAGGGACGCTGCCTGGAATTTGATCGGCAAGGGGAGGTAACGAAAAACTAACGGCTCTTGCGGACAAACGGTGCTTCCCATTGATTTCGGGCTCCAAACAAGTTCTGGTCTACAGTGGGGCACACTAAGGTTTGCCCACTGTGCAGCACAGTGGGGACCTTGCAGCCAAACATTTGCACACAAACACACACACTCCATCTCGCGCCCTCCGCTGGCACCAGAGTAAACCTGTTTTTTGTTAAGAACTATTTTTTTATCGCCTCTGCCACTTGCCACTTGCCACCGACAGCGACAGCCGCTGAAACTATTTCACAACTTGTATTTGTTGTTGTTTTATTTGTGTTTGAATTCACTTTTGTCGCTACCGTTCACTGTTTGCCTTTGTTTTGGCTTTACCTTTGCACAAACTGCTTTGCTTTTACATTTTACATGGGGACGCGGGCAGCAGCAGCGACACGCGACTGGTCACACTGGTGTGACCGCGGATTTATAAAATACACCGTCGAACCCTCAGAAATAAACCGAAGAATACCGTAAATATACCGAGTAAAACAGAAACTTAGCCCACTTAACCCCGCTCTATTTGAGCAGGTTCAACCGCAAAAAAAATTGCTATTTTAAACCCTTCCTGTAGATCCAGCACTATCCTTTCGCGGTAGTTTCAAAATAATTACCATGATAGCTTTCACCTGAACTGCGCTAAAATGTTTCAAGTTTTACAATTTTCGCGCGTAAATTAAAATACCCCCTGGTCGACAATGGGTTAGCGTTCTCTTTTGTTGATCGGAAATCTCGATTTTGATTTTCCGTTTAATATTACCAGCTAGCTGGGTCTCTCAGCACTGAATATATAGTTTTATCAAATGGATGAATCAATTTTCTACAATGGTGGCTAATTTTAAGGAGTCTCTTTTCTTGAATTTTTCAGAAAATAAGGTCTAGGCAAAATGGGCCAATGCATAAAAATGCATGTGTGTCCTGCAAGAAATGTGTGAACGGAATAAAATGTATGTTCGGATTGCTGGTCAACCGGCTTCAGCTAGGATATGGAAATTCCGTCCGATTGATAAATACATTTTCATCAAGATTTGTTAGTTTCAGGACTCTCTTTTATTGGATAGTTTATAAAATCAGGTTTAAATTCTGTTTTCCAAGCTGCCTTTGCAAACATTTAAATAATGACCTTTTCTCAGATTGGCCATAATCATGCTTTTCCTGTGCATTGAAAAAAATAATAAAGATTTTCAGGACTCTTGACCAGCAGTAATTGCAGCCTTTGTGTGAAATTGTGTACATTTATAGAAAAACAAATTAAATAAAAGCATGGAAATAAAATGATTTATTTAAAAGTGAAATGAATATGGGTATGATTAGATATAATGATTTGGTAGCTCATGGCTGGGCATAAGGCAGGTGGGAACTACTAAATAGAATTAGTACATGGCGCCAATCTGGGAATCCGTGCTCGACATCAGCCTGCGCAGGCTGGACCCATTGAACCGCTCCGAATGGTTCAACTGATCATCGAAGCTATGCAGCGGCAACTGCGATTTTCGCAGCTCCCTTTCCACGGAGCGAGAGCGCAAGTGGGGCCGATTCTTGACACAGCTGAGTGGTGTACGCTTCGGTGTGGCTTGGGGTGTGGTCTTCGGTGTACTTGCGCCAGAGGGTGACGACTCCTTATCCATATAGATCTTGGTCTTGCTGGCGCGTGCCGGCTTACGGGGAGCCACACGTCGCTTATTGCCCAGACGCACTCGGTCCAAGTGCTTGTTTGCCGGCTGCCGTTCCGAGTTGCCTGGTATCTGGGGCTCTTCCAGATTCGTGTCGGTTCCAGCGCTGGCAAACGAGGCCATGCTGCTCTCCGCACTGAGATTGAGAGTGAGCGTTTCCAAGATCTGTTCCAGCATCTCCGTCTCGCGTGCCTCTTCCTCTTCGTCGTCGCAGAATATTATCGGCGTGCGCTCGACCCCAATGCTAGGCGAACGTGGATCATAGTGCCCCTGCGCTGGCGGCGTCCCCGGCAGCTCCGCCGTGCAGGGCATGGTCTCTTCCTCATCATACGGCAGGGAAACAATTTCCAGCGAGCTGTTGTTGTGGTGTGCCTGGGGCGGCGTGCCAAAGCTGTCGCAGCTAACATCGCCTGGTTCGGCAGACGGTGATGATAGACTCTGATATGGCGAATCGATGCTGTTTGCTGCTGGCACCTCGACTGTTGGTCGGGCTGGAGCACGTGTATCCACAAAGAGATCTGCAAATGTGTCATCCAGGTTCAGGGAGCGTACTTCATCTAGTATGAGCGGTGTGCGATTTAGCTGTGGTGAACGCGGATCGTTCAGAGAGAATCCCTTTAGCAGACGCTTGCGCAGCTGAGAAAATGCATTTTCGGTCGGCGCCGATGTGGGCTGGTCCGCTGTCCTCACAGGTTGTGCCTGCTGTTCTGGCTGTAAGAACTGCAGCGGAATATAGTGAATCTGTAAATAGCTTTGTATAAAACTCACATTTAAGGGTGTACGGCAGCCATTGGGCGAGCGTGGGTCTAGCAATGCGTTGTTGTCTTTATTTGGTGTGGTCATTTCCAAATTCTCGGCTTTACAACTGCCCAACCGAAGTTTATTCAATGTTGGCGTATCTGGCAAGTACTCGCCCTCAATTTTTGACGCTTTGGCTCCCATTATATCAGAATTAATTTGTTTTTTAGTTAAAATTTTGCTGCCGCGCTTTTGTTTTCAAATGGCGTCCCTTGAAGGTTGCCACTCGGCGATACTGTAAAATTTCCTAATGCGTTATTCACTCTTCTCATAGATGCGTCGTACAAATCCCACTATCGGAGGACTTTATTTATTGGTTGATGAATTTATTCAATATCTTAAAATCGTTACTCGTTATACGAAATATAAAATTTTAGGCTTAGATAATAAATAATACACAGCCAACTGAATACAGTCCTGAACTGAACACAGTGTCCTGGTCACACTGTGACGCAAAACCGTCGATAGTAGAGACTAGCAGTAAAATATCGATACTATCGATAGTGCCCTCGATGGTTTGACACCTCTATTTACTACAAAAGCGAAAAAAGTAAATTACAAGAGGCCAACAACAAAGTAAGTGTACTATTTATGTAAAGTTAGCTAGCATAAAACATTTTCCCATCCTAAAAGTAGTTAGAAAAGACGCGTGTGTTTGAGGGAATAAATTGCGTGCCAGAGTTTCTGCATGCGTGTGTGTGTGTGTGTGTGTGTGAGTGTTGTGTATGCAAAAAGCAAAAAAAGACAGTTTTACGAGAATAATCTGTGTGTGTGTGTGTTGTGCTGCCACCGCAAATACACATTAACAATAGCATGCTTAAATACAGCTTTGCCCCTGCGCCCTCTGCCGAAACTTTTTGTTTATTTGAGTGCGGATACTTTGGCAAGACTAGGCATACATTTAGGTTACTACAGTGCACTAAAACATACTGCTGCAGCTATTTCTTATATTTCGGACATTTTTTTTATTTGTTAATTGTAGCGCAAAAAGTAAACAAATTGTCTACACATCGTTGGCAACGCGCATGTCGTCTAGACTTTCTCTCTTAAAAGCGCGCGTGTGTGTGTGTGTATGTGCATACCTGTGTGAGTATAAGCTGAAAACAACAAAATTTCATTCATTGCTCATTTCTGAGAAAAAATTACACACGATGCGGACGCCGTCGCCATCTGCAATAGCTTCACTGTATGCGTGTGTATAGTGTACATGCATGTGAATCTGTATGTACATATATTGTGCAACATGTTGATAGTTTCAAAAGACAGCTGCCGCCTTTGCCTGCCTTTGGGTGTGGTTGCCACCTATCTTTATGTTTTATCAGGTGCGTACATAGTCTCCACACAGCCCGCAACTTGAACATTTCCCTATTAGGTTAGGTCCCGTCCCCCAGGTCCGTGTCCATCTTTAACTGCCAAACCACATTCCAGAGTTCAACATTCTGTTCTTGACGTTGCCGTTTGATTGCCGTCATTGGCCGCGTTTTTTTCACACATTCCACGCGCTGCGCCGTCTTCAAAACACACATGTAAATACATGCATACATAGACAGCACACACTTGCTTTAGTATACTATTGATTTCAATCAACTTTGTATACGCTTTTCGCTCTCAATCACCATCTTCATCTCTTTCTCTTTTGCTCTGGCTTCGTTTGTTGTCTCTCGTGTGCCCATTTATCAATTAAGTACCGCGTCCGTTTGTCGGCTCATCACCAATTTATACATACATATGAACATAGTACATGTCTGAGCAAACATACTTATATGCATGGACGTGGACGTGTACATGTGCATGTGCATGCGCGTCTGTGTTTGTAAATTCCATTTCCTGTTTATAATGCTGTGGCACACCCGCTGTCGCCTTTCCCTGGTTTCTGTCCGTCCGTCATTCAACCCTCCTTTGGAAGCCTCCCAATACGCATGGCGTCTTCTTCTTGCGTTGCCACTTCAACAAACAGACTTGTCTGTCTTGTCGGCAGCAGCGCGCGAGCGGCCTGGCCTGGCTGTGTGGCCGCTCAGACGCTGCACAGTGGGCAACAGAAGCTGAAAATGAAGCAAAACGGGAAGGAACGTTGTGAATCGCTCCTGTGGCCACGACTCTGCTTTTAGCTTATTATGCATGTGGAATTTTCACATCAGCTATATCTGTCAACTAAATCTTCATCTACCATGTGGCGAAATTTTGAAATAAAATTTTAACAGTGATCGACTTTTAACATCTAAAATTCTTCGCGTAAGGGTATCAATATGTAAAGTCATATTTCAGATTGTTCTTAACCCGCTTTCGAAACATATTTTCCTGAAGCATAAGATCTTCCACGAATTTCAGCTTCCGTGAAATTTTACTCTATTCAACCACTGTACCGTACCATTGGGCCTCTGACCGCTGTTTAGGAACCAAGTGGAATCAGAACACCCAAATGCGACGCTCCGCTCTCATTCCCAGCCTGATCCGGCTGTCACTGTTGTTGTTGTCGGTAGCAGCAGAGCGGCGGTGTGCTGAGTAGTACAGTACGTGCCACTTCCTTTACATTCAGAAAAATAAAAATCGCTTGCACACAGCCACACACAAGCGTACATAAAGAGTCGGGTCAGACAAACGGACAGACAGCCAGTTTATGCTGTATCGCTAACAGAAAGCGGGAGCAAGGGAACGGTGTGCTTGGCGTCTGCGCAGAGTGTGTTGGGTTGTTTTTTTTATGCTAGTCGTTTTTTTTTTTTTTATTGTTCTTGTACAGTTGCAAAAGACACTCTCTCACCAGAATACACACACACACACACACACATACTACACTAAAAACAGTGAAAACGAGTTTGATGTCTCGGTCGATATGGCAACACTGTTTAGCTCCCCTCCTTGAGAGCAGCCCCCCACCCCACCCCTTTATTCACTTGCTTATTGGAAGAAAAATGCCTCTGCGCATTTGATTCGGTGTTGTTGTTTTTACGTAAGAAGGCCGTCGAACTCAGCATAGAATAGAGGTAGTGACAGATAGAGAGGGAGCGAGAGCAAGAGCAAGAGCGAGAGCATGCATGCAAATGAAACGAATATGAGAACGCACGTTCAATTGTATGAGTGGTGAAATAGAGAGAGAGAGTGTGCACGTGTATGTGTCTAATGATTACCGTTACAATTTGCATGTTGTCTAGTCAGACGTCTCGCGACCCAGACTAGACGACCCAGCAGCAGAAATTGGAAAATATTCTCAACCTGACCTTTTATCGTCACAGCCTCGCTCTAATGCTGACTCTACGTTGTATGTATGTATATTAAATATGTAAATTCGGGAAGCCGCTAAATGTATGTAGCTGCAGCATTATTTTATTGATTTTTAATAGTAGATATGAAGGTACATACGTAGAATCTGCAACTAAGAATGCACTTGTGTACGTACATATATATGTATGCATTTGCGTTGTGTTTGTTTGTATGGATTTGCGTGCATTCTGTTGTGTTGCCTCTGGTTCAATGTCCTAACCGCACACAACAAGTGCAACAATATTAACATCACCACCATAAAAAATGGAGAAACAAGTAATAACTCTAGTCGGCATTCCGACTAAAAAATACCCGCTTTTAAGTACATTTTATTTGCCAAGGGAGATGCATTTCCTTATTCTGGGTGCAATGATGGCCATAGATATACATTTAAGATATCAGAGGACTTTTCTCGATTCAACTTGAGCTGCTGGGAGACTCTACATCGCAGCTCATCAAGAATATAAGAAGAACTAGAAGTTGCTTAAATACAATATACCTTACGAGATACAGGGTATAAAAATACGAAGAAGGAGAACCTGTAGGGAAATGCAAGTGCAAAAGCGTAGCGTTCAAGATGGATACAGAATGAGGGCAGGTCCTAGGGCAATCTATTAACATTTTCATCATCATCTTTTGTACAGTTGATCTTGGGCGGTGTGTGGCTCTATGTATCTTGCATTGTTGCACAAGTAGGATATATAGACATCTCTACATACATACATATGTGGATGGGATTCACAAAGAACATGTTTTGTTGTTTCTTCTTCCACTGCACAGAGTCTACAGGTCTTACCAGAAAATGTTTTATTTGTGGAATTTGTTGAGGTATTCAGCTTGGTTGAGGTTTGGTTTCTCCAGGATGAGGAAAGTATCAAGATCTGCTCAGATAATACAACAGATATAACTTCCCAACGATTTATATAAACAGTTTGATGTCTTCCAACAAAGAGACCCAGACAACATCCGTAAGCTGTAACCCAGAAAACGTTGTGTCAGGTTGGCGTTTTCCTCTTCGGCACTTCGTTGTTGTATTGTATGTGACGTCAATTGGCTTTGGAATGGTGTCGGCGGCCCACTTACGGGGAACCGGCCCGGCTGCAACTCAAAGTGAACTCCCAGCCCCGTCTGTTCGACTACCGGAAACGCGTCGTTGCAGTGCAGTACATATGTATGTATGTATATGTATGATTACAATTGCTACATGGTTGTGGGCGTTATTAAGCGCAAAATCAAAATGAGGTATCTCCGGTTCGGCAGTCTGGCAACGCCATGGCCAGCGGTCATCCTTTTTGGTTTGGCTTTTTGGCGCGCATCTAACGTACAACTACATGAAAGGTGGGGGAGAGACGAGAAATTTCCTGAGGAATGTTGTTTACGTGCGCGCCTGCGCACGAACTAAAGCAACCAGAATCCCTAGTTCCGTGAATTCGACGGCACTAACACAAGCACAGGATGGGGAGGGGGAAAAAGTCTGAAGTCGTCTGCGTTTCTTCATCCTGTTCGTCCCGTTTGGCCGGCTACCTGCCTGGCTGGCGGGTCGGCTCTCTGTCCCTTGTCTCTGTCCTTCCTTCGTATCTTACCACCGCGCTGCGTCGCTTCTTGTTTGTGTGCCTTTTTGCTCCACCAAACTCGTTCCAATGGCGTCGGTGGCGGCAGTGGCGGCATGTCAATAACATGTTGATCCTACATCGTGCGAAATCTTGTGGCAACACCAAAACAAAAACAAAACTGCGAAACAAGCTCGAAAGCCGCGCGCCGCATTGTTGTTATTTATGCCGCTTCAGCCTCATTTTTCGTCTCGCAGTGAGAGAGAAGAGAGAGAGAGACCGTCGAAAGAGAGAGAGCGCAGCCAGAAAAGAAGCGGTGTATGGACGCCTCTCATTGCAGCAGTCTGGCCACTCCGGGGTATTTTTGTGCAGTTCGTTTTCGGTTTGTTCGCGGTGCGGTTGTGTTTTTGAGCTGCTGCGGCGGCAGCGAACGTTTTTCGCCGTTTTGCCTTGCCAGGCCGGTTTCGAATTTGATTGAAAAAATTTGTTATTTGTCAGCTATGTAAAAGTAATGGTATTTTACTGTGATTATGGAAATGGTCGAAGATTGTATACTTTTCTATATTCCAAAGTGGTCAACGCCCTCACGCGCTCTTTTTCCCCTCCATCCTCTCTTTGTGTGACAGAGTAGCCTATTATGGCTCTGTGCGTTAGTTTGTGTGATATGTATGCTTAAATTTAATAAAGCACCGGACTAGAATATATATTTTAATATGGTTTTCTCTTTTTGATGTGGTTTTCTGCCCGCGCCCCGTTTCGGCTTGTGCAAAATTCTTAGAATTCTTGACAACATTCCCGCGCGCACACACACACACGCACACAACACGTTCATGTACACGCTCAGACGCAGTGAACAAATATCATTTACTCCATCCCCCGTGAACGCTGCTGGCAAAGAGAGCGAGAGAGTGCGTCTGTGTGTGGTCATCAACACACATACAGGCATATGCACTTGAACTCTCGTGTATACACGCAACACACCTCAATTGGTTTGTGTCTCTGCTAAAGCGTTGTCTCTCGCTCTCTTTTAGCATAAAACTGGCAAAAAAAACCGGTAAATTTTTTAAATTGCACTCTGTGAGAGAGAGAGACTTGAAGAGAGCGTTGCTTGGGATTTGTTCTTGTTCTGGAATTTCGCTTAAACCATATTTATCACACACTTTGCTTTCCTTACAGTTTTCTAAACACACACACACACAAGCGCCAAAAGAAGAGGCAACGAACTCGTGTAGCGACGCCCAAGAATGGAACAGAGCAAGGCAACATGAAAATTACAGCAACAACGAACTCTGAAAAGAAGTAGAGAAGAAGAAGACAAGACGCCGTGCCGATGCAGATGCCGATTGCCTCAACAGTACAACAGTATTTTATTAGCGAGTGTTGTTGTCATGTATGTATGCACGCCGTTTTGTTGCTTCTAGTATGTTGTTGGTATTATTATTATTGTTGTGCTTGTATTGTTGTTATTGTACTTTTTGGTTGCACGCATTTGTCATTTAATCGTAGGTATTTTCAGTTTTACGAGGTTGTTGTAGCAATGAAAACGATCATCGAACTTGTTTTGGTTGTTTTGTGATAGAAATGGAATCAAAATGAAATGACGCGCCGCTGATCTTGACCTACACGCTCGCAAGTTCAACGCAATTTATATGGTTATTCAACTTGCTCTTTGCGCATATTTCTGCCTACTTCCTCTCAAAGAAATATGTACACACACACACACACACAGAACACTTATAATTTTTATAACGGAAATTTTAATAAGCTAGATGTCTGCTGGGTGAGAAAGAGACAGTGCAGCAATGCTGCGATTGTTAACTGTGAAAACAAACACTCGCACACACACACACACATGCATATACATATGGACTATATGCATATGCATCTCGCATTTCTCGATTTTAATTAATGTATTTTTGCGACGTGGTTGCGCGTTGATCCTCTTTCTTATCACGTGAAATAACAAAGAATTTGGCGACAAATGGCTACAGACTGGCGCCAAAAATTTGTTGACCGTTTTGTTGTTGTCGTTTTGTTTCTGATACCTAGAACTCGTCGAGTTCAAAGGGTATATTTGCAGATGTATGTGCAGCATGTATGGCCCAAGCTAAATACTCTTTGAATTCTGGCTCTTCCTTATAGCCTACCATTATTGTTGGTTTCTTGTTTTTATTCAAGTGCATTTGAATAATAGATTTCTTATCAATGTATGTGATTGTTGTTTACGCGTTACATATATTATTACTGTTGAAATGTCGAAAATTTGCTAAATTTACTATTTGTTACGTACCATCTGCCGCTGCCATTCATGTCAATTCATATTTGTGTATTATCGCTAGGCGCATCATCATGATCATGTTGTTGTCGGTTTTTTTTTTATTTATTATGCCGGTGGCGGCAAAAAAAGTACAAGTCAAAGCCAGTCCGTGGCCGTGAGAACATGAGAAAAGACAATCGTAATGTGAATCTCAGCCAAGAACCATCTGTGGGGCGCTCGCTCTGGCTGTCCAAAGAAATCGAATCAGAAGAACATGAGCCTACGGTGAAGCCTTGTGTCATTCTTCAAAGTGGTTGTGAAATGTTTGCCTTTTTATGCCTATTCATATCACAGCCAGCTTTGAGGAGCGACACGATGCTCAAGACAAGATAAATAAATCGTCAACAAAATCAAATCAAAAACTCAAATCCAAGAAAATGCAAACAGTGCTTATTGTATGTAACGTTGCAAGTGTGTTTATTTCGTTTATATATATATATCATTACATCAGCATTAATCCAAATTGAAAAATTCTAAAATCCCGCAGTCAATGATCCTGAATCCTATCTACAAACTATTGGCACATTCATGCTGGGCTCACAAAGTGGTTGTGAAATGCATTTTGCTTTGCCCGCATATCACAGCCAGCTTTGATGAGCTCGGCGTAATGTATCGTACATCAATCATAATACGTATGTATCCACCCCCACCCCCCACATGCAGCACACCCCGACACGCACTTACATCTCTATATATGGATTCTATAGCGAGCGTTTCGTTCCCATTTTATATTTTGCAAATAATGAAATAATCATATTCTCTTTTCCACGAAAATCAAAACACTTGCATGCGTTTGAAACAATTTTCAGAGAACTTTTAACTCATAAAAAAAAAAAAGAAAAACCACACGAAATTGCGCAGAAATTATAACAATTGGCTGTTGAACATCTACAGGCCAGGACTATAATGAGGACGATCAGACCCATCAGCTTATCCGGGGGGAGTTGATGTGTGAAATTGGTTCAAACGCCGCAAGACAAAATACACAATCGAGTGCAAAATATTAAAAACATTACACGTTTTAATTTACAATACTGTATTTTTATAATTTAAACATGGAAATTAACAAAAATGATGCCACATCTATTATGATGTTGCTTATCTAAGCCTCATCAAGTGGTTGTGATATGGATACCCAACGCATATCACAGCCAGCTTTGATGAGCTAGGATAATCAACGGGAAACAACGTAAATTCAATTTGAAAAAAAAAAAACAACAAAAAACCCAAAAAGTGAATTTGGTCGTGATTCTCAACAAGTGATATGAAGAGGGGGGACAAACCCATGAAAAATGCAGAAATTGTTTAAAAAAATTATCAACTATATTGTATCATACATATGACGATCCATAGCTGCGGATCAGTTTTTGATTACATTGTCTATACATAGAGTACATACTTTTGATTTAATGCAGTTATACTTTTTCTTTGTTTTAGTCGAGTACACAATTCTAGAGCCTTACATAGACTTCATCCTATTTATCCCTACTAATGCCAATTTCGTCTTCTCCGCAGATACACATGCGCCCCATGAACTGAACTTTTTTATGTTCAAACAACAGCATATGTAGAGAACAAGCCACACAATTCAAAAGTCGACGCTGACGACGCTCTTTAGCGGAGCGGAGAATATACATTTTAATTTATTTTGTGATAGTTTCTAGTTTATTTGTAAGCTTTAAAGAAACCAAAACATCGATTGCAAGCCAAAAAGAAAACCAATAACGAAATATCCAAAAATCCGGAAACAAAACGAAACGAATCGAAACACAAGCTACAAATTGTATTAATAATGATGCATTCCACAAGCACAATTGGTGTGAAGACGGTCTACAATATGGAAAGACCGTATCTTCTGGCCTTGCTGTTGATCGGCTGCCTGGCATATCCGGCCTGCATTGAGGCATGCTCCAGCCGCACGGTGCCCAAGCCGCGTCCTTCCATATCGTCGTCCATGTCGGGAACTGCATTGCCGCCCACTCAGGCCCCAGCAACCACAACCACTGTACGCACCACAACGACGACCCCCAGGCCCAACATAACATTCCCCACGTACAAGTGCCCAGAGACATTTGATGCCTGGTACTGCCTGAACGATGCCCATTGCTTTGCCGTGAAGATCGGCGATCTGCCGGTATACAGCTGCGAGTGCGCTATCGGATTCATGGGTCAGCGGTGCGAGTACAAGGAAATCGACGGGTCCTATCTGCCCAAGCGTCCGCGTCCCATGCTCGAGAAGGCCAGCATTGCAAGTGGTGCGATGTGTGCACTGGTCTTTATGCTATTCGTATGCCTCGCATTCTACCTCCGATTCGAGCAGCGCGCTGCCAAGAAGGCCTACGAGCTCGAACAGGAGCAGGAGGAGGATAATGAGTACGATCAATGCGATGATCCGAATCAATGCGAGTGCTGCCGCAATCAATGCTGTGCTGCCGGCGACGAGCCTCTCGTCCAGGAACGCAAGTTGCCCTATCACATGCGGCTGGAGCATGCCCTAATGTCGTTTGCCGTACGGCGCACCACAAAATTGTGAATGAATTGGACACGGACAGGAATATGCCTTGGGTAACAGCAAAACTGTTGCATTCAACGAATTTTAAATGTGCTTTAGTCAAAAGTCCAAATTCCTATTTACTAATTGTTAATTGTAAGCTGTCCACATGCTGTCCACGGTTCACAGTGAAAGAGATCTTGTCTACTATAGAAGATAATTCCACTTTCTCAATCCAGACAAATGCCTACTAGAGCAAGCCTTTGTATTATCAAATCGAATGTATTTTACGCTACTTTACGCTAGCTATTTATTTTATCCTGATATACGTATCACACACACACACACAAACAATGAAAAACACGCGCCAAGTATTATTTATTGCGAGGAAGGAATATATATTATTTAAACAATTTCTGAATAAACATAAACTGCACGATGCAAATGAATGTTGAACTTGTTGTCTTTTTAGCTACTTAAGTTAAGTCCTCTAATACTATTTCTAAAACTTTGTACTTTAACAAACTTTTGCCAAAACATTGCCCTTGTTAGAGTCGACACATTGTGGGTCTTAGATGAGCAAATAGGAGTGTTGTCCCAGGCTATGTTGCTTTAGAACACTAAGCCATTAATCCGATACAGAAATGGGATGGAGACTGACACTTAAGGAAACGACCGAGGCCGTTCGATGAGCGTTGCTTGCAGGTGTCTATTCCAGTGAAACGACTGTTCGTTCAACCAATGTAACGATCCTGCCTCCGCTTAGTTTTAGCCTTATATAAGCACACGTCCCATTGGGTGGGTCCATGTTTTAATTGTTTCAGCAGAGGGCTTCTTTATAGGGCTGGAAATTCCCCCTTTTTATTGTCACATAGTCTTAATAGGAAAGACCATAAATTGGGTTTCAGTACTGGGCGTTCTATGGTCAAGATAATACTCAATTATGACGGTCCTTATCAACACTAACCAGACTGACATTCTGGACATGCTGTTATTTTAAATGGGGGTGGGGGTGGGGACTTTTTGATTGATCAATAGCCAGCGGGCTTTCCCAGATTGCAGTGAGCCACTGCTAAACTATTTGCTCGTGTTTATGGGGCGATCACCGACGATAACATAAGCTCATTAAGTAGACCCCATACATTTTAGACAGGTCTATATCCGTTTGTCATTAAATGAGAGGCAGTGCGAATTAAATAATGAAATATTATATTTATGCACATTCGATAAGTTCGTGGTGACATCATGCATCCTAAAACTGACGCGAAATGTTTTCACACTTCTGATAGAGTGCCTTCATTGGGCCAAAGCTTGACAGAACCAACGACGTGAGGGTGAGGCACTTCATCAGAATTTGAAAGTCCGTCTCACTGCGACTCGTGAAGTAGCCCGTCTGGTAGCCGTAATACTGGGTCACCAATGCAATGACAAAGCAAGCGAAGCCCAGAAAGTTGTGAAACGTCTTGTTCAGCAATGGGGTAATCAGCCTTTTCACCCGGGTGGAGAAGAGGGCACTCAGGCCAGAGGTCATGGCCAGTATGCACAGTATAAACGCAGTAAAACCTGTGGGGAAGCACGAAATACTGTTCATCACTGGAAATTTCATTCGGCTGAGCACTCGGAGATAATAAAGCATTCCCTCTCTCGCACTGTGTCGCTCTGTCACAGTTTGTTTACTCACCCAGCCTCCCGTGCGTGGAGTGCAGGGAAAAACCTTTCTGTATCATTTTGATAAGCGCCCCAGATGCTCCACAGCATCCGCCCAGTGTGAGGAGTATCCAGTGTATTGTGGTTTTTGTGTGCCGCTTGTAACTTTGTGTGAGAACATTGCCGCTATAGTGAACCATGACACCCTCGGCCATAAAGAAGGAGAACTGCACATGGAACGAGATGATCGTTAGAGACTGCCCAGGCGATTGATTCTTCCCACTAGTAGCAGAGTAGTTACCCCAATGGTGACCAGCCAAGCATGCAGGCCAGTTCCTTGTAGTCCAGTGCGCAGGGTCAGATATGAAATGTAGATGGTCACGAAACCAATGCAGATTTGATTGAGAACGTTCAGAAAGTACTCCAATCTCTGCCAGCGATTCTGTGGCTCGTCCGGGGACAGTTTGTTGTGGGGCATTTTTGAATATCGTCGCGGAGATTCGATTAACACAAATGAGGGTAGCCGGAGCGCTGGTCTCGTCTGGATTGTGCTGCCGTAGTCGACAACTCGCTGTGATCTACTAACAACCGGCTGCTCGGGCTCGGCCATGGTACGCTGATTTCTGTAGTTTCTGTTTTAAATTTGTTCTAAGCTCTTATCAGCGAGTTGACATAATGTTATTTTCGTGTTTAATATAGTAAGCTGGTGAGTACACCGTACACACGGTACATATGTACAAGTGCTGTCGTACTGTTCCCAGCTGATAAATGTGTCCTGCCTCTCACCAGACAAATTATTGTAAACTAATTTATTGGTACCAAGGCGGTAAAAGACCGTAAATTTAAACACCGATCGTAGTTTATTGTACGGCCAACAGGCGGCCCGAAACGACCATTGAACTATGTCCGTCCGTTCGTAATTGATTTAAATAATCGCTAACAGTGTTTGAGTGCGACTGGCGCAGCTTTTTTGCGCAGCGTCACATGAGCGCACGCCGCTCTTGACTACTACAAATAAATACAATTTTTATTTAAATTCGTATCGGTTTCCTCTAGCTGAAGTGAAGCTATTCAAGTGCTGCGCTGCGCTGCTCATAAATCAGATAGCAAACTAAACCGCAAGTAAACCTTCAATCGTGCTCGTTGCATTTATTTGATGGGCGGTAGATCCGACGATTTGTCAGCTGGCAGCAAGCAACACTGAGTGAAATTAATTGAGTAATGCAAAAATTATTAATTAAATAAGCTGACTAAACATTTTTCAGAATGAATGATCTTACCACTGTTCCCTGGTCGTATTGGGCCGCTTTGCTGAATAATTGAGTCCATCTGACAATGGTTTTATGGTACTTTCCCGTGGGGTAAATACCGGCAATGATGTGCTGCAGAGAACAGGCATGGGCTGAAAAAAATAGGAGAAACAATAATTAAATCGTTTTCAGTTATACATCTGTATATATTTAAACTTATATATTTTTTTGTATTTATTTATTTATTTGTAGCCTAAGTTATATAAATATTATAGCTTAAAATACGGATGTACGGGGTCTTAGCTCGAGTTTAGCTCTTCAAACTGAGCACTTTCTGGCACAACGATTTGATGGCTCCCATGCTGGTCAAGACCATGGACACGAGTGTGGCTACTCGCATGAGGATAACAAAGTCCTCGCCCTGTCCTTGGAATATGGAGGTCTGTGCATAGCCATAGTATTGGGCCATCATGGCAATCACATAGGCCGCAAAGCTCAGTGTCACGTGAAAGGTCTTGTTGATTAGCGGCGACACCGCCCTGCTCATGGCTCGGGCCAGCACGGCCGCCAGTCCACTCAGCAGCGAGATCAAGCAGAGGACGAAGGCGGCAAAGCCCAGGCTGGCATGTGTGGTAACGCCAATGGACCATTTGTCGCGAATCAGTTGGACGAGGCAGCCGGCTACACCCATCCCGCCACCGATCACCTGCAGCACGACATGGATGGCCGTTTTGTATTTGAGAGTGTGGCGCAGCGTTAGCCAGCTGCCGTCGTAGAAGCACATCATGCCCTCGGCCATGAGGAAGATAAATCCGAAGGTAACCAGCCACGCATGCACGCGTATGCCAGTCAGGCCCTGGCGCAAGCACGTCCAGCTCACCCAAATGGTCACGAAGCCAATGCACATTTGATTGAGGACATACAGAGCCGCTTCAATGTGTTGCATCGCAGAGGTTTTTGGACTCGAATTTCTTCTCACTCATGTTGGGAACGATTAGTTAAACTTGGTCTCCGAGTTATTATTGTTGGTTTCGACAGGCGTAACTTTATATGGTTAAAGGACCTAAACTTTTTGATTCCGTTTTTAAGCACCTTTCATGTCCTAGAAAAGGATAATTTAAAATTGCCTCTACCCTTGCAACAGCAGCTACTTTGAACCGTTTTGCATAAGGTTTTTCATCCAACTACACATATTAATGAAATGGGCTAAAGGTTTTTATTGCCCACAAAGAACGAGTCGACTGTTTGAGTGCACTCAACTGGCAGACTATTCGTTGGCTATCGTTTCATTCTAATGTCTTCGACTCAAAGGATTATACTATATAATAGATAGGGGAACTGCACGTTCACGTTCTCATTGAACGTCCACCCGCGCCAATGTTTAAACGTAGTATTCCAAGTATACGAGCCATCCATATGTTCTGTCACGATGTAAGTACCAGAGCTTAGTACGGGAGCAGCTCCCCCATTGAAAAGCCTTATGCGCTGGGACGCACGTTTGCCATTGCCGCTCTTAGGCATGAGCCCGGAGCTAAATATAGACAGGTTATTAACAGTAATTGGAGGCACATTTAAGTTGCTCAACTTAATGAAACATATGTATTTCGATTGGAGCGCAAGTCATTCATTGCTCCCCCCTTATCGAAATGCAAAATCGCACGTACCGAGATAAGGCTCGCCCGACATTCACGCACTCGTCGACCTGTTTCAGGTCTCTGGCACAGCGTCTGGGCAAACAATCGGTTGTTGGATTTTGATTATGGAACATTAATTAACGACTCTTGTCTCGCGTGAATCGTCTTGCAGCTCTTAGGATGGAAAATAGCAGCACGGCATTTATCTAACTCATTTTACTCTAGATATCGCGCAGCTGCCTTGCACTCCGAGTACGAATCTCACTGGGAGAGCCGTGAAGGGAGAGATAGGGACTCGTCATCGTCACTCATCAGGTAAGGCCTCCTACCATGACACTTGCTAAAATTTCCACGCACTTTTGTAGATTTATGCCTCTCATTTGAATCTCTGCTTTACTTCATACACAAATTTACGATTTGAGAACAAACAACATTTATTTACAAGCAAATTACCGCATACAGATAGAAGCAAAGCGAATGTTTATGTGGGTATGTATGTACGTCTATGTTTATCAAATCTCGATCCTAATCCTAATTGAAAGTCACGACATACATTTATGTAGTACATATTACACTTAAATACACACGCATCAATTGGGGAAAAGGTTTAACAAGTCAATAAAATACTATCACAGCCTCATCCGACAGAGTTCCTCCTCTAAGCACAAAGAGGCTGCCGCAAAACATAGCATAACATAAATAATGGAACCTTATCAATAGAGAGTAAAAGTTAGACGGGGAGAATTACCGGTGGCACGGTAGGCATTCTTACTATACTACTGATGTCAGTGCGGCTCATCGTTTGGGTGAAATTTATCTGTTAGCATGGGCAAACATCTAGACCAGTAACAATCTCAAGGGGGCGGCGCCTTGTCGCTCCCCACTGGCTTGGACAAGAAGTACATAATCTTCAATATCTCACTAAACTTGGGAGTATCTCTGGGATGGCGCTTCTCGAGCCCCGCTATCTGCTCGAGAGCAACCTCCACATCCACTACATTGCACAGGATCGATTGCAGTCGCTTGGGAAATTTGCCGGGAGAGTCCTCAACCCGTCTGCGTGTGGTTTCCAACATATCGAGCTGATCTTGGGGCGTCACCTTGTGGTAGCTGACCACCAGCGTGGTCAGCTGCGGCAGCTTGTCCGCCAATAGAAAGCCATAGTCCTGGGCATCGGATATACCCAGACGCTGGAGACGCTTGGCCCCCGCACTCTGCAGGATGGTCTCCTCCACTTGGTGTCTGTTGGCGGTGAGGTCCAGATGGGACAGCGACAGCTGATCCAGTATCTCGCTTAAGTACTCGGTCTCAATGGAGCATTCACGGGCGACCAGCGACTCGAGCTGGGTCAGACCGATCATGTGCTTGCCCGTCACATAGGCGCTGGACACGCTCAGACAGCGCAGCTGGCGACAGTTCTTGGCTATGGTGTTGACCATGCTGTTGTTCATGTTCTCATCTGCAATGCAAAGCTCTTTCAGATTACTAAAGTCTCGGCGCAGATAGAAGCTCAGTTCCGGCCGCATGAGGTGGCGTCCCAGGTACGAATCGAATGCCTTTGAATGCACATTCCATATGTAGAGCTCCTCCATGGCGGCGCTGGTCAGCTCAAAGAAGTAGACGTAGTCCGCTTTGCTCAATGGCTTCAGCATGGCATCCGAAACCGAGACATTCCGATACCGTGGCTTCCTCCACACAATCAGGCAGAGCAGCTCCCGGAAGCGTGGCGACAGTCGACACATCTTTATTTGTTCCACCAGCGGCAGGTACTCCAGTATATGGCACACACAATCGTCGTTTAGCGTCTCCATGGCGAAATATGGCAATATTTAACACGCTTTAATTGTACTTTTTAGAAGTGCGTTTTGTTGTGGATTTCATCAGCTGTTTGCTGCCGCCAGAAATTTTACTGGAATGGTGTCTGACCTAGACAGGGTGCCCATGTACAGTGCTATCATGTTCCTCAATTTTGATATTCGGTGTAATGTTACTAGCTACAAAGAGTTTTCAGCGCTAAGCATGTAATTTAATCTGATTGATGAATCAATTTGCTACAAGATTGGCCTATTTTAAGGACTGCTTCTGTTGGATTGTATATAAAATAACGTAGAAAACAAACGCAGGTTTTTGAAAAATTTTGTGTATTTTATCAGATAGATGCAGTGTTGGAAGATGCTGCTAGAAATTTAGCCAGAATTGGTTTGTACGGTCACACTGTTAAACTGCATTTGTAGATTTTAAATAAAGGTTTTTATACAAATTGCGTTTTATTTTGAGAAGTACTAGCACTTAAATGTTCAAGGAATTTCTCCGATCACAGAAAGCCATCGCACGCCTAGATCGGCCCACAAATAGCGGGGAAAAATAAGATATAGATGACTAAACAAAATATCCTTAAAGCTTGGTCCTTGACAAGGACTCCATAAAATCCAGGATCTTTTTTCGAACACAAAGAGGTATCGTGCGTCCCGATCGGACAACAAATGACGGAGTTATAAACTTCAACTTAAATTAATTGCACATAATCCGCACATTTGAATATCGCGCCCATGATGTAAAAAAGAAAAACCAGCTACCTTCTGCGGATTTCTGTTCGCCTGGTACTCGGTCTGAAAATTGTCTAGTTTTCGGCCATTTGTGCGTAACAATTTCAAAAAGTTAGTTCCACCATTGGCCGTCGTTGCTTATGGGGGCGCTACTGTGAAAACGACGTCTTTGCACAGTGGCGCCCCAGAGTTGACGACGGCCACTGCTGAAACTAACATTAAAAAAATTCGATTTATAGCGTTTTTTAAAATGCGTATAACTCTGCCATTTCCTGTCGGATCTGGGCGTGCTACGCCTTCCCGAGATCGGGAAAAATGTCCCTATCGTTTGATATCAAGGACAATAAGGATATTGCCTTGGAATCGCTAGAAATCGCTTATTGCTTCGCCGTTTTTAGTTTTATCAGGGCGGGCCACGCCTCCACCTGATCGGGGAAAACCTATAGCCGATAGACAGTCTGCATCCTAATGATCTTGTTAAGGTTGGTCCTGACCCGATCCGAGCCCATTTGGCCGAGATATAGCGTCCCAAAGTTTTGGCTGCCAAATATTTAAAATACTGGTTTTTTAAAATCAAGCTATATCTCCGCCAAATAGGGGCAGATCTGGGCGTGGCATGTCTTGTTGTAATTAGGATAGCCCATTCCTTCGGATGGCATCAAAAAAAAGGACATTCGGCAAATACCGGTTTTCGCAAAAAGGATGATGGTTACATCATGATTTTCGCGAAAACCAGTATTAGTCGGATGTCCTTTTTTGGATGCCGATCAACAGTGTGGATCCTCACGGTCCTGAAAAAGTAGGTACTTCCAGGATATGCCCCTATTTGGCCGAGATATAGCGTCGGAAAGAAAAAACCAGTATTTTTTCTGGGACGCTATATCTCGGCTAATTGGCGACCGATTTCGGCGTGCAACACCTTTTCGTGATCAGAAGAATCTCTCCCATCGTTTGCAATCAAATTTGCATCAAGGACACCAAGGATTAAGGATTAAGTTTGTACAACTCCACCATTTCTCGTTCGATTTACACGTGATGCATGTCCTCGTGAGCGGAAGGGTCTCCTGTATCCTTTTAATCCGTCAAGGACCTCATGGATGGATGGATACGCCCGTTACAAGCAGTTTTGTATTATGAAGTACAAATATACCAGCCTAAAAGCATGCTATACTTTTTGTAAATAAATGAAACCCCAAAAGTATGCAGTGGTTTTTAAATATCTGTATATTAAAATTCCAAAATTCTTATTCATTAATGCTTTATTCGTAGAAACTAGTACATGATAGTCTGATCGTACGTGTGATGGAAGTTGTAGATCCGTGTCCTCTGCAATTCGTAAAATGTCTGAGTCTGCTGAACAACTAAAAAGGTAAAGGAATAGAAAATATTATGCGATATCAAGTCAACTGTGATTTAATTCCAAAAAATGGCAATCGTCTGCAGGTGTTGTTGCTGTGCTTTAGGGTAAATTGCTTAAAATAGTTAATTATTCAACAATTACAATGTGTAAGGCTCTTTTAAGACTCCAGTTGACAGAAAAAGGAAAACCGTTGTCCGCTCTACGGCCTCTTGCTCGCCTTGCATACGTATCAATTAACATTTTGAGTGTGTTTCCATGTTCAACTGTCACTTTTATACGCATCATGCAGTATCCGAACAAACAACAAGACCGCCCCCCGACCAAAAGTACCCCAGCCATGTCGCATTTTCGTTGTCTGACTGACTGTTTGGGAGCCAGGCGGCCATAGCCGTTGGCTTGGTATGGGCCACACATGATTTGTGCGTGACCATGCGAAATGTAAATTATTTATGTATTGTGCGTCCGTATATAAGGCATTATTCCAACAAATGTATTGAGTTTTGCTTCTTTCTGACAGTCCCGACGGGTCCTATTCCCGTTCCCGTTCCCGGCACAGCGTCGCTTTCACAATAGCGCAAAAAATAGCCAACTGTTGGAGGCACCCTTGTCAGGGCAGCATTGGACAGCAATTGATTGGCATTAGGGGGGAACTTGAGTGGTGGGGGAAAAGCTGGTGTGATCAGAATAACGAATCGGCAAAAAATTAATGTACACTTTTAAAATTTGCATTTCAGTTATCGTAGATGCCATAAAATGGTAGAACTATCCTCCAATCGGTGCCGAAAATTAGGTCACTCAACCCAAATCATGCTTATGGAAATCTGACAGTCTTATAAAGTGACATATGAAAGCTACAGATAATATAAAGGAAGATATGACCCAAATGGTTACACAAATGTCGCGTGAGCTTTTGGGGGAATGTTAATCAAGTTTTTTATAAAATCGATTAAATGAATCAATGAAGAAATACGAAGACTTACCAGCATTTGAGTCAGAATGCTATTCAATCGATCTGAAATGTTGTACAAGGATAAGCTAAGGCATGGTCATTGCCACACGTCCTCCTATGGCAGGGCTATTGTCTAAATTAGATAATGACTATGACTGGCATACGAATGGGTCATTCCACCACCGACTGAATGGATTTTCCCATGGTGGTTGCGTGCTCCTTCCTTGTCTGCCCCCAGCTCCGACGTGGTTCTCAGGTTTCTCCATTTAAGTGGGCCACAATTTGTGCTGGCCGTTTCCATTGTTGCGGCTCAATTATGAACGTGATTAGAGCAGCCATGCAGCCATACACACTCATGTACATATAGATGTTTGTTCCCGATAACCGCTTCCCCCTCCCCACATAAGCGAGCGTTTCGGCTAAGCGGCAATTAGACGCTGCGCGAAAGTGCTCCGATAAATTATTAGCCACCACAATGATGGCTTTTAAAAACCTGCCACCTTTTCATATCTGGTTCTTTTGGCAAAAACAAATACCCAGTCTCACTTCGGCCGACAAAAAGTGGAAAGAACTGTATAAAACGCCATCAAATATGCAACACTTTTTCTTGTTCAGCGCCTTGGCAAACAATTGGCCAATTAAGTCGAAAGTTTGCTTGCTTGTTGCAGGAAGGTTCCGTCGGTGGAGCACCCACACCCACATCCACATCCAGCTCTTGGCTCCTGTTCGTTGGCCATTGCATGCCAGGCGCACATTTTGTGGCCATTTGCGTGCCGTGACGCCTCTCGGTTCGGTTCGGGACGGGACGGGACTCTTTTCGGACCCATAAAAGAGCGGCAGGCGAGACGAAGGGTATGGAATGCAGCTCGTTACGTGTTTTATGCAGATGGCCGGGACCCGGACTTTTTCACGGCTTACATTTTCGATTTTGTGCTTTTCGCCCACGGTTAAAATCCCACCCCCCCAATGTTGGCATTGCAAATTCAATGGAGCACTTTTTGGCCACTGAGACTGAGTGCAATATTTCATTTTTAATTCGGACCCAAGAGGTGTGGATTTGATTTAGTTTGGCCAAATGCCCAGGAAATTGATCGGCATATTTCTCGCCCTCGTAATTTTGGGGGGTGTTTGCCCCCAAAGAGCAATTTCCAGGGCTAAATGTGCATTTGGGCAGTTTGGTTAATGATAGTTTTGGGATTACTTGCAATGTTGATTCATGAGTCACTTTGGGGGAACACTTTAAAGTGCTTCTTGCTTGTGTATTAGTTTGCCATCACCATTAGAGAAAAGAGAGAGCCAACGCTGTTCCAAACTTACCAAAAAGCAGACGAAAACAGTCTTGAGAGTTCTGTAACACTGAAGATTACCTATCAACAGGTTATCCACCCAACTTAAGTGCCTGGCAGTCAACCCTCAGCACAAATTCTAAGCCCATTGCATGGCTCTGAAAAGTAAGCAAAAATAAAAGTAATCACAGTTAATTGATTTAGTTTTGGTTTTCATGCTTTGATTTATTTTGTGGGTACTCTCATTTGTCATGATTTTCTCCGATTTTCTTGTTTTCTAAATGCCTGGCGAAATTATTGAACGTCTCAGCTAATTAAGTCAATGTAATTACATAATTAGTTTAAATTCATATTATTATATTTGTATGTTGTTGTTGTTGTTTTTGTTTTTGGTTTTCGTTTTTCATATTTGGTTTTGCTTCATGGAAGAGAATAAACGTGTTGGATCACAAAGGTTTGTTTTGCTTTTCGTTTTGCTAGGGTTTAATCTGGCTCAAAGGCTCTCTAACAAAAGTATTAGAAACAAAGTTATTCGAATAGAATTGTAACCACATTAAAGCTTATGTACACTAAAACAACATAACTAACAATTTGCAATCGATTTCGTTGGTTTAGGCTTGAGTTAGGCTAAGGAGTTCATCTATTCTTCGTTTGTTCATTTTTCATTTTTAATTTTTCATTTTGTTTTGTTTTTTTTTTATAGTTTACGGTAAGGCTGAAGACAGAGTATTAAAAGTGTTTTTTATTGTTTAAGAGTAAAAGTTGTTTATAAAATATATTTATCATATATCAAAGTATAGTATCCATAGGCGTATATTACAGTTTACCTTTTATACAGAGCCACCGCCGCAAACACCGAGTTTCCGCCCACCCGGGTTTCCACTTGAGCTAATAATATTTTCTGTTTGCTTGTTGCTTGTTTTGTTTTTGGTTTTTGCTTTTCTAAGGTTTCTTTTGTTGGTTTTATAACTCGAATAATGCAAACGCTTGATCCACTAAACGAACTAGACTACTGTATACTCGTATATATATATAGTTATTTGATTCTTGTATATATCAGAATATCAGTAGGTGTATATTTTATGTATATATATTGTATTGTATGCTTGTATAATTACTAAATGGTATTTGAGTCAATATTCATTATGTCGTATGTCGTGTGTCTTCTCTATGTATATATATGTGTATATATTGCAAATTTCATTAATATCTCTACTAGAATTCTCCATAATCGTGTGTGTATATATTTATGCACTATATATGTACTATATATGCATATATAGTTATCAATTTTCCACTTGTTTCTTTGGTAATTGGTCCTTAGTACACTACATAGAAAGCATTTTAAATATTCGGTATCGTTTTGTTTCTTAGAGCAATTTCAATTTCCATAGCACGCATTGGGCGCCCACGACACGGCATCGCACTTATGGCTTCATCTGAAAGGCAAGGGAAGGCCGGACCTAGTACCCATTTAAGGTAAAACACCTTCGTCCTTTCATTTTTTCTCGGGTGTGTGTGTGTGTGTCAACAGGGGGTGGGACTTGTGTGTGTGTGTGTGGGGGAGAGGGTTGGAGCAGCAGCAGCTGGCCTTTTTACAGCCGCAGACTCAGCTTTTCCGACATCTAACACAGCTGTGACGACCTTTCAGACTAAAAATAAACACCTAAAACCCACACATAGACCCGTCAGTCACCGACCACCACACCACACCACACCACACCACATCAGGTGGTGTATCTGTGTGTGTGTGTTTCCCTTTGTAGCTGTGTGTGTGTGTGTGTTCCAGCGAGTTCATTGTGGACGGGTAAACGTAAACCCCCGGACTTAGCCAAACATTGGCATGCGTTTTGCCAGCGTCTAAAAACGCGTAAAAACGGCAGAAACCGCCAGCGACGCACATAAAAGTGTCAGGCAGACAGAAATTTATGTTGCCTTGCAACTTTTCAACACCCCACCAAGCGGCCTACCTGAGGGATCTCTACGCCACGAAGGGGTGGAGGCTGGGGGGTTCTGTTCTGCGGCAGCCGTGGCTTTATTATTAAAATTGCCCTGAAAGTTGCTGCAAATTTCAGGCCATTGAGATGGCTCCTGAGGAGCGAGATACCCACAGACTTGTGTGGCACTCGTATGTGAGAGCTACCAAGTTGTTAAGGTGCTAAAACTTCAACTGGCATTGCTGCAAATAACAACTTAAGGCTGCCTGGTAATTTGGTTTCGTTTCGTTTAATTTTACTTGAGCTTTATGTCTCATTAAAAGTAGTTTTGTGGACTTAGATTTCCCAACAATTGCCTGGGGTTTCACAACAATTAGTAGGGTTATCCTGGCCATACGATTTAAAGGCTTTCTTGCCTAATTTTGAGATCAGTTTTATGTGTCCAGTCATAGCTGCAATATACGTATATTGTGTGCTCAGAACATCTATAATATTAACACTAATCAGCTGTAACTAAGCCTTGGAGATCTACGCAGGGAACTTCTTAAGCTAGCAGCTCCCCTGCCCTTATTCTCGTTCTTCCGAAACCTTTCAGGGCTGTCCCGTTCTCATATGTCAAGTGATATAATTTTATAGCCCCACATCTAGCTTCATTCCGCCTCCGCAGAACCCGATCTGAGCTATTCCATGCATATATTTGCCAACTGCTGCCACGGCTGCTTCTGGGCCAGTAGCCTGCACAACCATCATAATTAAGAACCGCAATTTGCCTGGCGGTTTGCTAATTAACTGCCGCTCGCAAAATAAAAGTGTGCCATGCCCGAAATCTAATTAAAGCTAATCCTTTTCTGCATATTGCCATATTTTGCATACTTTGAAAGGAAGGGAAAATATGTGTGTATGGCAGAGGATCCTCCAATCCTCCACTGGTGTTGCCTCGCTAATTGGGACGCTTTTGCTGGGAGTGGGAGTGGGACGGGACTGTCTGTGCGATGCGATGCGGTGTCATTGGCGCCTCGGTGCCTTTTGTCCTTTGTCAACGTTGCCTGCTCCTGCGCCTGTGACAGTCGCAGTTTTGCATACAATTCGAGCATTATTTTTGTCATTCGTTTTCTTTTAATGTTTAATGTGTATCGCAGCTATTTTTGACCTTTTTCCCCATTTTTTCATTCAACTTCTTTAGTTCACCTTCGCTTATGGACTAGTCGTTTGGTTAATTCTACTTTCACTACTACTTTCTCCTTTAGAAATTTACTTAGCATTGCTTTGGCTTCGGTTTTGTGTGCCGAAGTTCTTGTGGCAATAAAAATGAACAAAAACGATTCAATTTGTCTATTAAATATTTTAAATATTGTTGCGCGCTACTTACATGCATTTAAACTATTAAATTTCTTTATTTGCTTCTTAATTTTTTTGGTGGAGTTTTTCTTCTCATATATTTTCTCCGCTTTAATTTAATTTAATTTAAGTTTGGCCATTTTGCGTTTTTCTGGTTGCTTGCTTGCTTGTTTGCTTACTGCAAATTCAATTCAATTCAATTCAGTTTTTATTCGAAATTATTTCCATGCAGAGCTCGTGCCTGCATCTCTTCGTTTCTGGTTGCCGTCCAACATGCCGTTTCATTTCAATTATTTATGCTTTTTATTTATGGCCTGTTGCGTTTCTGTGTGTTTTATTCCATTTGATTTAATTAAACTTTACTGCAAACGCATTTTCATTCTCTTTTTCGCCAGCTGAGAGGGGCAGTGCACGGACGAGCATTTCTCGGACATTATTCTGTTTAATTTCGTTTGTTTTTTGGGTGGCAGTAAATGCAATCATAAAATGTGCGATTAAGAGAAATCAAATTAGAGAAAGAGTGCCCTAAAGATGGCTATGCAAATGAAGACAATCTTTAATCTGGAATAAAGTTACTTTAAGTCATTTGGAATCTCTTTTCAATTATGAGCAAAACTTTATCAATTTAGGAACAATTTATGGGCTCTCTTTACCCATCAGACAGTATCAGTTTTAACAAATGATAAAAATGTTTTTCTACGCCCCAAGAAATGTCATTTAGAACGTTGTCAAATTTGATTTATGCTGGCAATTTCCGTTCAGGCCCATCACCACACCCACCTCAAAGCTCAGCTGGTTTCCGTTTGCCTTTTCAATAAATGTGTTTTTCGATTTTATTTCTGTTTTCTGTTCATTGGAAATTTATGCAAAAACTGCATAAGTTATAGCAAAATAAAGAAAAAAAATAAACAATAAAGCAAGGCAGATTCGGAGTACCGAAGCGTTTAATACCCTGGCAGATCAAGGCGATAGAAAGCTTTTGAATTTATGGAGTATTTCCCAAAGAAGAAAATCAACAGTTGAAAGGTCACAAGGATCACGAATATATCTCTAGTATGAATAGCCGTTGTTGAAATTTCACTCGAAATGGTAATACCCTCTGCAAGGGCATTAAAATGTCACACCTGTCACCAGAGAAAAGCCGCATGCGTAATTTTTTTTATTGCCTACCTTTGTGCGCGCCGCGGTGTGTTGTTCTCATTCGCCTCCCACTCCTCTACGCTTGTGGGAGTGTAGATTGGTGTGCGAGTGTATGGTGTATGTGTGTGTGCATGTTTTTATCTGTGTCTGTTTCTGGCCTGGTTCTGCGCCTCTGTGTGCAAGTTATGTTTTCACAACCATGTTGATTTTGCTCCTTTACACATTCGTATTTTGTTTCCGCATTTTTTGGGCACACTGGCTTGGCCTTTTCGCCAGGGCTCTGCTTTCCACTTAGTGATCACTTTTCGCCACTGCTCGGGACCGGACATGTTTCCTTTTCTTGGTTTCGTAGTAGTGTGCTTCATTGCTTATTAATTTTCAACAAAATGCCATTTAACTGAGTTCTTAATGGGTGTTTCTCCTGCTGGCTGTGTGTGTCTCGGTGTCTCTGTGCTTTGTTCTTTGTTCTTTTTTTGTTTTTGGTTTGTATTGTAAATGATAAATCACATTTAATGCAATTTACAAATAAACATTTCGTTCCCACGTTCCGTGTTGAGTGTTGCCATCAGAATTATTCCTTCTCTAAATTATGTTTATTACTGCTGCATATCGCCGCCATTGCCCAGGCCGGCCTTCGACTCCGGCGGCACCTGTTGTGTGTTGGTTGATAGAAATTAGTTCCAAATTAGATTTCCAAATAAAACATCAAATATTCACTACTTTGATAGTCAGATAGTCAGGTATATAGATTATAGAGATTTAAAGTAGAGGAGTACGGGTAGACAGAGAAACAGAGACAGAGAGATAGAGAGATAGAGTTACAGGAAAGACACAATCAAGGCATAAGCAAACATTTAGGTAAAGTAGCAAGTGTCTGTGAGCGTGTGTGTGTGTGTGTGTGTTTCTGCGTGTTGTATCTGTGTCTGTATTTGGATAAAAGGAAATAACACATCGAGCAACAGCAAGTCCCAATAAAATAGACACACTCGCACACACATATAGTCGCAACCAAAGTGGAAAGAAAGAAACAAACACACATACAGACATTTTATGTAGCCAAAACAGCCAAAAACAATTTGTTTGAATCAACCAAAAGGATAAACGTGAAATTAGGACCAGGCCAAAAAGAAAAACTTGCATAGAGCACGAATCGAAAGAGAGGCTGACAAAGAAATGTTTGAACCGAAAAACGAAAACTTGCAGAAGAGTAAGCCTTGGCAGAGGCGAAGGAAAACAAACGATGGAACTCATAACAGCAGCAGCAGCAAAATAAAGTAGCAACAACTTGGCAAGACATCGAAAATAAACCAACAACAAGAAAAGAAATACCAAAACTAAACTCAACTAAATTTAACCGAAATCAACGGAAAGCCGCAAAACTCCGCACTTTGCCACGCAGCACGCACCACGGAGAACCACCAACAAACATACGCGATTATGTAGGAGTATGACGCGGGCTAGGGGACCGTAAATGATGCCCGGACTCGTAAGCCGTGGGTACGGGTAAGCCTTAAGTGTAACAAGTGTATTTCGGATTCAACGCGTTTCATATTAAATTAAGAGCGAAACGAACCGGCAAAGTGGCAAACTGGCATACAGGACAACGGTGGGGGGGTGTGGAATTAGCCAAGTTTTTTCCGCCTGTTTACCACTTAAAAGTTATGAAAATAGCATAAGAGACGCACATGAATAGAATGGGTAGGGAAAGCAGGAAAGAACATAGCTTGGCGGTATTATTATTACTTATGTGAGGGATTTGTTTGTGGTTTTTTTTTAATGTTTTTTTTTCTGCAAGGATTTAAGCAAGGAAAGGAGCAGTTAAATGCAACATATATTTATTTTGTATAAGCACATTTAATTCAGCAGGAAAGTAGGTAAAAGGAAGGGCCATCTACAAGTACTAAAATGATAAATATTTAACAACAAATATTTGACTTGATAACTCATAAGTTTCAAAGCAAAAACAAAGAGAGTTTTGTCGGTCCCCCGGCTGCCACACAAAATGGACACATTTAAAGACATTGAAACGGCGAATAAACTCTTAACAGACTGAGAATACGAGTACGAGTATTTTCGAGTAACTAATGACAACGAGAAACAACATCAATGGAAACGAAAATTCAGGATTACAAGTAGAAAAAACAATGAGTAAAACGACGACGAAGACGAAAATATAGTACAATGGACGGAGAATAGACAACGACGACGACTGTACCTAGGTATCGTATCTGAAGGATGGTGGGGGTGGATGTGCAATCAAAATTAGCGCCCATAGAAACTATGAAAGTCCAGGAAATCCATGGAATCTGTTTGATTTTGTTGCTGCTGATCGATCTACACGAGGGAGTAAGGATGTAGGGACAAAATACAGAAACAAAAAACAAAAACAAGGTGGTAACCGAAAAGGAAATGGCATTTGTTGTGGTTTTTTTTTGGCGGTGAGTCGGTGGGTGAGATATATATTGTTTTTTTTTTTTTTGGAGAGCAGGAGAAAGAGAGAGTTATATATATATTTTGATATAATTGTGGTAGGAGAGTGGCAGAATATAATACAAAATAAATGGTTTTGGTATACAAAAAAATAAAGCCAAAAATCAAAAATCAATTCAAGGCTCCAGCACTCACCAGCTTCTTGAAACAGTCCTCGAAAAACGCGGTCATTGAGCGGTACAGATGCCGCTTGACACCCGACAGGCTGTGGCCCTCGTCCGGATAGATCTGCTGCTTGTAGAGCACTCCCTTGCTGGTGAGAGATCGCGCCAGGACCATCGACTGCTGGACGTGCACATTGTCGTCGGCCGTGCCATGGACGAGCAGGAACTGACGATCGCGCAGGTTGTCCACGTACTTGGACAGATCGCTCTCCTCGTAGCCCTTGTAGTTGTCCGTAACATTGGGGAAACTCAAATATCGTTCGGCATAGGTGGAGTCTGGAATGAGAAAAATAGTTTTGCATTTGGCATTCCCATTGCGCTATGGTATAGGATTACCCACCATATAGCTTCCAGTTGGTAACCGGCGAGACACTTATGCCGCACTGGAAGATGTCCTGCTGGCCGGCGAGTGCCAGAGCAGCCGTATAGCCGCCGTAGCTCCAGCCCCAGACACCCATGCGACGGGAGTCGATGAAGTGCAGATTGTCCCGCAGATACTCGCTGACCTCCAGCTGATCGGAGACCTCGACGCTGCCCAGACGCTTGTAGACCTCGTGCAGCAGCTGATAGCCCTGACCGGCGGAGCCACGCCCATCGATCTCGACGACAATGTAATCCTTGCTGCCGGCCAAATAGGTGTTCCAGTCGACGTGCCAGCGATCGGTGACCAGCTGCGTGCCCGGACCCGAGTACACATGCAGAATGGTGGGATATCGCGTGATCTCGTCCTCGCGCAGAACGGGCGGCAGGTAGAGCCGCACCTGGGCATGATAGCCGCCGGAGATCATCACCGGGAAGGTCTTCACCTGCGGCAGGGCGGTCTTGGCCATTTTCTCCTTGAGTCGCGTATTATTCTGGATCGTGACGAGCAGTTCCAGGAACTGGGACTTGGGTTCGACCTCTGCGCTCTCCTCCCCGCCCTCCGTGGGGGGTCCTTCTTGTTGGGTGCTCTGGCGCGTGCCCTTGGGACTCGATGGGAGGCTCGACTTCAGGCCGTAGATAATGGAGGTGGGCACAACTGGGCCCAGACACTCGACCAGAACGAAGCGCGCCTGCAGCGTGATGGGGAACTGTGCCTCGTGGTAGAGGCAATCGCTGGGTGGCGGTGGCAGCGGCGGACTCTGCCCGCGGCCGGGACGCGGCTGCTGCTCCAGGGGCATGGCCGGCGGCGGTGCTTGGGCCTCCACCTCCTCGGAGTCCTCCCAGTCGTCATCCCAGGCGGTGACCAGCTTCGGCGGCGACTTGGTGTGGCCCTCCTCGTAGCCATCGGAGCGCTGCATCAGGGCGGGACACGTGAGGCAGTCGGGCGGGTGCAGGGCCTGTCCCTGGCGGGCGGGCAGAGCGGACACGCGGTACAGATGCTGCTGCGAGGGCAGGCGCTCCGGGGTGCCCAGGAAGTAGCTGCGAGAAGTCAAACCAAACCGGGTTCAGTGGCATTCCCATCCAAACCCTCGCTCCCTCTCTACCGGAAGGTACTTACATCCAATTATCCAGCTGGTCCCAGTGTAGCAATCGATTCACCTCGTAGGGGCCATGGGTGAGGGGCAGCACCCGGTTATTGTCGATGTCCACGTGCACGATGTGCCGGAAATAGCCTGCGATTATCGATAGCCGGAAGAGACGGAAGAGACAGAGACGGAGACGGAACAGGCATTGTATTACCGGCACCTTAAATCGTTGGAACAAAGCCCAGAGCCCAGAGCCCAGCCAAACTGGCATATGGGGCTCACTTACCGAACAGGCCGTCGCGTAATGGAGAGATGGCCACATAGATACTCCCGTTGGCCGCAAACAGTGGCACGGAGACGGTGTCCACCCAGCCGCGTCCATCGCCGCTCACCCGATGGGTCTGCAAATGTAGGATGATTGGGGCTCTGGCTGGGGTCATTGGTTCACTTAGCGGTTTGGCGCACACTCACCTCAATGCACTCGAACGACGGGCTCTTGCACACACTGACCACGGATATGTTCTGGGGCCGATTCAGCCAGACCACAGCGATCTCTGTGCCACTTACCCAACTGGCGCTGCTAAAGTAATGATCTCTGCAAGGGCATAACTCGCATTAGTGGCAACCAGTCAGAGGCATCCTGTATCTTGTGTCCACTTACTCATTTGCTATAATTTGCGGTGGTCGTAGGTTCGTGATGTGCACCTTCTTCGGGTCCTTGAGGTCGACCACACGTAAAGTTACTGTGGGATTTTGAGTGCCTGGTTTTGGATAGCTGTTGCAAATAGAACAAAGATTCGTAGTTTTCGGGCATTCATGCACATTCTTGACGCGACTTAAACTTCTTTCCACCTTGCTGCGATTCTCTCTGCTCTGCCCGAGGGCAGACCTTTTCTGGCAATTTATCAAACCCCATTGACAGGGGATCAACTAGGATGGAGTGGGAGACACACACTGCCACTGCCACTCCCACTTCGACTCCTTCTTCTACTCTCTCTCTGTTGTTAATATGCTACACATTGCTTAGGTGGCTTTGGTTGCTTTGTCTTTGGCCCCGAAAACTAATTTCAGTGCCCAAATCTGTTACCACACCTAAGAAAAGCGAACGATTGAGGGTTGCAAAAAGGTTAAAGCCACTGTCTGACATCCACCTGCCTGTGAAAAGGTTCAGCTCTGACGTCAACTCTCTCTACTTCATGAATTTTAAGCATTGTGCTAGGAGGGGCCATTAGGTCTAACGACAGTCACCAGAGAGAGATAGCGAGAGAGAGTGAGTGGCGAGGGGCGGGCATCATTAACACATAATCGAAAAGTGATATAGCCAAAAGCCCCATAATGGGGTCACGACTTACCGTAAGGATCTGATTTCCGGGTAGAGGTTGGCATACGGATTACTGCCACCCCCCGACGATGAGCCACCGCTTCCGGCGGGCGTGCCTGAGGCTGCTGCTGCTGCAGCTGCTGCTGCAGCCCCACCGGACGATGGACCCGTCGTACCGTACCAGGCAAAGTGCTGCTCCTGGACGTGCGTGTCGTTGAAGGTGGCGTAGAGCATCAGTTGGCCCGTGTCCGACATCCAAATCGCATTATTTGCATGAAGAATTTCCTCTGCAATGCAAAAACAAGGGCGAACAATTCCAATAAGTTCCCATGATACGGCCCCGATCGAATTATATAGTTCAGTGGACTGTGTGGCGTACCTTCGTACAGCCAGTCGGGAATGCCATTGTAGACCACACCGGGCACTGCATCGTGGGTGATGCGATGTGCCGTGCTGCCGCGCGCCTCCTTCCTGTAGTATATATCGTAGCTGTGCACCCAGACCAATCCATTGCCCCGGGGGCTGAAGCGAGCGTAGTGCAGATATGGCCACTCATCCTGATGTGGACTGTGACGCAGCTTGATGCTCTCGCTATCAGTGGGAAGGGATGGCACATGAAGTTACCTTGTAGCTGGCCTCTGCAATTGGATCACTCACCTGGTCTGTATGTCGTAGAGCGTGTATTGGGCCAGGTACGAGTGCCGGAATAATTTCACAACATTTTGGGCCAGCAGCAGGTAACGCTTGTCCGCCGATATGGTGAAGGTGAAGGGTGCCAGGGTTTTCTGTACCGGAGCGGGGAAATCGTATTAAAATTATACAGGGAAAATTGCCACAGCCACACGCTGCGTATACGCAACTTTTAATTAAAATTTTAATGGTCTTTTCGGATTCTCGCACGCAAAAATGGCTGAAGTTTGTACGCGGCTGTGTTGGTGTTGCAAAGTGCTCAAATTCTGCGGCATTGTTTACGGCAATTGAATGCCAAATGCTGCCAAAGCCAAAGTTCTGGGAACGAAGCCACGAAGCAACCACTTTCCTTGCCCAGATTTAAGTTAATGTTTGGCTTTCAGCTTGCTGGCAAGCAAATAACTTGATCCCTGAGATGCCCTGACAACAGCTCGACTACTCGCATTTATGGCCATGAATATGCATTTGCACTGTGCTCCTCTGACTGCTCGTCCGACTGCTCATTTGCGCCCTTTTGCTGGGTTTGGTGTTTTTTTGGGGCCAGACATTAATTATTTTGCACTCGGCTGGCAGCTGTTGACTCAAGTTATTGCACTTGTTGCTAGATGTTGCTAGATGCATAGCCTGGGCCCTCGAGCCACTCGAAATTCCACTTCTGCAACGTTTCCCCAAAGAGAAACTTAGTTTCCCCCCATCCTCTTTTCTGCTTGTTTTCCTTGGCTTTTTCTTTCATTTTCGTTTTCATTTTGCTTTTGCTTTGCCTTATGCTTTATTTGTTTGTTTTTCAATTTCAGCTCGCGCATTATTCATTTGGAAAACGTTTTACCTCCGTGTGGGAGTCCGCCCCGACCCGCCCCGCCCGTCTTCCGTTACTTCATTCATATGAGTGTTTACCCAGTCATTGACATAAAAATCTTTTTGCCTTTTATCGTTATCGCAGGATATCGCTATGAGCGGGAGGGGACTCCTGCTACCCACCCCACACGCGATAACTTGGCCCATTTGTTTTGCCTACTTTTGTGTGAGCGCCATAATATCAGTTAACATTGCCAAGTCGAGTGTGTACACTCGAGATATGGCCAACTGCTGGGACTCACTCCCTCTCTCCACGTTGCTAGTCGTAAATAAGACGGGGCAAATATTTGTACTTTCGCCGAGAGATAAGCAATAAGCAAACAAAGGACTTTGGCTTGGGGTTGGGCTTGGGCTGCGGCTAGAGCTAAGCTTTGGCTGGTCACAAATGGTACTTACAAATGTCACATTGGACATGAGGACACGTTCCGAGCGATTGGCTGCATTCAGCAGACAGATGCGACCCAAATGGTCCTGATAGAGGAACTCCTCGCCTGCGACAAAAAAAAAACAAACACATAGATGGAGAAGCGGAAATTAAAAGCGATGCGAGTGGACATGGTTGGTTTGAATGGCGCGGAACGTACCATCGATCCAGCTGCCGTTGGCGTGCTGGGGCATGTAGAGGCCATCGACAATGTCCTGCAGCTTGATGCGTTGCCCCTTGACGCGCGGTCCCTCATCGGGGGGCGTGAGCAGCACCTTTTTTGAGATATGTAGAAATTTTATATGTTGTTTTCTGTTCACTCACGCACACAGACACATGGACACAGATACAGATACAGTTACATTTACAGAGACACAGATGCAATTACAATTACAGTTACAATGGAACGAACACACACACACACAGTACAACAAAATGGACAACAAATATGTGGGTGTGTGGGTGTGTGGAAAAATATTTGATCAGGCAGCCACAAAAATTGCGAAAAAAATTGGGAAACAAACAGACAGGAGACAAAAAAGAACGTAACGTATTTACACACATAAATTTATCAGATTTTGGTTTTTAAATATACATATACATATACACATATACATAAACATTTATATTTAATGGCAGTTTCAGCTTTTCCTTCTCTTTTTTGTCGGCAAGCAACCAAAAGTAGGCCGTTGTTCAAATTTGCAAAATGTTTCCAACTTAAAAACAAATCAAAAAAAAAAAGAAGGAAAACTTTTAACAACCGTTTTTTGTAAATTACACAATTTGTTTTGTATTTGTTCTTTTGGTGGGTGGCTTTGTTTATTTAGCAATGAATAAAATAACAGAACACAACACAACAGTTGCGTACACCGATAAAAAGTGCAGTTCAGTGTGCACTTTTATTTGTGGTGAAGTGGAGGCCACGTTGAGCCTTTCTATATTCTACTCTGGGGTCCCTGTGATGCTGTGGCTAAGAGTATTTTATGCTTCGCATTGCCAAGACCTCTGCCTCGTTTCCTACCGCTTCTAGCTCTGCTCTGTGCATTGCTGCTGCTGCTCAACTACTACTATATATTTCAACTATTTTATTTCCCCTCTTGGTTTGGCTCGTTGTGTGTTTTGTGTGTGGGCGAAACTAATGGTAATTGTATTTTACATTTTTTCTATCAATTTTCGGTTTCGGGTTCGCCGACATTTGTTTGTTTGTCTGCAAATGAGCTTGTGTTGCTGGCTGGGAATCTAATTAACGAGTACATCCATTGTGTGTGTATTTCGGTGTGCAATGTGCCCCTGATGGCACCGCAACGAACATTAAAACAATAACCAAAAACCATGCTGTGAGATTGTATAAAATTGAGGCAAAATTGCGGGCTGCGGACTGCGGACCGGGATACTCACCACCGAAGTAACAATCAGGGCGAGGACAATGATGATGACCAGAAGGGCGATGAGGATGCCACGCCAGTTCCGCTGGTTCGGATTGCTGGAGACCAACTGGAAATAAAGATGGCGAATTAATTGAGGAATGATTGAATGCAAATGCTGCACATAAAGAGCGCCACGTGCGGCTCATTACCACGCGCCCGAACGTGCAGTTATGAGGGGAGAACGAGGAGCCCTAAATGGGCTATAACAAACTGGCCGGAACCGCAAATAATTGGTTGGCCAAGATGCAATTAGCAAACTGATGATGATTCGGTTCTGTCTGGGCCATTGAACCCGGCCTCCATAAACTGTTCCACCACTGAATTATGCCTGCCCCTCGCACACACCCCGCCCGAAAATGGCTTAAATATACACAACAGCCACACGTACTGGAAGTCGTATATTCCGACATAAAGACGTCCTTTGTATGCATACAAAATATAACCTGAACCCGAACCCGAAGCACAACCCGAACACCGAAAAACCCCTTGGAAATCAACGCTTAATGCATATTTAATGTAGTCAACCAACAAAAGAAATACAGAAAACAGAAAACAGAACATAGAACCCCCAAGCACAACAACAAATTAAGCACGACACAAAACTAAACTCGCACGCAGCCCGCACGAGTTGATACCGATTTTTATGGGGGGCCCACGAGAGTGGGGGAGAGGACAGGACAGCCTAGTCAGTCCATCATGTCACCCGCACATACCAAATACAGAATACAATACACCGAAGCCGAAGCCGAAACTGAATGCCATGCCAGTTAGCTGTATAATTAATTAAGGACTCGACTCGTAAAACTACATACTATGCTGCGCTGCAGCTCCACTCTGGTCTGCTCTGCTCTGGTCTGCTCTGCTCTGTTCTGTTCGGGCAGATAGTGAATAAAATCGTGTGTATTAATCAAGAGTGGTGCGTGTCGCGTTGCTGGGCATCTATCAAACTAATTGCGGGGACATTGCCTGCAACGCTCGGCTATACATATTTCTCTATCAGTCGTTGGGATTTGTGCTGCAAAAACTATGACGGGGATAAAGTGACAGAGAAAAGGGACGAAGAAAACCTTTAAGAAGCTAAAAATATTTGTAATATTCCCCGAAAGTAATTAAATATAGCTGGAACGTTAGACAACGGCCCACAGCCCATTGATTTTCATCAGCAGAACTTTCCTCAACCATTATCCTTCGAACGCAGAACGAGAGAGAGAGCCGGAGCAAGCTCAATTAAAATCGCATAAATATATGTTAGCTTCCCCTTTGGCCATTAGTGCATGCAAGCAAAGCGCGAATCTTAATTAATAACCCAGCAAATATCCTTACAAATGGGAGACAACATGTGAGAGAACATGTGTACCTCCCCGATACACACGCATGCCCATCCCCTCCACCCAGCCAGTCAGCCAGCCAGCCAGCATGTTTATTTATACGGACTCCTTTGTCATGTGCCCCTCCCACCTTAAAGTATCCTGGGCAGGGGAACCACTTGGAATTTATTGCTGGCAGTGCGGGACCTGAGCGGAGCAAACAAAACTGAAAACAACATAAACCAAACTATCAAACTACAATAGAGACCACAAAGAGTGTTTTTTTGGGGGGAGCACATTCGCTTTGGGGCTGTGCTCGCCCTCTCTCACTCCCTCTCTTTTGTTTTTCGGGGAACTTTCCATAAACCATCGCATCGCTTTCGAGAAGTTTCCATAACCACTCGCTCTCAGGCAACTTTCCATATCCATTCCCTTTGCCCAGGAACCTTAGTTTTCGCTTACCAAAATATTAATAATAATAACAGTACGAGTAATGAGTTCTTGTGGGCGCATGCGACGTATACTTAATGTTCCTCTAATTGAATGGAATTTATGCTTTACAGGAGGGTCAAGCCTTGGCATATCATATCCATATTCATCCCTAAGACACTTACATAAGTGAGCAAAACACTCTCCTTGATTGCTGGCGACTGGGAGCACTCACTCTCTCGCTCTCTCTCTGTTCCGCAAAACACTCTCAGTAAATATGCAAAAATGGCAGCATAAATGAAATTTAAACACTCAACTTGATGAGTTGCTCTGTTAACGCTAAAGGAATTAAAAATAATGACAGTCATCAATTTTGCCAACGCAATGGCCAACATTCTGCCGCAAGAACTCAATGAGTTTATTTCCTGACATGACGCCCTGGAGGGATATTGAGGGACACGATGATGGCAGCCATCAGCCCATCAGCCTTGGCAACCAAAAAGGCATGGGAAGAGCACATGCGAGCGCCTGCTATTAATTTCTATAAATTTGTAATGCCTTGCTATTAGGCTGGGAGCCTTGAGCCTAAAAAATATTTTTCATTTCATTTCCTAGAATGAGAAAATTACTGCCGAAAGAAATAATAAGTTCTGCTCCAGGCGATGCTTAAGGGGGCAAAAAGAGATATGACCGATATGCTTATGTTTCATATGAAATGCCAAAGGATGAAGAAGGGAAGAATACCAATTCGAGGAACTATGGAATGAACTGGACTTTCGTCCAGGCAGCAAACCTCTAGAAGGGAAAAAAGGGGAGTAGAGGCCCTTCTTTGGGTACGACCCCAAATACCAACATCCATCTCGCATTTTGTCTACTTGAATCGTAATTATTGTCAACCACAGAAAACACATTTTTAAATCCAATTTAATCCCCTGGAATACATCATGAATTAAATGGGAAAAAAAACCAATCAATAAGGAGACCATAAATAAAAGAACTTTACCAATTCGAATTGCAGGCAAAGATTTTCAGATACCAGAGATATCCATTTCCCAGAACTGCAATAAACCACCGGATAAAGCCACCCCCTGCATCTGCCTGGGACAACTTTGCGGCGTGAATGGAAAAATATTGTAACCAAAATTGCACACAATGCACCACCACTTGACATATGAAAATGAATGCACGAGCCGAACGGAGGAAATCGTAATGGAAATGGATAGCAATTTAAGTGTACAAAGAAACCAGAGGGGAAAACTGAACGTCAGCCGAGGGAAACCCCAGCCCAGCACGCTAGGGAAACGCCAGTGGTAAAAGAGGTAGCGAGGTAAAGAGGTTTTCCCTTTTAATGATGTTTGCTTGTGCGATTTCTCTCTTTGTTTTCTGCTGACTCTCGGTTATCTGGGGATTTTGGATCAACATTGTTATCATTTCATTTTCGTTTTCGTTGGGCAGGATTTCCCGCGCAACCCCCCCGGGGAGGGTGAACGCACGCACACGGAAAAGCCTGGAGTTGATTAAATTCTCGCTTACCTGAGATTTAATCCACACAAAACCAGAAATGTTCTCTTATTCTCTGCTGTTAAAGCCACCTGGGGCCGGCTGGCCGCAAAAGAAGTTGCGGGGCAAATTCAACTCCAGTGGAAAAGCTTAAAAGCAATGCTATACCCAAATGAAGTCCCGCCGCCAGAGCTGGCCATGGGGCAGGGATAATGTGAAGCGAAGTGCTCACACAGATACACCGACACCAGCACCAGCACCGACACCGACACATCCCGAGAGCTGAAGAGCATTAGCTGTCTTTTGCGGTTGGTGCTCGGGAAAACTTTGGCTGCTCGCCGAGAGTGCAAAAAGTTCAAAAGAGGATTGGATAGAGCTAGAGATATGCAGAGAGCGGGCTCCAGTAAAAGCCGTCAGTTATTTGCATAAGTTGTCATAGTTATTAAGCTGTGAGCGTTAAGATTCTTCCCCTCCCCCCACCACACTTTTAAGCGCATTAAAGATGGACGCCAGTTATCGTATTTGCAGTGGGCGGAGCAAGCAGGAGCAGCCTGGCTGGAAAGGAGTGCGAGGGCGAGTACAGTGCAACCCGCGGGCACAGTGAAAGTGTCGCTTTCAATTAACTGGCCACTGGGCGGGGGAATGGCACCAGATGAGGCAGACCAGCCATGGAGGATGATGGCAGCAGAGTTAATCGCATTAAGAAGCAGATGTTTCGCTAGCAAGGTGACCTGACCTCGCCTCCTTTGAGCAGGACATCTCAGCCCTGACAGAGATGAGACTGAAATTGTTTGCCTATCACTCAGTGCCAATAAATTGGAAGCAGACTTATTACACTCTGCGCTTAATCTTCGTTCCGTGGCTTCTGTTTGCCGTCGTTCGTTTGCCGTTTGAGAATATTCCGCAAACCTTGACTCGAGCCCTGCACTGTCATTCCGTTTGCATCGGCAGAGGACAGAGGCAGACGACATTAGAAAGCAATCTTTATGGCCTGCTGCCTTCCTGCCAAACGTGAAATCCATAAACAGTCCTTCAGCGTGTACGGACGATTGCAACAAGGATGCGGTGCCTGTCTGCATCCTTGTGTGTCGTCTGGCTTTCCGGCATGTCAGCCCTATTGTCTGCTCCGGTTCCTACCTATGTCCTGACTGCATGCCTGCCCCCCCGCCTCACTGTATCTAGCCATTGGGTGCCGTTGTCAACAGCAGCTTAGCTCAAGGCCATAACGGCACAGCATTTGCCGTGTGTGTGTTGAGTGTGTTGCTCTCTGTGTGTGAGTGCGCCTCTGTGTCAACACATACTTGAGCTTCCATTACACGGCCATGATTGCTTATTTTTCTGTTTTCTGTTTTCTCCTCTCGCGTTTCACTTTGCCATTTTTGTAACCAGTTCCTGCAGGTGTCGCCGTGCCTGTCGGCGGTCGTTAAGTTGCACGAATTTGTCAAAAATAAAAATGTAATATGCCACACGGCTGACACAATTGAGAGCGATGGCAGCGCCGATTGGGTTGGGGGCACGACTCTGGCTTTGAGTTCAAGACACATTTTACGCGTTCTTTGTGGCATAAATAATAGTTGCAGAATGTCTTTGTAGGACATAAAACTTCATGGAAAATTAAAAAATATTTACGGGGAAGCTTAAGAACAGCTAAAATATTCCGTATTTAAAATTCGTATAGCTCTTGCAATGCCTATAAAAATCCAAATCGTAAATTGCCGCAATCAATGTCAAAACAGCGACTGTTTGACATTCATTGCACAATTTAGCGTCCATTAAATGCACAATTGCACCTGTCCGCGAGGCGGCCCTTTGTCATCATCGCCACAGATTGGCAGCACTTAACTAAGATTGGCAGCACTGTCAAAACAGATGGCCACGCCTCCCAACGGATGGGCAGGCCTACACGTACTTAACTCCAGAATTTCGCGGCATTATCCATGGGGGGCGTCGCGTTGCCGGGCATCATCGATTCGTCGTGGAAATGCCGTCTAATTAATTTCCGCTTGAATGGCTGATTGCCATTTTGACTGGCTGGCTGTTCTGGGCTGTTTATCTTTGCAGCCGTTTCGACACTCCGAATTTTCGTGTTTGCCCTGGCCTCCACTCCTCACACTCTGCCATCACAGACAAACTTAATATGCAAAGCACAGATTGCGGCACGGCACGGCATGGCCCCCACCCATGCAATGCATAGCTAATTCAATTTTGCAATTGTTGTCAGGACTGTCAGCGCTTTGCATTTGAATAACATGCGGAATTTATTTCAATTAGCAACGCAGCCGCAAACTTGATGCCACAGAGCCGCAAAGTACGCGTTCTGCAGCGAAGCGTGCGAATGGAAGTTGACCATCAACGTCAGCGCAGACGAGGAAAGTGCTTGAGCGGGAATGCTCAAGTTGCGAAAAGTCGTTGAGTGAATTTTTTGCCACCGTCCCAACGATGGTGGCCGTAGACGCACTTATCCAAGTTGGAATCAAAGTGAGTCGGCGGGGGCTGCCTGGAGTGGCGGTGTAAGAGCTTAGTCAGCTCTCTCTCTCTCTGTATTTCTCTCTTTCTCTATCTGGTAAAGTGAAGCTAATAATAAGCACAATTGTGAAAGGTAGGTGTCGTAAAAACTGAAAGGGATTTCCCAACGTGTCAGAGAGTGGCTGGAGTTCATCAGTCAAACCATTTTTAAAAGAAATTTCACTTCTTTTCGAGTAAAATTTATGGCATAAATTTTAGCTAGCTTTGAAATATTAAAAATTTATGTGCTATGGCCTGATAGTTCTCTATTAGTTATCGTAAAAGTTACTTTTAATAAAAGTTTATGGTGAAACCGTTCAATCATATCTCCAAGTAGTTTCCCCATTCCGAGTCTTCGCCTAATGCCATATTCTCCTGCGGCTTTTCGATTTTACCAGTCATTAAACAATTTGAAAATTTAAATCCCTGCTTCCTGTTTGAATTTTGAATAGCCTCCGCTAATGCAAAGGAACTCTGTCACCCGACACGTGCGCGCACACACACGCGCAATATTTGTTTTAAAATTAATTTTGCTTAATTATATTTGGGGCTAAAACATATGAGTATTCATTTTTTGTTCTGTCTCCCTTTTGTTTTGTTTTCGTTTCGGTTTGGTTCGGTTTTGTTCGTTTCGGTTCTGTTTGTTGCCGTCGTTTTCTGGCTTTATGAATAAAGTATAACAAAAGAAATTACCTCATCATCGTAATTATCCTGCTCAGGCATGACTCGCTGTTTGTTGGCTTAAAGCGATGAATTTTTCGGAAATCCGAGGGGCGTTCCAGCCGGGTTTTCGTCGGTGGTGGTCGTGTGACAAGCCGTGGCCCGGGGTACGGGTACGGGTACGTCTGACAAATTAAAGCAGCCTCCGGTTGTTGCCTTTGTCGGAGTTGTCGTCGTCGGCGTTCTCCTCCTTTCTGTCGATTTTGCTCGTTTGCTTGTTGGATTTTTGGATCGCTAATCGAATCTATCAATTTCCTTGGCAATAATTCGCTAGCGCGCGAGCTCTCTGTTAATTTGTCTTATTTTCAGAATTTATTGGCGCATCAGCTAGCTGTGGAGGCTGGCATTTCATTCACTTTGTTGGGGGAACACCAGAAGTCACTTGCTGGGGCCTGCCGCTCTCGGTACATGCTTTCGCGAAATACTTTCAAGCTTGTCCTTGACTTTTGCCAGCTGTCCTTCGGCCCATCTGCTTGCCCTTTGTTGCTGCCGGGTAATTATGACTGACTGCTGGTTGTTGGTTGTTGGTTGGTGTTGGTGCCGCTGTTTGACTTAGGAACTTGCCGTTTTGGGGGGTCCTTGTAATGCGCTTTTGCCGTTGGTTTTTCCTACCCGTCCTCTGGCTTCTGGCTTCTCAGTCCTCCTAATGAGCATACATTTTCAATTTCCCTGCTGCAGTCGGCTGCCGTTGTTTTTGGCCCTGTTGGTGTCTCTGTTGTTGGGGAGTCCTTCGCTCTGACACTAATGATGCAGCATCTCTTAGGCCAAGCGCTAAATTGGAATAAAGTGTTGTGTTCGAGGGAGAGAACGAAAAGAAGAAACACACACAATATGTTAGAAAAATGCAGTTCTTGCTCTAACATTTCTTTGGCTTGTTGTTATTGTTGTTGTTGGTGTAAATCTTGTTGCTTTTGTTGGTGCTGTTGTTGGTGTTGCTTTTCGCTTGTTGTTAGTGCCAATTGTTGTGTGTGTGTTTGAGTGGTGTGCACTTGTTTTGGTTGCTTTTTGTTAGTGTTGTAACTTTTCTTGTGTTGGTGTAGTTATTGGTGATGTTGTGCTCGTGTTGTTAGTGCCAATTTGTTGTGTGTTGTGCTTTTAGCCTTGCAAGTGCTTTCATGCTCGTTCCGTATGTGTGTGCTGCATGTGTATGTGTGTTAGTTGGCTTAGATGCAAATGTGTTGGTGCTTTTATAACATGACACACGTTTGTAGCATTCTTTTGGGCTGCTTAGGCGCTGCACACACACACAGACACACATTTTGTATGTGGGTTAAGTAGTCTAGTGCTTAAATATATTTGCATAAAACAAGGCACATTCAAAAGTTTCTAATTACATGTGCTGGGGCGCACATGGCTTTGACTTTCGTCTTGTGGGGCTATTGTTGGTGTAATTGTTGTGTGGATGCCACATGCGTGCGAGGGGGTGAGCGGGGTATAACCTTTAAAAACTAATCTGTTTATTATGCAAAATGTTGTTGCATTCAGCGAAGGAGAAGGAAGTAGTAGGAGTGTTATGCAGACTCTTTAAACATGACTGTGTTTTCCTATGCAAATTTTAACTCTTGCTAAAGTGAGGGCGGCAGGTGTGGCAGGTGCTGTTGGGGCGAGTGCACTCCCCCGAGTGGAGTGTTAATAGCATCACATTTTCAATTTAAGTTATGGCAAGTTTTTTCCTCGCTCCTGCTTCTTCTTCGTCTAAGCAGCTTATTATGCAAAATGCACACACACACACTCAGTATACGACGGATAAAGGGGACTAGGTGGCATAATATTCACAGAGGGAGTGGCGTGATGCTTGGATTACAGTTTGGTTCATTGGGTTCAGAGGTTAAAGCACACGCGTTTGATAGATAGTTTGTATAGCTTCTGCAATCGTTAAACATTTGCTTAAAAAAACCCATCGTTGCCTGCCAAAAACTCACGAGGATCAGCGTCGTGTTATCCCACCCATAATCCCCAAGTAAAGAAAACCTATTTTCTCTGCGCAAGAGTGTAGGGAGCATACGTATAATTACGGCAAGCTTTAGCTTTCATAGTGCACTGAGGAAGACAAATGACACCGAAATTGCTTCAAAATCCACTTTCCTGTGCTACATTTCTGCAACTTCCTTCCTTCCAAGCAAAAAAAAAAAAAAACACAATGAACTTGTCCCCTAAGCGGAGCTTTGGCTTAAATAGCCAATGACACACACATAATCTACAATAGCAGTTGCCCAGCAGTTGAGAGCGAGAGAGTGGCAAGAGGCGGAGGGGAAGTGTGTAGTCTGTATTTATCTGTTAGCCATTCGCCTTAGTCATCTTTAGGGAGCGTTCACTGTGTGCGCTCTCTGGTTTTTAGAACGCATTACAATGCACAAACTTTCGGCCATTGTCGGGGACTCTCTTGGCTTTGGCTTTCACCTCAACCTCAACCCCAATGCCAGAACTACTATAAATTAAAAAAAAAAAAATAAGAGAAGAAAACAATTCCCATACAAAAGATCACTCCTGGGAACAATGGGGAATGTCTGCTATAGCAGCCCAACATAAATTTCATTAATTTTTACGCAGCCAAAATTGTTGGGTGAAGTTTTTTCTTGTGTTCTGTTTCTTGTACTTTTTTGGGGTCTGGGGCTGCTTTTATTGTTTTCATAAAAATGATTTTCCATTTTTTGTGCCACCAGACACAATGTAGCATTCAACAAAATTCCATGCAGCACTGCAAAATAAAGCAAAGACCCATTGCATATTTGCCGGCATACAGAAACGTAGGGAAACGGCTGCTGACCAGAGAGGAGACAAAAGGGGGTATATACGAGTGTATACGAGTATTTGCAGCCATAAAAAGCTGCCCCCGTGAAACATAAAGTAAATCATACAAGTGCAACTGAAACAGCAACGTTACCCTATGTTCTGCTGATGGAAAAACTGTGTATTTTGTGGGGGTACAAGCTGCCAACATTACCATGAACAGAAGTGTGATCTAAGCCATTAAGTGTGCTCCAACGCTTAGCCCCAACTTGCGTCGTAAAGCCATACCATGAGCAACTCATGGAAGCCGAACTACTCGCATGCACAAGCTATGGGTTCCATAAACTGAACGCTGGGCAATGAGCCGCAACATGAATACGAGGCTGGGAGTTAATTCCCATGAAAAAAGTGTTGAATGGAAGACTCACTAAGGCTGCCGGAAGAACCCAAGTTATAGATGAAATATCCAATAAATTTAGCATTCAGTTTGAGCCCAAAACGAACGACACATTGCATTCACTGAGGCTGGGCGAACTTTCCATTTGTTTCTGTTGCATAAATTAGAACAAAACATTTACCTTGGCAAAGGCATTTAAATGTAATTTATGACGCAACCTTTCATAAGCGGCGCAGCCCCATCCCCTGTGTGCCCACACAACATTCCCGCAGTGCCACAGATTTTCCTATTTTCATTTCTGTGCTCAAAATAAAAGTTATTCTTTTTTGCTCTTCCTGCCCGAAGAGGACTCCTGTATTTTGTTATCAACATGTTGACATTCATTCGTGTGCTGCTCTCCTCTGACGTTTATTGTTTCTATCTCGCTCTCGTTGGCTGACTTCCGGCCCGAATGCAGCGGTGCGTAAGTCGCTTCCGGTTGAGAGCCGAGTACCGTGGCCATGGCCGTGGCAGTGGCAGTGGCTGCTGCTGCTGCTTCATAAAGTGCTACGCAAACGGGCAGAGCAGAGCAGCGCCACTCGCATCGCATCGCATCGCCCACTCGTATATCATTGTCATATGTGTGCATTTTCATATCGTTTTCAAGGCATTTTTCACAGAATTTTAAATTTATTGCTTCAATGAAGCGGCAAAACATCACAGAAGAGACACGGCCATAAAGTATATGAATTGTTGATTATATTAAAAGAAAACCCCACGAAAAAAGAGCAGAGAACTTAAGCTGTGTGCTGCGTGGAGATCATTTTCGTATTGGGGTTGGGCAAAATCAATTGCAGCCAAACAGCGCGCGGGTGATTCTCGCTGTGAGAACGTGTTGCACCCAAGCAATTTGTGAGGACACTTTTGTGGCTTTTGACATTGCCGCCACAGTCGATGGTTGCTGCTGCTGCTGCTGGTACGTGCCACTTATATGGCATAGACCCTGGTCCCAGCAGTCAGCCCCATGCTGCACGTAAGCCGTAAACGTTTTTAGTGGATTTGTGTGGCGTGGCTGGGGCGCCTGGATGGGCTACGACAGCCATAATGTTTCATTAGTGGCCGGTTCGCCGCTCCTTGACAGCGAATCGCTTGTAGCTGCTGGCTTCCCTGGAGGATACAGCAGAGATGGGTCTAGGAACTGCAATCAACTTGAAAGTTGGCCAACGGTTTTTTGAGGTAATCATGCACCACACTGACACATCCAATGGATTTGATTGAATGCATTGGGAAATTGCATTTTATACATTGAATTGTGTGAAAAATGATTAAAGTTTGCGTAGGGAAAATCCCATCCTAAAGGGTATCTTAAACTTCGTTCCACGGCACTACACTTTCTTTTCTGTTCATCAACTCTTTCACAGCGATAAATTAGGTTCTGCACCAACGACACTTCAAGAACGAAATATTGCGTAGCATAAAATTAGGCGGGCATCATTAAATGGGGCAAACGCCAAGGCAGTGGACTGCCAGTGGCAGTGGCAATGGCAACTCTTGCTGCCATTGGCGTTCCCAATGCGACAACAGCCTCACCCTCCAGCCTCACGTGGCATGATGGCGACGGCGATGGCGACGGTGGTTGCACATTAGTTTTAATGCATGTTTCATGCGCCATTAGGCTTAATTAGTGGCATTCTACCACCCACAGCAGGAGCACACCCAGCACCCAGAGTCGCCTCTTCTTCCGCTCCTTAAACGGGTTTCACTGTAGCCCCCGGTGGAGGTCAATGGGGTGGTGGTTTGGTGGCTGGTGGCAATGACGATAGTGGTGCAGTCAAGCTTTAACTGCCTGTCGTTTGGCCTGCAATTTTATTATTGTTGCTGCACGTTGCATACAACACTTTTAATGCAGCAGCCATACATTTATTTTAAGGCCACGTACACACACACACAGTCACACACACACACACGCGGTCACACACATATTCAAGTGATGAGGAAAAATTAAGATTTAATTAAGGAAAAATAATAAATGCGTTTGGCTTGAAGCGAGGCAGAGCAGACCCTACCCGGTCCCGGCTTAAAGCAGAGCCAAATAAATTGTCTCTTATGGCAGGACATGAAAAAGACGGCGCGCCTGAGCCTTCGGTAAGCCTTGAAGGCAGGCTCCAGGCTCCACTTTCATTGCCAGGGCCATTCATTCGCTCTGTCATTTCCTCTCGTATTTCTCTCCGAAAATAGCGAGCAACAATGCCCGAACAGAATGCCAAATATACTCGTCCGGCCATAGCCACCGGCATTCGGATTGTCCCTCAGATTGAAGTGTCTTTTTATGTTGCTGTCAGAGATGAACTTTTGGACACTCGTGCCAGTAGTTGATTCAGGCATGCTCTTGGTGGAGAAAGTTTTCAAGGTTTAAGTGCTCCTAGAAGGAGGAGAATGCAGGAACTAAAGTCTCAGCATAACTCTTTCGTCACAGTAAATTCTGTCAGTCAATTAACCCTTTAATATCGAATTCATCTACCCACTAAATCTCTTCATAACTGACATTTTTCCCCATTACATTTTCCATGAAAATGGTTGGAGTAGAGCTCTCTCTCTCTGGTTACCCGCAACTCTCGCAGCAACATGAAATTATTCACTACGATATATTCCAGCTGATTTGGCGGCTCATCTCTGGCTGATTCAAGATACTTCCGCCGAATGGCGCCAACACTTTATGGCCAACAGACTTCAAGCACAAGACGACGCGTCGGCTTACGGCCCCCCATAAACAGGGCGCAAAGAGAGGCAGGTCCAGGGCTAAGATGAGGCAGGGCGCACCATGGTTCAGAAGCATTGCCCAGTGAGGCAAACAAAATGTTCGACATGTTTGCCCAGACAGCAATACACAGAATACAGAACGAGCAGCAGTAAAAAGATGGCCAAGCGACAACTGAAAGTGGCATTCCCATTCCCATCCGCCCCCTGTCTACTAGCCGCTTGGAACGAGTCTAGTTAACTGGCCCAGAAGCGACAGCAGTTTGTCCAATTGTAAAGCGAGGCATAAAAGCCAAATTAGAACGAAAGTCAGCCAATGTAAATAAACAAACAGGAAGGGAAACAAAACAGGCATCTTCGGATAGCCGAAGCATTAAATACCCTCCGCGTCTGCCTGTGCAATATTTTAAGGTAAAACTTTGGTTGTAGGCCCAAAAGTGTTTCCTGCTCGGCTTTCCCAAACTGAATACCCTCCTTCGAAGCGTATGACTGAGGGAAGACAACAAACGACTAAAAAGAACAGACAAGTCGCTGTCACTGGCTTCGTTTTTCGATTTGTCTCCTCTTTTATTTATTTTTTTTTGTTGCTTTTCGGTTGTAATTTCAGTGCAAATTTATGACCCACATTTCCAGAGAACATTTTTCACCTTGTAAAAGTCAAGACCACGAAGGCAAAAACAGTCGGCAAGGCAAGCGTGCGCGTTCATAGAATTATTAAAACAAACAGCGTGCGCCCCCTGTACATGGAAATATATTTTACAATAATAAACAGGGACCCCACGACCGAAAATGTTTAACCCTGAGACAGTAAGAGACAATAGATGGGGTAGACAATGGCTGGCAGCAGACTCGAAGAGAGACGATGGCAAAAGTGCACGCAGATTCAAAAACAGAACCGCAAATGTTCGATTTCTGATAAAGATCTAAGTAAATACGGATGTAGAGACCATTCCTGAGTCCACAGATGGATAAACAAAGTGTAAGTAAAACTGCTGATGACCCATGCCGTGTAGGGTCAGTGTACCTGGCGATTTCCTCGATTCCTTGGCCGCCTGTATTTATCCGTATTTATTCGTATGTCTCTGATAGATTTACTACTAAATAAAGACTTGCGCCGAGTCTTTTATTTATTCTCTTAGTAATCCAGAGGGCAATGAATTTTTTACAATAAATACACGCACTGGAAAATTACAAATAACAGCAGACGGAAGACAATTGCTAGGAAGAAAATTACTATCAGAATAATTTCATTGATTTTCATTTCAATTTCAGTCTCTCTATCAGCTCGTTAATTCAATGAAAATACTCCTCTTTGCATCGACCTTTTGTAAATATTTAATCTACATATATTCCCCTGTTGTCAGCAGAATCCCAGCCGCAAATTAATTATTCCACCTACAAAAAACTTGCCACTTTACTCGTAGCACCATCCCTGGCGGAATGGAGGCAGAGGCAGAGGCCACGACCACGACAACGCATTATAGAACCGCCAGGCCCATGCCACGGCAAAATCCCTCCCTAAATTACTATAAATAACAGGAGAATGTTTTGCTTATTGTGGCACAAAGCTTTTAATGTACAACTCGTCGTATACACAATATTTTACATTAAGCCAACAAACAAAGCCCGCCAAAAGGGAGGGCGGGAGGTAGGTGCTCTGCTCTCTAGGTGAAAGCAGATGACGATGGAGATGATTTTGGCATCAATTTCTGAGGTCAGCAGCGCCCCCGAAATTTGACGGACAGTTTGACAGACAGATCATTGGCATTGGTAGAGCTGCCGCCGCCACCAAGAAGTAGATGTGCGGCTCCCTCAATTTAATTCCCATAAAACTGAAATTGGAAATCTTCTTACCAGGGAATTGTGTGGTTTAACCGCGTTAAAAATATTCCAATTAAATAACATTATTTATTTAAGCGGCGGACACGCACAGAGTGCGAGTGCGAGGCACATTAATTAAAATACGCCAGCAAATTATTTATAGCATAATTGAAAAATGCTTTAACAATGGCATAAGAACAACAAGAGATACCGATGGAGATGAGATTAATTCGAAGGTGAAAATACCCTGGACGATAAAGAGATTATATTCTGGAAATTCAATAAAGTGGGAAGATCTAACACTTATCTACCGATAAATATGTTAAAAATTCTTAGAGAAAGATCCGAATCAATCCAAATTAAATGTATTTCCAACAGTTGAGAAGAATTAATAGGATATATCTATTTATATATCTCTTCACACGCAAGTCTGTAATTCCATCAAAGTTTCTTGATGCTATATTTCCTGTCTGCTATTCCAACACAATCGTATTTTAGCTGCTACCCCTTAATCACCAAACACATATATTACCCCCTGAAAGGTTAAAAAAAAGAAATAGTACGAATAAACAAAATTTATTAAAGCCCCAAATGGTTTTCCATTTCGACCACATCAGGCAGATAATATATTAACCTGTAGATATAGCCGCACACACACAATAGATATTTCCAATAGCTATATATACATATGTATAAGTATGTATGTCTGTATGTCTGTATATTCCAATATGGAATTGAAAATACACCATTAGCTAGCCATTCTCGAGTACATTTTCAATTGAAACGAAGATCGCGCGCTGATTGATGTTTATGGGGCATAATTTGTTCTCGAAAGAACAGATAAATACTATATACATATATATTTGCAGTATGTGTGTACGTTTAGCAGGCAAAACCTGTGGGTGGGTGTGAGGCAATGCCTGGATTGGGTAATAGTTGCATATTGCACTCGTAAATGTCTCAAGTTCAAAGCATATTGCAAAATATAAATACGGAAAACAAAAGGTGGCTTTGCTTTTCCTTCGTTTAAATTTTCAACTGAAAAAAGTCCACAATTATTAGATTATTTATAAACGATTGACGAAATGCATTATAAAATGCATTTCACATTTTAGAAATAAATTTGACGTAAAATCCACCATCTGCGTTTGTTTGGAGCCATAAATGATCTCATTATTGAATATTGATTGCATTTTTGCCGGACCCGGAGACCACCAGCAGGTTTTTCGACCACCTGCAAATAATTTCACATACGTATAACGCGTCCGCTTCTCTCTATATACCCGCACAAAAGTGAAGCTTTCAATTGCATTTTCTTTTGTGATAGCAATACCACAAATATATATTGAGGAAAATTCCATTTGGAGCACAAGCGACTTAATAAGCCGGGGCCACAAAAACTCATTAAGCTCCCAACAATTCGATGAAAACGGATAGATTCTCGGAGGTGGGTTCATGGGGAGGCCACAATAGCACAGAACATCAAAAACGATTTTCAAATGCACTTCACAAATGGCATGAGGCAATGGGAACCTTTTGCCAGCGTCCTTGCCACATGCAATGCGACCAGCGGACACACGGCAAAGGGCACATCAGTGGGAGGCGGCAGCAAATGGTTTAAATTGTGGAACCGCAATCGAACCACTGCATTGCAGCGCTGCGATTCTTGGAATTCTGCCCCTCTTCCAGCCATCATAATTTTCCATTTTCAATTGCTATTGCAATTGATTGATAATCGTTTCTTTTTTTTTTTTTGATGGCTTTGCCCTCAGCCATGGCATTTGCTGTTGCTGTTGCAGTTGTTCGTGTCTTATAAATTATTCATGGAATTCATTTCGAATTGGCCGCTTAAAATGACCGGAAAATTGCATTATATACATGGCAAACGGTTAGGGGTGGGCTGGCTGGTTGGGTTTTCCACTCGAACGTGTCACTTGTGCATTAAGGTCATCCCTGGATATGCCATGTCACTGATGTCCGGCACTGTCTCTGGTATCCCCCGATGGTCGCCATATCACTGGCACTGCTGTCCTGCCCCGCGGCAACAAAAACATTAAATATACATGCCCCTAGTGCCATTGCTCTGGCTCTGACTCTGGCACTGGCTATGGCTGTGGCACTGGCCTGTGCATACGGCACTGAAAAGTGTCACGAAAACTGTTAAAAAGCGCTTCAGCAACTTTCACAATCAACAAACATGACAAAAACTGGCTGTCCGCTCTACCCGAAAGCGAAACAGAGGCAAAAGCTAGTGTCAAATACAAATACAAAGGGATGAAATGGCAGAAACTTGCTGCATAAGTTCCATTGAAAGGGTTGAACGGGGCTGAAGGGGGCTGATGGTCAGGGTGGTCAACGGGGGGTTGGGAGGTAACGGTAGGGATGCCTGGCGGCTACGTAGGGGTTGGGAGGGTAATGGGGCGGGCGACCAGTTAGTAAGCACAAAATGTTGTCAGGCTAAAAGAATAAACAATGACCAAAATACCAGCATCTTGAAGGGAGACAAGGCGAAGCTTCTATGCACTTTTCCTTTGGGCTGTGCAAAATATACCACATGGAAAGGGCGGCATTTAATTATTAACTAAACATTGGCAGTTGCATATATTATTCAAATAAATAAATGAATGTTAATGAATGCAAAACAACATCCAAACTATGGCACATTAATAATTGAATTGAATATTTGAATAATCCTCAAGTGAGAAAAAAACGAATCATCCATCCCGCTTTCTCACTTTCTCAGTCATTGAGCTGCACATTCCCATAAAAAGCATTCAGATTCAATCAGTTTGCCAGCAGAGAATCACTCAATAAACGCTTTATGGGCCCATCTGAATAATCAGCTACTGTATCTGTGTGGAAAGTGCGGGCTATAATGCCCATTCGAAGAGTATGACGTGAGATGAAATGGCTGTTGAAATGCAATTTTTAGTGCATGGACATCAGAGATCTCAGAGACAGGCGACAGCATGCAGCATTCTCATTCGGTGGCCCGGCACATGCGGCACTCATACGTTGAGGCGCAAATGACAATGAAAAGTGCTTTGTGCACGTTTTCAGTGTGTTGTCTGTGTCTGTGTGTGTGTGTTTCAGTGTGTGTAGCTGTGTGTAATGTGAGACTTGGGTGAGCTAAACGCAAATAATGAAAGTAGAGCGGGAGCCCTGCCGCCTTCTGACGATGGAAGGCGGGCAGCGAGCGAGCGGCAGCAGTCAACAAGCGAGCGCCAAGTGAAAGTGGAAAGTGCACTCGACAGCGCATCTGTGTGTGTGTGTGTGTGTGTGAGTGTGTGAGGCTGCAGAAGTTCTTTACGCGTGTGAGAGGGTGTTTTGGGGGTGCTTCTGCATCCTTCTGCACGTGTGTGTGGCGACTGCTGCTGCCTGTTACTGGAAAATCCTTCTGCGGCACTACTTATGCCGCATACTTTTATGGGCGCTCAAGATAAATAGCTGTGGGTTCCGTTCTCGCCCTCCTCCCTCCTCGCACCCCACTGAAGAACGGCACTCCCACCTTGCGGAAAAAAAAGTACTCAAGTATTTTTCAGTGGCAAAAAAAAGGATGAGCAAAAACTTTGCGAAACTCGAAACTCGCTCTGGTCATAATTATGTTAATTAAGTTGGGGCAAAAACAAAAGTTTTCGCGCAGTATTCCACAGTACGAGCATATGCCACGAAGGCGCACAATTTACGCCGCTCAAGTGAGGCAAACGATTTAAATTTGAATTTAAATAGCCTTCACGCGAGTGGGCTTTTCCTTTGGCTCTCCCTCAAATCGCCTTTCCTTTGGCTTTCACTCACGTCCGCTGTTGCTGATCGGCTGCTCCTCTTGGCCCTTCACTCGACTTCGAGGGGTTCTTCGAACACTCACACACATGAACCTAGAAGGGTGTTCCACGTACTCGAGCCACGTTTTTATTTGCATATCATTTAGCGTTCGCAAAGGCTGAGGAATGTGCCCGGGAAAACCCAAGAAAAAGGCCTAAGACAAACTACCTGAATGCATGTGCGTACACTCAAAGAAATGAACTCCCAATTTCCCACTATACACGTTCAGAGAACCAGAAGAGGAGCTGCATTTTCATTGTTCTAATGGAAACTAAATGAGTAACATTCAAAGAAAATTACTGTATCCAGAACATACATTTAAGTACACATATTTGTATGCTCCTCTCCAAGAGAAGGCTACAGCAGGCAAGAGGCAGCAGAGGTAAAGCAACTCAGTCAGCAATATGCTTTAATATTAAATGTCTAACGAACCGTAAGAAATATGAACGTGTTATATAGTTTGATGTGAACGCATTTCGGCCCGAATGTAATGTTAGAAATCATTCGGGGATTTGGGGTACACGTTGGGAATGGGAATGGAGTTCTGGTGGGCAATCTGGGTGGGGGCGTGGCCTGGCCAAGTGCTCCACAAGGTTGAATGGACATGGCATTGAGCAGCATCCAAGTTGGCGGGCGGGCAGTGTGGCTGTGTGGTTGGGTGGCTTCAAATCTTGTCTGCAAATAAACTTTCCTCAAACTTTGATTAAGTTCTGCTCTCAGAGAAGGCACTGAGACCTACTCCGAGCTCCTTTCTCTCTATCCCTCGCTAAGTGAAACTTTTGAGAATCATTTGCCTAGAAGAATATGTTTGTCCGGGAAACCTAATGATTTTCACAGTTTAATTGCTCACTCTCGAAACTTTTTAAGTGAATTACGAGCGCATTTTCGTTGGAGTTTTAACAGAGATGTTTTCTTCTCTTTGTGCGCAGGAGATTTATTCATCAATCATCTATGGAATTGTGTGCAAGTTTGGGGCAAATAATATCTGGAAATAAAGCGAAGAAATTGACAGGATTCCCTTGTCTGTTCATTTAATATTCGATTTTATATATATTCCCTGCTCTATTTGCGCTAAACTTTAGTGGCAAACCTTGTTCCAGTTACCGTCTCACGCTCAAAATTGTTGCGTCTTGTGAGACGTTCTGCTGCCATGCCCTGCGCTCTGAGAGCTGGTCTAATGTGATGGTGGTGTCTCCCCACGGTACTGTCCCACATGAATGTATCTGTGCCAGAGTCCTGCCACAGTATCTGTGAGGTGTATCTTTGTGTGAGGTGTCTGTGTATGGAGGATACGTGTCTGCCTCTCTCTCTCTCTCTTTCTGTCTCAGTTTCTGTGTGTGCAAGGAGGCACAGCATTCAAATTTAAATACAAATGTTGCACGTGCCCTCGTACAATCCGTCGCCGTGGTAGGAGATATATCTCTGGCTATAACTTTCTAAGGGTGTGTGTGTCTGTATATATATATACATGCATATAGATGTATGTGTGAGAGTGCGCTCATTTGGGTGATTGCGCTGCTAAGGTTTAATAAAGCAACACCAAGACGACGCCTCGTCGACGAGGACAATCACGTGGAATTGAGTGAAGAAATGGCTGCCATTCCGGAGAAGGTACCGCTTGGCACGGGCACGGGCACGGTTACGGTTATAATAAAGCAACTTGCTGGCATAATTGGCAGCCCCAGCCCCCAGGAAAATATAAAAAAAAAACGAAGCCTGCGCCACACACAGAACTTCAAATTGAAATGAAATGAAGTGTGAAGCGGCAGGCGGCAGGCGGCAGCCTCTGAATCCTGACTTGGGTCCTGCCTGCCCTGCCCTGCCCTGCCCTGCAAAATTATTCATCTGCAAGAGTGTGAATGTTCCGCAGGATCTTCCAGGATGTGTATCTAATTGTTTTTTCGGCGGCGGCTGGCGTTTGTTTAGCTTAATTAAAAGGCCCAAATGCAAACACCAAAGTGTGCGCGTGCACAAAAATGTAATTTATATATAGAACCCGGGCAGATGCTATAGATATCTTTTTATTATTTTTGCCAGAGGTTTGCGCGAGCTTTCGTTTACCTAATTATGCTCTGGAGTTGGCCACGTGATAGGTCAAGACAGTAAGTCGAAATTCGAAAGGAAATTCACGATGATACCCACAGAAAAGGGAAAGAAAGTTGCCTAGTTAATCATCAGTTAAAATAGGGATTCTTGAATGAATTTCAGATGCAATAAATGCTACCAAAAACCTACCGAAATTACTGTGGAAACCATTTAGTAGACCATTATCCCAATTCATAGTTCTCTTTAAAGATAGTTTCTCTTTCACGATCACGACACTCGAAGGCATCTCTAATCTGCCACCTGCTGCTGCTGCTGCTGCCTGACTCCCGTTGACAGTTGCCTGTTTGAATGTGCCACTGCCACGGCTACTGGGCCTGCCAGGACCCCCCCCCATTTTGCTGTGTGTTGGCCAGCAGTTTGCACAGCAAAAAGCAATTTGGTTTGCCAGCAAGCGGGCTCCTCCGCCTTTGACAGCCTTTTGTGTTGCTTTTGGAAACAACTGTTGTTGTTGTTGTTGCTGTTGTTGTTGTTGCTGCTGTGACTGTTGTCGCTGTTGCTGTATTGCGGTGTTGACACCCCGCTGGCTTTGGCACTTCAATTTCATAGCGACAGCCGAGGCATCAACAGCAGGAGCCAGCCAAACACACACAAAAAAAAATATAAGGAAAATTCGCGCATCCTCCATCGCACCTGCCTAATGGTCCGTGTGGTCCGTGCCATAACCGGACATTGGGCGAACATAACTTTAATATGCTTACGCAGAGAGAGAGAGAGAGAGCGAAAAAACAGCAATGTCGATTCCTTTTTTCATTCAGTTTTTTTAGTACATAATCTAGGCTATTAAAATTCAGTGCTGCGGTATGACAGTGCGTATACGTAATGCGGCATGATTGCCCCCGCAAATTGGGTATTCAAAATGGTTCGGTAATTGCCGAGATTTGTGAATGGAAAGGAGAGAGTTTCGAAGTTTTTTACGGGTTGATTTCCTGTATGGTGAATTCCTGTAAATAAAACCAACAGAAAACAAAAAATCATTCATTCATCCATCATCAAGCAGCTGCACTGCCATCATCTGCAGTCGGGCCCAGACACAAACATTTTCCTAATGATTGTGTGAGAACTAAGCTCCTTAATCAGACCTGAGGGCAAACGCTTCACACCCATCCATCCACAGCCATCCCATCCATCCGCAAAAACCATAATATTTTCTGTGGGTGATGCCTGTGGCCTTGGCAAAAAGTTGTTGCCCCAGCATAGTTTTGCCACCTCCCCGGACATTTTCGTTGCCCCAGCACTTTTGCCACCTCCCCGGACATTTTCGTTGCCCCAGCACTTATCCACACGCCCTCCCCCTGTACATTTTTCTTACCCCCTTCTCACTCACTTTAATTAAAACGCCGAACAAACACGAAGGCTCTCTTCTTCGAGTGGATGGATGGATGGCTGGCTGGCTGGCTGGCTGACACTGGCTCTGGCGCTGTCATGGAAGGAATGTCAAGCCTATGGCCATCAATCAAAATGCCTAAATAAAATGTTTGTTCTCTCTGCCCGCCCTCGACAATGTCTTGGGGTTTTCCGGATAATAATGTGCATTGACTGGAGCGGAGCGGAGCAGCTCCATCGAGTATGCAAAAGTATTCGAATCCAAATGTTTGCAGCTGTCGAAAATGAAGAGACCATAAAATGTTGCTGCTGGTGGCGCAACCCAGGAACAAGGCGAATAAAATTTATTGCCCCTGTTGTGATAAACGTGACGCGCTATGGCTAAAGGCCACGCCCCCTTGGGAGGAGCAGAGGCAAAAAGAAGGACACTTTCCAAGTGCCTGTTACATTTGATTTGTGTGTGTGCTGCTGTATCTGCAGGATGTAAATGAAGATGGGGGGGAACTCTCACTCTCTCTCTCTCCCCCTCTGTGTGTGTTAGACCAGAAGGAATCTTTGAAATGCGAATGCCTGACAACAGGTTAATGTGCCCCCAAAGAGCGGGCTGGCAGGGCAGTAGTGGTGGTGGGGTGGGGTGGCATTTTGAATAATGAGGGGCAGATTGATGATCTTTAATGGCTGAACTTCTAGCGACAAGTTGCCCAAATTAAGTTGTACGCCAGAAAGTGTGCAAGATAAGTTTCTGCTGAGATATTAGCCTGGCTAATAGATAGCGTTCCTCCCTCGCCAGACTAACTTTTCAACTATAAATTTTCGAGTTTTTATGGAATTTCATTTCCCCTTTTACCTCCCTTTTCCCACCCATTTCCCTACCTTCCGGGGTTCAATCAACTTCAGCATGAACGCATTTTCCATGCCCAAATTGGTGTCCAACCTGGCGTATGCTTGATATTGGCCCCGAAATTCCCTATCCCCTATTTCCTGGCCCTGCCTCTCCACCGTTTCGTTGCGTTCCGTTCCGTTCCGTCACGCCAATCGCTTTAGTAGCTTGTTTTGACATTTTTCCCTTTTCAGTTTTTCCTTTGTTTGTTTCTGCCATTTTTTCCGGCATTTTCCGTCGCTTTTTTCGCCAGGCTTTTCATACCTTTGCGCCTTGTTGCAGCCGCTACCACCCGTTGGCCCAAAATAAGCCTAAGAGCTAAAAAATTCAGACTGGAAAAAAAGGGAAAAATTCCGCGGAAATTCCAGCAACTGCATTTGCATTTCATTTTTCACTGCTTTCTTCGCGCTTTCTGGTTGATTTCTCTTCATTTTCGTTTCGTTCTTTTTGTTCTTTTTTTGGGTGTTTCGGGGATATGCTGGCCAAGCCAAAAAGTTGGTCAAATTCAAGGCTTAGATAAAGTCTGTTTGGAAATTAAGGCGAGATTTCTTTCATTCTTTGGTTTTCCGCTGTCTGTTTTTGGCAGCAAACTTGGCTTTTCACGTTGGCAGTAGATGGTCGTTGATAAGGTCTGTGTCTGTTGCTGTGCTTAAATTTAACCTTAAGAATTTGGGCCAGTAAGCGCGTAAAAGGGAAACCCTCATGCACACACACAGGACTCTGTACTGATGTACGTGCATGTTGTTGCTGCTGCTGCTGCTGCTGTTGGTTCGCATTTCGCAGGAGGCAATAATCGTAAAATAAAAATTCGTGCCAAGCCACACAGAAGGTGACCAGATATCCTAAGCATTTGCCAGTCGATTGAGCATATTGGCTATCAATGGAAGGAGAGATCTCTACCACTCCCAAAAAACAATTGAATAAAGGCGAGTTACTGCAGCTGATCTGCTATACAAATCAGAATCTATTTCCTTTCCAATAATTACATTAAATATTCCCCGAAATTAGGATCAGAAACTGTTTCTCCCCTCGCGCTGGCGACAAGGTCAAAAAGTTCTCGCTTAATATCCTGCGGCAAAAGGGTATTAGCTGCAGAGTCCCGTCGACAGGCGGCGTCGCCATCGATGAATGTTGGGAAAAGTTCAAAGAGCGCAAAATTCGATGGAAAATGAAAATAAATATAAAATTAGCAGTAAAATTACTCACTGACGGGGCAGATGAAGAAGCGACAGCAGGATGATGAAGGAGGTTAGGGGTGAGGAGTTAGAGGCTACCGGATGTTCTTGGAGGATACAGAGTTGGCATGCAAACGCGTTAAAATGCGAAATTCAATTTGGTGGAGAGTCAGGACAGGCAAAAGGACAGGCATGCTACCGGAGAGTATCGCTGCCGCAAAAATTTGGTGAAATATGTTTGCTTTTTGTGTGCAGGGAATTTTCGGGGGTGGTGTTTGTTTCGTTTCGTTTAAAGTGTTCAAATTTTAAAGGCAGGAAGGAGGACTGTATTCTGTGTGTTGGATAGGGGGCAGATGTTTCAGTTTCACTCACCACAATGCGCCTGACACGTGTCATTTTGCGGTAATCGCCCAGCTTGAGGCTTGGCGGGCCAACAATTTGCCCGGGATTAGAATGTGCGGAATGAAGAAGCGCTTCTCTCCTTCCGGGCAGATTTCTGGATGGTCGCCTGTCAGCTGCACCACACGACAGTACGTACAATTAGCGACGGCAAAATGCCGAGTCCAGAGCCTCCTCAGCAGCGCTTCAAACTCCACTCAAGTTCCTTTTCTTTCTGGCAGAAGCAGCAGCACAACACTAAGCCACACACTCGAGTTCCACTTTATCAATCACTGGTATTGTTTTTTAGATATTTTTTGTCCACACAAATATTCAATTTGGATTTGATTTGGTGTTTCTGCACGGGTTTTTGCTTGAGTTTCTCGTATTCTTGGGGCCCTGTTCAACGGAGCGCTCTCTTCGCTCTCTCCCTCAGTATCGACCGCTGCGCCAAAAGTCTCAGATGAAACTGAATGGGGCCCGAGATTGGCACACAGATGAAATACCCCTGGAAAATACATGTGGCCAGGCAGGCCAGGCCAGGCCAGGCCGCGCCGCGCCGCACCGCCAGACTCGGGCAGAGCAGAAACACAGCAACAATACTGCGGCAATGAGAGCGCAATGGCTCTCGCTCTCTCGGGCTCGCTCTCTCTCTTTCGTTTTAACTGTTGTTGTGCTCTCTGCACACGTTGCGTATACGTTAAGGCAGAAGCAAAAGCCAGCTGGGGCGCACAGTGGTCTGGAATATAACAAGCAATGCATGAAAGTCACGTGTGGAAAAAAACATTAATCCAAAAGGGATTAAGCATTGGCTAAACTAATAAATAATTAATATATAATAAATATAAAATTTTATAATGAAACTTGAATATTTTTCGAGCGAGTTTGGATGAAGTTATAAAGTGAAAGTAAATATTGCTGTAACATAATAAAATAGTTCCCCTTGCAACACCCTTTGCGCCCACTGTTTCGGCTCCTCTTTATGCCTTGCATATTTTTCTTGCAGTGTAAAAGATATGGAAAAAGGCTCGCTTTGCTTTTACTGAGAGCACATGCTGCTCGGAGAGAGCGCTTTCTCGAATAACAGTTTTATTTTTACAAACAAATTGAAGAAAAAAAAAAAACAGAAAAGGAGAAGCACGCGGGAGAGCCGGGCACAGAGCGAGCACTTAGGTGCATGGAGTGAGGGGGGAGTACGCACAGTTGGAGTAGAAGTTTTTTCCATGAGAGGAACAGACATACAAAGAAAGACAGCACGCCAAGTGGGTGGCTGTATGTGTGTCTATTAGTGTGTGCGTTTGTTTAACTGTTTGTTTTGTTACATTTTCCTGAATTTCGTGCGGCAGGCGGCAGGGAGCAGGGAGCAGAGGGGCCCCAAAGTCGAGAAATTCAAAAATCAGACACACTGCAAACTTGTTGAAGAAATATTTGTACATATTCGTGCATGTGTATTTTTTTTATACACTGACTCCCACACTTATTCGCACACTCTCAGCAGCAGAGATAGAGGGCTGAAATCTTTTCTGGGTCCTCGGCTATTAAGCAAATATCCCTCACAAACATTCGGGAATTCCCTCAGCTTGCAGTAGCTCAAAGTACACATTGTACGAATAAGTTTGCAGGTACATGTTTCCAATATATGGATTCCATAGTTATAATTTCATAATTCAGCAGGTAATCAAGCTGTTGAACTATATTTCGGCATGTCACACTTCGTCACAGAACACACAAAGTTATTGTTGAGCAAACTTTGCCCCTCAGTGAGTGTACGGATAAATGTTAGAGCGAGTGTACATGGGAGACTAAGGTGTGTGGGCAGCACTCTCCGCTGCAGGCAGTCGTCTCCTCAACTAGTAGAGCAAAGTGGGGGGTGTGGCAAAGGGGTAGCCTAGTCTATGAGTGTGTATGTGTACAGGTAACGGCATATATTTACATATTCCAAGGCGCAACATGTTGATTTTACACGTGTTCCACTAAAGTATACACGTGCAAAACTTCATCTAGCTGCTGGAGTGTCTGTGTGTGCAGGGGAAGCTTCCCTCCCCACAACCCACTCCTCTCCACACGGGCTGACATGTGTGTGCCTGTTGTAAAAATGCAATTAATTAACTCTCTTTGCTAATTGCATTTTGATTGCGTAACGAGCAGCGGCACTAGAGATCATCATCATCATCATCATCCAACGGGAGAATGGCAAGCGGAATGTTGTACAGCAAATTCTCACGTTACTTTTTTTGCTTGCCGAGTTAACCGTTGGCTTTTTCTTGTTACCGGAAATTGTGCTGCTCCCAAATGGCAGCACAGATTTGCTCCTCGGAATTCGGTTCATACGTTTTACCGGGGGTGGGTTTTCGTTTTGTTTGGGGGGGCGGCGGTGAAACCATTCGGCTAAGCTTCATTTCCACAGGTTTTTTTTCCGGGTTCGTTCGTAGTTCTGGGACTCTTGTGGTGTGTTCTGAGAACTGGTATCACCAAGGGGGAACATTTGATACGCTGATGTCTGAGGTTTTTTTTTTTAGAAAATTCCACTTCTAAATTTGCAATAAATTCACTTTAAATTGTTCAGTTATTGAATTAAATGGCCACATGTTTAAGCTACGCTTAATCATTCTCAATCACAAATGAATCCGACTGCACTTTGTCTCCTTATTCCACATTTACGCGTGACTGGCACTTTGCCAATCAGATAAAATGCAACAGCTGTCGCAGGGCAATAAAATGTTTCTCCCACACAACGAAATTATACTTTGTCGCTTCTCCGTCTCTCTCTGTCTCTTCAACTGTCGCCTATTAAATTATAGAAGTCCTTTTAAATCTATTGGCAGCTGGAGAAAATATCTTTGAGGAGCACCTCGTCTCAGAGCTGTGTAGCAGGTTTCAATTTCGGAAATCCCTTTGCAAATCAAATCCGGAACTGGCCGATTCAGCTGTGATTAGGCCGAGCATCATGCGTGTTTCTGCGCCATTTTTTTGTGCTCTCTGGCTATCGCTTTTGCGGGTCCCTAGTCGCCATTTTCTTGGCTGATTCTGCTTTTGTCTTTCGTTTGGACAGGCAGTTCCGGTGAAGGAGCCGCCACAGCGTGCCCAAGTGGCCCAAGCGGGGATTTCTTGTCCCGGCCACGTGTAATCCTTTCTGCCATATGACCCCAACATTCTTCACCATCCCATCCCATCCCATGCCATGCCATGCCATTACATCCCATCCTTTACTCCCCCTGCCCATTTATTGTTCTGTTTTCTTCAGTGTTTTCCGGCACATTCTTTTGGTATTTTTAGGCTTCCCATTTTCCTCCGTTTTGCCCCATTGTTTTGTGGGGGTTTCTGGTTTTGTTTGGGCTTTTGATTGCTTTAAGTTTTGGTTTTCAAATGATTGGCACACACTGCACAGGCACTGATAGGGCTTTGATGTAAATGATAGCAGCAGGATCAGAATTCAAGGCCTTGGGATAACGTGGGCGATTGAGAGCTGGGAATTTGCATTTATCGTTGGGCCTACTCTGAGTCCCTGAATACACAGGAATCCAATCTCCCAGAGCAGCTGCCATCTGGCCAGCTCGATAATTTATTTCATAATTACACATTTGGCTTAATTGTCGTTGTTCAACCATGAATTGCGGCTGGCCCCATTCAATTTGAATATTATCCGCAGCTTATATTCTATTATTGGCAGCTCGCCCTCGCTCTCCGTCCCTTAATAAGTCCAATGAAAAGTTCATGCAATAATTTATACAATCATAAATTAATATAGCAGCTGGGCTGGGCTGGGCTGGGCGGGGGAAAACTGCACTCGTGTTGGGGTGAAAACTATCTTCCCCTTCCTCGCCCAATTGCTGCAAATAGAGCGATGATAAAAGCTGCTTTATGAGCAATGCTTAACACCAATGCGTAATGCCAAAAGCTCTCTTGAATGTGTCATTAAGGCCAACAATTGCGGAATCAACGGAACGATTATACCCTCTCAGGGGGTGGCTCTATAATTACCAGGGGATTTGGCAATGGTCTTTTGGGTGTGGGTGGGCTATGTGTCAGATGGGCAAACGACAGGAGGAGAGCAATTATAACTATAATACCAACCAAAATTAAAGCGAGTTCTGTACGACACGCAGTGCAGTGAATATTTAAGTTTTAAACAGATTTACTTGCTTAAAAAGGAATGTATATTTATTATATATACAAAAAATAAAATATATGTACCTGTCCTTGGACATTTTTTTCGGCATAAATTGTTAACTCTTCGCTTTCCCACAATCTGGCTGTAAGCATATCCCAAATTCGTATTGCAAGTCAAACTTTATTTCCAGTCCGTTTTTCATTGCAAGAGTTTTATGGTCAAGCTGCAGCTCTATTTACTGACAATTAACGTTTTATGAGTTCTTGCCCCGTTCCCCCCATCCGCCACTTTTACCGCTTTTATAACGCTTCACTCCAAGCCACGCCAGGCCACGCCACGCCAGGCCACTCCATTCGCTTCCAGAAGCGGCTAACTGCCTAATCAAGAGTTAATCCAGCTGCCCTACTCGTCCGCTTGGTCGTCCCTTTGGGCACCCACGTTGAGTGAGGTCATGGCAGATGGGATGGGACTGGGACTGGAACTGGACGCTACTGGAACGTCGCATAATAATTAGCTGGCAGCGCAATTTGGCTCAATTTATGCGCATACAATCAGCAGTGACTGTACGAGTACAGTCTGGCAGTTTATGCCTTTTGTCTAATTTATGCACAACATTTTGCGATTATAAATGCTTAAATGATGGCAAAACTTGGCCGGAATTAAGTTTTGGCTTCCGGTTTTGATTGCAGCCCAAGGACAATGCATGGACATGGATGCACCAGCGGATATATGCACACATATATATATATATACTAGATATACTATTTGGATCTATCTCGTACAATCTCTTGCGTCTTGTCGGCGTGGGGCAGAGGAGCTTGTGTTAAGTGAATTTCGGTCGACGTTTTCCATTTGCAATTTCAATTGCAAATTAACTTTGCAATCCCATGTCTAACAATGCCAAGCTCTGGCCCCACGCTTCCCCTGTGTGTCCCCCCGACATGTGTGCAAATGTTCTACAAATATACGATGCCAAGAACGTTGTCTATATAGTATAGATGTATATATAGTGTAGTGTAGCACCACATGGCAGCCACAAAAATAAACCCAACTGCTGCTGCTGCTGCCGCTCTGAAGTGGAAAATGCAATGTTCTTTGCTTCGTTGGCTGTTCGTTGGTGCAGCGTCCCCGTCCTGTAGTGCGTCCTTCGCACCCCTCAAGATATTTCTAATTAAAGCTTAATTGTGTCTAACATTGTGCATGGCCCCAGGGCCCTGACAGCTGTATGCAGTTAAATAAGTGAACAAATTAGTAGGGATATCAACAAATTAAAGTTCAGCCTTAACCGCAGATAATTCCCAAAGCCACGAACCAACCATTCCCCGGTATTAATCGACACAAATCCAATGTTAGTGCCATTCAGCCAGAGGAGGCTTACACAATTTTGGGCAGGGCATCTTTCTCGGGCCCATTGCGGCGATTATTTATGTTCGTACGTGCATCAATGTTGCTGCAGCTGCTACAGGGCAGCAGCCGGAGGCTCTTAAGCTGCAGCATTTGTGGGAGACAATCCCCCTGCCACAGAGGGAGAGACAGAGAGAGAGAGAACATGGGGGAGAGATATTTACATAAAGACTTAAGCCGGAAAGCCAGAGAACGGGGCCGAGTCACGTTTATTGGCCACAGGCTGGTCGGTCACACAACCAGCACAAATCATGCAAAATTAAATTCCAAAACAGAACACAAAACAAAAATGAATTTCCACTCTAGCCAAAAATTGTGGCAGAAAAGTTTTCTATTCAATTATTGATTGAATGCACATTTTTGTGCATTTTCTACTACCCCAAAGCAAATGCAATTTGCCATCTACTCTGCTGTGCGAGTGCTTTCTGGCAAAGTTACGCATACGCCGCACTAAGAAACCATTTTTGGCCCAAGTGTTTTAGCCAAAGCGGCGGTAACATATGTCACTTGGCTTGTTTGAACAGACGCATAGGAACACGCAAAGGAACACGTTTGGACAACTGTGGAAACAAGTGTACGACGATACAGGAAGGAACCCAAGCCCCAAGTCAGAACCAGAGCCAGAGGATAAACAGCACAAGGAGCAAAATATGGCTGACGTGTGTGTGTGGTGTCCGAAATGAAATGAAAACGAGAAACCCCAAGCAAAATATTTTGGGCAAAGGGAGGCGAGGATTTCCACACAAGAGATACGGACGAGTAGCAGCAAATTTGTGGGATGCACAAGCAAATGATATTGGAGCGGAGATGTCGCTCTAAATGGATGTGTGTGTGTGTGTGTGTCTGTGCATTTTAAATGCAATGGGATTGGCTTTTGGAAATTGAGAGGCAAAGTGCAGGTTTTACTGTCATTCTTGTGTGGCCAGAAGTTGCGTAGTTATTTATTAAAGCATAGTTCCAGCAGAAAAGTAACTTTTCAGATAAGAAAAACATTCGCCTCTATTCCAAATCCAAATGCTAATCCCCAGTTCCATGCACGTACCTCCAGCCGAGTAGAGCATCTCACATACGCTCTCCCAACCCCGAACCCGAACCCGAACCCACAGCCCAGCCATTGTTTGATTTGTATAGTTTAGTGCTACATAAACTTTCCCATTCATGCCCACACACACACACACAGAGAGGGGTCTTTCCGTGTTAGTGTTGCCTACTTTTGTGCGACTTTCAGCTGTTTAAACTCTGTGTGTATTTTTGTTGCACTTGTTGGACCTGCCTGTCAAACTTTAAATGCAACAAGCAAAAGAATATATATATATATATATATATATATATTTGCACGATATACATATGTATGTGTAAATGTATCTTTGGACAAGTTTTAATTATAATTTTTGTGTTGCGTTGCTGTTCGACCGCCATCACGCATACGCCCCATGGCGCTCGCTATTCAACTTATTTATGACTTTCTGTTTTGGCTGAGCAAATTTAATTAAAGTTCATTTTACGGCCATTCATCAGCAGTATACATATATGGTTGAGTACAAATGTGTAATATACTATGAACAATTATGAACAGACATTTAAATAATATTCTTTTTGGCTGAGACAAATTACTGCAGATTTGTGTTTGGCAATGAATTAGGGCAGATTGAAGAATTTTGTAAGGTTTTTAAAAATAAAATACTTTCTAGGCAAAGCAAGTTTTGTTCTCTTGGCCTAATCCCCTTTGAATGAACCTCATTTTGGTTTAATGCCTAAGATAAGTACATGCCTCCTGTAACTTCTTTGTCTCACCTCGTTGCCTGGTCAAATATCATACCCAAAAAAAAACAGCAATACTCTTTTGATTTTTGCTTGTTGCCGTTTTACTCATTTCGGTTAAGACTCTGCTGGTTCTGTGACCGTAAGAAAACTTCTAACGAGTTTTATTTTCGGCATTTTTCTTGGCTGTTGTTTTGTGTGGGTGGTGCGGATGCTGCGGTGGTGCCGCCTGTCAGTTGCCAACAGGGGAAATTTTTTGGTTTTCCTTTACTTTTTGCTGCTTTCTGATTTATATCGAAATTCACTCGCATTCTGTACGCCTTTGTCCCACGATGGCCGACTACTTGGCTGTTATTGAATTACTTATGGCGCAGCAAAATTACCTAGAACAGGATCTCAAGCAATAGCCTCTCCTGGGCCATGGCCAGCACCCATTGAAACCCACTGAGCATTTGGAAAGAGAGAGCGCAAGAACTGTCGATGATAAATCAACGTACTAACGAAATTTTCGCTTGCTTTTGCTTTTCCAGCTTTTGTTTCGTAAGAGAGAGAACCAGAGGAACCAAGAGAACAAAAACGAGAGGTAGAGCTCTGGGTTCTCTTAGGTTAACAATACTTTAAGCCTTTTGTGTTTGCTGTGGGCCAAGAACAGGCGCCAGAAGAGGTGGCATGGGAGCTTCATAAATTGCCAGTTTTGCTTTTGTTTCTCGAGATTTTTGCTTGAGTTATTTTTAATTTCATGGCTCTGGCAATTTCTCAGCGTCAGTTGGAGTGCCGTTTGGAAAAACCTGCCGCAGACAGGGACAAAGTGGGCAAAAACCGACAACGAAACACTCATTAGCTTTTGTTGTGGACAAAAAGGAAAGAATGCATATTTCCCCTTCACAGATAATCATTTCCAATTGTTGATGGCCTGTGTTTAATTAAATTAGCAACACTCCAGTAATTAAAGGCAGCTCCAGCTCCCCCCCTCACCACTCAAAACGAAACCAAAACCCTTCTTTGTATCCCTTTTTAGGGAACATCAATCATATGCCAAAACACAAATACGAGTACAAGACTTGACGAAAATTTTCCAACTTTTTGCCTTTCTCTGTGTGTCAAGCCTCAAGAAGATTTATGGCCAAAAGTGGGAGCGGGGCGGGCCTTGCGTGGGACACATGTGAGCTGGGAAAAACCAAAAAAAGCTCCAAAAAAGTGTAAGCAACGATAGATTTGGAGACGAAGTTGCAGATACCCTAAGGGATCTAGGGTTTCAATGAACAAAACATAATAAAGCAATGCGAAATATCATTGAAAAAAGAACGCAAGCTATTATCAGCATGAAAACTGCCACAAGAAGGGAAAACTCAGCGACTGTTTCCCCATTGAATCCAGAGACAAAGAGATGTTTGTTGATTCTAATCAAGAATATACACTGAAAGTCCTTCGTTCCTGCATTGCATACCTCTCCCCAAGCACATACATACCCTCTGCAAGGGCACACAGAGCGCAAAAGAAATAGAAAAAAGAGAAGAAAATATCGCCCCCTTAAACGGTTCTAACAAATGTAGTTTTGAGTCACATTTGGCTCGGCATCCGGACTGATTGTTTAAATAAATGAGTCACAGGGCACACAATTCTATTCTGCTCCTCCTCTTTATTGATTTTGCATTGCAACATGTAGCCCCTGCCGCTGCCTGTGCTCCCCCTCTAAATTGACAAGCCTTTGATTGATGGTAATGCCTGTTGGGGCATGGCACCCTTCCAAACCTGCGCCAGCACATTAATTCACTAAAAAATTGCATTTTAGTTCCGCTTTTATGTGGGCCCGCTTATTTCTGCACCAGGGAGAAACCTTTTTGCCATGTGGAGTCCGAACAAATAGTTTGCAATTATCCCCGCTGCCAGAGATGGGTGGCTGTCATTATGGGGCATGGGATGGACGGTTCGTCCCCCACAACCGACAACACCGCACCAACACCAAGAACCCATCCACTTCGATGTCTTCGATGGATACGCCGCCCCCTGCCCGACATGTCGGGGCATTTGATGAAACGACCACATAACCATTTGACCGTCCATTCCTCACATGCCTACAGTGCGGTTCGCAGCTGTAAGGCTGCAGGCAGGGTAGTCCATAAAGATTGAGGGTATATTGGAAAAGATGAGCTATAAGTTGTGTTGTTTATTGAATTGGGGATTGAATGAAATAATTATTAAATCATTTCACACAGGGAAAATTCCACAGCACATTTTCAATACATTAATGTACCGCACTGTCGCCACTCTCTGCTGTGTCATAAAAATGCTTCATCAATGAAAGAAAAACTATATACAGTCCGTCCGTGTGTGTTTGTGTATCGAATAATCGATAAACATAAACATTTGAGCTTTAAATTCAATATCCTTGATGGCCCGACACTTTTGTATGCCACTGCCACTGCCGCACAATGTATGAATGAATGGTCCATTGGGCATTCCCCTGGGTGGTGGCTGAATGCGAGAAAAGGAGCAATCAGATGGTAAGTAGTTGCAACTTAATGTGGCATGACACACTTTGCGGAGAACTAATTTTCCTCCTCATGTCATGCCCTAAATGGAAGTCGATTCGTTCACATTGCAGTTGACGGACAGGACATGAAATTATGGCCTCTAATTTTTCAGCATCTGCCCCAGGATTCATTCCTCTTCATCACTTTAATAAGCCCCAAATTATATGGCAAACAGCGACAGTTGTTTGCCCCTCCTTCAACCTCCAGGCTTTCCTTGGCCACAACTTTTTTTTGTGTCCGGCCTGCACCAATTTGATTTTGTCATTAAAAAGTTTTTAGCGAAATAATAAAGTTTGTCAGCGCGTACTGCAAGTAGAAACCGACGAAGAAAGAGGCGGAAAAGGAAGAGAACAAAAAATAAAGGAAATCAGAACCCAAAAGTGGCCAATGAAAGTTTTCAGTGGGCGACCAATCGGCATGGGGGGCATGTGGGCCAAGGCAGCCTGGCCAAAAGTAAAACTACAAGTAGCCAGAACCAGAACCAAAACTTAATACTTATCCCCTCTCCACAGAGTCAGGGATGTGTGGCGAACCGATATGTCAGGAACTTAAACTGAAAAAGCCACCCAATCCCCAATGGATTACCAGGAGATACGAGTAAATAACCAGCCGTTGTCGCTTTTTGCTGCTGAAATTTTAATTGATATTTTTAATTCCATTACAAAATTGATGACTGTTTAAATAGTTTCGGGTTTCGTTTGCTAGCCAATCAAGATTTTTTCCAAAGATAAAAATGGCATGGAAATGTAAGTGGAAAACTTTTTGAACGTTTTAAAATTCAAGTGATTATTACTGAAACTTTTTTTAATTTTATTAAAATCTGCAGATAATTCTACACTCTGTAGTAACGAGTAATAAAATCACTTAGAAGGGCAATCTATGGATTTCTGATTGGTGTTGGAGAGTGAATAATATAATAACATAATTGGAAAGGAATAAAATGTTTTGAGAAGTGAACCATCAATGTTTGGTTCGGGGAATGTTGCATTAAAAGCTAGTTCGCCTTTTATTATAGTAAAATATTTAAGGAAAAATATAACTAATTATCATAAATTTACTAAGATACTTTACTGCCCAACTAGCCGCTTAGCAGCTCTAAAATAATTGAAAACTTTATTTAATTAAACGATTAAAATTACCTGAAATTCAGCTACACGTCAGAAATGCAATTAATAAGGAAATTTGCTTAACCGCATAGCTTAATCGATGCCAAAGAACGCCAAATATCCAATTACAAAACCCTAACCAAATTACTGAGAGAAACCAAGCAAAACCGCAACCAAAGCATGAGTTTGCGCAACCCAAAGATGAAATATTGAGGAATTTATGCCATGCAGTGGAATATACAGTGGCATATTCTCGTAAGATGTTCATAAATTTCCTTGTGAATGCAGGTGGCATTGTCGAGTCACTTTCTGTTCATAATTGAATTACAATGGCAGCTCTGGCCGTTGCATAATTCAATTAGCAATGTGGAAAAGAGTGGCCGCCCCAATGGCATATCCTGTGCACAAGGCAACGTATGCGCAATGCGGAACAACAAGGGGATGGTCGGAAGGTCGGAAAGGGGAAGGAGCATGGAGTGGAGCAACAGGACGCGAGATGCGATGCGATGCGATGCGATGCTGCTTCGTTATGAATTACATTTCAATATGCTTCAACGTGTTCATCATTTATTTAACCGTCTGTGGGGGGGAGATGCCAGGCTGCGAAATGCCAATAAAGGCGGATCCTTCGGATGGGCTGGCAGCTCCAGCTTCTGGCATGGCATCCTTCTGGGACTCCTAGCCGAATGCAAACAGGAAGTGGAATGCTGCTGCTGAGAACGAGAGCGAGTCTGCTGCCGAGTGCTCCGTTTGCAATTTCCGTTTTGTCACATTTGTCTAACTAAATGGAAATTTATGCACTGCTCTCCTGTTGCTGCTTCTCCTTCCCCCCACCCCCTGTCTGTCCCAATGATCTGCCACTGGCCCACTGTTTTGGGTGGCTGACTGGCTGCTCAATGCTTTATTCACGGTCCAGTGCTTAATGAAAGAGTCATTACACTCATTCATTCATTCAATCGTTGATTCATTCATGAGAAGACAAGAGCGCGTGTCCTTTTGTTCTTCCATTTCCCTTTCGGGGTTTCCCTCCCCTCCCCCTGTTGTTGTTGCCCTTAATTAATTGATTTTCATTGAGGCGTCTGCCAGGGCTTTGGGCAGCATTAATCATACGCCATGTTAACGGCATGGAACCAAGGGGAATACACAGCGGGGAGTAGCCCTCGCACTCGTCTTGTTATGCTTTCATCAGATTTTCTTCATGTTTTACCTTTGCAATTCCATTTGCCTTGCCTGTGCTTTATTTTCTTGATTTTTTCTGGAAAGAGAACTTCTTCCGTGAGTTCTGAGCTGCTGCAGTTTCTTATTCCGTGTCAAAGTTTTTCATCAACGCTTCAGCGGGATGGGTGGGGAACACAGGCGCCAGAGACACAAAAAATTGAAAAGGGAAAAAGTTGCATCTGCTGCAAATTACAAATATTTAAGATACCCTAGCCAAGTGGTACGATTGGGGCGTAAGACAAGTGAAATCAGAATAAATCTCTCTGCACTTCCAGGAATAATATTCGATAAAAAGAGTATCCAACAGTTTGCGTTACTCAAGTAAAAGCCTGTCATCAAATGAATGAAAATTGAATAGAAATTCGCAGTTCTTTTGTGCCGCAGTTCAACTAAAGAAAATTCCTCGAAAGAATTTTCACAGATGCATTCAATTTGAGAGATTAAAATGCCAATCTGTTGCCCGGACGCCCTACTTATGAGAGTTTAAAGATAAAGACCTGCAGTCCCTGGCATTTTTCCACTTTATGCAGCTTCGTTAAGCCAATAACTCACCTGATAATGGCCCCATAAAGAGCATACAGCCTGCTGCAGTTTGGTGGTAAACAAATTTTCCACTTTTCTTACACTTTTGCGGATGCCAATGGAAAAGTTTGCCAATTGCCGCACGCATCGCTGAGCCCAAGGAGCTGCCTTCCTGCAAAAGTAGCAACAATTTACGTGCATCAATAATCAAATTAGTGCAAAAAGATTAAACAATTTTAATTGCATACCATTGGAAAATGCATGCCGAAATGCTTGCCCAACTGCAATTAGGAATAGGCAAAAATAAACAGCAGCCAAATATCCTCTTCGGTTACTAAATGTCGCATAAATAATTCTCGGTGGAGCACCGCAAACGGATTTTGCATAATAGATGGCCAAGATTTATGTGATGTGCGGTGATGCTGCCTGAAATATATATTAGTGGGATTTATTTATACAAAGATTACATAACGAAAAAGGGGGGAGGCTTACAGAAAGTGCCTTCCGGTCCCACGATGCGACTGCCAGCGCAGGCTTAGCATGAATCAATTAAATTGGATCCCTCGCCGCGTTTTGTGGTCCAAGGAGCTGATATTTCTGGCTTAGTGGTTGACGTTTTGACAGTCTTATTGTGGGCCAATTATTTGGGTCTAGACGGTGGTTGATAAGTCAGGCATTTCTATGGAAAATTCATTGAAATCGGGCTAAATTAATTAGTCTAATATTATATATTTATTAAATATTTTCATGAATATTTAAGAATATATTTTTTAATTTGAATTCATTAATATTTCATTATTATTTAGCTATTTTCTGTTTAAATATGAATTTAAATTCAAATGAACGTAAAAAGCTTTCCAAAACTTTGAACTGCTTGGCAAAGCTTTCAACGCACTGCTTGATGTACTATATGGAATAATTTATCGAACTGGGCGAAACTGCTTGCTCTAGTGGTTTAACTTTTTTCTACCCAAACTCACAACCAACTTGAAAAGCTTTTGCAGAGCCCCAACAGATGGCATCCCCAAAAATTTCCAATATAAAAAATATTTCAAACACATACATATACATATGTGTTGTATATATGCAATATTCTGTTAATACAATATCGTTTTATTAAATTATTTAATTAGTTAATTAAATAGTAGACTTTAAATGGTAATACGTAATGCCTCTCAATCACAATAAAGATATTTCGTAATATATATAGCTAAATAGTCGTTTTTGCGGGCATGAAAGCAACAAAAAGAGATATCATAATATCGCAATATTATTTTGGCCAACTGCGCCATATCTTATCAAAATATACAGAATTCTAACCAAATGAAGGAGAAAAATATCCTAAATATATATCTAATTGTACAGCCTATACTTAGTTAGAAACTATAGTAACAGGATCTAAATTATAGCTAATTTATGGTTAATTTTGGTAATTTGTACAATTGGAAACGCAAGGGGAAAATTGAACTAAGGCGAGTGGCAAATACGACGGACACGACACGGAATCTACTTGTAGTCTAAATGGAAATGGATATGGTAATGGCAATGCTAGCATAGCTTAGAGTTATATACAATAGATATATCTATATACATCCAGGGGGCGGGGCCATCCTCTCCACTCATTTACTGCGTCTTGGTCTCAGTTTCTGCGGATCGTTTGGACACCTTTTCGCTGGACGCTTCAGTCACCGGCTCTTTCGGGGCTGGCATTAGCTCTCCTACGCCCAACTTTGTGGGCAGGGCATCGGGGGCATTGATGATGCCATAGGGTCGCAAATGGTAAATCAGATAGTCCAGGACATACATTTGATTTGGCGAGACATAGTGAAACGATATGGCATTGTCCGAACAGCAATCCAAGCCCTAAAAGAGTGGAAACACATTAGGAATCTATCGACATTTGAGTGGAGTTCAGAAACCAGCCTCATCGGTCTTGTAGAAGATATACTGCCAGTACCAGAACTTCTTCTCCGTGTGCGCTGGTATCAAATGGTGCTCTGGCACGAAAGGAAAGAACCGCCCACGTCCATTGGTGTCGCGCGAGTCTCCTGCCAGCACCTTGACATTCTCCAGGCACTTGCCCATCTCAACATCCTCAGCACCGGTGTTCTCCTGCTTGCACAATTTCGGATTGGGCAGGGCCTCCTCAACGAAGCGACGCACAGCCTCGCGACTGAGGACATAGCCAGCGCCACCGGACATGTACCCCTGCTTTACGTACGGCTTGAACTTGCAGCCGAAATAGACAGGGGTCTCGGGGTTGTACGGATACAGCATATAGCGCATATTCTCCACTATCGTGTAGGTGTCGTCGTCGGCCTTTAGGAACCAATCGGCGTCATTGATGTGGTGCTCATAGATGTACTTGTATGCCTCCTTGGTCTTGCCCCACAGATTGTTCCGTCCCTCGCCAATGGGCAGAGCCACAGCATCCAGCTCCTCATCCTTGGCGGAGCTCATGAAGATCAGCTTGTTGCAGCGTTTCCCCCACGTGCGCTTCACGTGACGCGCCTTCTTCTGGTGGTTGGTCGGATTGGTCATGATCCAGCACAGCACCCGCACCTCGCTGTACAGCTTCTCCGCAATGGTGGCATTCTCATGGGCATGCTCGTGGGTTCCCACATCCTGCTCCGGACCCGTCAGCTCCATCATATCATGGCTGTGATGGGCATCATTGACATCGCCATGTCGGTGGCCATCGTAGGGCATAAATTCGCCACGTTCCGGCGTGGAGTACACGAAGAGCTCGGCCAGGCAGAAGCCCACGACGAGGCCCACAATCAGCGAGACAAACGATCGTTTATTTGAACGTCCTGTGGGATAAATTAAAGATTAGTTATGGACACCAAAAGACACCAAAGTTAAGTAATTACTCACCTTCATTTAGTATGGATCGTCCTAGCAGACTATTGGCAGTCATTTGGCTTTAGTTTGGGATTCTGTTCGGGGCGGGGGGTTTCCGAATTGGATGGGATCTCTTGCTAATCCACTCTTGGGGGGACTATCTTCTTTGGTTGAGTTATATCCACTTTGGTCTTTTCTTACATCTTCTGCAATACAAGATCTGCTTTATAGAAACATGTGTACATAGATCGAAGCCCGTAGAACTCTAGGGGGTGGAACATCTGCACTCGTCTGTCGCCCATTGACAAGTGTCAACTATCTGAATATTGTGCTGGCTGTGGCTCGTTTCGGTTTTCCATCGTTCTGAAACTGTGTTAATCTCATGCAAAAACGTGACAATTGCTTGAAGCGTCGCTCATTGCATTCCCGCGTCTGCCTGCAGCTGCTGCTCTGCTACGGCTTGATAAATATTTATTTAATAAAACATTTTAGTTATTTTCTATTTGTTGCATATTTTTCATTTGCAGTTTCTTTCCTACTATGCACGTCTTTAACACTCCGCACAGCGCTCTTTCTTCCTCCAGACAGCTTGAATTTCCGTTGAATTTTTTTACTCAAAGAATCATATGTACATATATTTGCTTTTATTTACACATGTATGTAAACATCTTTAACGATGGAATGGCCAAAAGTGTCTGCAGCAAATTTGTCTATTTGCGAGTTGGTGTCATAAAATGGCAAGACATCATTAAAAATTATCTAAACATTCATTATGTTTGACTTTTCCAGTGCAAATATTGTACAAAGGCAATTAAACTTTTGACACGTTAACGACAAAAACTTATTTGGGTGTGGGAGTTCTTTTTTGAAGCGCTCGGTTGGGGTTCATTCATTTAGTTATTTATCAATAATATTTCACTGCAAGCCAGTTAGATGTTTTGTGGCCCTGAACATGATTGGGCAACCTCTGATTAGAAGTGAAAATTATACGAAATAATCGAATCCTTAATCAGCAATTATTTGTAGCATTAGCTTTGATCAGCGACCACTTGAGTTGTCTGTATTGTTATCACTTGATTAGTTTTCAGAAATTTCTGTATATCACACACTGCACCTTGAGTATCTGCTGGTTACTAGTGATATCTTTTAACTTCACTGAGATTCCTGACTATTTATGCATATGTAGGTACAAATGTAACCACTTTTGCTTGAAGTGCTTTACTCACTTTAATTCAACAATCACAGCTGCGTAAAAAAAACTGTGACAATAAAATAAAATAAAATGTATAAAATTGTATTTAAGATTTAAATAAAGTAATTTAATTAAATCCAATACTTTGCAAATAATCAGAGCTGATGGGAAAGTATGTTTGCCCGGACAAGCCCACGTTTCGTTTAAGAATGCAACTGGAGAACTCGATGAGAGAGAGTTTTAAGCAAAATGCAACCGCATTTCCGGATTTTCTTCTCTTTTGTTGTTTCGTAATGGATTTTTTATCAGCTGGAAAAGCAAAAAACAAAAAAAAAAAACACCCTCTGCCAACAGTTGTGTTGTGCCTTTGCCAAAACGCGATAATATAATATGGTTTGGGCATTAAAGTAATTGATTTTATTTTGTATGAATCACATGGGTCTGGGGTTGGGCCTGGGCCTGGGCCTTGATGGGCCTGGGACGGGAACATATCAATCAGCCACTACTTAACCTTATCGCCAAGTAATATTTACACTTTATCATTAGGTTTGGCCCGGAGTATAGCGATAACGTTTGATGATTATTTGATGGTTCCATTTTTCAATCACATTTTGCGGGTCAGGTTTTGCCGGCCAGCGAAACGTACTCCATTAAAAATCTATAAACAAAATTAATTTTTGGGAATTGGTTTTTAACAATTCAAATACACTTGGGGCTGTTTCTTTGGTAGAAAAATATCCTTATCTTAGAGATAGTTGCGGACGTTTGAAGTTTTTGCAAGGCATATTCTTTCTAGAGGGGGTAACGTTTGAGATCATCATTATCATTACTGGAGGAGTGGGTGTAGCGCCGTAGGGGATCTTTATTTCTGCCTGGCATTATTCCACATCTTCCGGCAGCTTCCACGCTATTCCCAGACGCCAGTGTACGATCGGTTTAGCTCTACACATCATACACGTAAATTTTGTTTGAACAGCTGCCCGTAGTCTACACTACATTCGAGTGTCGTTTGAATGAACTAGAATTCCAAAAAGGTCTTAATTCTCATTTCCAATTCGGATGTCATAGTGAGATGATATCATCTAAAATTCAGTTGCCTTGGCTCTCCACCAAAGGTAAGGAAGATCTTCTTGCACGCAAACTCATAAATTGGATTCCAATATATATATATATATATTTCAGTGGGTCTGGGACAACTGATTTTAACAGTTCTGATTGGTCTGATGGTATTTTTTGGATTGGCCAAACTAGTGTCCATTCCGCTGCGCATCGATAGCTTTGATAGCTTCAGATACCAGCAGCTCCGAGAGGAGGAGGAGGGCCAGGAAGCAGGTCAAGGATTTGGACCCTGAGCCTAAAAGGCAATCCATGGAACCGCATCCGAGCAGAAATTATTTCAATTTGTGGCTGTGACTGTGTCGTTGAATGTGTGTGAATTCAATTGCATCATGTGGGTGGGGACCTCAATGGCTGCGCTGTCCCCTTTGCTGCCTCCAGTTTGCAATTGTAATTGTAATTGCAAATTAATTAAATTTAGGCATGCACCATATGCCAGCGGACCAGCACTTCCAGTTCGAGTTCCATTTCAGCAATTAAACGCAATTTAACAGCGTTGCGAATTTGCCTATTCCATTCCAGATACCAGGGGCAGGCATGGCGCACCTTTCAAATAATAAATATTGTATCTAATTTTAGAATCGAATCCACCATATGTAAGTGCAGTAGCTTCCAATTGAAAATTTGCAAAAATAGAGTAAATTATATAATTATCTATTTTGAAATCACGAATATGAACCCATTTGACAACGTGCGTGCCCATAATTTATGCAACTGAACTTCTTTTATTGTGTATTTTTTATCAAATATTTTAGTTATTTGTATGCACACACAATTACACTGTCACGTGGTTTTTTTTTGTCATGTTATCATTGACAATTATGTTAGCAAATTTGAGTCAGCAGACACTGTATAGATAAAACGTTTATAATGTGAAAAACCCACATGAAATGTTTATGGCAGAATATAAAGTTTATTATGAAGAGCGTTGTACTTCACTCTATCTCTACCCTATATATAAACATTTATAATACGAATTTTGTTTCATAAGTTTATGCGAAATCTTAAGAACTATATGGAGAATATGAAAAAAAAACAATTAGGAAATTAACTAAAAGAAAGTCCGTGTGGCTCTCCAAAACGTTTCAGAAATCTGTAGATCCAAGTAAATATTTTTTAACCTCTAAGAGATGCCTGTACAGGGTATTTTAGAAAAAAACACTCTTAAATTAATCTCTTTATAAACATAATTTGGTCCAGAATTAAGCTCAAAAGTTAAGTGAAAATGGATACATTATTATGTCATTTCGTTAAATAGATTCGCTTTCAGCGCTCGCCCTATGACCACACTGGCGTGACAGTTTACACCAAACGAACCTCATAACCAAACCCCTAACCTGAACCCCAAACCCGAACGTAACCCCCACAATCGGCCAACGAGAACCCAAACCAATTGTTTAATTGTTTTGTTTGGCCGCCGTTCCTCTTGGGGCAATAAAATCAGCTACGCTCCACGATTCCGCTCAAGTTTCAATACATTTCGGTTATTATTGCTGGGTTTTTTTGTATTCTCTTTGTTTTTTGGGAGCATTACATATGAGTATTTTAAATGAAAATGCTTTGTGCTGTGGTTGATATTATTTCACTTCACTTTCAATTGTTTAGCTTGCAGATAAACAAATAATATATATATATATATATAGAATACAGTATGTTGCTGGTTATCAATGTGGAACTGTGGCTGTCGCCCTCAACAGCACTCAACGGTTATTCGTATTGTTATCGACGGACAAAAAGAAACGTGGCTTGCAGGCATCCGTTTGCTTTCGGTTCCATCACAGCAGGAATTTTTGTCGATGAGTAATAGCAGAATAGAGATTGCGGCTTCCGACAACTATTAAATAAATAAACTAATAGGAGATATTTCTGGGAATATATTAAAACAAATATACCCTTTCAAATACAGGGTAGAACTATCATCAATTCAATTAAATAATTCGCAAATCAAAACTGAAAAGTAATTTCTATGAAAGTCTGTTCTACTTAATGACTGCTTGTTTAGCTGATCATAGGAACCAGTTGTGTAATGTCTATATCATGATGGATCGTGTCTACATCATGTTAGTCACTATGACAAGAGCTGTGCCAAAGAATGAAACTGACTGGGCATTGATTGGATTTGTGTTTCTGTTAATGAATTATTGACAGATATGTTGTCTTTATTTGTTGCCAAAGGGTAAGATATTCTTTTAGTTATTGTGTCTGAACGAACTAAAATTCCGAAAAGGTCTTAGTGCTCATTTCCACTTCGGATGCCATAGTAAAATGATATCATCCAAAATTCAGCTCCAGCAAAGGTAAGGAAGATCTTTCCATATATAGACTATACAAAATATATCTATTTCAGTGGCTTGATGTTGACAGTTCTGATTGGTCTGGTGGTATTTTTTGGATTGGCCAAACTAGTGTCAATTCCGCTGCGCATCGATAGCTTTGATAGCCTCAGGTTCAAGAACCTGAGAGAGCAGAAGGCAGCAAGCAGGTCAAGGATTGGAGTTTAGTGAAATGTATTTATTTACTGCCAAAGATTAAGATATTCTTTTAGTTATTATGTCTGTTATTGTGTCTAAAGGCAAATGGTGTGCATTGTTTAAATATTAAAAAACTCTCTTGGCAGAAATCAGAATGGGGTCAAAGGTTATGCATATAACAGTTCTTTGAAAAAGTAGCCCAATGACCTAGACGTCCCAATTAATGTGAGTTTTTGTGTCGCTTCCGATGGGGTTCTATATGCTTAATCTTGAAATAAACATGCTATCTGACACCCACTCGTGCCTCGAGATGCAACTGTCGGCGTCGCACTTGAGATTACGATGAACTTTGGGTATGGGGATTGCTCCGAAGCAAATCAGAGGCTTAGCTAACATGTTCAAGTGCGAATTTAATTGGATATTAATTGGGGCTACGTCAGTGGCACAAGGGGCAACTATGGCTGTCAAGTCTACAGAACATACGATACCCTTTTATTCTGTTTCGTTTCCGCTTTGCCTTTTCTGTTATCGCTCTTCCGCTTTTTGCATGAGAGGTACTTTCATAGTTTGGGGATTATTTGTTGCGCATATGTTATACGACATTGCAGGAACTACTAATTTTAGTACCATTCCACCCTGAGAGTCATCTATGGGCGAGAGGAGCTACAATAGATCAACAGTGATACATTTTAGTAGGCCCTCGACTGCAACGACTACCCTGTAGGACAAGCAGCAACACGCGCAGAATTATTCAGAGAGAGATGCTCGCTTATCAGTGTCAGCTTCTGCGCCACTGCAATCGTAATGCAGCCCCAGCCCCAAGGCAAAAACAACACTTAATCGGAGAGGCGTCAGACAATCACATGTGCAGCAATTGAAAGAGAGCGTCGAATTGGGGACTAAGAGAGTGCTCCGCCCCCCTTCCATAAGAATATCACATGCGAACCACAAATAAATTAAAGTAAATGCAGTTCGGTCGAAGGCAAATCACCCCTGGAATGTATGGTCACCGAGGGGAACTTGTGGGGGCGGGTGTAGCGGCAGCGGTACGAGCAGACAAAACGCATAACGGAAATGGCAACTGTAGAGAGACAAAGAGGGTGAGAGAGAGAGAGAGAGAGAGAGAGGCAAAGGGCAGCTGTTTGCGGGAATGACAGACAGCGTATTAAAAATAACAAAAACTAGACACACAGCAGAGCACATCGAATATGGAATACCCTATTTTATTGTGTTCATTGCACTATGAATGCACTTCACTTTGATACATACAAGCAACAGATGGTTGGCTTTAATTCATATTATTAAATTATCAACCTGTTGTACCCCTATATTTTCGACAAATGTTGGCAAAGTTACACTGCACTGCAAATCAAATTAAAACTGTTTGTTAAACTGATAAACCCACAACAGTTCACTACACAATTAAAACACAGAAGTACAAGTGTTATCTTAAAGAAGATATGCTCTTGTTTCAATATAGGGTAGCGTTTATTACGACGTCCTTTTTCTTCTCTTCCTTGCTCACTTGCATTCCAATTGGAATCCCATTTTTTTTTCGTTACCGTTTGTTCACTTTGCTTTTGCCGTTTTTCGGCTATTCTGAATGCAAAATTTTTGTTTCTTTTACCTTTTGCTCTCGTTTTGTCTGCACTTTTGTGAGTATGCACATAATTCTGCCGTTTTGTTTTTGTTTTGGCACACACTAAAAACGCAGCGCGCGTTTAGCCGAAATTTTATGCTGACAAAATGGTTTTACATTTTGCACAAAATTAACTTCATTTACATTTTAATTGAGATTTTGTGTCTGCAGCAGTCGCCGTTACTTACAAATTGATTTTTTGCACATCCTCTCTCCTCTCACATGTTTCCTCGCGCAGGACGACGCCACCAGTCCTTTTTTGACTCGTTTATTCTCCTGCTTTTTGTATTGCACTCACGTTGTTTTGTTTGAAATCGAATTGTCTGGCCTGTCATTCATGCAATTTGTATTCGTATTTTGTATTAATCGAGGCACTTAAAATATTTAATTAATATTATTTACCGACCGAAAACTTGAGCGCGAGCAGAGCATTGGAACCGACCAAAGAGAAATGGGCGCGAAATTCTGACTGAAGAAGAGAACAGCACTGTATTGTTTCCAAGGTATATTGTGTTAAGGTGTGCTTCTCTCAATTAGGTCGCTCTCAACGTGCATAGCGTGATGGGGCGAAAAAGAGACATGCATGTAATTGCGTCACCCCTTATGAATGTACCTTGAGAGTAGCATGCAGCGGGAGAGAGACCAAAAGAACCGAAAAATGCGCATGTCGATAGGAGAGAAAAGTGAACGAAATAAGGAGAGTGTAAATGGATTGCCGGCAAAAGAACCGGTTTAAGGGAGCATAAATACTGATTGGAGAAAGACTATAAATAAAATATTAATGATAGGAAGAAAAAACACATGGACAAATATACGTACATAGCTATTAGATATTTCCCTTTCGATTTTAATTCATAAATTTCATGGAAGCAGTTTAGCAACGAGAGAGCGAAAGCTGCACGCAGCTCGCTCATCAGAAATGTTGTCTAGGTTAAGGGTAGGACCTAGAGGGGATGGGAAATATTTTACTTTGATCTTTTGAAACATTGAATAACCTTGGTTCCTTCTGTGTGGAACTGGCCAACTGATCTATTTCCAGTGAATGCGTGCTATCTAACGGCAATTCCAGATAAGATATTGCACACGTACTTACCTGTGTAGTAATTACGATAAGGAACTATGTCCAATTTTAATTAAGATACGTGTTCAATCATGTTCAATAAGTTTTACAGGGTATCACACTGTGATACAAATAAACATATGTATTACCTTTATTTGTTCCGTGAATTTTACATGACGTCGCAGAGGTATTTAGGTATATTTCATAAATTGTTTGGTATATCACGGTATATTCCAGAGGATCAGACGGTATATTTGATCACTAAATCCGCTGTCACACTGGTATAAAGCGCGGGTTAGCGAAGCTGCGGCAAGTGAAATTACAAAAAACAGTGTCAAAAATGAAGAAAGAACTGAAAAAACAATGCCAAATGGTGCCAAACAATTTTCCAGTGTTGATGTGTGTTGTGTTCTAATCAAAGCACAAGGTTAAGTCCTGTTTTCATTGATTAAATGTTGCCGCAGCAGAAAATGTCCAGCACAGGTGAGCCTCTCTTTCTACATGATTATCTACATATGTATGTATTACAAGGCTCAGAGGTAGAATGTAGAGTTGCAGAGCACTCAGCTTTTGTCAGAGTGCGCTCAGCGATCGAACGTTACATTTTAAATCAATATTCAAATATTTTGTTGGGGTCTTAATTTAGTGAAACTAATCTTTATTCATATTCGCTAAGGCACTTTTCCACACAGCAACGTGCGGAAATTAATGCATTTGGGATGACAATATTTTTGATTTCCATTCATTCACTTTGAGCATTTGAACTGCAAACACATACATTTATGTCTCGTAAATATTTGCAGTATTGCCTGCCATAATACTCTCTGCAAACAGGCAGCGACCGACTGCCTTGTGTGTGAATTAATTTAAAATAAGTAAAGCCAACAAAGTGGCATTTGTGCCCTCAAATTATAATGGAAAATTACGCCCCAACAAGTGCCACTCCCCCAAAAACGAAACAGTAATTCTATGAAGGTAATGACAGGGAGATACAATTCAATTATTGCTTGTTACTTGCCTATTATTTTTCCATACCAAATATATAGAAACACTTCTTCATTTCATCGCATACTCGCTTTTTTTTTTTTTGTGTATTGAAACCGTATGGGATTTTATTAGTTTTATTTCTCTTTATTTATTATTACATTTCAAGTGAAACTGAAGAAGGGAAAAATGATTAAATGTAGTCCTAAAATATGATGAAAATTATACAAAATATATTTTAGTTCGATTAAGTACAAAATCCTCACCTTTCGATGCAACTTTCGATAGAAACATCCAAATGAACATTCTGAAGATGAGAACTAATGATAAGTACTTATTTCACTGTGCTATTGATAGCTTAAAATTCTAATCTTATATATGTACAATTTATTCATTATATGCTACACCATTAATAGTAAATATTTTGTTAGACTCCTAAATGCTTGTGTCTTTGACTAAATGTTGTCTTAAAAAACGTCGATAGATCGTATTCAGTGATTTGTTTAGTTGCATATACATTTATGTATTGTGTTTGTTCAGACTGTTTCATTCCGTAAATCGATTTTGGATTCTATGGCTATGTGAAAAGCTCTAGTTTGGGGCCGGCAAATACATTTACTCACATGCTCACATCTTCGTATATCACTCAGTTTACCTCAATATATAAATATCACAAGTGGGGCCCGAGTCGCAAGGTGTCGGCCGGTCGGTCGGTCGGTCGGTCGCCTACAGGAATGAGCAGCAGAGAATGAGAACCATCACCGTGATGGGGAATATGGCATAGATCTCGCTGCGTGGATGGCACGTGGACACCAGATAGGAAATGTCATCCTCCTCATGCTCGATGCCATCCCGTGTGGGCACCTCCACGACGACAATCTCGTCGGACAGAAAACTGATGTTGAAGTTGCATTCCGTGGTGTTGAGGCAACTCTGCGACTCGCTCAGGTTCGAGTACTGGAACGTCGGCTTATATATATCGAATATGACGTGTATATCGTTGCGCACCTCGTCGTTGTCGCTATAGAATATATAATAGTAGTATCCATCGTCGACAACATCCTGCACCGCATAGCCGAACGAGCGATTGTTGTTCACAGCACTCTCCATGAAGTGCGGACTCGTGCAGCTCTCGTTCGGCCTGAAGTAATTGCTCAGGAGTATGGCACCGTTGAAGCACAGGAACAGACCATTCTCGAAGCTGGACACCGAGTTGGACTCGTCTGTCTCCGTGAAATTGACCGCATTTCCGCCGTGACTGTACTTCCTGTCGTACACACTCTCTCGCTTCGTGCGGTTGTACAGCCGCTCGTAAAGCTCTCGCTTGCGCTGCCTCTTCTGTTGCGCCGCTCCTTGCGTCGGGGCAACCACTTTGCCACCGAAACTGTGGTCTGCCTCGGCACTATGTAGGGGTGTGGCACTCGAACTGTGTTCGGGCTGATGGGGCATAGCACTCGAACTGTGTCCATGATGGTGGTGCGTGACGACGGGCATCTGTGGCAGATGGGGTGTTCCCTTCTTGAGCTTCTTCCTTATGGGTTTGGCGGAGGTGGCAGTGGATCCGGCGAGGGTCAAGCCAGTGGGCAGATCCAAGGGCTGTTGCGGTGATGGGTCTTCGCTCAAGTCCTCGCCGCCGTGGTTCTCGTGCTCCTGCACACCGCCCTCTGTTGCTGGCGGGGATGGGCCCTCCATCTCCCATTTGTCCTCAAAGAAGACCTTGACCTGTTCGTGACCCTTGGCATAGTTGGCACCCAGTTTTTTCTGGTTGTGATCCGTCAAGCCGCAGAGATTCAGCTGCCGCTGGCCCTTGACAATCAGTATCCGTGAGCCATCGAAGCGCGAGCAGAATTTGACTCTCACATTGGCGCCCTTGAGCAGAAAGAAGCCCCAGTACTCAAGGGTATCGTCGGGTAGGGTCATTGATTTCTTTAGCCGAATGTGTTTGCGATTTGTGGATATCTCCGGCTTGTTGCGCAGCTGGAAAGCATTGAAATTCGAGGTCATCTTGAGGGTGTGCTTCGAGCAGAAGATCGACGATATTCCCGCACGGATCTCGATGATATCCGACTCGGCCATGGGATAGACGACATCGGCGAACACCGTTTTGCGCAGATGCAAAGGCATAATTATCAGCGTGGCCGGCAGTATCACAATCAACAGGCAGAAGATCAGAACCCGCTTCACCCCGTGCATTTTGCGGGTCTCTGAAAATAGAAGAAAACAAAAACAAAAACAAAAAAACAAAAGATTAAGATAAATATTTTGCGCACAGTTTGAATGATAAGTGAAATGGTTATGGTTATATTTTGTTGTTGTTGTTCTCTTCCTGGAAACACCACCTTCAAAGCGATATTCTGTCAAGGGCTGCATCTTGTCTGTCCTGCCTTCTGCTGCTTGCTGTGAAAACTATGAAAATTCCACTGAGAGCACGTCTAATCGGTTGAAAAGTCTGTGGAGCACTGTCTTGATTGTGAGATTATTAAATTAGACTGGAGACTGAGACTGGGAATGGCCATTTCCCGCGCCCCCTCGATTACGTTTATCTGCGTATTTGTGAGAGACCTTTGTGTCAGCGATTGTATCAACAATCCAGCAACGAATATTGATATAGTTCAAATATATAACCAAGCTATTCACAAGATTCGATCAGACACCCCCCGAGATCGATGGCCAGTGGCAAGTGACAGACTCTGTTTGATCGATGGTTAGCGATCTATGACTCTCGCTCTGCCCACTGTCCACTGCCACACTGCCACTGGGCTCTCTCTGTTGCTCTTTCTCTTTCTCTTTGTTCCTCTCTTGAACTTGACTTTGTTTAGTACATTTGTTTATCTTTGTCAAGTTTGTAGCAAAGATTAAGATTTAGGCACAGGAGCGGAGTGGTTAAAACTTAAACATGGAAATAGTTTTCTTGTGAAAAAAAATAATTACCACAAAATATGAGAAAATGGGGGATCTCCATATCCTTCTCTTAATCTAGTTTGGGTTATATCACAGCGTTTACTCCACAATCTCCCGATTTCACTTGGCTACGCACTATTTTCCCCCAGCCCGTGCTTTTAATCGGGCCTTATCGGTGGGGCCTCTGCTAATTGCCGGTCTACCTATTGATGCCATTGGTTGATAAGCCACATTTTCCCTCATGAAAAATAATGTTTATATTGTCCCTGGCTCTTATCAACGAGTCAACGAAACGAAACGCGACGGGACGCGGTTTCTGTTCGTTCGGGAATCAAATTCATATATTCCAAATTTTATTTACGGCACACACGAGTAAACTTTCATCATGTCACGTTTTTGTCGAGTGTCAATTCAGATGGTGGCTAAATCGTAAAACAAAAACAATTTGTTATCAAAGAAAGCATGTGAATATATGGGCTAAAAGTCATCATGAATTTTGCAGTATTAAACACAACGAACGAACCGTTCCTTGTAGAAATTCAAAGAGTATTTGGGTCTGTGGCTTGTCTGAGTGATAAGAAATCTTTGGGGGAACTTTAGCGAGCAACAGCTAATGAGTGATAAGAACTTACATATGTATGTGCAAGTAGACTCTCTGTGCTACTTTTGAGAATGAATAATACTTTGAAAGTCCCGAAAGTGATTGATGGCTTGATTGTTGATTGTTGTACATTTGATTAATGCTCAAACCGAAACAGCAAAACCTTAAACTTTCTCTTTAATATTCCCATAATAGTCCCAGGCTCTGTCTACTGTTCAGCTGTTCCTTTGATTTAAATTTGCTCTTTGTGTGCCCCCCAATAATGTCAGAGTTCAGGTGTCTTATTATTCTTACAGCTGTTTTACATTTTTCAAGCTTAAATTTTGCATATATTTCTGTTTGGTTTTTTTTTGGGGCAGTCACGACAGGTTTTTATTCGGCTATTGCTGTGTGTCGGATCGGGGCACAGCCATGGCATTTTCTGCCCCCCAGCCCCAGCCGGTTTTTCGTAAACATTTTATAAACAAAACCCGCACACATTTGAAGGTTTTTATACTAAGGCCTAGGAAATAAGTCAGCTGCCTATAAGATCAAACGAATCCCACTTTTGTGCCACCATAAAGAAATTCGATTCTTGTAACTCTTTTTTCCCTGTCATGGGAATCGGTACACAAACAACAGATGTTTACACATTTTTAAGCGTGTGCCCTTATAGAAGATATTGTGGCTCTTAGGTAGATGTTTGTAAGGCAGAAACTGTGGCATTTTTCACCTTGTAAAGTATATAAATTCCCTGTTTTTTTTTCCATTGAAAATCGAAAACCCCAACAATCTATAATTCCACCACAAACTGAAGTTTTCGAAGGGCATTAGCAGCTTCGGCTTTGCAGATGCATTTTTCTTTTAATGTAATTTTCCACTTACATGCTTTGGCTTTTCCCTATCGTTCCGATTTGAGCACTGTGGGGTTTGCGTTGTGACAAGTGTGAAATTTACAAAGAATTTCGCATGCAGATCTCGTTCTCGTTCTTTGTTTATACGGCTGATATTGTTTTTTTTGTTGCCATTGCCATTGGCATTGTCTTTACTTTGCAGTTTCTATTCTGGTATTTCTTGGGGGTTTTTCCTCGCATAAAGATATCCAAAATTAGATAAATGCATGGGTGTGTGTGCGGGGGGGCGGCTCTCTAATCAAACGTGCCGTTGCTCTGGCATTTATTATCAGTCCGATTCTCCGATTTGTTATTTTATATTGACACACATTTTAATCAACAAATGTTTGAGGTACTCTCACGCTCTCACTCTCCCGATTCCTGCGTCTCTTCCTCTCTCTCTCTCGCCCACTGTGTCTCTCGCTTATCTCGGAAAAATGCACTCACTCACTCTCCCATTTTCTTGGCTATTTCACGCTTTATTTTTAGCTGTTTAACTATTTGTAAATGTTTGTAACATTTTCATTTCACCATTTTCACATTGCTGAACATTTTCCCAAGTAAATTATTAACTACAAAATAATTATTACGAAATTTTCACCCGACGAGACGCAGCATAAAAAAAACAAAACACTTCACTTTCAAAGCAATATTTCGAATGATAACTCAAGAGCTGTTGCAATGAAAATTTTTTAATAATAAAACACGATGAGTGAGATTTTTCGTACGCTCTCAAAATACTCTCTTGTGCGCTCGGCTCTCTCTCTCTCTCTTAAATGTCTGCGCTGCGTTAATACGAGTGAAACATTTTTTGTTTTGACGGGAAGTTGGTGGCGATGCCATGTTATTCGAGGGATGGCAAACAGGGCTAAGGGCGGCTAGTTTTGTGTATTTTGAAAATGTACTTGAATTGTTTTTTTTTTAGATTATCTGCAAACAGATTTTCAACGCAATAAAAAAATCCAAAATTAGATAATGTTTCAAAACGGATATTTTAAATTAATTTTAATAAATTTTCTCGCAAATAGTATAAAATTTTCAAAAAAAAAAGTCCCAAAATATACAAATTACATGTCGAAATTTTTTAAATATAAAATATATAAATTTTCAGATAAGCAGAATTTTCTAACTGAATTAATTATCAAATCTAAAAGACTATCTAAAGACTAAAAACTATAAAAATCATTTAATATTATAAAAATGAGGTTTAAATATTTAGTACCAAAATTAGTCGCAAATTCCCCCATATATGAGATTATGGGGTGTTTTAGCTTAGCCATAAAGTTAATACCAAGAATGGTAAAAAAAGTACATATAAAACCTACGCAAAGGTGATAACACGGACAATATTTGAAGAGCAACAAAATAAAGACAACAAGAATAAGCTGTCTGATAAAAACGGAGATGTTTAAATTAAAACTGAATCATTCTGGTTCTGGCAGGGAGCAATGGGTCATGTTAATGTCAGTGTCATGGTGGCGGATACAAAATGTGGGAGGTATTTTAAGGCTTAAACTTACTGTTCAAATCGGCCATCGAGTAATAGAAATCCGTGTGATAGTAATGCAATTGTCCAGGACTGATGGAGGTAGTCCTATTGAACATCTTTTTATTAGCCATTTTCAGGGCAGCGTGTTCGCAGGACGGATGAAGGACTTGTGCAGGAAAGGCAACGACCGCAGCTCGCAAATTATCGCAACGAACTGACGGGAAGAATATAATCCGAATCGTTTGAGAGGCCCCAACAAACTGGGATAACGATGACGCTTAATCCAAACAGACAAACAGACAGACAGAGACACTGACGTGTGTCTCCTCTGGGCTAATACTGATAGCTATAGTCGGCTGGCTGGTCGCTGTCTATTATCATAATGAATTAGTAAACAGCGTTATAAAGTCTGGAACATACTGGGTACAATCCGTTCAATTGATAAGAGCTTAATTGGGATTGTCAGTCATTCGGTAGTACGATTCGCAGGCCTAATTATGACTGGGGGGGTGCCATGGTATCTCGTACTCATCCTTGACAACAGCGAGACTTATTCAGCAGCACGTGCACAACGGCACTCTGTTAATTTGAAACATAATATGTGCATGTCAGGGGCTTGTTTCTCACAGTTTTTTTTTTACCGGAAATGACTGAGGAAATGTTGCCAGGAAATTGTGCAAAAATAATTAATTGCTTTCCCTTGATGTGGGCAATATTTCGTGAGGTACTTTGTTCTCCTTCATTTCAATCAATTGAAATCAAATTGCTGTTAGAGGATGTCTTGAATCAATGTCTTGAATCTGTTTGAGTCCACTTTGTTGAGTGACTGAGAAGCGAGCGTACTGATTAGATATATGTACAGACTCATTTGGCAGATAACTAGCAGAGATAAGATTGCATCTGTTGTAGAGTTTAAATAAATGTAAAATTTATGTGCCCCCGCCATCTATCTTATCTGGTATCATTTATTTTATGGGTTAAACAGGGCGTGAAGCTAAAATTACGTGAAGGAAAGTTTTGGCATCAGAAATTAAGGCTAAACGGCACATTGACATGGGTCTCGATGCCATCGGACATGGACATGGGCGTGGGCGTGGTGATGGCTTCCAGATAGGTAATCCATTCGGGCGCCGCTGTCGAGGTTGCGATAAATTTTTTCAGTTTTTGCACTTCCCCGCTGATCTCCTGACGCCGCAATGCATTCGATTTGGCCATTCGATCCACCTTCTGCATGAGAGTATCCAATAGCTTCGCCACTTGCGGAGGTTTCTTGCCACCCGGCGTGTTCTTCCTTCTTCGTACGATCCGGCGCCTTTTCTTCTTCTTGGTGGGGGGCTTGCACACGCAGAACTTTTTGTCAGTCTCATCTGACACACACTGCGAATGGGGCACGTACTGAAGCAGTCGCCCGAAGGAGGGCACACTGACATTCACCAGTTTGTTGGTGTCGTGATTGTACAGAACGGTGGCCAGGAATCTGGCGGCCTTGGGCTGGGTGGTGAAACGCACGCGATACTGGACAGTGCTCGACTTGAGGGCAGACCAATGCTGATGTATGGACTCGACTTTCTGCAGAGCAAACGCCTCGCAGCGACTCCGTAGCTGGGCTCGCGAGTACCGGTACTCGTTGAGGCTGTCGACCAGCAGCCAGCCGAGTGGCAGCAGCTCGGCCTCCTCCGGCAGGAGTTCCATTAAAGCGTCACAGTCGCAGTAGTTCTCGCTGCGACCCGCCTCGTGGCAGGTGCGATTCTTGGGAATTTCTTTGAACAGCGTGCGGCAGCTGGGGCAACCGACTGGCTGCAATGGGGGATCTGCTGCTCCTTTCGTTCCCAAGTTCACAATATCCTGCAGTGTGAGGTAGAGGTCATGGGGTGAGGTCATACGCTGTGTGTTGATGGCCAGAGCCATGGCTATGTCGGGGTATTGCTGGCGAATCCACGTCGGCAGCCACACAAACAGCATGGGATGGCACACATGATCGCTGAAGAATATCACAATCGATTCCCCGAAGAGCCCCATGTCCTCGAAGCGACCGATATAGTCCTGCAATGTTGGCTCCCGCTTTTGCTGATCCGATGGTGAACTCACGAAATTGCTCGTCCAGAAGAGCCCGAACAGGGGCTGTGTGTGGTTGAGGTAATGCTCCAGCAGCTGCTGGCAATAATCGTAGACGTAGTCCACATACAGCCGCCTGTCCAGCCCGTGATACTCTGTGGAGCGATTGCGCAGATGCAAACTGTCGGCGATGCCCCGCATGAATGGGCGCAGATAGTAGTCCACGGGCTGCCTTCCAAACTCAAAGGGGAACTTCCTGATCAGCGACAGATCCTCGGCGTAGGCCGTTAGGTAGCCCTTAGCCTTGTAGCGCTGCCAAATGAAGGGCATCGCGTCCATGGCGCTGGATGATTGCAGATTCTGCACCGCACTGGGACTGTGGCCGGAGATCAGGGCCATCAGATTGATGTAGCTGTTCTCGCCCATGCGCTTGTAGTTCTGCATTTCGTACCAGCCCTGATTGCTGCTCTCCAGCCCTGGCATGGCGTCCACGGTGGATCGAAACTCCTTCGAGGTCATGCCATTGAAGCCGAACATTATGACGCTGGGACGGCGTTGATGGCTCTGTGGCTGCGGATCTGATGGCTGTTGGATTGCCTGCACAAAGGTGAAGGGTTCCACCTGCAGCACATCGCCCAGACTGCTCTTGCAAATGGCAATCATCCCTCTGACATCCGCAGGCACGACATAACTATCCCCGAAGGGAATCTCCGCGGCACGACTGTTGAGCGAAACGTTTTGCTGCAGTTCTTTGGCTCTGGGTCATGGAATGAACTTACTTGATGCTCCCCTTGGTGTACAGTCCCAAGGGACTGGCGGTGATCCTGCGATAGCCACACGTGTACCGCATGTCCTGCGGCTGCCTCGCTAGAGTGCGCACCGTGAGATTAACCGCCGATTCGCTGACATGAAGGATATGCAAATGGCGCAGCTGATCGTAGCTGGACCTAACGACATCGTGCACATCCTCAATGGGCTGTGCATCTCGCCTGGCGATTGTTTTGTTGACTGCAACACTTCGTCTGTGCAATGGAGCCCTCGGCTTCACGGGTTTCCTGTGCCCTTTGGCTGGGGATCCTCGTTTATATTTACTGCGTGTCGTTGGCTTATTTTTCTTTTTCGTCGCTCCATCGATTGTGCAAATGGTGACTAAGAGTAGCAGGAGAATTACAAGACGCCGCCAACTCCACACGTTCATCGTGGATTTACTCAGCGAATGTCGACTGCTGCCATTTATTGGCCACATTTCACATGTGGAGCGTGGGGATTGCAATTTTTTTGGTGCAGAATCGATTGGGCACGGGTCTGCTGGCAGCTGCAGAATTATTGGAGTGACTGTGAAACACTTTTTATTTATTTTTATTTTGTTTTGAATAATTATCATCAGCGATGATTATCCATAAAACTTAAAATTATTTATTTTATTTATTTATTATTTTATGATTTTTTTTAAATATAGCTTGTAATGATTACGGTTTTCAAATATTCTCCACCCCCGGTGCAATATTCCTCTCTGGAAAATGTTTTTTATTTTCCGTTATTTTCGGTTTTTCTTTGGTTTTTGTTTTTTTGTTATGGCAATATTTTTTCGTGGTGGTTCTCGCTGCCTTCCCTTTCCGCGGTATTTCTTCTTTTTCGTTCGCTTGGCTGTTTTTAGCTGCAGTTTTTGCTTTTCCGCCTTCTTCTTGGTGCTGTGCTTTGAGGGCTCCTTGAGGGCCCTTAATTTGTGGACGGGTTTCTGCTCGGGCTTCTTGCACACACAGAACCTCTTGCCCGTCAGTTTTTTCATGCACTCGGAATCCTTTCGATAGGGATCCAGCCTCTGAATGGAACCCACATTCAGATCGCCCACTGTCTGCAGTTTGTGGTTGAGGCGAATGGTTCCGGCGAACTCTGGACGGCTGGGCTGGGCGCGGAATGTCACTCGGTAGGTGTCCATGTGGGGGGACTTGGGATGCTGCCGCTCCACACGAACGGACACGGCTGTGACGGCCCTGAGGGTGAGGTTGGAGCAGAGCTCCTGCAGGTTTCTGTTGTGCAAATAGTCGTTGATGCCCCGCACAAGAAGCTCACCCAGTGGCAGCTGCCTCGTTTTGCTGCTGCCAAGCGGCTTGTAGCTGCTGCAGGGGCATGTGGCGTCACTTATACCCACGTCCGGGCAGGTGCGGCTCTCGTTCATGGGCGCCAGCAGTGTCTGGCACTTGGGACAGTCCTGCAGCTCCGCCACAGCCCGGGGCCATCGCTCGCCCAGCTCCAAAATGTGCTGGAGGGTCAGATGCAGGTCGTATGCGGATGTCAGCAGCTGGCTATTGGTGTTCAAGGCCTGCACCGCTTCCGGATGCTGAGCGCGAAACCAAGGCGGCAGCCAAACGAACAGCATGGACAGGAGGCTCTCCCCAAGGCCTCCACCGCCATCGCCATCGCTGAAGAGCATCACGATCGAGTGCTTGAAGAGTCCCAGCTCAATGAAGCGCTGCAAGTATTCCAAAACAAGCGGTTCCAGGATATTCCCACCCTCAAAGAGCTCGTAGTTCGAGCTGTTTGTCCGGAAGAGTCCGAACAGCGGCTGGGCTGGTCCCGTCGGCAAATGCTGCTCCAGATATTGCTGCCAGAATTCATAGACATAGCGAATCTTCAGCAGTCTGCCGTGGCAGTTGCTGGGCACTTCACTGCTCGTTCCCTGGGCATAATAGTCGAGGCTGGACGTTTCGAATGCGAAGGGATTTCGGTAGCTCATGTCCTCGCCGTAGGCCGTCAGATAGCCACGCCGCTTGAACTGATCAAAGATCACAGGCAGCGCATCCAAGCAGCCAATTTTCTGCGCTGACTGGCACTGCATGTTCTGCCAAGTGTCGGGACTGTAGCCCGCCAGTATGGCCATCAGATCGGGCATCAGGCCTTGGCCCACACTGCCGTAGCCCTGCATCTCGTACCAGCCCGCCATTTGCAGGTGTTTGCTCAGCTCTGGTAGATTTTTGCGAAAGTTCAAACGGGAAATGGCACCAACACTGATCATAATGACATTGGCTTTGCGGTGTTTCCGGTGTTTGGGGGGTTGGCGCGCTCCCCTGCGAGGCTGCACAAAGGTCAGGGGCTTGGCTTGGAGCACTTCGCCCAGGCTGTTGCTGCAGCTGGCCATCATGGCCTCCACGTCCGGCGGCACCACATAGCCATCCCGAAAGGGCACTGCTTTGCGCACGCCTTGGGTGCCCCTTCGTATCGCCAGGTAACTGCAATTGTACTCCACAATCGACTGCGCGGGAAGTTCGTTGATGTGCAGCAAATATCGCTGGTATTTGTCGTGGAAGCGTGTGCTGATCAAATCATCGTCTTGATAGCACTCCCCAAAGTCGGCATCCTGCCCATTTTTCGTGGCATTCTGTGGCATTTGCTCGACATTCCGAATGCGACACTCTGAGGATTTTATGTAGTATTTTTGGCTGGGCGCAGACTTCTGCTGTGGCGCTGTTTTACCTTTCTTCAACGCCAGGGCTAATGGCAGAGTCACAATCAATATGAAAAGTGCCCCACGTGGCTCCATTTGTCATTTGTTACTGCTCTGAATGATCCCCAGCCATTACTCGCCCGGACATCTACGATTGTGGCGTGTCGAAAGCGATTTTATGCTAGTTTAACTTCAACAATTGAAAATGTAAGTGTTTTCTTGCCATTGATGAATCATGATGGTGATACTCTCCAAATTAGCGTTTAATCTAGCCAGCCGATTGCTTCTATCAGAAGATAATGAATGGCAATGAACCCAAATTTGTTTTGGTTTTGATATCTCGAAAAATTAAACGGCACGGCAGCTATTATCTAGATATTTAGCTACTGGCTGGGTAGCAACCGCACGGAGTGGCGGTAACATTTTCTTCTGGCTGTCAGGCTGTCAAGCCCCTGGCTGTCCGGTATTACTCACAATACGCGAACTCTCTTTGGCCTGTAACCATTCGAGATATCTCTAAGTCAAAGCTGCACTCTTCTGAGAAAAACACCGCGAAATCGATTTACTATGGCAGAAGTACGAGTGATGTGTACAGCATAAGGAAAACCCCTAAGCACCAAGCAACGAGCACCGAGCAGCCTGTCAATATCAGTTCGGACGAGCATTGGAAATGTTGCGGTACACGTTGAACGCTGTGAGAAGGTGTCTCTGTCTCTGTCTCTGCTGTGTCTTGTTGCTGCTGATTTTAATCATTTTGTGCCAGAGAGATAGGGAGCTAGTGGGCAAGGGCAGTGGGGATGTAGCAGGCGTGGCAGATGAAAAGTATTATGTGAAGACGGTCAAGTGTCGGATACCGTATGTGGACCCATTCGGTGCTGAGATCATGAAGTACTACAAGCCGCGGCCGTTCATACCCTGCACCAACGAGAGTGACCTAATCGATGTGCAGTACGACACCTATCTGCATCGGTATGTGCTGCACGTCAACGAGCACGTGATCCACGGGCTGCTGCACTCGAACGACACCCCATACACGTGTTCCTATCGGCAAATTATCCACGGTGCGCAAGCGGACGACTACGACAGGTAAAGTTCTCGCTTCAGTGATGTAATAACAAGTGGAGAGGCAGTAAAATGATTTTCCCCGAGCGCAGAATCGGAGACCGAGTCTACTTCGGCCGGGACCATGTGGTGCCCGTGTCTGTGGAGGGCATCCTGGTCGAGTGTCGAGCGTTGAACCACACGAGAGTGCTGCAAAAGGATGCCTTTGTGTTTGTGCAGCACCAAGAGGCGCCGCCAACGACGCCTCGCGAGCCACGAAAGCCCAGTGTGATTATGTACGGCCTGGACACCGTGTCGCGCACAAATCTGCGGCGCACAATGCCGCTGGTCTACGAGTTCCTCAAGTCGCCGGGCTGGTATGAAATGATGGGCTACACCAAGGTACGGCAGCAGTCCTCGTCCTCCCTTCTCTTCTTAGCCAATCACTGATTAAGTCTCTTCGGTGCGCGTCTCAGGTGGCCGACAATTCGTTTCCCAACTTGTTTGCCATTCTGACGGGCTACTTCCCGGAAACGGCCAAGTCCAAGCTCTGCGATACGGACATCAAGGGCTGTCTGGACAGGATACCCTTTATATGGAAGGACCTCAAGAAGGCTGGCTACTTGACGGCCTTTGCAGAGGATGAGAGCGAGTCCAACACGTTCGCGTACATGAAGCCGGGCTTCACGGTGAAGCCCGTGGACTATTACTTCCGTCCGTTTGTGGTGGCGCTGGAGAACCGCACGAAGGTGCAGCTGTGTCCGGGCTGCGGCATGAAGTACTGTCTGGGCCGCCGCTTGGCCAACAGTTACATCTTCGACTACTGTCGCCAGTTCATGCAGCGCTTCGTGGCCGATCGGCCCATTTGGGGCATGTTCTGGTCGAATCATTTCAGCCATGACGACTCGTTCATGCCCTCCGCGATGCAGCACAAGATCCTGCAGGATCTGCTGAACTTTGAGCGCGACGGGGCCTTCGAGCACACGATCATGATATTCTTTTCGGATCACGGCGCTCGGTTCGGTCCGCTGCAGAAGGTGCCGGAGTCCTTTCTGGAGGAGACCCTGCCCATGATGTTCATCCACCTGCCGCCCTGGTTCCGGCGCAAGTACCCGCAGCATGCCGAAGCCCTGGCCCTGAATCAGCACCGCCTGAGCTCCAACTTCGATCTGTACCACACGCTGAGGCACATCCTGCAGCTGGGCGGTGCCACGCTGCAGGAGTCTGCCCTGTCCCAGCTCCACGACTGCCCCACGTGTCAGTCGTTGCTGCTGCCGATACCCGAGGATCGGAGCTGCGCTCAGGCGGGCATCGAGGAGACCTACTGCACATGCAACGCCTATCGGGAGGTAAGCGGCGAGTGGACCCGCCGCATCGCCCATCGAGTTATCCATCGCATCAACGAGTATCTCTGGCAGCACCAGCTGAATCGACTGTGCAGCAATCTGACGCTGAAGTACGTCACCAGAACGGAGCAAAAGGACAGCCGGCTGCCGCACACCAAAATGGTGTATTATCGCACAAAGTTCATGGTGAACGAGAATGATGCCGAATTCTTTGGCACCCCACTGTTCGACAATGCCACCGAAGCACTCGACATAAATGTGGAGCGCATTAGTCGGATAAACACATACAAAACGGACTCCAAATGCATGCACGACAAGATCAAAAAACTATACTGCATATGTCTAACAGAGTTGAAGACATAAAAATGCAAATTACATATTATAATATGATATAATATGAATATGTATAATATAATATGAATATAATATAATATAATATAGTATAATATAATATGAATATAATAATATATATAATATAATATAATATAATTTTTTATAAAATAATATAATATAGTATAATATAATATGAATATAATATAATGTAATAATAATATAATAAATTATAATATAATATAATATAATTTGAATATAATATAATATGAATATAATAAATTATAATATAATATAGTATAATATAATATGAATATAATATAATAGAATTTCCTCCGTATGTAGATCAGTGCCATTCACTTCCTAAACCATTAAACTTCTTCCAAAAAGGTCAGGTTTTTATTTTATTTCTCTGTTTTCTGTTTGCTGCCCCCGAAGAACCAATCTCAAAAGTACCTTCAGACGGCGCTTCGGAAACCTCTTAAGGTCACTTATTTGGCGAGTAATTGCCTCCGCATGCCACAATTATGAAAAGTAGCCGATAAAGTGGTCGAACGCCACTTGAACGTGCACTCCAACTATTTACAAAACTACCGCATTCAGAGCATAGCAGAGCATGGCAGGGCAGGGCATGTCATTGATAACAGTGCGAAAACCAATCAAATCAGGCAGGTATGCCTGAGCGAGCCATGAGGGTCTTCGTTTTTTTGGAGGAACATGCCGGAGGTTCAGTCGAGTTGAATTTGTGGTCGGTGGCACAACATGGATTCGCGCTTTCGTGCCGCACATCCCCTGTACAAATGGCTGCTCGGCTTCTGTTTGCTCTTGATCATTTTCGTGTTTGCCATCCCATCAGGAAGACAATTGCCGGATGTACGAGGGGAGCAGACTGTTTCCATGCTGTCGCGAATCGTTAATGTCGCTACGCCGATGCCCCAGCAGTACTTTGTGCGCACAGCCCAGTGTCATATGCCCTTTGTGGACCCCTTCAGTGAGGATGTGATGAAAATATACAAGCCCCAGGCCTTTGTGAGCTGCTCCAATGAGAGTGATCTCGTGACGACCACCTACGATGCCCGGCAGCAGCGATATGTGCTGCACATAAACCAGCAGGTGGCCCAGCAGCTGCTCAACTCTACGGCTGGGGAGTACAACTGTTTCTACGAGGAAATCAGCTACGGCCAACAAATAGATACCTACGACAAGTAATAGCAGTACCCGAAATGATATCCGCTTCGTAGGAAACCAATTACAGTCTCTGTTCCATTCGATCCGTGCAGACTCAAGGCAGATAAGTACTTCACGGACGGCTATGTGGTGCCCAGGCATGTGGAGGGCCTGCTGATGGCCTGCCAGACGGCGGAGGAGCCGCACACAGTGCTGCAGCGGGACGCATTCATGTTTATACAGCACCAGCCGGAGGAGCCCGCAGCCACGCCCAAGGCGCAGCCGTTGGGGCCCCGCAAGCCCAGCGTTATAATGTACGGCATTGATTCGTTGTCACGCATAAATCTGCGGCGCACAATGCCCAAGGTGCACAAGTACCTGCAGGGCCCGGGCTGGTACGAGATGCAGGGCTACAACAAGGTTAGACTGGCAACTGGCCACCCACCTCTCGCTGTTCGCTGACACTCGCCGTCTCTTCTCTCCCTCTCTCCGACTTGCAGGTGGCCGACAACTCGTTCCCCAATCTGTTTGCCATTCTCAGTGGCTATTCGCCGGACACGGCCAAGGCGCAGGTCTGCGACACGGACAAGGCCGGCTGCTTCGAGGAGTTACCAATGATTTGGCACTACTTCAAGAACGCCAGCTACATGACGGCCTTCGCGGAGGATGAGAGTGGATCGAATACGTTCAACTATCTGAAGCCCGGGTTCGCCGAGAAGCCCACGGACTACTACTTCCGGCCGTTTCTGCGCGCACTGGAGGTCGAGACGGAGGTGACCCGCCTGCCCGGAGGGTACATGAGGTATTGCCTGGGCCGTCGGCTGGCCAATCGCTACATCTACGATTACTGTCGCCAGTTCATGCAGCGCTACGTGCAGGAGCGACCCATTTGGGGCATGTTCTGGACCAATCACTACAGTCACGACGATCCCTTCATGCCCTCGGCCATGCAGAACATGGTGCTGACCGATCTGATGGACTACGAAGCGGACGGCGCCTTCGAGCACACCATAATGATATTCTTTGCCGATCATGGCACCAGGTTCGGCCAGTTGAGAGATCTGAAGTCGGGCTTCCTGGAGTCGCGTTTGCCGATGATGTTCATTTACCTGCCGCCCTGGTTCCGCGAGGAATACCCGAGCTATGCGCGGGCCCTGGAACTCAATCGGAATCGATTGAGCTCCAACTTTGACCTGCACAACACGCTGAAGCACATCGTTGAGATCGGCGGCGGACCCGAGCTGCCCAAGTCCTTTGACTGCCCCACCTGCCAGTCGTTGTTCTACCCCCTGCCCGAGGACCGGACTTGCGCCCAGGCGGCCATCGATGAGCATTGGTGTACGTGTCAGCCATACCGCACCATCTCCAGTCTGGACTGGACGGATCGCGTAGCGAAGAGTGTGATACCCCTGATGAATGAGTATTTGGTGGCGAAGAATCTCTCGCACCTGTGCAGCAATCTGTCCCTGAGCTATGTCCACAATACGCAAATCAGAACGGGCCTCGACATCAGCTGGCACGATGCGCTGCCCCAGCTGGAGGTGGCCGTCTATCGCACAAAGTTCAAGGTGCAACAGAACAGCGCCGACTTTGAGGCCACGCTCGTCTTCAACAATGTCACCGCAACGGCGCAGCTGAAGGTGGAGACGATCAGTCGCACGAACTCCTACAAGGAGGACTCCACCTGCATAGACGATAAAATAGCTAAATTATATTGCATTTGCTTCAGCGACCTCAAGCCATAGAATTTCCAATCTCGTTAAATATAAGAAACCTTTAGCAGTTAGCAATAAAATATAGTAGACATAAATGAAAGCGTTGTCGTGGCTTCCGGGCTGGAAAGGCAAGCCAACCGATGGGTGCTGCTGCATGACGTGGGTTATCACGCTTTTTTTGGATACATTTTCGGTAATGTTTTGGGGTAAAACTTTCAATAGAAGTGTGCCTCGATTGAACCTGCAACTACAAAAATAAATACACACAAAATTCGTAGCAGTTCAAACTCCAGCCATGCTGCGACACAATATCGGGCGCAAAGTGGTGCCTTGTGCCATCATTTTGCTGCTGATCTTTATATTTTTCAATCACATTGGCGAGCTAACATGGACCATGCAGGTGGAGCCCAGTGCTCGTTTGCATGTGCCACAAACTAACAAATCCCAGACCAGAAAAGTGCAAGGAACAACCCGCTGGGATCTGCCAACATCGACCAGCGAAAGGAGACCGCCATGGGCTGCTGAGAAGTTCTTTGTGTTTAGTCCCAAGTGCAAGATACCCCATGTCGATGCACTAGCGAAAGAGTTCCTGGACTTGAAGCTGCCAGCGCCCTTTAAGGCCTGCACAGCGGATCCGGACCTGTTCAGCGTTAGCTACAGCCGCGAGACGAGGCATTACACACTGCACCTGCACCAGCAGCTGATGAGGACCCACTTCTCCAACTATTCGGACTATGCCTGCTTCTACTATGAGACAGTGGCGGGCACCAACGATTCGTTTGCCAAGTGAGTACACTCGGCGGCAGTCCGTGGAGTCAACTCTAACCCCTGCGAGGATCGGTTCTCTTTTCCAGAACCCGTCGTGCTCAGTTTTTTGAGGCCGATTTCATTGTGCCGCGTCACTTTTTGGGCTTGGTTGCGAGCTGCAACGATGTCCGGAATGTTTCGCGTGTGGTGCAGGCCGACGCCTTCTCCTTTGTCCAGTATCCGGAGAACCGCAACGAGACGAGCGACGCCTGGCGCGCCGAGCATTATCCCAGTGTCTTTCTGTTTGGCATCGACAGCATGTCCCGCATGAACTTCCAGCGCACGATGCCGCTCACCGCGCAGTTGGTGCGAGGCAGTGGCTGGTACGAGATGGAGGGCTACAACAAGGTGGGCGACAACACGCTGCCCAATCTGGTGGCCCTGCTGACGGGTCGCAGTCCCAGGCAGTGGTCGAAGAGCTGCAACCTGAAGACCACGGGCTGCTTCAACTACATTACGTATCTGTGGGATCACTTTCACAATGCCGGCTACCTGACGGCCTATGCCGAGGATCTGCCCTCCATATCGACATTCAACTATCTGAAGGCGGGCTTTGTGCGGCAGCCGGTCGACTTCTATCTGCGGCCCTTCCTGATGATCCTCGAGCATGTGCTCGAGGCGGTGGAGTATCTGGGCTGCAATTACTGCCTGGGACGGAGGCACAGCTACAGCTACATCTTCGACTATGCCCGGCAGCTGATCCAGCGCTTCGTCCATGAGTCCCCGAAGCCGCTGTTCGGCCTCTTCTGGACGAGCAGCCTAACCCACGACGATCACAGCGGCGGCGCCAATCTGGATGCCAGTTTGGTCCACTACCTGGAGCAGTACAGGGACTACGGCCTGTTCGACAAGGCCATTGTCATACTGTTCAGCGACCACGGGGCCAGGTACGGCCCCTTGGCGGAGCATGCCACGGGCTTCCTCGAGGAGCGGCTGCCCATGCTGCATATCTATCTGCCGCCCGGCTACCGCAGCCGCTATCCGAAGGTGGCGCGCGCCCTCAAGCTCAACCGGAATCGCCTCACCTCCAACTTCGACCTGCACCTGGGCATCAGATCCATTGTGGAGCAGATCCGTCCGCGCATCGACTTTATGAAGTCCTATTCCTGCAACGGCTGCCGCTCGCTCTTTCGCGTCGTGCCCCGCAACAGAGGCTGCCAGGACGCCAACATTCCCGGGCACTGGTGCGCCTGCGAGACCTATGTGCCGGTGGCCACCACGGGCCTGGTCGCCAGGCTGGCCCGCTTGGTCGTCTACCGGATGAACAAGTACCTGGCCAAGCTGAATCTGCGCACCGACTGCCAGCAGCTGTCCCTGGGCGAGCTGCTGAGGGCCCAGCGCCAGCTGCACTTTGACGGCGTGGGCGTCGAGATCGAGCCCCCCCACGGCGTGGAGGTCTATCGGCTGGAGTTCACCACCACGCCGAATGGCGGCAAGTTTCGGTCTCTGGTCCGCAGCAGAAGCAACGCGGAGAGCGTAGCCATCGATCTGGATGGGATCAGTCGCTTGAACTCGTACCGCAACGAGTCGCACTGTGTGGAGGATCTGCTGGCCAAGAAAATGTGCGTTTGCCACGAAAAGAGCTCCGCGCCGACGTTCGATGACTTTTACGACGAGGAACTGGTCACGAAAATGAGGAAGGTGCGGTATGCCTGGCTGGAGGACCGAGAGGACGAATATGATGAGTCGAATGATGATTTCGTCACCGCTAGTGTCAGGCTCAATGTTTGATGTGTGAGACTGAGTTTCCCCAATCACAACAGCCCTTCACTCACCCATCACCCAGCACCCAGCAGCACTTCAATTCCGAACGGAAACCCCAACACACGGACGAGCAAAAATGTTCAGGCGTAGATCATTCTTCAAAATAAAGAGGTGCACAATTGTATTCTTTGGCCTGCTCTTGATCTTCATTTGGGCCAATCATTCGAGTCGCGAGACTGATGCCCCAGCTGGCCATCAGAACCAGACCGATGGGGGCGCCCTGGCCGAGGCGGAGCGATTGTTTCAGCTGGCCAAGCAGCAGCACCTCAAGTACCGGCAGTACCACATGACGACAAAGAAGGAGCCGGAGCTGGAGGAAGAAGAGACGGATGGAGCCTTGGATACCACAACTATGGATGTCGACCTTCTGGAGAGTCGAAAGCCAAAGCGGATAGCCAAGCCCGCCCATCGGTACTTTGTGTATAGCCGAAAGTGCAAGATGCCCTATGCGGATCCCTTCTCCAGCGAAGCCCTGGCCCTCTACACTCCAGCCAAGCTGCGAACCTGCACCAATGAGTCCCATCTGATGTCGCTGAGCTACGATCTCCAACTACAGAAATACAAAATCCACGTGAATACCGCGTCGCTGGTCCGATTGGCTCCGAACATCTCTGAGCTGACTTGCAGCTATCAGGAGGTGATCCGCCGCAAAGATTATACCGGAAATTTCATCAGTTCGTAAGTCCATTAAATTCATAGAATTCATAAATGGATTACCGACTGAATGAACCTCTTTGCGCAGCCTTCAGCCTTCAGTCAACATCACAGACAACATGCCGCTGGATAGGAATATGAGCGGCATTATAGCCGAGTGCCGTGACGGAAAGAACGCGTCCAGAGTCATTCAGAGGGATGCCTTCCCTCTGGTGCAAGTGATCGACAAGGAATCGCGGACTGAGTCGCATCCATCGGACAGGCAGCCCAGCGTCATCATGCTGGGCCTGGACACCATGTCGCGGATGAACTTCAGGCGCACAATGCCCAAGACGGCCGAATATGTGCGCCAGTTGGGCTGGTTCGAGCTGGAGGGCTACAACAAGGTGGCGGACAACACCCATCCAAATCTGTGTGTTGTTTTGGCCGGTGGCAGGCCAGAGGAACTGGAGAAAATGTGCGGACTTTCATTCCATGATCAGCAGGCTTCGTGCCCTTGGATATGGAAGGACTTCAAGACGGCGGGCTACGCGACGGCTTACGGCGAAGACATAGTCGGGGATTCCGTCTTCCCGGTGTCCGATTCCGGTTTCCACTATGTGCCTACCGACTTTTATCTGCGCCTTCTTCTGAGGGGCCTCACCCAGTCGATGCGCACCTACCGCCGGTTCGGCTACGACTATTGCATGGGTCGGCGACTAGCCATTTCGTATCTGTACGATTTCTGCATGCAGTTCGCGCAGCGGTTCATCGAGGAGTTGGATCAGCCAGCCTTCGGTTTCTTCTGGAGCTGCACCTTCACCCACGACTATCACTACGGAGCTTCCAGCTTGGATGGAGTATTCATGGACTACTTAAAAATATTCGAGAGACATCAGGTCTTTGAGAAATCCATCGTGATTTTGCTCAGCGATCATGGGGAGCGGTTCGGTGAACTCGCCGAACTGTCCGACGGTTTCCTGGAGGAGCGTCTGCCCATGCTGCACATCTACTTGCCCCCCTGGTTCCGCAAAACGTATCCTGGCTATGCCCAGTCGCTCTATCTGAATCGCAACCGCCTCTCGTCTCCCTACGATCTCCACAATACGCTGCGGCACATTCTCCAGCTGAATGCAACCAAAGCGGAGCAGCTACCCCCGCTGAAAAATTGCAACTCTAGTCAGTCGCTGTTCCACCCTTTGCCAAGGGATCGCAGCTGCGTGGAGGCCTGCATCGGCGATCACTGGTGTGCGTGCCACACCTTCACCACCATAAAGCTGAACGGAGATGCCTACAACATGGTCAAGCTGACGCTCTTCTACATCAATCGTTGGCTGGTTCTGAAAAATTTGAACAAAAAATGCGATCGCCTGATGCTCGCGGATCTGGACTACGCGGAGCGGAAGCTGCTGAACGAGGAGAACGGGCAGGAGTCCCTGTACGGCGCCATTAACATCTACCGTCTGCGCTTCCACACCAATCCACCTGTGGGTCGCTTCGAGGCCACGGTGCGCTACGACAAATATGTGCAGCGCCTGGTCGACTTCGACATAGAAGATGTCAGTCGCCTGAACAGATATCACCAGGATTCGAACTGCATTGATGATAAAATTGCCAAGAAGTTCTGCTTCTGCAGTGGAATCATTGATCCTGACTGGACGAATCAGTAGTACCCAAAAACACAAAATTTCATCCTTCACATCGAATCAATCAATGATCTATCACAGCACATTAATTAGTCACTCGAGTTTAAATGTTTCTTGATGTCAAATACAAGCTCGAGGTATATTTCGATGCAGCATTATTATTGTGGACCTGGACTAGATCGTATCATTATTCATTATCATCATTAGCTGTCCCTTCCACGCGCTCTCTCGTTCTTTCGCTCTCTCTTCCTCGAGCAGTGTGCGTCCTCTGGCAGTGGCTGATGTTGGTGTGAGAAGAGAGACGGATTAATAAGTAAAAAAAATAATACAAAATAATAATAATAATAAATAAATAATAATTAATAAATACAAAAAATAATACAAAATAATAATAAAAATAAATAAATAAATAATAATAATTTAAAAAATTCGAAATAAATATGCATTTAGACGGGAAGGTGTTCAACGACTTAATTATAGTATTTACACCGATAGAAAAAAGCCCTGAAACTTTAATATTTTCACTTAGATTTTAATATTCATGCCATTGATTTTCATCCAAGAGTGGTTGTATTCAAGTTGAATATTTTTCACTTAAATTTTGATATTAGCATGGAAATATTTAAATTTAATATATTTCATATTTAAATTTAATATATTTCATATTTAAATCGAATATATTTCTATTTAAATTTAATGTGTTTCATATTCAAATTTAATATGTTTCATATTTAATGTTAATATGCTTCATATTTAAATTTAATATGTTTAATATTTAAATCTAATATGTTTCATATTTATATTGAGTATATTTCATTTTAATTGGTTATTATTTTGCATACGCGGACTACATTTCAAGTCCTCACGGTGTGAAATTCACACTGTGAATTAGAGAGTTTTCAACTAGAGATAATCGCCACATGAGTAGAACTGCATTGGTTGTGATTATGCCCCTACGCAAAGATAATTTAACTTTGTGTTCAAGGCTGCAGCAGCGCGAATCAGTTGGGAAGTTCGAAGGGCATACAAAAAATAATATAAACATATTTAAAATAAATCCACAAAATATTTAATTTCATTTAATGAGGAATATTTAAAAGAAAAGTTTTTCTTTTGATTTCAAAACAAAAGTTTTGAAATCAAGTCATAATAATATTTAATTTAAGTATAAAACATATTAAACTACAAATAAAATATATTATAGTTATTTTGAAGTGTATTTTGTATTTAGATTAAATATGAAAGCATTAAAAAACCATTTTTAATACATTTATATTTGAATCAAAGTGAATTCTACTCAATTTTACTACGTTTGTATTTAAAAATCGCATTTTAAATTCAAATACGATTGTAGTTATTTTTACTATGCCTTTTTTCCATCAGTGTACATGAATAATAATGCACGGCTCCTTGGGTATTTTTCAAATACTATTTCATATGATTTTGAGAATAGTTTTGAGTCGCTCAGTTGCCGAAATCATAGCAGCTGCTCGCACAAAAATCACACTCGAATACCTGTCCAATACTCACTTTCAGCAGCTCAAACACTCACGAAATAGTAAAACATGATAAGACGTAAATTAATAATGAAAATAAAAAAGTACAGTATTATATTCGTGGCGTTCCTCCTGGTGGTGCTCTGGGCCAGTTATTTGAATCGCTACAGGGACTATGATGATACGGTTGGACCGTTTCCCCATGGCAAGGATCGGGCATCAGCATCGGTTGGATTGAGCACTGTGCCGCCGCTGTCACGCGCGGAGCGACTGTACGAGCTGGCCAAGCAGCAGCACTTGCAGAATCGCGAGTACTACAAGTTGAAGATGGAGAAGGCCCTCACATCCACCGCCGAAACCACGGAACGCAGCTACGACACCACACTCAGTGTTGAGGATTTGATGCTGTACAGAAAGCCAAAGCGGACAGCCAAGCCCGCCAATCGGTACTTTGTGTATAGCCGAAAGTGCAAGGTGCCCTACGCGGATCCCTTCTCCAGCGAAGCCCTGGCCCTCTACACTCCAGCCAAACTCAGAAACTGCAGCAATGATTCCCATCTGATGTCGCTGAGCTACGATCTCCAACTGAAGAAATACAAAATCCACGTGAATACCGCGTCGCTGGTCGAATTGGCTCCCGAACATCTCTGAGCTGACTTGCAGCTATCAGGAGGTGATCCGCGGTCAAAATGCAACCGGAGCGTTCTTTAGTGTGTAAGTCCGTAGGACTCAGATTCATTTCTGAACTATTGACTACAGATTGCCATGAACCTCTTTTGTCACAGGCTTCTGCCACCCGTCGAAATCACACAGTCCATGGCGCTGGATAGGAATATGAGCGGCATTATAGCCGAGTGCCGTGACGGAAAGAACGCGTCCAGAATCGTTCAGAGGGATGCCTTCCCGCTGGTGCAAGTGATCGACAAGGAATCGCGGACTGAGTCGCAGCCATCGGACAGGCAGCCCAGCGTCATCATGCTGGGCCTGGACACCATGTCGCGGATGAACTTCAGGCGCACAATGCCCAAGACGGCCGAATATGTGCGCCAGTTGGGCTGGTTCGAGCTGGAGGGCTACAACAAAGTGGCGGACAATACGTTTCCGAATCTGTGTGTTGTTATGGCCGGTGGCAGGCCGAAGGATCTGGAAAAAGTCTGCGATGTGTCCAGCCATGGCCGCTTAGATGCGTGTCCCTGGATATGGAGGGATTTCAAGACGGCGGGCTACTCGACGGCTTACGGCGAAGACATAGTGCGCTACGGCGTGTTCACGGGACCCGATGTCGGCTTTGGTCAGGTGCCAACCGACTTTTATCTGCGCCCCCTCCTGACAGGCCTCACCCAGGCGATGCGCACGTTCCGGCGGTTCGGCTACGACTATTGCATGGGCAGACGAATAACCATTTCGTATCTGTACGATTTCTGCCTGCAGTTCGCGCAGCGGTTCATCGAGGAGTTGGATCAACCAGCCTTCGGTTTCTTCTGGAGCTGCACCTTCACGCACGACTATCACTACGGAGCTTCCAGCTTGGACGGCTTGTTCTTAGACTACCTGAAGATGCTCGAGACGCATCAGGTCTTTGAGAAATCCATCGTGATACTGCTCAGCGATCATGGGGAGCGCTTCGGTGATCTCACTGAACTGTCCGACGGTTTCCTGGAGGAGCGTTTGCCCATGCTGCACATCTACTTGCCCCCCTGGTTCCGCAAAACGTATCCTGGCTACGCTCGGACGCTCCATCTGAATCGCAACCGCCTCTCGTCCCCGTACGATCTGCACAATACGCTGCGCCATATCCTCCAGCTGAATGCAACCGGACCGGAGCAGCTTCCTCCGCTGACGAATTGTCCCACCAGTCAGTCGCTGCTGCACGCCTTGCCGGAGGAGCGCAGCTGCCAGGAGGCCTGCATCGGGGATCACTGGTGTCCGTGCAACGAATTCATTTCCGTGAAGCTCAATGGCGAGGCCTACAACCTGGTCAAGCTGACGCTGTTCTACATCAATCGTTGGATGATAGTCCACCACTTCAACAGGCATTGCGCACGCCTGATGCTCGCGGATCTGGACCACGCCGAGCGGAAGCTGCTGGCTGTGGACAACGACAAGGAGACCTTGTACGGCAGCATCCTAATCTATCGCCTGCGCTTTCACACCCATCCACCTGAGGGGCGCTTCGAGGCGACGGTGCGCTACCACACGGAGCGCGAGAGTTTGGTCGACTTCGACATAGAAGATGTCAGTCGCCTGAACAGATACCACAACGATTCGCTCTGCATCAAGGACAAAATTGCCAAGAAGTTCTGCTTCTGCCTGAACGATGGAAACCTCGATCCCGACTGGCAGAGAATGATCATTGACTTTGAGGAGAAAACTACAACGAGTTCTGCTCGCACAACGGAACCAATCGATGTTCCAACTAAATAAATGTGACAATTGCCACAGCTGCAGCGGGAGTTTAGTTTAAATGGAGCTTTTCGTGGGTCGGTTGTTCGTTCTCTCGTTTGGCTGCAGCACGCTGCTGATTGGGGGCAACGTTAGCATACAGCAACTGATCGATCAGAACATCGAAAATGCAGTGGAAAAGCTGGACGTTGACACGGAGCACTGTAAGATGCCGCAGCTGAGGGTGCAGTCGCCGGAGATGCTTCGATTGCGCTCCAGGCACCGGCACCGCACCGCAGAAAGTTGCACAGCGAAAAGTGCTCGCCTGATTGCGCCCCAATGGAACTCGCAACACGAGCAATACCAGCTGAGAGTTCAGCAGCAAGTGGCAGCTCAATTGTGGGGCGACGAAAGGCCAATCGTCGCGTGCTCTTACAGGGCCATTGAAGAACGGCCCGACCAGCATGTCAGACTGCGGCAACCAGTGGCGTTCCAGGACCTGCACTTGGTGCCCAGGGATGTGCAGAGCCTGCTGCTGCAGTGCGACTTGGGGGCTAATCAAACCTACGCCATGCACAGCCGTCGGGTGTCCGAGGGTTTGGCGTTTGTACAGCCCAAGGAGGAGGCGCCGCGGCTGGGCCAGCGGCAGCCCAGTGTCCTGGTGCTGGGCATTGACTCCATGTCGCGCGGCAATCTGCGGCGTGTCCTGCCCAAGGTGAGCGACTTTCTGGGCGGCCGGCATTGGCACGAGATGCGCGGATTCAACGCGGTGGGCGACAGCAATCTGACTGACTGTCTGCAGCGTTTGTCGTTCGTGTGGAGGGACTTTAAAGTTGCCGGCTACGTGACTGCCATGTCCGAGGACGGGCCAGAGATCGCCCAGTGCCAGAGGCCAGCGGTGGACCACTATCTGCCGCCTCTGTCCATGCCCCGCACCTGTCAAGGGAAGCGACGCAGCATGGAACACACCCTGGACTACTGCACGCAGCTGATCGAGCGATATGTGAGGGGTGTGCAGCCCTTCTTTGGCTTCTTCTGGACGAATCTTTTTCGGTCCGATGGCCATGCCGAGCCGTCGCACAACGATGAGCTGCTGCATGACTATCTACAGAGATTCGAGGCACTGGGACTCTACGAAGAGGCAATCGTGGTGCTGCTCAGCGACCATGGCATGCAGTTCGGCGAGCTGCTGCACCTGCCCGATGGCCAGCTGGAGGAGCGTCAGCCCATGCTGTTCGTATCGCTGCCAAAATGGTTTCGCCAGCGCCATCCGACGTTCGCCCATGCCCTGCAGTTGAATAGCCACCGCTTGTGCTCTCCCCTCGATCTCCAGCAGACGCTGAAACATATTGCCTCGCTGCAGGGCTCGCACGAGTCTGCGCCGTCGTGTCCTCGCTGTCAGAGTCTGCTTCACGCCCTGCCAAAGAACCGAAGCTGCTCCGATGCGGGCATCGGGCCACATTGGTGCACCTGCGAGGCGTACAAAGGGCTGCCGCTCAGCGACAGTGTCCAGACCATGGCGCACTTTGTGGTCCAGCGAATCAATCAGTTCCTGGCCGATCTCAGTCTAACTGAATCGCTGCAGTAAGCTCCGCTTGTCGGGCATTCGAAGGGCCCAGCAAAAGGAAAGATCCGCGCAGGACGATGCCAGCGTGTGCTACTATCGGATACAGCTGGAAGCCCTGCCCAATAGGCTGGTGTTGGAGGCCACCGTCAGCTACAACGAGCTGACGCATCTGCTGGACACCGACATGCTGCAGATCAGCAGACAAAACGCCTTCGACGGGGATGCCAGCTGCATCAGGCACCGCAAGCTGCAGCGGTTCTGTGTGTGCCGCGACAGGATCACTGCCAATTAGATGGGGGACTCTGGACTACCCTACACTCTTTTATTTGGGTTTCAATTGCTCAAATTGGACTCTTGTGTTCGTTTATTCGATATGCGTCTAAATGTACGAGTACTTGGGTATACGTATTACGTGTCCAGTGAAATCAAATGTTGAATTAAATTCTGGCTCTGGCTGTGGCTCTGCAAACCCAATGGTCCCTTTGTACGCTTGTAAAACTCAACGATCCTTAGCCTAAATCGATTAGAAAACTATATAAAACCTTGCACTAAACTCCCTTGAGCTACATGTACGAGTCCACCGGATAGCGCTCGGCCTCCTCGAGCATGTGCCTGAAGTCCACGGGCCCCGGCTGCGGCACAGGCCCAGTGGGTGGTCTGCCGGGCAAATGGCCATTCATCATTTGCGCGGGATGCTTGCCGCTGCCGAGCGCACTGCCGCGATTCTTGAGGTGTCCGTTCATCATGCTCACGTGGTGACTGATCGTGGGCACTGCCCCCGGCACATTCGTCTCCAGGTCGTGCAGTATGGCATCCGTTTGCTCGTTGCGCATCATCGGATGGCCCAGCGGTGCCGTGGCATCGGTGTCGTCGCTGCGGTTCAGCAACTGCTGCACATGATTCCGTATGAGGCGCTCGAATTCCCGCTGCACCGACGGACTGTCCGTGTCGCCATCCACCTAAAGGATTCAGTTTAGTTTATGCTCTGAAGTTTGGACTTAAAATGTCGACTCACAATCTGCAAGCGATTGCTGTTGTCCATGGTCTTGAGCATGGGCAGCGTCTGCTCCCGGAACAGTTCCAGTCGCCGGCGAAACGAGGACACCGTATCGTCTATGCGTCCGCGGCCCAGCTGAAGTTTCGAGCAGTCCAGCAGGATAATGGGCGGTCGTTGCTGGTACTAAAAGGTGATCAAGTTTTGTGTTTTAGATTCGATATTTTTCGGCATGGATTTCCTGCTGGCTACCTTATTCTCAAAGTATTTGACCTGCTGTAGATTCCGCGGATAGCCATCGATGATGATGCCCGTTCGGTCGAGCAGCTGCCGCAGATTCGACTCCAGTAGCTGATTTCAACGACTTCTCGGGCGCCATATCCCCGGCGGCCAGGGCCTCCTTGACCGCATAGCTCTCGGTATTGGCACGGGGCGCAGAGTCTGTGATGTTGCGCAAGAGGCGACCCACACTGCAACCGAAGCCAAGAATTAATTATAGATTAAAGCTAAGGTTAATGCCTCACCTGATGTGCGCCCAGCCGGGATTCAGGCCCACCGCCTTGAGGCAGAGGGTGGCCTTGTTGCTGCCCGGTCCGCCAATCACCCAAATGATGGGCGGCAAAACTGGCAGATCGGCGGAGTTCGTTTGGCGCTTTGGCTGCTGTGTGACAACCACGCCGCTGTCATCGTCAGCACTGGTCGTGCTGGTGGGGTATGCCACATGGCTCTGATCGCTGGCCAGAGGCAGGGTGGTCTCGGTATTGGTATTCGGTTTTGGTATTGGTATCGGTGGCTGGGGCTGGGGCGGTAATATGTGGGGTGGTGGTGGCGTTGTCGTCTGCAATGTGAGTCGCTTGGGCTTGACTAGGTGCGGTGTCTACGCTAACTATACTGCCGGGTATATCATGTATCCCTCTGCCCATACCTGTAACTCCATTCATCATGGCCTCTTGGTTCTCGAGCGTGCTCAGTATATCTAAGACAGCGGTGCGAAAGTCTTTGTACACCTCTGTGGGAGCACGCTCGCCATTCACCTGAAAATAGTGGGAACAGTGGGAAATTGAGTTTCGGGAACAGTTTGCAGTACTTACGGCCAACAGCATGTCGCTTTGATCAAAATAATCGGCGACTGGCATCACATTTTTGAAGAAATTTTCCAATTCCATTTTGGCTAGGGAGAGTACAACATGACCCAATTTGGCGCCATAGTCGATTTGCTTCTGCAGTACCGACTGGCGCCACGATATTAAGATCACGCCATTGACGACTTGTATCTAAAGGAAAAGGCATGGCGGGGAGTGGAGTTAATAGGGGAACCAAAATAGGGGAACGCCATCATCCAATTAGCACGCGCTCGTGCCAGGATATTCATGCATAAGCGAGCGCGAGAGAGACTCACTCTAAATTCATGGGAATTATGGCCCGAATAAACAAACCGTGTCTGTCTCTGCCTCTGACTGTGTGCAGGTGTTTCGGCCTGACCCATTTGCCAGTTAATTAGTTCAAATAGTTCAGCCAGCAATTTACTGGGCCAATAAAACACACACACACACGCGTAATAAATAAAACAGCCAACGGGGGACAAATAACGAGTGGTGGGTAGCAAAAATTACCTTCTCCGAGTACTCAACAACGTCGCGCATGGAGCGTGGATATCCAGATATTAGGTATGCTTTGGCAGCTGGAGCCATTTTCATTTCCAACATCAGCACTTCGGTGACCGTTTTAGATGATAGTTGCGAAAAGTCCTGCATGTCTGTAAAGGCAATTCGAGTGATCAGAAATTAAATTAAAATTTGTGTCCTGGTTTTTGGCTTACCATTTCCCATTGCATATTGCTGCAGCAGATCCATCATATTGATGTGCGTTACACCGCGTCGCTCCTGCATGAAGGTATCGCAATGGGTTACCTTGCCACTACCGGGGCCGCCTAAAACAAATATCACTGGCACTTTGGGCGGATCGAATTTGATTTTTCCAGCATTTTGCATATCGATAGCGACGGCATTGGTAGTACCCGACGCTGCTGCTGCTGCTGCTGCTGCCGCGGCCTCCAAATCGCCAGAATTTTGGCCATTCCGATTCCGTGTATGATTCCAATCGTTGCCTGGTTCGCCGGTATCTTGTGCCGCGCTGGCATCTACCAGAAAATTACAGAAAAATAATAAAAACAACTTTAACTTTCTGCTAGAACTTGATTGATTCGAGCAACAGTTGACCCTGAGCGAACGGATGGACTGAATGGGTGGAAGGTGGGGGGTGGTGTGGCGGCCATTAGTCAAGCGGAAACCGGATGTGTTGGCCAGTTAGCGTCAGGGGCCCGCGTGCCAGTTTGGCATTAGTCTGCATGCCGCCCCTTCGAGAGGTCGGAAGTAATTTGCCAGAAGTAGGAAATTAGTTGGCATAGCGGTGGTGGGGGGGGGAGTGGGCGACAAATCGCACAAAACACATCATTAAAACATGTTTAACAATTATTTAATTGTATGGCAACGGCCGATACTAGAATTGCCACAGAATTGCGTCATCGCTGAATTCATTCATGGAAAATCAGCTGCGACATTTTCAAAGCTGTAGCCATACATACATATATGTAGATATGGGCAATGCCAGGACCTGTATGTCCTGTATGTCCACCCCATCAACCACCTTTGCGTGCGGCAATTTCGCATATTTCCAGTCGTGTCCCGCTGCTGTCTCCTTTGGCTTCTGGCTTTAGTCCTGTGACATTTTTATTGATTTTCCTGCAGTTTTATTTAATTGACATGTTTTGTTATTGTTGCTATCTCCCTTCAGCCCCGTGTGTCGGCGACACTTTTCATGGTTTTACATGGTTTTCCTTATTCCGCTTGCCCTCCCCTTTGGTTTTTTTTCGGAATTTATGTGTGCTGGGGCTTTTGGTGGTCAACGCACATGTCCAAGGATATGGGCAGCCGTCGAGGCCGCCGCGTATGACCCAAAGCATTGTCCGCGGGCAAGGTCCGCGCTATCATCCGTACATTATATGCCATATACCATATATGTACATATGCGCGTGTAGATTTCATTCAAAAATCGTTTTGTCACAGATAATTGTTTTAGAGAAATGATTGCAGCAATTTCAATTGTAATTGCCATTCGACTAATGGACAATTGAATATGAAAGTTTAATATTCCATCAGACTTCTGGCCAGGGAGAGATTCTGCCTTTTCTGTTGTAACAGCAAAGAAAAGCTTAGGGATCTTTCTCCCAATTTAAATATCAAAAATTAAATAAGCGAAATTTCTAGCAGGTATTTTAATTGTGAAATTATAATATCATTAATTGATATTTAAGAATTAAGATAAAGAAACGATAGGATAGAATGGTTGCCTTTTCCCCCAGTTTTATTTGCAGCTCCCAAAATTCCAGTTCCTTCCTTCCTTCCAGTTTAAATACCAAAAATTAAATAAGCGAAAATTCTAGCAGATATTTTAATTGTGAAATTATGCTATCATTAATTGATATTTAAGAACTAAGATAAAGAAACGCAAGAACCATAAAATGGTTGCCTTTTTGCCCCATTTTTATTTGCAGCTCCCAAAATTATGCTACAAAAAATGTGACTCGCTCTCAAATCGCAGCCAAAAGAAAGCCAAAAAATATACCCATCCAATTTATTTATTTTATATATTATTTATCGTCTCTGCTGTCGTAATGAAAAGTCCTTTACTGCCCACTCCCATGGCTGCCCCTTGGCGTGTTCAATGCGACTCATTAGGGGTATTTGTATTTTGTTCGAGAGGCCAAGCAACAATCAGTGATTACAAATCTCCCGCAGGGGGGGTCGGGGGCGGCATGTGCTGCATGTGGCATGTGGCATTACTCACCTGTGTCTAAACAAATACCCATTATCCATTCGGTGGCCAGTATAGCTGAATTTTCGCAATGCTGTTTACCCTACCACGCATCTACCACCAGAAGCAGAAGCAGAAGCAGCACCAGCAGCACATGCAGCCCGGCGGCACACACACTCTTGCAGCCGTTGCACTGTTGCACTCGGGCACTTTTATCGCCTTCTCGTATACAAGCAAAAACAGGTGGTGTGTGGCTGGCTGTTCAACGGTTAATTTGTTGCTCTAAAATTCCACAAATGTTTTGCACATTGCAACATGTAAATATATATATATATATATATATATATCTATAAGTATATATCTATAAGTATGTATTTATTGTTGGGTATCTCTGGGATACTATGTAGTGGGGTGGGGGGAAGGGGGTTTTATGGTTGGTAACACGCACGAGAACGGGTGCCACTGCCGCCGGTATTATGCTGCCACGTACTCTCTGATTTTGTGTTCTGATTTGCACCGGAGGGGGGGTGGCGGGTGGGGCCTTAGCAAACCAGGAGGGCGACACGTACTGCTCGATGAACGTCCGAAACGAAACTGAATTTCAAAATTGACAAATGACTCGGCTTTGGGTAGCTCTGCGAGTGGATTCCGATTCCGATTCTGAATCCGAATCCGAATCCGATTCCGTCTGGTCGAGAGTCGGCACTGGACTTGGTCGGTCACTCAGTCAACGGGTCGACCAGGCGCGCTTTTCCAATTAATGAATACTTTATGAATTCCAGCGGGTTTCCGTTCCCCACATCCACATGCCACACGACTATCCACCAGCCACCAGCCACATTCGATTCCAGTCGCGTGGTCTGCTACAGCAAGTGGGTTGGGGTTGAGTGGCTTGAGTGGCTTGAGTGGGTGTGTGGGTGTGTGGGGGGGGCTATCTATCACGGTTGGGATTTTCTGTGGCCCCTGGCTGGAAAACTCACGCACCATTCTACTGGCATTTCCATGACTGTGTCATTCCTGGGCCGCCGCCATTTGTTTATGCGCCCCAAACAAAGTGTCCTGTCCGAGAGGAGTGTCCCGGAGCCAGCGCACAGCGGTGCGTTTCTCATAGAGGTGCACCACCCAGCCAGCACCACACATGCTCAGACTTTGTGGAATACTTTAAAGCCCCTCCACCCTGTCCCCCCGTCCGGCTGTTGTTTCGGCTTGGCGTGATGTGCTGGTGCTGGTGCTTCCCGTCCTCCATGTTGATTGTTCATGTCATTTTGTTTTGTTTGGGTCGCTTGGTTCATATTTTTTCGATCTAAATAAATCCTTTGACTTGCAGCTGTTGAGGTCGAGAGGCCAAAAAACAGGCAACAGCTAGGGGCAGGCTGTTAGGGTATATCGTAGCGAATATCGAATGCAATGGAATGAAAGTAATAATTTATTTTATTTTTTTAATTTGATTTATTTGTTATATATTTTATGTAAATATATTTGGAGAAGATCAGATTTTTACACTCAGAGAAAACAGCCCTGGGCATCGAGTAGTTACGCTTAGATACAAAAATGTATGCTAATATATTTGTTACGAGATTGGAAATTGTAAGGGGTCTAATTAAATAGAGGGGCGTTTTTGACATTTAATTGAATATAAATTAAATCAAATATTTTTTAAATTAAATTAAATGTTTTCATATATTAATTAAATATATATCTTAAAATTTTAATATATTTAAAAATATATATTATATGTTACTGCTTACGAGTATGTAATTTTTCTCAAAGTGTAATTATATTTTATTTTATTTATTTTATATATTAATTTATTTGATATTTTTATTGGTAATCTTCAGAATTTTCTCCAATTATTAGAATATAATTCGGAAGGTGTCGTAGGTGTCTAATTAAATGCCCTTGAGTGTGCCAACAAATCGTTCACCTATCCATGACTTGAGCTATATAGCATATAGCATATTTGTTTGTCTGTAGGATGTGTGCTCTTCCATTCTGAAGGAGTCTTTCATGAGCCTGATGGCAGCAAAAATTGCGCAATCATGCCACAACACATTGACAAAACACACACACACACACTCCACAAATATTCCCCCGAAATTGATAAACCCTATAAAGGGGCAAGATGGAAGGACATTGCCATGGAGCAGGGGCTCCTCTGCGATGTGCCATTTGTGTGAAGGCAAAGGCAGAAGGCATTCAATTAATATTTCACAACAATAATTGACTGTAATTATTAAGCTTCTCCATTCCGCTTTGTGTGGCGAAGGAGTGGCAGTGCAGGGCAGGGCAGAAGCGTTGACAGATGACAGCTGTCAAAATTTCCGAAATCAGTTCAATTAAAATTCTATTGATTTTGTTTGGTTCTTTTGAAATACTCGTAATACCGGCCAGGGGTCTCGGCCCGGGACTGGGACTGGGTGGGGGTGTGGGTGTGGGTCTGGGCGCATAGGCTTAGGCTTGGGCAAGGACACGCAAGGAAGTTCAAAGCTCAAGGAAATTACATATCGATCAAATTGGTCTCATATCGATCCATGGCCGACCACAGATGCGACGCCTAATTTGTTGGAATTTGTGGACATGTCATGTGCCCCGTCGACACAAGGACAACAACGACAACAGCCACGGCACAGATAATACCAACAGCCCAGCCATACTACATATATCCCACCGACTGACATTGACACCCACACCAGCACCCGTATCCGCACCCACACTCACACCCACGACCCCCCAAATCGTTGGGTTGAAGCCTGAATTTTCCCAACTTATGAGTAAAGTAAAGCCTTCGCAATGACCATAACATCGAGGACCGAGAACAGAGGGCCGAGTACCGAGTGCCGAGCCTCGTGTCTCTTGCTCGTCCTTGAGTCCGTCCGGTGGGGCGTTTGGTTATTAAATGCCTTTTTGAGACTTAATTAAGGCTACGGTGCTTTTTCTGCCTTAAATATGTACATAATCCCATGGCAAGGTGTGGTCATTGGTTGAGCATTTTTGGGTTAAGCAATACGAACCGCAACATCTGTGATTAAGGACAATCGCGAAGGTTGACTTGGCTTCAATGGGGATTAAGTGAAGGTGTTGAAAGAGCCAAATTAGAACTCCGTATGGGGCAGGGGAAAGAATCGAAGAAAAGAAAATAAATATACGGGGTTTATAGGGGAATTTCTTTAGACCAAGAAAAACCTTTGAATATTTATACCTAAAATATAAAAAAATCTCCGTTCCATCTCTTGCTCGCGCAAGGCCAATCTGTGGCCATCCTTCAACTTTTATTTATAGGTTTCACCTAATCAGAATTAAGCATGTCCTTGCTGGTCTATTGGCCCCGGCGTGGCCCATGTATTTGGGCCAATAAAGTCATTCAAAGGTGATTAGGGAATATACTAAAATATTAACACATCTCAAACCCAACCGAAATTGGCCGCTCTGAATCTGGGCATGTGGAGTGCACGAGAACTGTGTGGGCCGCCCGCCCCCGATGGACGAGGGTCAAGACAGCCCCCCGACTATAATGTGACAGTTTAATATAAATTTTTGATCAGCAACTGTAAAGTTCCCAAAGGGCGGTACGGGGCGCCAAGGCTCTTTGGCAGGCAGAACAAACATGTTTTGTTTCCTTAGAACTTTTAATTATTTTATGGCATTTTTGATGAGCACTCAGTTTGTTATTTGTCAGCGCGTTTAAATATTGATTTTGGCCCCAAGGAAAAACAACATCCAAATGGGCAAAAAATAGCTCGAATTTTGGATTATCCTTCGCAGAATATTTCAACTTATCATCCTCCACATTACAATATTTATTTACTTAAGAACAAAATGATCTATACAACATAATATCACTGGTTAGCATTCTACAGCGCTCCACAGAATTTGACTAAAGCGACTAAAGCTTCGATTAGTTTAGCTTAGATTATTTTCTACTCGACTGCTCGCCCACACTGGGGGCATAGGCCTGGTTCTCGTAGCCGGCAAAATTGCCCAGCACCATGGATATGCGGGAGGGCGAGTGCTGTATGCCGTTCCCCGTCTGCTTGTCCTCCGCTGAGCCATTCATCTTGTTGCCGGTTGTGGGCAAGACGAAGTTCGCTCTCTGGCAGCGTCGATGCAGGAACAGTCGCAGCTTGAAGAAAGCGAAGAGCAGGACGTAGACGCAGCAGGAAAGGACGAGAACGCCTAGAACTGTGATGAAGGAGCTCTGGGGCTTGGTCCAGTCGATCACGTGATAGATATAAGGTTTGCCCTTCCTGCAGAATGAAACGAATGAACAGACTGATGCTGAATGATGCTGAATGATGGCTGGTTGCTTCACTCACTTGTTAATACCGCCACACACATGATAGATGTACGAGAAGACGGCATAGATGACGCCGAATAGCACTGGCAGAAATATATGCAGTAGCCGCAGCGGATGTGCCACAATCCACAGATCGATGAACATGCAAATCGAGTTGAAGGCATGGGTGAGCACATTCGTGGCATCCAAAGTGCTCTCATTAGCTGCAAAGAGAAAAGAACAATATTTATAGTTTGTATAAATAATATCTCCAGACACTTAACTCACCATCATACAGTATAGTCCAATAGATAATGGTAATGACAATGGATAGAACCAGAGTTATGATGTGCATGCCCCAGTACAAGCGAAAGTAACTGAAGGAACTCTGGACATTCAAAAGTTTATCTGTGAAAATCAAACAGAACTATAACCACATAAATTTACATCATATATTTAGGCAAAACTTACCCGCATATTCTGGATGATAGTGCCAAATGGTGACTAGTATGGCACCCAATAGATTCGTCAGCATGCACATCCAAATGCCCCAATTGGTCATGTAGATGAAGTACAGCCAGTAGCTGTATTCATCATCTGCCAGCGGCCACATGGACTCGACTACCACGCCCACAAAGAACAGAGCCATGAACCAGCGATAGAATAAATATGTTATGCTCTTGGTACACGTTTGCCACTGCAAAATCAAAGTAGATACAATTTCGGGATTATTCCTGGGGCTTTTACTTGGTGCAGCGACAATTATAGGCGATTAAAAAATTAAAAGTTCGTCGTGTGAACCGTTTAATAATAGGTTTTACCTATACCCAATATTCTACCCATTTAGCCATGGCTCGGTGCGACAGTTGGTGATGGTCTGTCCCGCCCATGAATATTTCAATGGTTTAATTTAAAATGCTAGAACAATCGCTGTGCGAAGGGACAAACTGTGCTGTCGTGCACAATATAATATGCATTGTATGTGGTTATATTTGTGCCCAGAAAGAGAGAGAGAGAGAGGTCACTCCCTATTGATACTGGGCATGGAAGAAGTCATCAAATATGCTCAAGGTAGTCCGTAGACCACACAGCAAATGGGTTTGAAAAAAACGAAAAGCGAGCAAAGAAAACGCCCACTTTGTTTTACACTTGGGATTGGAGGTGCTAGTCAATGGAGTCAAGTCTCAAGGATATATTGATGGATTAGCTGGCACTAACCAAAGTGGTTCTATGCTTTTGTTCTGTACAGTCTCCTGTAGCTGCTGCCACCGCCAAGAGCCATTTTAAAATGCCCATCATGTACATTGACCCGCGCCGAGTGCAATACAAATAATCCACCTCCTCAGGTGCGTGTCAGTCGTGGGCGTTTTTGTGGCGTGCTCAAGGCCGTATCCGCCACAGCCAGAGCTAGAGAGCTATTAACTTTACAGTATTTGTTTTACTCATTGGTGTTACTTGAGTCCGTCTGTCTGTCAGTCTTTCTATATGGGGAATTCTTACCTGCGATTTGACAAAATCATCGGGCGTGTCATGATCAAAGCCGCAGCTTTTGCGTGCAAACTCCTTCCTCACGGGTTGGACTATCACCTGCAGCTTGCTCATCTTGTTTAGCTGCTGTCTGTAACTATTTATTTGCTTGGCTCTTGCCGGCTTAGAGGTGTGTTTGTTTGCGTGAGCCGTTGATGCATGCAACTGCTGTGTTCTCCAGGGGGATTATGCAATGCAAACGGTTCGCTCGGATGCCATGCTCTGGGCGCTTATCCCGATCTGGAAAAACAATGCCAAAATAATTTATAAATGCTATGAATATTCGTATATATTTTTAGTTAGTTAAATTAAAGCAGCGCCACAACAAAAATAACGTGCGGAGAGTTAAAGAGAACGAACCACAGCTCGGAGTAGTAAGTGCTTCAGAGTTTTCTTACGTTCTGATTTTATTGGGTAAATTATAAATTATTATTATCAGTTCTACGCGTACACTTAAGGGTCAAAGTGGTTACAGATCCCACATGCAACCAGCTGGTCATATTTATTTAATTATTCCTTTGCTTGTGTCATTTATGGAACATCAGCATTTAATCTAGTTGCATGGCTAGATATTATTTATTTATTTATGCCTATATATTAATTATTTATGTGGCCATTTTATGCACTCGTCGTAGTCACACAAAGTCACTTGGAAAACTCTTTCTTTTCCCAAACTCAGTACACAGTCGCTGGGAAGTCATCCGCCCAGTCAACACAACCAATTCATTTTCATTCAAAGCCTATCCTATCTCTGTGTCGTCAACATCTACAAAATTGAAAAATCCCAGCAAAATACTTGCTCGATATGGATATAACTCGAAAGCTGCTGGCGCCCACCTGGCGTCCACTGATGCGGGGTAAATATAATCCAGTCGTATATAGAGATAGAATAGCTGGGGAATAATAAATATATTTTCCTTGTGGGGATGGACAGCTACCCGTTCGTATTGTGACAGTGCAGTGCGCGCCCTGATCAATTTTCCGCTGGTCAAGTTGGAGGCAGGAAAGAACAAATACGTGATGTCGCATGTCTATATCCACGGCATGATGGGCAGTGCCAAGCAGGTGCTACGCAGCAGTCCCAGAGCCAAGTACCATCGTGAGTTGTAAATTCATTCTGGATCTATAAGATATATATATATGTATATAAATTCCCTCAGTGCATGTCTATGATAAACTCCAGAAGGAGGCAAGCGGTTTGGGCTTGTGCACCCAGGGCCTAGGCGGCGGCTATCTCGTCTATGATCCGCAAAAGAAGTACATTAAGCTCTATGGCAAATCGGGTGCTCTGGGAAAGGCCGATCATGACAAGGCCAAAGATATTTTGCGCAAGGTGCATCCAGACTTTAAGATCGATGCAGAGTCGGGGGGCATGCAGCCTTAGGGCCTATTCATTGCACAGAACTTCCAAATTTATTGTCTCCACATAAGCCTTATATTCCAATTAAACACACAATTTTGATTCTGGGACTGGTTAAGTGATTGTTTTCCCCTCACATTACTTCATTTCCTTTGCGCATGCGCAACCCATTGCCCTGACCTGAAAGCAGACATAAAATTACTCGACTACGAGTACGAGCAGTCAAGGGTCTGTTTAATCATGCCGATAATGCGACCATTATATGACGGACTATTCATACAATTTTATGGAGTGCAATGGTCTGGCGGCTCATCATTTATGGATCAATTTAGCGGGCAGTTCACTCGCTTCGCTGCACCGCTTTATTGACTTGTGTTTAAGCCCATTGTCGTAGCCATTGAATAATTATTCGCTAGACTAAAGTTATATACAGCGAGATATGAACCCTAGTGGCAGCTGTTTTGGCATTGCTTGGGCGGATTGTTAATTGCAGCACTGAAAATATGAATTTAAACAAAATATGACAATTAGCTTGCTAAGGTCGATGCAATGAAGCGAAACACAAAGCTACACTGACAGAGAGGTTCTCCGCAGTTCAGTTTGAAATCGAGGTGTAGGTCAGACACCCCAAAAGAGTTGCGTAATTTATTAAATAGACAGGCCACACTACAATGGCAACATGGCTGCTTACTATTATCTGTTGACTACGCTCTGGCTGGAGGAATGAATAAAGTGTTATGGCAACCTTGAGCCATCCCATAAAGCGTCGTCGCTTGTGATTAGATATTGCCCTACAAGTGCTCGCTACCACTGCTCTTTGCACCGACACTCTTTAGACACTCGCAACTCCATTTAAAACATATTTTGGCGAACAACTTCATTTGGTTATATGCAGCCAACAGCTCTAAGAAATAATTGCCGCTGCTCTGGAGCTATTTTACGACTACGACGACTACTACGACTGCTACACATGATGTTCGGTGTCCCTGAACTTGCACGAGCGGCACGCTAATGAAACTTTTCAACAGGCAAACGCAGAGGTGTTTGACTGTGGAAGTGACGGTGCGGGGGGCCTCATGGCTAACAAACTGTTTGGCCATTTACCACGACTACTCACACTGGAGTCTTGTATTTACACGCTTTTTTTTCGGCGGGGTCGCGGCTGTCGCTTGTGCTACATTTGTTTGTCGACTCAAAAAGGGGGCCAGAAAAGCGTACAACAGATGGTGTACAGTGCGTATCGAACTGGTAAAACAGTTGAAGGTAAACTTGGCAGTCCGACTCTGCAGCATGGGCAGCCGAGAAACCGTTGTGAAACTTACTGTACAACAAGATATATAGGTTTATGGCCCCCCGAAGTTGTGCCCACAAAACTCGTTGACCTTTGTAAATAACTTTTGTCGTATTGAATGCAGTCAAACCGCTCGGGTGAATGGCAAGGCAATGGCCAAAATAGCTGCTGAGACGGCCAAGATCCTATCAAGATCTGCTCTCCGATTAGATAAGACACGTCACGCGCCGCTCTTGATTAATTCACAATAACCACAATCTTTTGTCAATCACTTTTCAATCATCTCGTTGGTCTCAAACAAAAGTGAAATCAACGGCGTTTCTTATGCTAATAAAAACAAACAAAAAACTTTCATTCTCAAGTGGATCATCAAAATTCTTGAGTTTTATTTGGTAAACATTTTTAGACTAGACGCTAATTATTGCATTGGTTAAACCCTGATTGGTATGGGGCGGACGAACCAAATAATTGTTGGCTAACGATTATTATGGGGTTTGTTTTCTTTGCGTTGACAGAAATGCGTTGTAAAATGATTAATAAGTTAAGGCCGTTAATTGTTCCATTTGGGGAACATTATGGAGCATTTTATGGCTCGAAAACAGTTAACAGTTTTTACGATTTTACTTCCCTGCTATAAATATTGAGTCAATTATCGAGTGCTAATTAAGTTATCCAGTAGAAATGTTATATGTAGAGGCAGGGCAGAGATCGGGCGAGCACTCAATTATCTTTTATTTAAGTTGACTTTTTGTGGCGATTGAACAAGGTCAGTTATTGAATTGAAATATGTACACGAGGAGGTGCCAGAGAAGTAAAAGTCAATGGGGAAAGGGAAATACTTGGAGATTCCCTCTGAGAACCGCAACTAAAAGAGCCGCACACGAGCGGAGAAAACTTGTTTTGCCAATGCAAATCAACAAATTAGATTACCACGTTAGATTACCATAAATAAAACAACCTTTGGCACCTCTTACATACATAGCTTGAAATACACACTCACCTTCAACTAGTTCCTAGTTCGTAGCCGAATTCGCTTTGCACAGGCAATTTATAATTGTTCACATTTGTGGGGTTTACTCATTAACGTTTTATGTGTCGGAACGTGCCTGTTATTTTCAAGTGTAGCTACGTACAATGGGGCGATTCGTATGCGACGCACAGAAAACCTCCAAAAGCAGAAACTTTAAACACAAAATAAAAGAATTTCAATTTAAGTAAATTCCAATAGAATAAATACACTTTATTACTTCTGCAGAAGGAGCACAAACACACACACACACACAAAAGCCATGACAACTGAAAAAAACACATCAACAATTCAAATGCCAGACTCTTGCCACAAAAAGAATAAAGCAAGAAATTCGCAAGAGATCCATCCGCCTGTGGTAACAATCTTTATTTTGTCAGACAGTGAATATATTTTTTTTTCAAGCTATTATTTTTATTTGTTTTTGCCACAAACTATTATTTTGTTGTTGTTTGCTATTTTTTGTATATTTTTATTGTTGTGCGGATTATACGCGGGGCTTGGCTGGGGCTGGGGGCTGTCTCTCTGTCTAAACTGTCTTTTTTGGCCCGGTTGGTAATTTCTATTTGGGTCACCAATGGCAACAGCAACAGCAACAACAACTTTGCATAACGGTATCTAGACATATTTTCGAGTTGTACGATGACTGCAACAACAACAGCAACAACAACATTCACGCGCCAATGCACCAGAACCAACAAAAGGCAACAACATCCCACTGGATATGGTGGAGAGCGGCGACACGCACCAACCAACCATCCGACAAATACTCCACTCGTAGTGCACAGGCGACAGACCATCCGAAATCACGACTTTTCGCTGCGACGCACGGTATAAAAATGATCGTTGATCGTTGATCCCCTCCAAGCTTGTCGTGGCTTTAAAGTTGATCGTGGAGCCTCGTATATTGCTTGGATATCGTAAAGTCAGGCCTCGTATATCGTAAGAATCGGCTGTTGCTGCTGTGCTGCTGCTGCTGCTGCTGCTACGCCGACTGCCAGCACGAACGCAGCCGCCAGGTGAGCGTTTCGTGTGGCTTGGCTGAGTTTTATGTGCGCTCCAGCTGCTCCAGGGTACAGGGGGGGTATACAGTCTTCCAGGGGATGCACGTGTACATGCAGACATTCTTCTAGCAAACCCACCTAAAATTAAAAACCCAATCGGATAAATATTTCAGCATGAAAAGCAGAATAGAATTTACCTCTTTTGGCACGCTGAACTGTGAGACGGGGGCCTGGCCGTCTGGGGTCTTGGGTATAGCCCAGTCGTAACAGAACAAGTGCCGATCTTAGCTTCTGCTGCCGAGATATTGACAGAACGATAAAAGCCATAAAACACGACGCGATGCCTCAGCACTCTTTGCTTTTGGCTCTGTTTTTTCTCTGCCTGCTTCTTCTTTTATCGCGTCTGAGCTTAATTACTCGTTTATCTTAGTGTGTGTGTGTGTGTGTGTGTGCTTCTTTTTGGCAAATGTTTGGAAGAATAACAGAGAGAGGCTTCTCGTACAGTTTGCCAAAATGCATAGGGGAAGAGGCGCAGGTATGTCTTAAGAAAATTTCCTATTCCTATTCCTCTTCTGATTACTGTTCCATTAATTTCTTACAGCTGTGCCACACACACACACACACGCGAGGCTATGGTCTTGAAATCTAATTACCAGAATTTACAAAGAAAAAGCCAGAACCAGAAGCGAGTAAGGTAAGTCTTGGAATTGGGTTGGCGTAAGAATTAAAGCGAAACACACCCGAAAATGAGAATGCTCGTTACCCAATTCTGTGTGTGTGTCATTGAACCTGTTTGTGGAACATTAGGCTATATAAATTCGGGGTATTACATATATACTTATATTGGTACATACATTGTGGTATTTGCGAATGAATTCATTTCCATAATCCACTTCTAAGCATCAAATTTGATGGCTTAATTCAATTTAATTCCATTGTTTTATGTACATTTTGATATTCCGACTTTTAATCGTTTAAAAGTTTGGTACATCGCTTAAAATTCATTATGGGACATTTTTAAATGTTAAATTTGTCTTAAATATGCTTCACTTAAATCTTGTCCGCTTTGATTTCTATTTATTTCGATATTATACTTATTTTTGTGTATCTGCTATCTGCATTTTCTCGCCATTGCTTTATACAATTTCAAAAATTTCTCATAATACTCGCACATTGCATTTCGCTGGCTCATCAGAATCACACCAAATGCATAGAGTATTTTCAACCAATTTCATAACTAACCTACAGTGTATGTCATTCATATAGTAACAAGATCGTTGCCTATTCACTAGCCTAACTAAACCAATTAATGTGATACAATATGATATGATATGATGTGTGTATGTAGCTTCGACATTAAGGAACCAGATGATTAAAACTTATTGTATCAAATACTAGATGTACAAATATATAGCTATATAAATAAATGCATGCCAATGTGCCAGAGTGTAGCTCGCCATCAGTATATGGGTGAGTGTGAGTGTGCTATATAAACGTGAGGGTTGTATAATGCTGGTGATGCTTAGATCTCTTAGTAGATGCATGTGCTCAGATGAGACCCACTGCATGCGGTGTCCACACCACACTGAAGGCCCTATTGAACATTCTCTTGAGCTTGTAGACGCCGAAGAGCAGCAGCCAGTAGCACATGATCAGCACAAAGATGCCCACGAATGTCGCCAGACAGCGTGTGGGATTGTTCCAATCCAATATGGGATACACATACGGATTGCCAAATCTATGTGAGCAGGGAACAAAAAAATTTTATGAAAATTATACAAGATATATATGCGGGTGCGACACTTACTCATCTGTGCCCCCACAGAAATGGTAGATGAGGGTGAAGACAAAGAACATAATCGCCAGAGCCATGCTGTAGACCACATGCAGAAGCCTCAGCGGAAATGCCACCACCAGGAAATCGATCAGCATCATTACCGTATTCAGTCCATGGGTAATAACGCTAATGGCCGGAAAGCGCATGGGCTTATCTGCAAGTTAATAGAAGCAATTCAATCCATGCCATCCCATCCCATTCCATTGCATGTAATCCAATGATCACTCACTCATTTTGCCATGCAGAAAGACCCAGTAGACTGTGGATATGATCAACGCCAGCGACAGTGTCATATTGTAGAGCCACCAGTAGATCTTCAGTCCCCTGGTGGTTTCCGTTTTGTTGCCCGACTCCTGCACCAGGCTGCGGGTGTTCCTTAGATCGTAGTGCCAGCAGGTGACCTGCACTGCGGCAATGAGCATGGTGAGCGTGCACAGGCCATAGCCCCAGTTGGTCATGTAAATGAAGAACTTTCCATCGCAGAACTGCACGATAATGCACATGATATAGACGCCCAGAAAGAACAGGGCCCATATCCATCGATACAGCAGGTAGAGTGCGTTCGTGTCATCCTTTTGCCACTGCGAACAGAGGTTTTTAGGAGTAGAAAGAAAATGTAGAATCGATTAAGTGGGAGAACTGCAATCGCTTAAATGTTATATGAAGGTTCAATGTAAGTACAAGTAATCTCTGGCTAGCGTGCATTATTGCAGATCTTGTACTTGCTTGCAATTTGCAATCAAATACCCATAAATGCTTATCGGCAGGGGTTCAGATGTCTGCCCCTAACGCCATGATCTTTGATTTAATTATTTAAAATAAGTATTCCAGGTTCGCTCCATCATTATAATTAGTAAGTCCCCATTTAAAAGCCACTCGACATTGTTGTAGGCACGTAAACATTTCCACCAATCCTTATCGCAGATTTACTTGTTTTTACACGATGATCTTTGGTGTATTTCTGTGATGTAATTGCTATATTAAATATTCCACACCTTTTGGGTCGGTCGTCATAAAACAAACAAATAACAGTAGTAGTTTAATAATTTATGACAGCTTCTGCCACATTTTTGCTTATCACACAATGACGTAGCGAGGCAGGCAGGCAGCTTTTGCGATTATGGGTGCCCATAAAGCGAGTCACATTTTGTTTTCTTTGCAAATCAAAATAAAATCTCTGTTTACGCAAGTGTAATAATAACCATAATCATCATAATCATCATAATAATCAAACTAGTTTGCTGTGAAGTCGAACCAATTTGTGCGGAAATCAAATCGCTGGCATCTACGCTACATTTACGCTTCGCCTCTGCAGGGAATATTTATGGTGGGTTTATTTGTTTGAAGTCTGATAAGAACCTTACTATCGCAAAATTTGTCTGGTTCCTGTTTTGATTCGTATTCTACGAATTCTTTTTGGGGGCGCTACCAATTGGGTACATTTTTTTTTTGCACAATGATTCAGAATGTTCTTCTCCGAATTTGTGCTTTTTAGTTTTGTTATCTTTTTGCCCAACATGACAATGAAATGTCTAAAAAGCTGCCGGTCCTTATCACCTTTTGTTTATAATGCATTTAACTAGATAGCTGGGAGGTTGTTTTGTCATCGTTAACTTTAGTCTGGGGCAGAGCTTTTAGTGCCAGAAATTCTGTTTAGCTTTCCCATTCATTACATGCTGTGTTCTGTTTCGTGCGTAGTTGGGTTGGTAGTTAAACCTAAGTTATGAAATTAAATTCTTTAGCATGTGGGTTAATGTTAAGGTGGTTTAATTTTGGAACCTTTGTGCTTTTCATTCATTCGAATGTGCCTCTCTGTTGTTTGTTGATTTAGCTCTGAACTTCACACTGGATTATAAAGATTTTTCATAGCACTTTGATATCTCTCTGCTGTTAGTTGTTTGTCTTAAAAGAGCTTTAACAGCTGACAGCTTTTAGCCATTTAATTGCTCTGTGAGAACTCGGTAGTTACTGCCTTTTGTCGCCTTATGTAACGCAGTCGAACGTTGCACGTTGAATCAAATCGCATCGCATCGAATCGAGCAACAGGAATAATCAACTTTTGATTTGAAAATTGATTTGTATCACATAATAAATTTGATTAGATCACCTTGGTTAATCAACCACATTACGTTGTTGCCTGTGGCCAGTGGCCTGCTGCTGCACTCTTTCCACTCACATAACTTTCGAAACACGTGCTAAAGTTTCCCCAGGGAAATGAGCTCACGATCGTAGCTGCACTACGGCCGTCTCCGCTGAACTCTGATACTCGTAGCCCACATGGGCTGATTGGGGGGTTATTCCACCGCACCCCTCACAGCTCACAGCTCACATTTTGCTCACCTGCGATCGGTAGAACAGATGCACGCGTTTGTATGCGAAACAGAAGTTCTCCCGCTGCAGTTCCTTGTTGAAGCTCTTGCAGAAGTCATCGAAAAGTTGCATATTTTTGTTGTATGTTTTTCTGGTATCGCGGGACAGAATTTTGAGGAAGAGACCCACAGACCCAGACCCTCCGACGTGAGTCGCGTATAGCCGGCAACTGACGGCTGACGTACCCGAAAAGGCCTTAACTTTTTCCCTCTCCTCTGACTAAAGCAGAGCTTTGAGTTATGTTTACGACTCACACGAACACCGAGGGAGAAAGAAGGAAAGATGCACAGACAGAGAGAGAGAGAGAGAGCGGGAATGCGATATATAAAAGGGGTTTGGGGGTTGGGAAGCGAAGATGTTGGAGTCGCGTCGGCAGTGAGTGATCTTGAAAAAGCACTGAAACCCTCTCGAGATGCGAGGACTGGGGGTGTAGGAAGTTAGCAGCAGCTAAGAGACGGAGCAATTAGCAAATAGTAGCTCCACTTGGCACGCGCACTCGGACACGACTACCTGCCAGATCGATATATGGTATATGGTGGGAACCCACCAGCGATCGCATCGGATCGGTCGATCGGTCGATCGCTCGAGCAAGGGAGCCCCGAACACGAGCCGAAACAATGGACGGCACTTCGGTCGGCCAGAGAGGACCGAGCGCACACAGCACAGCAGCGAGCGAGCCGCGGCGAGGGACTATTTTGATCGAATGCCTAACGGGAAATGTGAAAACAAAGTATAGACATAACAGGCTTTATAACCCGATCATATCTGCACAGCGAACGCGTAAATTTAATTAATAATATGGAGCACTCAGCATTCTGCAGCCAAAAGAGTGAGTTTTGGTGTCAAATGGACTGACTCTCTCTCTGTGTGTGTGGGAATTGTCATTTAATGGATGATACTATATCAATGCGTTATTGACAGTACGCACAGACACACGCACACACACACACACACATCCATGTGATGGTTAACCAGCACTGAACTTGAAGCCATAGAGGTCGACCAATTAAGATCACTATCGAGAGAAGAATTATTTCAAAAGCAGCCAAAAAGTTCGGTGCCAAGAATTACACACATATGTACACAATACATACTGATGTACAATATTCATTTGTTTGTGACCTACATTGCTTGGGCAATGGTATAAATAGACGATAAGCAAAGTGGGCAAAGGAAGGGAAAGGCTTTTCCACTACACACACCTTATCTAATCCATAAAACAAAAGAGAGAAAGAGAGGAGTGGGCACTTGAACACAGACTAATTGCATCGTAATTAGCTTTCGCTCTGCAGATAACCTCTAAGAACTCCGCTTAAAGTCCAACAATGTCTGGGCAAATCGCGTACCAATGCGGTTCAAAGTGAAATGAAATGATTGATATTACTTCGACCTCAAGATACTCCCAGTTAGAGTGCGCAGGGCATAGGTCATGGCCCGCCAAATTGAACTCTGTCATCGTTGGACATGTTTTCGCAATTGAATTTGGATCAATTTAACGAGACACCCCGCTCAATAAACACTCGAGCATCGATTACCCATTGACGTTCCTCCCTAAATTTGCATATATCTGCCATACGACTATAGATATATATTATATATTCCCAGCATTATATTTGGAGGCAGAGCAAACCCCCGCCCCCACAATTATCAGCGGGAGCGGGTCTCAGGTTCGTTAACCTTGCACCTGACCTTGCCATTGACGAAGTCGAAAGTGTCGTTGACGTCTCCATCTCCGTCTCCGTCTCACATCGGAATCGTTGTAAAGAAGAAACCCCCCACAGATGATATATCCCCTTTATTGCATCAATTTAATTATACCCGCTAAATTGGGACTCAATTTGGCAGCCTCTCGGTGGGAATGGGAATCTGGGCTTGAAGATGAAATTGCCTGACAATGGCAACAGGTTTTGGGTGGGTGATCGATTGACAGCATGGGTTTCCGATAACATTAGATGGAAATAAACTCACAAATATGGCCGGATTAGCGGATCCCATTTCACACGAGTGCCCACGCAACAGAAATGCATGTGGCATGTGTTTACTTTTACGCCTTGAATTCCATTACAAAACATCATCTGGGAATCACAGCTAGAACTTGTACGTGTAAATAAATACCCTGTATTACCTGATTCATAGCAGAGATAGGCTTATGAGCACCTTTCCTATCATTAGCTAGCTGACTTTCCCACTGCCAAGAGCCACACTCACTCGCACTCGACTGGTTCAAGTTCCACAAATGTCAAAGCCTCACATATCAGAAGAGGAAACGAACGTCAATCGGCATTCGCACACATGGGACATGCCCCGCCCCAAAAACATTGATCAATTTGCAAGATGGAAAGGTGGAAACATGTGCTATAATACCTACCCTTTCAGAGGGTATATTCGATTTACGAAGCAAGCAAACTAAGTTCCAATGATTTTTAAAGTGGACCTAAAGGGCACTCCAACGATCGAATGTACCGCTGCTAATTGAGATTTCAAGGGTATTCCAGCATCGATAGCACTTTTCGCTATAATATTTTGCGTGTGGCTTTGTTTTCTTTCTCTTTTGCGCCTCCTTATCGGCGACTGGGTGTAAAAGGAAAGGCCGCCCAGCCTTCGCATTGCGAAATTGCGCCTATCAATTGGTTTATTATTGACTTTGAATCATGTGCGAAAATTCCCAAAACAAGTTTAAATATTTACGAGCCATCGATTGGTTCGGATTTTCCTGGTGCAGGCAGCCCAGCCAAGGGTTCGGTTCCACTTTAGTGGATGGCACTGGCCCCACTTGACCACGTTCGCGTTTTCGAGCCTTATCTGGGGGGCGCACGCTGTTTGAATTAGACGTAAACGGCTGATAAGGAGAGCTCGTATCACACCTCGATTACATCCCAATTGAAGCCAAAACGATTTGCGGAAATTATGGCCCATTCGCATGGCTATCAGTCACCTACGCCGCATGGCTACGCCAGTCCGCGTTCTACCAGCGAACCAGCCACCTGGCGTGGTCCCTGCTCTCAGCCCTAATCCAGCGCCAGCGACGCCGAGTTCATCCCACCTCAACCATGCGGGACACGAGTGAGCAGTCCTGCTGCCTGCCCTTCAAGGAGGAGTTCCAGCGCTCCAAGTTCTCGCTCCATCACGATGATCCCGGTGTCTTTTGTCGCTCGCAGTGGCAGCGCGGGCAACGCAATATTCTGTGGCTGCTGTACCGCTGGATCTGGGCTGGGTTCTTTGCCGGTGGCGTGATTGGTAGCCTGGTGAGCAGTTACAATGGCGGCACTTGGTTCATCTACCTCACGGATTGGGGCTTTTCACTGTGCTTCTATGCCTGCACCTATGGAGCAGTCGTGGCCACCATTTACTACATCAAACCCTCGTACTTTGGTGAGTTTCAGCCCCATGGAAGGTTTCTTTATACACATAACAACCTCCTCTTGTAGCTCCTGGCAGCGTGGCTCTCAAGATCTATTGGCTTTCCCACTACACAACTGTGGTGCTTGCCATGATGATAACACTCGTGTTCTGGGCAGCGCTCTATCCATGTGAGTAGATCTCCTGAATGGGTAGCAGAGCCCCTTAATATATTTTTTATTGCTTCCCTAGCCATGCCTGAAATGGGCGCTGAGCTGTACAACCTCTGGGCCCACGCCTTCAACTCGATTTTCATGATTTTCGACTGCTTTATGGTGGCCTTTCCCACGCACATCATGCACTTTGTCTATCCCTTTGCCGCGGGCATTACCTATGGGCTTTTCTCGCTGATTTACTTCTGGTCTGGCGGCACTGATTTGTGAGTCTTGAATAGGTTTAGTTTTCGCATGAATTCATCCCATATTTAACCCCTTTCCAGCGCGGGTAATCGTTACATTTACTTTATCCTGGACTGGGAGCAACCGGGCCTGGCCATTGGCACGGTCTTCGGCTGTGTGGCGCTGGTCAGCTGCTTCTGCATTTGTGTCTTTGGGTTCTACAGGCTCCGCCTGTGCATCTTCAACAGTTGTGGCAAGAAGCAGAAGCAGGAGATGCCATCGACAAGAGCCTCCACGGAGACAGTGCAAGTCGCTTGAGTCGCAACAGCATTCCGAACTTGTATTCTAGATATTCTAAGAACTATTTCTAAGCTTATTCTTAGTCAGAAAATTTTTGGCAATTAAATCCCCGAACTGCCAGCATGGATTCTGCTTAAATTTTGAGGGTACTCCCAGTGACAGTTTGGAGTGTTTCTTGGATTTCTTATCATGTTCGATTCGAGGAAAACCCGCGAGTACGCATAGCTTTATGGTTTGACTATGAATCAGCTGAGTATGTTGCCTGGGGATATACACCCTACTAAAGAGTGTGGAAATTTTCCCTTTACATTTAAGGCATGATTTTTAAGTCAGCGATTACCTCCACGCGTCCATGGGGCGTCTTATCGAAGACACGTGCCGTAAATTATACATAAATTATTGTCGTACCGGAGGAAAAGGGTGCGATTGTCCGATTGGATTAACCATAAACGATTTGTGGGCTATAACACACCTGCTTCAGGTTTGAGTTCCACCATCGAAACACCAACGAATCATCATACGATGCGAAACGAAAGTGAGCAATCCTGCTGCCTGAGCCTCAAGGAGGAGTTCCAGCGCTCCAAGTTCTCCCTCCATCACGATGATCCCGGTGTCTTCTGTCGCTCGCAGTGGCAGCGCGGGCAACGCAATATTCTGTGGCTGCTGTACCGCTGGATCTGGGCTGGGTTCTTTGCCGGTGGCGTGATTGGCAGCCTGGTGAGCAGCTACAATGGCGGCACTTGGTTTATCTACCTCACGGATTGGGGCTTTTCCCTGTGCTTCTATGCCTGCACCTATGGAGCAGTCTTGGCCACCATTTACTATATAAAACCCTCGTACTTTGGTGAGTTTCAGCTCCACGGAAGGTTTCTTTATACACATGACAACCTCCTCTTGTAGCTCCTGGCAGCGTGGCTCTCAAGATCTATTGGCTTTCCCACTACACAACTGTGGTGCTTGCCATGATGATAACACTCGTGTTCTGGGCAGCGCTCTATCCATGTGAGTAGATCTCCTGAATGGGTAGAAGAGATCCTTAATCTATTTTTTCATTGCATCCCTAGCCAAGCCAGAAAAGGGCGCAGAGCTGTACAACCTCTGGGCCCACGCTTTCAACTCGATTTTCATGATTTTCGACTGCTTTATGGTGGCCTTTCCCACGCACATCATGCACTTTGTATACCCGTTTGCCGCGGGCATTACCTATGGGATTTTCTCGCTGATTTACTTCTGGTCCGGCGGCACTGATTTGTGAGACTTGAATCGAGTTATCGAATGAATTCATCCCATCTCATTCAACCCCTTTCCAGCGCGGGTAATCGTTGCATTTACTTTTTCTTGGACTGGGAGCAACCGGGCCTGGCCATTGGCACGGTCATTGGCTGTGTGGCGCTGGTCGGCTGCTTCTGCATTTGTGTCTTTGGGTTCTACAGGCTCCGCCTGTGCATCTACAACAGTTGTGGCAGGCAGCCGGAAATAGTTGAAGCTGCTTCTTGAACATAGAATAAAGGAACGGATTGTGGATATATATTCTAGATACTTTAATGGGGTTTTAAAAGCCACAAATCGGCGTAGATTTAGGCCATTTTCTGAACGACAGCAAATTGCAGCGAATGGATTTGGTTGGACCACTTCTCCAGGGCATTATAGCGGGCGGCGCTGCTGTTGACCTTGTCCAGCTGCAGCACCTGATTCACCTGATCGATGCGTCCCTTGATGGTGCTATCGAGTACAAGAAACGTTAATAATTCAATCATCAAAGAGGTCGAAGGGGATTGCTGCTCACTCATCCAAAATGCAGGAGACCAAAAGGCTTTCCACTTCGGCGGGCTCGATGTTCAGGGCACTGGCTATAAACGGTATAAAGATGTTCTTGTACGGTCTGATCAGTTTAATGAGCACTTGGGTGCGTATATTGCGCAGCAGATCCTCGATATGCTCGCGTATGAACTGATCGGCCATGATGTTGCTGCGATGCTGCCGCAGAATGGTCTCAAACTCGTTGATGTCGTTGTTCTGATAGGAATTGACCAGATTGGTCATGGCGAGTATTTCGGGATCATTCTTATACGGTTTGGCCTCCTGCGAGTCGAACGGATTGATGCCAGATTTCATCAACCTATAAAGGAATCATGGATTAAGAGGGATTCCCTTTTTTTTTTAGCTTTAGAGCCACTTACATATTGGCCAAGACCAAGTACTTCAGGCATGTGGTGCGCCTGGGGGAGCCGCTCTCATCGTAGTTCTTGAACGCCTCAAAGAAGTCGGTGTGCGCCTTCTCGAACTCTCCCTCCCGCAGATGCATCTTGCCACCGCATTCCCGGATTACGCCCATAATCAACGGATGCGGAATGGCCGACTTGATGTGCAGCGACTGCTCGTACAGGGCCTTCAACTTCTTGTTGTTCTTCTGCACGGTGTACATTTGTATCTCCAAGGCGTAGATCTCCAGCAGTTGGGTGCCCTTCTTGAGATCATCCTCGCCATCGTCCGTTTGGCAGCTCTGGTGCAGCTGCTTGAGTATCTTCTGCAGCTTGGTAAAGTCGCTGCGATCAAAGTAGAGTTTGCCCAGCTTCGTGTTGGTCTTGAACCACAATCTGTCGTTTTTTGCATCCCTCAGGGCATCCAGGGTGGTCTCGTAAAAGTTCTGCAACAAAGCCATCTGCCAAAGAACATAAAACATAGAGCGGGAAATGCATTTAATGGCATTTTTTCTTACATTCTTGGAGGTGGAAATGTAGTCCAATATCGAGTTGATGCTCTTTTCCGAGTGATTTCTGGTGACGGCGCTCTTGATGTACGTCAATAATTGCTTGTATCGCACCATCATTTCGTCATAGTTGCACTGGGGGAGCTTTATATTAATTAGACATTCGCAATACACACATTTTACGTATTTACCAATCGAAAATTGATCTTAATCATCTGCTTGAGGGCCTTGAAGCCCCACTCTCCTTTTTCGCCATTCTCCAGATCGAGAACTTTCTGGAAACTGGCCAGCGCCGCCTTGGGCTCCTCCTCCTTCAGGGCCTTGCTGTTGTAGTACTGATTCTCCAGATCCACATCGGGCTCCGAATTGCTATCCTCGGAATATTCCTGCACAAAAAAAAAAGTGCCACCCAACGACGCCATTGAAAATCTGTTTCTGATTTGCCTTAAATTGTTTCCTTACCAAACCGTAGTCCTCGTCATCATCGCACATGAAGTCATCGTCGTTGTCAGACATTCTTTTGCTCTTTTAATTTCTATTTACTGCACAATAAAGAGAAACACACAGCCGGCATAAAGAATCGCGAAAAAACTGAAGAGTGCTGGTTAAAAGTATTGAATAAGTCCACCTTAACCCACTTAAGCCACTACTAAAAAACGCCTTACTATACAGGTTAACAACTTGAGTTAAAACGCGGACAATGCGGTTTGTAAATTTTCTTTGTAACTTCTTTTTACTTACAAATAATATTGCCTGGACATATTTTATCTGAACTGCGCTAAAGTTTCCCAAGTTTTATCATTTTCGTGGGTGGTCTAGATGGGTTAAATGGCAATGATATTTCTCGAGTTTCATATTCGATTTGGTATTAAGAGCTAAATAGGATGCTCCGGGATGAACGTATAATTTTATCCGATAGATCAGTTAATTTTCTATAAGACTGGTTTAGTGCTGCACTTTATTGGATTGTTTATACAATTTGGTGTAGGCAACAACCAATTCATGAAAACAAATTACGTGGTAATACTTTGCTTAGTGTTGGTAACTACACAGTAATTACATCTTTGCTACATGGAGTGTGAGTGACTTGAACAGCTGTGACTTACAAAATTTCGCTTGCAAAAATGAGGTAAACAATGTATTATTTGGTACCGTTATTTTATTATTTAATTAAATATTCACACCGACAGTCTGCTGAAACGACTTTTACACACTTCCCTTCGTTGCAGCGGCGCCATGAAGAGCACGCATCCATCGGCGGACCGCAATTCGCAACCGATTGCCGATGCCCTTGTGCCGCAGGTGGACAGGGCCACACCAAATTTACAGTTACTTGAAATCGCCTCTGGATCTGGGCAGCACGCGGGCTTTTTGGCGCCTTTTCTGCCCAACATAAGCATTCAGCCCACGGAAAACGCTCGCGAAATGTTCTCCTCCATTGCGGCATACGCCGCCGATTGTGTGACGGGTAATATACGGGCGCCTCTTCACGTGGACATCACACAGGAGTCCGGGCACTGGGAGACGCCGCCAGCGCACGCAAGTTACGATTACATTTTCAATTCGAATATGATGCACATCAGCCCCTGGGCCTGCAGCGTGGGACTCTTCCGGGCAGCCGGCGTGCTGCTAAAGAAGGGCGGAAAAATGTTCACCTACGGGCCGTACGCCCAGGATGGCGTCCTGCAGCCACAGAGCAATGTGGACTTTGACCGCAGCCTCAGGCAGCGGAACGCCTCGTGGGGCGTGCGGGACATCAAGGATCTCAGAGAATTGGCCGCGCAGAATGGCCTGCGGTTGGAGCGACTAGTGGAGATGCCCTCCAACAATAAATTTCTGACCTGGCTCAAGTTGTAGCCGAGTAACCCCTTGAGATAACAACGTTTGTGGCTGCAATAAATGCTTTTATTGCACGGAGTGCCAACTCGTCGGAACTAGGCCAAGTGGACAACCTAGATTGACCCTGAATAGGCAATTGATAGTCGATTAGAGAGATTGCTGAGAACCTATAAAACCGGCAAACGCCGTGGACTGGGACAACATTCTGCCTGGCACTCTGCACCATGGAACGCTTTCAGCCCGCCTTGTGCCGCCTGCTGCTGCTGCTCCTGCTTGTCGGCTGCTGTTTGGCGGCAACGGCGCGTCGGCCACGCCTCGATGGACGCATTGTGGGCGGCCAGGAGACGACCATTGAGGCGATACCCTACCAGGTGTCGCTGCAGCGGAACTACCACTTCTGCGGCGGCTCCCTGATCGCGCACGGATGGGTGCTCACCGCTGCCCACTGCACGGAGGGATCGGCCATTCTAGTGTCGAAGGTGCGCATCGGCTCCACGCGCACCGACACTGGCGGCATCCTGGTGGGGATCAAGCGCGTGCATCGTCATCCAAAGTTCGAGACTTACACCATCGACTACGACTACTCGGTGCTGGAGCTGGAGGACTACGACAGAAAGAACGTGACGCAGGCGTTTATCGGGCTGCCCAAGCAGGATGCGGCCATTGCCGATGGCACTGCCGTTCTGGTCTCCGGCTGGGGCAACACCCAGAGCCAGCAGGAGCCGACGAGCATCCTGCGGGCGGTGACGGTGCCGACAGTCAGCCAGAAACAGTGCACCGAGGCCTACGGCAGCTTTGGCACCATCACGGATCGCATGCTCTGCGCGGGTCTGCAAGAAGGCGGCAAGGATGCGTGTCAGGGAGACTCTGGTGGACCGCTGGCCGCCAATGGAACGCTCTGGGGAGTCGTTTCCTGGGGCTACGGCTGCGCCCGGCCAGACTATCCAGGCGTATATTCCCGAGTCTCTGCCGTGCGCGATTGGATAGGATCTGTAAGTGGAGTTTGAGCTTATTTTTATTCAATTATAAAGATTAACAATAATAAGTTGGTTGTGGTTTGATTAACAGAGCGCTGTTGTTGTTAACAGCGCCGGTTGAGCGCATTACAGCACTTTTTACATAGCTGTGACATGTGCGTGACTTGAAGCTGCGTGCTATGGCACTTTCCGAGTTGGCGGTTAAAATTTATGGCAATTTGAAAGCTGAAGGTAGAAATCTTTATTGGCTTTACCAACTATTATTAGATTTAATTTGGGCGGAAATGTGGATAAATAAATTTAACATATAACATGTTAACTGGCACTTAACATAGAACATATGCATGTTCCACAAGCTGACTGCTATGTCACTCACTTGGGCGCCAGTTTCAAATGATTTTTCTGTAGAGCAAGCACAACAGAGCCTTTTCAGTGTGTATTTGCATTGCAATGGACCATTTCAAGCCAATAAGTGTTTTCTCTATGGCATTTACAAGCTTAGACGCATCAGACTTCTTCAAGAAAGACATTTATGAGCCTCTGGTCGGGCAATGCATCATTTTCCAAATAGAAGCAATTGACCCAGAAAAACCTTCAAGCCAATAAAATAATATTGACACAGTCTGTGCAGCAGAGAGGAAGCGGACCAAACAGAGACTCTGACCATATCCATATCGACAATTCTAGACGAACATTCAGCAGAGACGGAAGGCAAATTTACTTAATAATTGGCCCAAAGGCAAATAAAAGTGCAAGATGAGGCAATATGCAAAGTGAATAGGACTTTTCCGAGTGCTGTGTGGTGGTGGCCCCTTATGGCTCTCATCGTCAATTTGGTGTGTGTTTTAGACGGGGGTCTCCAGCCCGCATTTCTGCTGGCCAACACACTGCTAATTGTTGATTAAATGCTGCCACAAATTGCTGCAACCGTTCAGTCGGTTTCTGGTCATGTTGCCTCTTGTTTTTCGAATGCCTGCTGCTGCTACTGCTGCTGCTTGCTCCCCATTTGCCATCTGCTGTTGTCAAAGCAGTTAGCACTGCGACCACGCGTGTCGGAGAGGACGGGAAGGCAGCCCGGCAGGTTACTAGGTAGCCAGCAAATTGCCCAAGAGGTGTGCTCCTGTGTGTGTGGATGTGTGAATGCCATGTCCTTTGGGTCATTGCAATTTTGCACGTGAACTTGTTAACAGCAAGTGGCAGTAGCCACAAAAAAAAAAAAGAGACAAGCAAATGGGTGAGCCGAAGTCAAGACATGAACTGCAAATTGAACGGTTATGGGTAGATGGTTACTGCATCGAAGCTACTGCTGCTACGTTCACTCTTCAATGAAACGAGGACTTGGGTTAGCACATGGTATGGGGCATATCCGTTGGGGGGTATAGACTGTAGGTTGCGTAGCGAAAGTATAAGAAAGTTTAAGCACACGGAAATATCAATAATTTCCATAGATTGTGTAGGATATGCCATAAAGGAGAATATCATCCTTAATATTACATTCAAATGTACTTTATTAACTTTCAGAAATTATATTCTTGTGCGGACACTCACGATTCCAGTATACTGCATATGATTTTTGCCTGATTGAGTGCTTAAATACTTGGATTATTACTTCAAAATGTGCACCAATGGAATGCTCTCACTTCAAATGAAAACCTTTGATAGCAGTAATCGATCACCACGAATATCCCATAAAATAAGTGAGTAAATATATCTGAATATTTAATTTTAACATTGGAATATTTAACAATTAATCGAATGTGTAAATCGATAGCTATCATTCTGTTGCACACTGTACAACACAGAATTAAGATCCTGCATGACACAGGACAATTGTTTTTTCTTTAAAGTACTCCCTTCTCTACCCCTTCTGGTGCCACCCCCTGAAATGGTGACCCCGACTAACGACTTGTGGCAGTACTTAAGCTGTTTTCTTATTGTTTTTCTTCTGGGTTTTCCTCCTTTTTTCACTCTGCTTCGTTTCCGCTTTCCTTTTTTCGCCTTCTTCTTGTTCCTGTTGCATGGATATTGTTGTTTCTGTTTCTGTTCTGTGTCCAGTGGACGCAGTCGAGACATGGAAAATGTAAAATTTGTTTGTTTCCTTTCATTGATGTTGAAAGTTTTTGCAGCTGCTGCAGACAATGCAATGAGTGGGGCCCAGGCTATCCCCACAGTCCCCTCACCAACTTGCTACTACTGCTATCTGTTCCTGTTCCACTACTCTCCGTCTGTCTGACGGTCTGTCTAGTTTCCCCCCTGTCTTGTTTTGCCTCTCTTCAGTCTCTAATTTTATCTCCTGGCATGCCATGGGGACTGTCTTATTATTATAGTTTGTCGATTTGTTTGCATTGTAGTCTACATTGTTGTTCTCCCTCCCTCTCTCTCTCTCTCTCTCCCTCTCCCTCTCTCTGTGTTTCTCTGTCCAGCAGCAGCAGCTGCCCCAACAACATTCAGCATCGATTGTAATAAATTATTTTGCAGCTTTTGTAATTTGTTATGTGGCCAACAAATATTGTCGATCGGATAACAAAAAAGGATTCGATACACTGGCATTTGGGACTCTTTTTTTAACCAATAGATGAGCAGAGCTGAAGTTGATTTTTAGGTCTTGATTTCAGCTGATTAAATCTTTTAAAAGATCCACAAATGATTGCATTTTTGATAGATTTTCTTGATTAATGGAAAATAACTAGCTAAAATCCCTCTCTCAGTGCTCCACCAAAAAGGCAACTCCTTTCCTATTTTTATCTTACAATTTCCCTGCTTGTCATTTTCTTTAAAACTTTTGTTACATTTCCAACAACCAAATGTATTAAAAAAACAAAAAACAACAACCAAATATTAAATACATCTGTTCGTGGCCATTTCCGACTTGTCTATGACTCAGTTAGGTGGCCTACGCGTCGTATGCTTGATCTGCAAGGATGTTGCCATGGCACTGGCACTGGCGCTCTCTCTCTCTCCCTCCCTCATTCTGTTTTTTTATGGAAATAATATTCTTGTCAGGATTAAAAAGGATACGTGACTGGAATATGAATGCAATGTGCATGCGGGAATGTGCAAAAAAAAACCGTAACAAAAAACAGCCAGTGAAACAAGAGGCAGGGCAGGCAAAAAAGAAGACAAACAGCAGCAGGAAGGAGGCGGGAGGCAGGGTGAGCCGCAACAGGACACAAATGTAACTGTCAAGGCTCTGCTGCCGACTACGACTGCGACTGCGACTTTTGCTATCGTTGTCGCCTGTCGCAGATCTGTAACCGTGTTTGTATTTGTATTTGTGTTTGTCTTTCTTTTGGCTCTCTGGCTGTGGCTCCTCTTAGCCATCCTCATCATCATCATCATCATTTCGATGCTTATCCTTGCTTATTGTCCTGTCAGGCAATGCTTGCGCTTTTCTCCTTCTCTCTTCTGTGTGCTGTATTATCTTTTTTTTTTTTAATTTTTAAGAAAGCATATTGTAATTCTGTTGTTTACCTGAACATTGTACATTCCCGTACGATATGGCTATATATATATATATTTTATTTTTGTTGTAAAATCTCGACCGCAGGCGATTCCCTAGTTTTGTGTTGTTTACAGAATTCGAGTGCTCTCGCTCGCTGTCTCTGCGTGGATACTGATTCGGGATTCTGGCTTTCCCATGCAGTCACTCATTTGTCCTGTCATTTGTAATATTCCCCCACGCATCCTTGACAGCGGCTTAGCCTCGTTGTGGTCTGTTGTTCTCCTGCCAGAGGCTGCTGCTGCCTGTTTAGCTATTCGTGGCATGTCCTGGGCAATGGCCAGGATTGTGATGTATGATTTTCAATTTCACCTCCGGCAAAAGTCCCTTTCAAATTTAGTTTGAAAATTATTCTTCGCCTGAGGCAGGATATTATCCCGGAGTTTATTTGTGTGGGCAAGCTAGGCCACGTGTTTTTTTTTTCTGGAGTTGTGTGGAAGATCCAGAACCATTACCTACTTAACGGGTGTGAGAACATGACTTTTAAGTGAGTCTTTCATGAGTATTTATGGCATTTAATATACTTCACAATGTTTGCTTAATTTCCAATTGATTCCAAGCCTTTTTCTATTTATTTTGAATAGATTTATTGTTCCTCGAATTACTCCATCAAAGTATTAATTGCATGCCAAATTGTGCATTCAATTTCATAACTAAATTAGCTATGGGGAAATGAAAATACCAGACAATTTCGTCGTTTTTCTTTTAATTTTAATTGCATATTTTATACCCTGAATGGGCATTTCGTGTGTCACTTTCGCACGTTCTCTTATCATATTGCGTGAAACTACATAAAGGTAGATACATTTATCTTATCAGCATGGAAAAATATCTCCCATTCAGTATTGCCACTGAAAGACCCTTCAAAGGGGTATTCCTGTCAGCAGCAATCCAGCGGAAACAATCACAGAACAAATATGCCAACAATTGTAACGTTTCTGTCGCGTCACACGTGCCGAAATGCATTCACGATTTTCATAGAACAATACTCGTATAATCTCCAGTTTTGTCTGGTTCATATCTGCCTTCCTTGTCTGTTTATCTTTCCATTGCTTTGCATATCACCTAGACATGATTTATGATATGTTTTCGATATTAGTTTTATGAGCAAATGGCATCAATCGCATGGCGAATGGTGGAATACGCTTGCCATATGGAAATAAATATATATGACTATAAAACAGAATTGTCGATTTAATTGTTCAATGAATGGAAACAGAAATCGATTGCACTCAATTTAATTGCCTTCAAAATTCCTTGCTTTACGAGTACTTCCTTCAATCTAGAAGATTTGTAGCATTTATTGCATTTATGGCAGTTTATTCAATTCCACGGAAATGTGTACTGACTCAATGTGGGTTGTGGCACGTAGATAAGCGAAATCTAATCTTTATACGGGGGGGTATATAAAATCCACATTTGTTTGTTTTTATTATCGTCAAATGTGCCGCCCTACATAATGCGATGCCATCGAGTGCATTCGCTTCAGTATCCAAAGAGTTCCTTTGCCGGACAGTCAACAGTCGTGAAAAGAGAAATCAAATAAATCAATTTAAATATGTGGAAGAAGGTGATTTTTGCTGTGGTTCTTGTGGCCTTTGTGGGCGTGCAATTCGGTGAGAAGAAATCAGATTGAGTGCTCCAGGCGGAATCCTTTTATGCTAATCGAATCGCATTCAACAATTAGCCAACTCCCTGAGCTGCTACAGCTGCAAGGACGTCGCCTCCTGCCAGAATCCCACGCTCCAGGACTGCAGCAACACCACGGCCAATGACAGCAGCGTGTGGCTCTCCACGTTGCACAACAATGTTCCCGTTGTGGTAGGCAGCCCGAGCTTCTTGTGCACCAATCTCACCTACTACCATGCTGCCAGTAAGTGTTGTGCAATGACAACGCCTCTAGAGGGAGGATTCCTTGGTCCTAATTTCTAACCGAATTTCCCCAATAGACAACAGTCGCATTTCCGAGTTTCTGGGCTGTGTGCATCCCAATGCCACGGTCTGTGACCTGACTCTGGCGGCCGTGGAGAACAGGACCGCTTGGAGCAAGAATTGCATTACCTGCAACGGGGATTATTGCAACAGGAATCCCGCAGGAACCTTCAGTGGCAGTGCATACACCATGATTGGTTCCGTTCTGGCGCTGCTTCTGGCCAAGATTCTCAGTTAGGAACTGAACCTTTGATTTGCAGAGTATTTGAAGAGTGTTTTTGTAAATATAAATTATGCCATTATAATATATGGGTGGGATCAGCCAAGGATCCACTCGGAAATCCACTTCCTGTTTTGGTTATTCGCAAACAATTTCATTGGTTTGCGTAACGTTTTATTGTAACTATCTTCATGGATTTATTGCACTCATTTATGGGCTTATTACCTCCCTTGAAATTCAACAAATGAGAAAGATAATTCTTTATGGCTTTTGGTCGGGGTATTTTATATACACAAAAACTCACAGGTTTGAATAAAGTACCAAGAACAATTAATTCACAGAGTGAAATTCGGTGTGTCGTCACTCGTTTTGCCCAGTCTTTTATGATCGATCGCTTGGCACGTCCTTCAAAACAATCCATCCAAAAAGTTCCCCCTTTAATCGCTACCCATTGTACGTATTATATGGTTATAGCTTTCCCAATAGCTGGCATATTAAATGCTCGGAGATAAGCGATAAGTCGTGGGGGTTTTGGAAGCGGCGATCCCGCCACAGTCAAGTGCACAAATTCACAGGCTGTGACTAAGCTGCTGGAACTGGGAGTCAAGATAATTCAGACACAGATAAGAGCAGATAAAGAGTGAGCAAAGGGAGTGAGTTTATTTATTAAGTTAAATAAATATAATGAATTTAATTTTTTATTACAAAATTTAATTATTTAAAACTGAAATTGATACGATTTTATCGAGTTTCCACAACTATGCCTTCGACTCGCATTCAGATTTATTTTTAATAAATCTTCTAAAAATGTATTCTTGAATTTTGAAACCAGAAACAAAACACCTGGGGGAAAACCTTTTCATTCAGAGACTCGTCAATCCCCAGGCCCACATAAACGATAAGCTAATCTCTATATATTATACATGGTATATAGGCAGTAGACTTATCGCTTATCGCTAGCCCGTGACTAAGAGAGAGAGACTTTGCGACCCTGCCTCCACCTTTAAAGAGCAAAAATGCCATATAAAGGTATGCCGAAATTGCCCCCAAAGTTTAGTTAAAAGCGAAAAGCCATTGAGCAAAGACCCGTGACAATTTACCAGTGTTCAATACAAAATAAATCTCGAAAAAAATGTATACGAAAACCATCATTGCCAGTGTGCTGATTGCCTTTATTTGTGTGCAGTTTGGTGAGTGAAACGAACCATTGGCAAACCCCTGCAGAAGTATAATGAATATGTCTTTTGCAATAAAGCCGAATCGTTGGTGTGCTATACCTGCACCACCCCCAACGATTGCAAGAAACCCAAGAAGACGACCTGCAACAATGCGGCGGCAAATGAGACCAGCCTCCACTTGGCGGTCTACCACCAGGGCGTGGCAAATGCCAGCAGCACTCGCTTCGATTGCCTGGCCCTGCAATACACATGGAGTGAGTAGCCTTATATGCAGACTCCAACCCCCAAAGAGAGATATCTTTATAGAGTTGCTCCGTTTGTAGATAATCAAGTGATCCATCAGCTGCACGGCTGCGTTCATCCCGCTGTGGGTCCCTGCACTTTGAGCCTGAAGCCCGCCTACGGGCATTACAACAAGACCAAGTGCCTCACCTGCTCGGGCGATAAGTGCAACAAGAGTCCTGCGGGCAAAGTGAGCAGCAGCATCTACACCATTCTCGCCAGCGTTGTGGGGCTGCTGTTGGTCAAAACTTATGCCTAAAAAGCGACCCTTTTGACAATATTTTTACAGATGAACTAAGCAAAGAATATGGAGAACAAATTGTTAATAAATTATTTTTGGTATAAATGACAGGTTTTTGCCGCTGCTTTCTGCTGCTTATCTCGAGTCAATGATTAGATTGCCTACCTGGTAATTCCAGGGCTGCACGTTTTCAACATCATTCCACAAGTGTTGTTAATCAACTTGCGATTACTTTTTTATGATCCCCCACACACACACACACACCTTTCTAGTTGAGTAACGTAACACAGCTGGCTAGACAGACGGCTTGTACTTAAGTTTTAATTGAACAAATTGTTTTGCTAATCCCGAAGTTTACGATCCCAAAAGGGGCTGCCCATTAGCACTTGCTGCTTGAGTGCCAATTGACCCGACCCATTCATATCGATATTCTCAGCCTTGATGCGAGTGCTCCAACCAATGTAAATGCTGGTTAAAATTCACTCATTTTTCAGCAATTTCTCCAGCCAAATGATTCCCTTGCTGCTCTGTTTTCCCTGCATGGGAATTCTCTTTGGTGCATGTCACTTAAGTGTGGCTGCCACACACACAGCAACACGAATAAATCTTTAATATTTTTTCTCTGCCGACCAGGCCGACTAAAAGGCAACACTTTTTTTTTGTATTTAGTTTTTGTTTTTGCATTGGGGTCATGTTCGTTCTCGTTTTGGAGTTGTGTTGCGTTGTGTGGGAACTGCAGTCAGGCATTTAATTGATTGATTGTTGCTCGTCTATGTCTGCATCGATTTGGCCATGTCCAGGCCATTGCCTGTCCCAGCCTACAGCCACCACATCCCCTCCCCGTGTTTCATAACCAAAAACCAGAGTCCATGCCCCGCTCTCCTGAACCATCTCCTGTTCTCCTGTTATCAAATCGACTTCGTGGCTATGTGCCACACGGTGGTGGTGCTGTTGTTGCTGCCAATTAGTGTTCAGTGCGTCATCTGTGCCCCAATGTGTGTGGCATGCGTGTGTGTGTACGTCATCAATTAATTTTTGTATTGCTGAAACTTTGTTTTTTGGTGGGATTTTTTGCAGTGGGAGTGGGAGAGAGGGAGAGTCACGTTTACGTGGGGGAATCCCAAACCCTCTGTTGACTGATTGGTTTCCTTGCAATTCAATTGTTTTGGTACTGGAAATGGGAATGGATGGGCTTTCTAAACAAAGTTATGGTCATGCATTTGACATATGGACATCAGGATGAGTAATCAAAGGTAAAGGTGTGTGTGTTGGGGAGCAATGTTTTTGGATCCTCTAGAACCGCTGTAGAGTCTACAATTATACGGCTTACATCTCCTATCACTTATGGTGGAAAATGATAATCATTTCAATTGATTTGTTATTGTTTTTGTCGATAAATCTATCAGTTTTCTCTCGATAAACTTTAATATTTAAAATATTTTTAAAATTTAAAATATAATTTAAATATTTTATATATTTTTTATTGTTTCAATGTTTTATTTTTTTAATTTTTTAATACTTTTAAAATATAAATATTATTTATTTTTTTCTTAATACTTTTAAAATATAAATATTTATTTTTTTTTTCTTAATACTTTTAAAATATAAATATTATTTTTTAAATATTTGAAATACATTCTGGCTCATTACTCCATATTTATTTATTGTAAAGTTTATTTAATTAATTAATTATTTACTTTTTGCCATCAAAATCTAAGCGTTTTCGATGGCTACAATACACAAACTTCCACCTGATATGCATTGCGTACCTGAATAATGATACTTGTGATAGCAACCGTTATTCATTCTCCCCGGGAGCAAGAGTCTGCTCCCTCTTTGCCGGAATATCTCTGGGATTCCCATTGCTCTCTCGTTTCCTCTCCTTACCGAAAACTTGTTGGGGAAAACTCGAAGAAACTAAATTAAGTTTAACTTGAACTACAATATGTACATTTGATTTATGCATTGAGAGTCCATAGCCTGAACCCTGGCCCCCCCACCTTCGTCTCCAGCTGCTGCTGCTTCAGCTCCTTCGCCTTTCGGTTTTCCACCAGGACAGGCCAGGACAGGACAGGAGGGGCAATCTCCTGATAACTAAGCAAAAACCTATTCAACTTTCACGTTCGCATTGTTTGCACAAGCACGAAAAGTTATTAAGATGCATAGACGTGATTTTGCATGTTTTAAAAAAGAATACATAATGTTCCGGTTGCCGGGGAAGGAATGCACGGGAAGAGATGGAGATAGAACCAGTGCCAGTGCCAGGTCTCCGTTTCCGTCTCGGTCTCTGGCTCCCTTGACTTGCACTTTAAGTACTCTTAATTTACTAAACAAATTTTCATTTCCGAACGGACAAAAAAAAATGTTGCATTAAAAGAGGGTCGCAGGTCGCTGCTCGCTGGTCGCAGGTCCTGGTCGTTCCCATTCCGTTGGGCCCATCTCATTGACATGCCTGAGACATGGAATTGAATTAAAAGTTTCCCCTGGAAACAGAATAACGAGAAGTTTCCTTTGTTGGCCAAAAGTTTTTGCGCATTTAAATTGATTTGTAATTCGTGGTTAATTCAGTTTTTTATTTTTTGTGTGTGGACCTTTCTTTTGGTCAGTTTTCAATTCCCATTTGATATTCAATTTCGCATCTTTTTCAAAATTAATATTATTGTAATTTGACACGCAAATCGTGACAGTTGTTTGAAATTTGCCATGGAATTTTGCATTCGATTGCACTGAATGCACAATTAAATATTTATAAACATTTTTAAACTGTCACAAAATGCAGACCGACCGCACGCTGCTGGCCCAGGCATTTTAGGAATGTGTACAAGTAGTATTACGGAAAAGTCAATTTGAATTATGATGCTGAAATCGGGAATTAAATTGAAAAATTCCACATGCACTGCTGACACATTTAAGAGAAACAAATGATGATGTTTATGGTTATTTAGTACAGATTTTGCCGCTCTCTCAATTCCATATTCATATTCATTTTCATTCTCGTTTTCATTGAATTAATAAATAAAATAGAAATCCTCTCCATTAATCTCTCTATTCATGTTCTGATTTTAAAGATGTGCAAATTAATTTGGGAAAATATTTCACTCAAATGAAATCGCATTATTTTAAGCTGTTTATGCCTTTGTAATTTGAATATTCAAAAATCAAATTAAATGAGGAAAAAAGGATTCTCTCGTCTCTACTCACATTTCTCAAAATTTAATTGTGAAACAAATAAATCAAAAATGTTTTCACATTCGTTGGCTGTTTTTGGTTCAAAAATATTTACACACACACACACACACACCAAAATTACTGGCCATAATTTATGAGGGACACGAACACGAAGTGTAAATGCCAAGAATATTCAAATGAAAAGTGAAAATCCCCAAACAAAAATTGGTGCTTAATTTCAAGGCAAAGGCAGCATCAAATCCCTTTGCCCACACAAACACACACACAACTAACATGAAGAACTTGTTGTATTCGTAAATTATTATTGTAATATTTGCCTAAAACGTTTATCGCATTGTCGCAAAATGCATTAGTAGGCGTTGCCAGGAGGAGCTACACACCATACGTTGATAAGGCGCTGAGGTTGAGGTTTTGTCCAGAGATTAGCAAAGTCTTTGCTGCTGTTGTTGCTCCCAAACAGAAGTTTGGGTTCGGTTTCGGGTTTGCGGGGTTTGTTTGTAAGTCATTAGAAAGATATTTGGCTGGTTTGGCTTGTTGGGTGTCGAACGTTGAAACTTTATTGGGGATTACTCATGATGATATGACGATGATGTTGAAACAAGGACTGCTGCGAATGGCAGCTTATGATTTACAGAGTTTGGGTTGTGAAAGTGTATTTTAGGGTTTCGATGGCACAGGCTTATAACAACATAATAATAAACTCAGTTTTAAGCAACGTAAATTACATCTTAGGGCATATAAATTCAGAATATTCAGAGGGTTGCAGTTAGACAGGATAAATGGGATGCCAGCGGGTAATTAATACATTTCCATGGCACACAATTTTGTTCAGTATAATATCATGATATTAAATTGTACTAGTGTACTACTCATATCATAAATTTAATACTTTTCCGATTTGTGAATCATCTACCTTAACATTTTCAAACGTAAAGTAGCATAATCAAATCCCTGGCTCCGAACTACACCAGCAGCACCTGTTCTCTCTGTTGCACAACTTGCAGAATTTATGCATGACAGGAGGCATGCCTTAATCCTTTGCCAAGGCGCCAACGTGAGCTGCCGGATGGATGCCGAGAAAGTGCACTGCAGTGGATTGTAGGGACAGGGAATTAGAGTGCCTCGTGTTTGTTATTAGCAAAACAATCGCAAAAACACCACAGGAATGCAGAATGCAGGATGCAGGATGCTTTGCCATATTATAATTAACACCCGCCCCGAAAAGCTGAAACAAACAATAACAGAGAGAGAGAGAGTGAGAGAGAGCCCGGAGAATATTAAATTAAATCGGTGAATCCCTTGCAACTCAATTAGCTTGTGGAAATCTGCTTAAAGGTCCTATGCATACACGGCTCTCGATAGGCTCTCGAGCAGAAAATCAATCATTATTTGCAATGCCAGAAGTGACACTTTATAAGGTTATTGTTCCTCTTCCGCATTAAGCATATTAAAAGTGAAATGCACCGGGCAACGGCAACGGGAAACGGTTGACGGCGGAGGGGCAAAAAGTCAGTAGAAGTGAAAAAGAGAGAAAACATTTTATTGGAGGCGACAATGAAAAATCGCTGCCGCATATGTTCGACAATAACCTGACATTATTGACTGTTAATATCCGGCAAAATAAATTCTGGCAGGCGATTTAACGATTGACTAGTGAATGCACTTACATTTATGGTTTAAAAGCTGCAAGGATTGTGGTAAATGTGGCAGGGAACTTGGCAAGAGTTGAGTTATATTTTCGGGCGAAAAGTATGTGCAAGTCCAGTAAGAATATTCGTGGATAATATATTTGATGGCTATATATATGTAGACACTCTTCTGTGTTCTTGTAGTGAAAATTCTACGCCTATTAATGAGCCCGTCAACCCGTTACGTATATCCACAATACCCTCCCTCCTATAGGGTACACTTAAATCGATCTGGGTGCAACATTTCAATAACTGAAACGCCAATTAAAATTGTACAATGGGTTCTCGGTCAGGCAGTGACTCCAAACAAAAGGAACAACAAAAAATGAGAGAATCCAATGGAAAAAAAAAAATGCTCGGATACTGGAGAGGGCGAAAAAATAACAGTGGACGAATGTCAGTTAAACGAACAAACAGCAAAAAACAAACACAAGCAGACATCTGCATTGGCCAGAGTTGACACACAGCCGCACATATATATGTATGTATGTATATATATGAGGCAGACAGGAAGCACTCACCCACACAGAGACGGAGAGCGATGCACCACACACGTACACAGTCGCGTACAGACTCTCATATCCTACGACCTGGCTATATCCTGTGCTGCTGGGCTGGCTGTTACGCGCTTGGTAATTGGTATTGTTTGCCTGAACGCGTGTCCACTCTCCGGGAACGACCAGAGTTGCCACACACACACGAGCAGCATGGCACCTTGATGCCGCAACCAAAAATACAAAATGGAAACCAATGCAATGCAGTGGGGGGGAAACCAGGAGCCTGCATAAGCAAGCAACTAGCGACTATTAATTTTCAATTATCGAGAAGAGAAGGATCTCCCAATGAGGCGCCCAGCTGGGTGCCATGGCAGCCGCAAGTGGGGTCAGTGCACTGTCACTTTCGATTTCGCTCTTTCGCCGTGACAGCTGTCAAAATATTTGCCAGAAAAACGTTGACAGAACTGCCGCGATATGGGTCAGCATTCTGCATAAAATGAAGGATGTAAATGGATACGTATGGGACTTGGGTGTGTGTGTGCAGAAGGCCATCCCATTGGGTTTGGGCGGTGAGCTGCCACAACTTAAATGAAAAGTGCACAGATATTTTCTCATAATTTTAAGAAATGGAAATCTCAGCTTTTCTGCATTTTTCTGGACGTTCAATTAATTACAAGCACTCAAGCACTCACATATTCAATTACCAATAGCCCCGGTCCGCCCACCCTTCAAACCGAAATGTTACCGCTAACAGAGGCAACATGTTCGAAGAGCTCCTTTCGAACGTAACTTATTTTATAGTCCCCAACAAGGATTCAGTTTCTCTGCAACTTTTGCTGAGACAAGGACTGCGAGATGATTTTCTTTTCTTTACTGGGAATAACACAAAAGCAGCCTCGAAGGGGCATATGTGTAATGTGCTTCCAAATTAAATTGTGGCATGCTTTTCCCATGGCATATGTAGCATACATCCCCCCTATATCCTATTATATGTATGTTCTACTTCCGGGACAAGCACACACACACTTTCACATTTTATTTCATTAGCGCGTAAAATTCGTTTTAATTAATATATATAAAAATTGTTGCTGCTGTATGCTGGATGCTGTCTGGCTCGGTCAGCAGTCTACTTGTGGGTTCAATTTGTGGAAAACAGAGCCCCAGACATGGCCGCCAACACCCCCCCCACCCCCCCCCACAGTCTTCTCCTATGCATTTTATATCATTTTTGCTTGAGCATAAAATGTTGAAAGCAGCCGTTGCACGTGCGCAGCATGTTTAATTATCCCTGAATGAGGATGTGTGTGTGGCAGGATAAGTAGAACGAGTGGAGGGAGCGGGGCATAGCGGCGTCATGTGGTTTCGGCTCAGTGTGGTCAGTGTTTCAAGTCCAAGCTTAATGACCCTGGTAGTGGCTGTAGTTCCCTCGACTGGCCAGGGTCTCTTTTAGTTGGCCATTAAATTGGACATTCGAACTGTAGTGCTGCACACACAATATTTTGAAATGAAATTAAAAGTTGATTCGTGAAAGATTAAGTGGATTTAAGGCTACTATTTTCGGATGCAATTTTATTTGCTGCTGCTGCTACACAGATTTTATTGCTTAAATTCTCCACAAATTGTGGCTTAAATTTTACTCAAATATTTGGTGTCTTTTGTTTTCTGGGCGCTGGGAGTTTCTCAATTTGCAAAACAAATTGAAAAACACTTGCCATGCATTGCTTCCAGGATCCCATGTATGTATATTGTCCTTGTAGTTTGCTCTATGCATAACGAAATTTACATATTGCAGCCAGCAGTTGACTAACTTAAGCAAGGACTTGCTGTGCAGTTTCTTTGCTTGAATTTTAAGGGCTTGGTTTTCTCTAGATTTAAGTTTTATGACAGCATTAGTTTTGGTGAAAATTTAAGTGTTTTTTTTCTGCCATATTTTATATTAGATTAATGTACTTTTGGATAGCTCTGAAATTAAATATTTTAAATATTTTAAGCAAACACTTTTTGGAGCTTAATAGGTTTAATTCTGCTGCTTTTTTTGGGCACTGGAAATTTGTATGCAAGTCGAAATTTGTGGCGTCTAAAGAGCTTCTCGTTTCGCTTTGCGGTGGTTTTTTTTTTCTTTTCTGCGCTCTCTTTCTACGCTTTTGACCGACAATATTAATATGAATGACTGTCATGCGGCTTGGTGTTGGTGGTCTCCTCTCTCTCTCTCTCTCTGCCCCCTGTGTCTGTGTGCATAATTATGTATGTGAGTCTGTGTGTGTGTGTGTGAGAGTATCTGTGTGTGCAACGGAACGTTAAATGTGCACGTGACAAGCGTGTAATGAGGAAGTCTTCTGTCTTCGCAGCAAAACGCCGCTCGTCTAGGACGGCAGCTCCAATATATACAGTGAGTCGTACGAGTATGTGTACTACCATACTCTACTATATATGTATGTATGTAGGATGGGGCAATGTCGTGCCATGTTACGCATATATATATCCGACTCGACTCTACATATATTTCAATCATTTTAAGTGTGTTTGTGTTACAACGTCAGCAGGACAACGATGCCACCACAGGATAGTCGCCTCATCGTCATCTCTCGGCCACACATATTGCTCCTGGTACTGCTACTGCTCCTGCTCCTCCTCCTCTCCAGAGTCCTGCGTCCTGGTGTCGTCGTAGTCGTCTGAAAATTGGACAATGATTTATGAGGCGTTAAGTCAAACTTCATATTAATTTCATTTCATTTTCAACCAAACTCCTCAGCCCCAACGACCTCTCCTTACCTCCTCTCTCTCTGCTACTGGCTGCTGGCTCCTGGCTTTCTGTCTTCTGGCTTTAAAGTTAAAAGAACACATGAGACACGTAAAATACTCGTGCAAAAAAATAAAAGCCAAACCAAGTCAAGAATAAAGGATAAAACCCGTCTGAACATTCGATGGCTATGCCATGAATGAAGGTAACCGCAAAACGTGTTATGAATTTATGGAATGTGTATTTTTTCCTTTTTTTGGGGAACACAAATGTTAAAGAACGAATGGCGAATATTCTTACTAAATATTTATACTATTTTTAGGGTTTCCCGAAACTTGATTTTGTAGAATACTTTCCAAGTGGTTTTTATTTAATTTTGAACCTTTTGTGATTGAAATTTATTTTTGCTGCAATGAAACATCATTTTGAATGTCGAATTTTCGGTGGAATTGTATGCCAAGTAGGAATATTCTTCATTTATTTGCTTAAGGCTCTCCACAGTTTAACTTTTGGTACGTGAAATAATAATCTTTTGTTTGGAAATAGAGTTTTATAATTAGAAAATATTCTATACTTAAATCTAAATTTGTATTTAGGTTTTAGATCGCTTTCAACTCACTCAAAACATTTCAAATTGCGCCCAAAAACATCTCCCATAGAGTATGCCGAAGCCTAACCATCCACAAGCACAGTCACACGCCCATGCACACACCCACGAAAACACACCTATACCCAGGCACACAAAGCGTGTCACACATTCAGCGCCACAAAATTTCAAGTTTCGTTATCCATGTCCTTGGATTCTGGTTCTGGTTCGGGTTCGGGTTCTGCTGCTCGTTCTGTGGGCCTTTTTCACCCTCAAGCATAATCATATTTTCTACCAACAATTGTGTATAACATGTGTAATTTGAACATTTCATTCATTCATTCATACATTTATTCGCTCACACAGATAGAGCTGCCTGTGTGGGAGTGTGTGCTGGTGTGTGAAAATAACTTGTGGCATGCTTTGAGGCGTTGTGTGTGGCAAGCCAGAACATTGAGCACTCCACTTGCTGGCTGCCTGCCTGCTGCTGCTTCTCCTGCCACTGGTTTTGGCATTCTCCAGTGGTTTTTGCCTTTTTCACACTCTCCGTCCCCTGCCACACTCCCACTCTCTGTGTCTGCCCCTCTTCCACATTCCTTTTGTGTGTGAGTGTGTGTTTTGCTCCTCTGTCTCTCTGGTTATTGGCCAGTGAAGCGTTAACCATGGTCAATAAAAAATTTATTTAGACAGCCACAACAGCTACAACACAATTTTTGCTGTTTCCCGATAATAATAAAAAAAAAATATGAAAATGACTACGATTTAAGGCCGAAGTGCTTAATACCCTTAATGCATTAATTTTCGTGGATCTTTGTAGTGGAATGTTCTAGCCAAATATTGAGTAAAATGCGCGTCTGAATTTATATAGAAAAAGCCAGAATATTATCTATATTGTTCTAGGCAATTGAAAATATATATTTCGTTGCATTGCAAACCTCTGATAAAAATCAGAAAACTCACTTCAAAGAGCACCAATATAATGTTGAGTCGGGAAAAAAATGTATTTGGCAGGCAACAATACCACAAGAACCACAAAAACAAAAAAAAAAAAAACACAAAAATAAAATAAAATTGTTGTAAATTTCGCCTCTCACTCAGTTGGTTGTGTGCCTTGGTTCTCTTTCTCTCGCTCTCTCTCATTCTGGCTTTGCTAGAACTCCATTGCCTATCTCCCTCTCTCTGGCCTCTTGATGGTGTCGAGTATTGGCATTTGATTTATTTTCTGGTACGCTTAAATATTTCAAATAATTCATATTTTATTGACTAGACACATCGACACAAAGAGAGAGATCTCTCTCACTCTCTCTCTGTCTCTCTCGGGTTGGTAGCAATTAAATTGCATTGTCCAATGAATTTTGTGTTAATTCAATTTGTTTGCAAAATTTTTGAGTTGGGAATTTTTCCAAAAGCTACATTTTTGTTTAGTAATTGGTTGAGTTTTTTTTTCGTTTTAGGTCTTTTGTGTATGGAATATTTGGTTTAATTTTGGATTGAATTTTATAGAGAAAATTGCGTAAATTGCAATGAAAATTGTGCAAAAGTGGAAATGCATTTGCACTTAATTAATGAGGCATGCCTTTCGGATAGATATGCGAGTACTCGCCACAAAAACCATCTACTCAATTAGCAACAAGAAGTGTGCAAAATACTCTCTGCTGGCAAACAATTAAACAAAACCAAAACCGAGGAGAAACAAACAATACTCGGGGTAAACAATAAATGCCATTGACCAAAATGCAAAAGCAAAAATGTCTCCAGGGTCAATTTCGAATGCATTTACATAGCTGCAGCCCACACAAAGACACACGCAATACGAGTATGCGAGTATAGATTAGTGTAATTACAATACCATGGAAAATGACGTCGACATGAACATGAACATGGCATGGCATGGCATGGCAAATGGCTCAAGGGCATTTCCACTCCACTGGGAAATGAGATGTGTAGTCCAGGCAGCCATTCAGATAGGGATTTTGGAATGAGGGAGCGTGTGGCATTAGGGAGAACTGTGCGCTGCGTATTGCAAATTCTGCTTTTGATTTCATTTCATTACGCATTTGCAATTTCATCTATGAATAATTGAAAATGTGCACTGCATACTTTAAGGCCTCCCCAAATTGCCATTACAATTGAACATTTTCGGGCCGCTCGTTGGGTCGATGTTTTTGGACTAATTTAGACGAGAAATATGCTTATTACGCATTAAAACTAATTAAGCATGAAACTCTCTATTTGATGGCCCCCAGAATTACCCAACCCACAGACACATTTCGAAACCCCACTTTGGAATGCCCAAACTTATGTTTAAAATGTTGATTGATGGCTTGAAAATTTTGATTTGTTGCTTGCAGATATTTATCCCCAGCATTTAACGTTGATTTATGTTTTGGTCCGCTCGATTTCAGGCATATGATAATTGTCGTTTGTGGTGATCGCCTCGCCCTCTTCTCGACGATTAGCCAGCAGCTTCCTTTGGCTCTCCTTTGAGTTGGCTTTTCTGGCGGTGTTCACCTTAATGGCTCTTAATTGCAATTCCTTTGCGCCATGGAAGGACTCTTCAATTACCACACAATTAGGTGGGAGTGTCAGGTGGAATGAGACCAAACAAAAAGAAGCAAACAAATGGAAAAGAATGAAACGTTTTCGGCTAGAAAATACCTGGTATGTACTCACGTTTTACTTATGTTTTTTTTAGATATTAATGGTGTGGAAATGGGTTTGATTTAATGGGAAATGGAGATTTAGTTCAGCCACATTTGTGGGCCATGACTCTTCTATAGAGTGAGTTCTTTCTCTCCACAAAATCCAATATACCCCTTGATCTTGGTACCAAACGAATACGAGAGTGGAGCTCGGAATAAGTGGAAATAAGGAATAAATGCCGTGGAAACAAAGTCGGTAGCTCACTTTGAGCGTCTGTCCTGTCCACTGGCCAAACACTTTCCAACACTCGACATAAATTAATTATAATTCCCCTTCTTGTAAGTGTTCTTTGTGTTTCCCGCCCGTAATTGTAATTGTTGTTATGGCTGGCTTATAATTGTCGGTGCTTGTTGATGCTGTGTCTCTGATCTCTCCTCTCCTCTTCTATCCTCGATCGTCGTTGTCGTTGTAGAGCTCTAAACAATTAAGTGCAAATTGTAAAACATGTAGAACTGCGGTCTGTGGTCAGGTTTGTGTGTGTCTGTGAAGGTAACCGAAAAGCCGAACCGGCACAGAAACTGAAAACGGAAACAAAACTACGAGTATTTGAGGTTTGTTACTTAAGTGACTTTCATGTGGGGAGGGAGTCTGTGGAAACTTCATTGGAAACTTAATTTCCATTCGTTTTACTTCGAAAAGGAAGTTGTGCAGATTGGAAGTCCCTTTCGTTGCCATCTCATGCAAAAGATGTGTTAATCGATGGCAAATGTGAAACGTTTACGAAAATAATTAATCGATAAGTTATCGATTAGAAGATAGTCGTTTAAAATGCTTTATCTACTGAAAGATGGCAAATTCAACTTTTTCGCTGATTAGTTCATGGTTTGTGTTGTAAAATAATTGATCGATAATTATCGATAACCAATTTATTAGTGTTTTTACTCGATACACCACACATACATATAGCTAGCTAATTTATGCACTTTTCAACCATATTTACTCGTCAAATACTCATAGCCATACTCGTAGGCCAGCATTAGAATGGCACCACCTGGTCCCGCACGCATTATCTTGACACTCATGCCCTTGAAGAGCGCTCGAAAGCCCTCCTCCCTGTATATCGTCCTGATCGTGGGCACAGCCCATTCATATTTGATGGTGCCCTTGATGGGCTGTGGCCCCTGTATGCGGGACTTGGCCACATCGAAGGTGATGCTAAACAGGCAGCTAATGCTGCTCGCAAAGAACCCAATGGTGGCCCTGCGCAGAAACTCCGCGAACTTGTCCCGATACGCGGGAATTTCATCTTTGAGTCCTTGATAGAGGCCAAAGTAGGCGAAATGAAAGATGGCATTGCGCAGCAGGAGCGCTGTCATACCTCGGTAGAGTCCGTTGATGCCAAAGCCATCGTTCCGAATGATTCTGCTGGCCACCGTTAGGGTATTGAGGGATTCCCTGCGATTCGCCTGCTGTGTGATCTTCACCACCTCAAAGGGATTCAGGATGATGCACTCCAGCGTGCCCGCCAGTGCCCCAGCCATGGCATGCGTCAGGGCCGTCGGTTGCGGTGCTCCGAACAGAAACAGTGGCTTAACCTGCTCGTAAATCACAAATTTGGCCGCTCGCTTTGGGGTCTCCGAGCAAATGGGTGGGACAATGCCCTTCCAGAAGCCAGCGAAGCCCTCGTGCAGATAGATCTTCGACATGCAGTCAATGACGCCCGTGTAATGGAGCTCTCCGGCGGCCGCCTGCACGCCCTGCAGCTGTATTCGCGTCTTGACCACATCCAGTGGATGCAAAAGCAATAATTCCAGGAGACCCGCCGATCCGCCAGCCGCAAACTGCAGCAGGGCTCGACCTTTGCCAGGCTTTGGCTCATTTTCGTGTTCCATTCATTCGGGGAAGTACAAATAAAATGCTCCCTAAACTGAACTAAAACTCAAAGTCAGAGTTTGCCATAGTTTCTGGGTCACTCTGGGTCGTACCTCTAATGTACGTACCTCTGCTCTCTCATCTCTCCCAGCTCTGATGTTAATGAATGTCAAGTGCACCTGCATCGCCATCAAAAAGTCAGTTCTGCGGCTGGTGCCCGGATCTCATAACAACAATTATGCTAATGTGGCCCAATCCGGGCACGTCAATCCAACATAATTGCTAACAAATTAGTCATGGTCACACAGGGTTCCCCCACAGTCCCACAGTTCCACAGTTCGCCCATTACGAGTCGCATCCTCCTTCGCCTCCTCCTCTGCTTTTGTGTGGTGGTCGTGTGGGTTGTGTTCAGCTCTCGAGTTTCCAGGTCGGGGGCGAAGTTTAACACGCGACCGAGCAACAGAATGAACAGCAGCAGCAGCAGGCAGGAGGCAGGAGTAGCAGCAGCAGCAGGCGGAGGACATTGTCTGTGGCTAGGTGTGTATCCTGGCAATTTGCTTGTCACGCTGCAACGCAAAATGTAGACCAGGGTCCTTGGGTCCTTGGCTAAAACCAACTGTAGAGTCTCCTCTTACATGGCATCGTGCCACCCACCCCTCCCATGGGCCGCCACTGATGGGCCAAATGAGTTTCATTTCCATGTCCTTCAACTGTGCAAGGGGGTCTCGTCTCTCACAAGTACTTGTGCAGGTCCTGCTGCTCCTGTTGTTGCCCCATTCTTCATCTCAATCTTGTCCTGGCCACCGAGGTGCTGGCTGCACTTTTGATGGAGCACGTTAAATTTATATTAGAATATCAAGTAAATGAGCACTCCACTTAGGCTTGGCTTGGCGCCAGGTGAAGTGTGCCAGGCGGTCGCTCGGACAGGGTGGGGGGCATCAGCTGCTGTATGATGAAGTGACTATTAAGGAAGCGAAAGCTCAAGAGCTTGTTGTTGGGCGCCATAACATCTGGCAATTGCTCTGATCAATTGCAGGGGGAGAAGGCGCTCGCAGGAGACATTCAACAGCGGATCCTACAAAGGAAAATATGTAACTCACTTGGCGGAAGTTCAATAGGGCGTAAAGTGAGGAAGGGAGGACCCTTTATAGCCTTGATAAATACCCAAAGAATTCCCTTTAGCTACTGCAGCGAACTGGAACTCTTTTCCCACCCCTTTAATCAAGCTAACTTAGCTCCCTTCTGTTAATTAACTTTTGTCTTCATTCTACACATCAAATATATTCCATTTCATTGACCAAACTCTTTGACTCTGCGACCATTCCATTGCCTTTATCCAAAAAACCCACAAATACACATATTTCCTTGTACAGTTTCCACATCAACACTTTTAAGTTATTTTCCAGCATTAGCTTTATTCCCTGCTATTTTCTCTATGGCATTCCATGGCAAAAAGAAGGGACACCCACACTGTACGAGTGTGTGCGGCAGCCGGGGCTGTCAGCAGACATCCTCCTTGTCATTTTAAAGCCATTTGATGTATGACAAATCAAATTTGACAAACTGCCAACAGTTGTTTTGCATCTTTGCAACATTTTTCACAGAGCACCCGGACCCGGACCCGGAATCCTCCCCTCTGCCACATGTGAAATCAACTCCTGTACTTAATACACAGCAAATAATGGAGCAGAGGGGTGGGGTGGGGGACCTCTTATGGGTGTTCCCTGAATAGGAAAGAAGCAAAAGAACACAGCAAAATTTACATACTCATGTTTTGCAATACGCCGTGTGACATGCAAAAATGTTGAAAAGGGGAAAAAGGGAAAAAAGGGATTCAAATGCGAGCAGCAGGGAAATGTGAGACCGGGGGTATTGGGATTAGGGATCTGTTTTGGGTACATGTGTAAATTTTAATGCTGTTTGATTAAAGACAATGATGTTGAAAATTTGCACCTCAAGGAGCTACCAAAAATCATCATCATGCCGTAAGCCCACGTACCAATGAAAATTGCGGCGCAACTTTTCGCTCTTCCACGCACACGGGGGAAATAAAAAGAGTTTCCCGTTGCTGCTGCTGCTGCTGGGTTTAATTTGAGGGCTTATTCGTGTATGCACTTCATTTCATAGTACTAGTATATTTTTTGAATAAAAAGTCAAGGGGCAGAGTGTGTGTGGAAATATGCACTGTGTGTGTCTGTCTGACAGTCAAAAAAAAAAAAAAAAACTGGGAGGCTGGCTCCAGCGCCAGCTACGGCTCCAGCGAAACGTGAGCTCAATCAAGCGCCTCTGAGTGTGGCGATGGTCCGACAAGGGAAATTTACAAGTCACACACACACACACACACACGTGCAAAAATACTAACACACCCAAACAAATGGCACAAAAGGAGTAGAGTGTCCCCAAAGGGGAATCGGAATGGAAATCGCAATGTAGGAAACGGAAATGGAAATGGAAATGGCGGTGGGAAAAACTGCAGTCTCGAAGACTGCAATTCTCGCATGAAAAATTAAAAGTCGCCCCAGTCGCGTAAGAAATATGCAATTTGCTCGATTTGTGCATGATTTCTCATTGTGTTTGCATAGCCCGGCAAATACACAGAGAGAAATTTGCATGTGAAAATGGGGGAATTTCGAAAAGATTTTATAAGTATTTCTGATAGATTTTTAAGGGTTCTCATAGCTTAGCTTCGCATCATCTGTCGTTGAAGAATCTTTGAAAATATTCCCTTAAAGTTCCCATAAGCGAATGGCCCTGAGCAGGGGAAAATCATACGAACGTAAGCGCTACTCTTTGGCGCTCACTGTACTCCCCCGTGGTGGTGCATCCTCCAGCAACATATGATGTGCAGACACGATTGCATACTTATTCCACTCCCCACAGCCCCTGGACTCGACCGCGCAGCAGCGACAAACCCGTTATCGATACAACACGCGCCTGCCCGCCCGCCTGACTGTGCTCTTCCCGAAAAAAGTAGACCCCAAGGACATGGTGTCATTTTGGCAAGTTATTGCATTGCACATGGCCCACAAAAATACCCAGAACCAGAACCAGAACCAAAACCAAATCCAAGCCCACTTTCATTTCCATTGCCATGCACTCTGCCAAGCCTGCCCTGAAGTGCGACTGTGGGGTAAGGCTGAGGGTGAGGGTATTTTCCCCCTTTTTTTTTTTGTGTTGGCTCCAATGGCCCTGCGGCATCTTTGACTTACCCAACGCTTTTTTGATTGTTGTGCGGAGGTTCGGCGCTCTCCGCCGGTTGTCGTTTGACTTTATGCATGAATGACTTTGAGTGGAACTTGGACCTGCCACTGCCACTGGCACTGCCACTGTCTCTGCTGCATGTGTCTGCTGCCTCAGTTGCCAGTTCCCTGCTGTTCCCTAAAATTACCTTGTCTTTGTACATTTTATATGACGAAGACGACGACGACAACGACGACGAAGTTGTCCAAGTAGCATCAAGCGGACGACGCATGTTACAACTTTAGTCCTCGTTGCCTGCTTGCTGCGCTGGTTCATGTTAATGCCAAGAGTTTTGGGGCTACCTTAAAATCGAGTTATCTGCATCTGTCTGGGAAGCATCTGGGCTGGGATCTGCTCACGTGATGTATGAAGTTTTGCGGAAAGTTGTGACGTGGCAACGTCTCTGGCAAGTAAATTAGTAATCAATATGTGAAGCAGATTGAAAGGAGATGAAGCCACTGCTACTGGCTGAAGGGCTCTCTCTCTGCCGCTCTCTGGATGCAACGCTAATCCCATTAGCTGCAACATGAACTCCACTCCGACACGCACTCGACTCGATGCTGCTTTAATAAACTGCAGTCCCCAAAAATAACTCCACACACACACACACACACACACCACTCGAGTTTAATCAAAAAACTTGCAAGTCTTGCTGATGGAATGCTGGGAGCCTGCCACCAGTCCCCCACCCCCCTTTCAGCATCTTGTGGCACACATAAAGCACTTTGTATGCATGTCGCTGGATGCTACTCTATGCCTCAGCCACAGCCTCATTCCGTATCTCTGCTCCCTTTCCGTCTCCCTGTGTGTTATGAATATAAATTTATTTCCCACGTCACAACACAAACACCGCGCACGCTGCCACACTGCCACGCAGCCACACAGCCGCAGAGTGGTGAGTGGAGGGTGGACTCAGACATTTCACACATCGCGCATAATAATAATAATAAACGATAACGAAATTTACTTCCTAGGAAACCGCGAGAGCATCCCTGAAGATGGGGCGGGTGTCCTGTCCACAAAGCGCATCCTTCCAACTTCCGGGCATGGGGCTGCTCCTCCTCTCCTCCGCTTGTTATGAGCAAACTAGAAATATGAATAGAGAATAGCGGCGTATGAAATTGTAAAGTACGCCATGGCCCATGGATTTTAATTTTGTTAATGCAAAAGGTTTTTTTCGGAAGCAAGGAAAGCTGCATTTTACAAGGGATAAACCGCGAAAGACTGCGCGGTAACTTCCTTTGAGATGATAGCTAAAGATGCAAGCAACTATCAATTGGAATAAGACCTTCAAAGGAAGACAGAAAAGCGGCGAAACGCAAGAAAGTAGGAGAAAATATGTAAGAAAGAAAACATGGAAGGGCAGGATGCAAATCAAGGTAGAAAGTCATCATTTCAGAAAGGAAGGAATGGAGGATAGATTTATGGAATGAAAGCAGAAAAGAAAGAAAAGTTGATCAAGGGAAAGCGAGTGCCAAATATACAAAAATGAACAAAATAAATAGGAATAAAAATAAAGAGTTCCGAAGACCATAAAAGATTCATCTGAACAATAATAATATTTCTATAAATAGCAATCAAATAACCGCCGAAAAACCTTATAGCAAACTTATAGCAAAAATTCCCCTTTCGACTCTTTTAAACCTTCCCTTGGCTGTAAAAAAAGGAGCCTCTGCAAAGGCACATCTGTTTGCCATTTTTGTAATGCTCGTAATTTCTGTGATATAAGTTTTCATTACGCGCGTCTCCCAAAAAGTTAAAGGAGAAGCCAAAGCCAACGTGTGGTGTGGGGTGTTTGTGTGTGCGTCTGCCTCTGTGGGTGCCACATTATGATGATGATGATGACGTTGACAGACCTACGCACCAGACGCTGCCACAGGACAAGCACCGACGACAGAGATATGTGGCTTAAAGATTCGCCTGCTGCTTCTGGTTTTTTTTTTTTTCTTGGGCGCCTTGGGTGTGGATACACGAGACGGAAGCCAAGACGAAATCGCAAGAAACTCATCTAGAAAATTGTCAAAGTGACAGCTGTGCGAAAGTATTGTGACATGTGTTTAAATGAGCTGCATTTTGTGTGGCCACAGAGAGACATAGACAGGGATCTTTGGGGGCTTAGCTACACTCGGGTATCTTGTAAATCCTTAAAGCCACTTGCGGGAGTCAACTTAATTTCATTTTTGCATGAACTTTTTGAATGCCAAATGCAAACATTTGTAGACTCTGACAGACGTTTAGCAAACAAACACAGCAGAAGAGGAGAGCCGAGGTGCCGAGTGCCCAGAGCATGGCGAACAGATGGGTCGAGTGTATCCCAGTGTCCAGTGGATCCTGTGGAGCCTGCATAATTTAAACGTTGCACCAGCGCAAAGTTAACTATTTTTGTGGCGTGCCAATGGATTTAGTCCTCTCTCTTGCTCAGCCCTCCCCCGCCCCACCCGTTCGTTGAGTTAGCGCCAATTTAAACAAGTTGGCAGGCCTCTTTTGGCCGTGCCCCCTGCTGCCTTTCCCTCCTCTGTGTTGTGCTTTTGTTGCAAACTATCTGTCGCCGCCGCCGCCAACTAAATTATCTGCATTGTTTGCATTCGTCCTTTGTTGGTGTTGTGTGCTCTCTCTCGTCCTGGTTTTGGTAGTAGGTCCTTGGTCGTCCCCTTTCTAGTGGAAATTCATTTAGTGTGTGGCGGCATAAATTTCATGGCTAAAATATGTTTCTCGTTTGGCTTTCATCGCCACTCTCTCCTCTCTCTCCCTCTTGTTCTGCACTTTTTCATGGCTCTTGGCTAACTAGTTTATTGAATTTTTTTTTTTGTGTGTGGTTTCTTTTTGCAAATGCAATCAATTAGGCGGCGTGAGGAAGCTGCAAATTTGAATATTCAGAATGGCAAATTGGCAGGGCACAAATGATTGATATGTAGTGGAAATGGGCTAACATTTTCCATGATATGCAGCTGATTGTTTGAGGGTTTCATAACATTTCAATCAGACTTTTGTTCCGTTTGAGGATTTCCCTTGAACATTTTTCAATTAATATGAATAAAACCGTGGGGAAGTGCCACCTACTACTCCTACCATTTCACGGCCATTCTATGATTCATTTTAGATAGTTTAAATTTGAGTAAAGTTTTTTCAGTTAATAAATTAATTTTTTAATTTTTATAAATTATAGTTTTATATTTTTTTTTTATTGTTAGTATTAGTTAGTTTTTTTTATTCTTATTATTAATTAATTTTTTAATTTTTATAAATTATAATTTTATATTTTTTTTTATTGTCAGTATTAGTTTTTTTTTATTCATTCTTTTTGTGAGTTTCCAGTATTTAAAAAAATTATTTATTATCACTTTATGAGGTTTGTTTTATGCAATGCCCAAAGGAAAATTGTTTTTGTTTTTTGTTGATTTTTCCCTGCTTTCCTTCTGCTGTAAAAATATTGAAATTTATAACTTCTGACTCCTCTTTCATTTTTGACTACTTACACACCAAGAAGTTGCTTTCGAAAGAGATTTCGTAGGAAATAATTACAATTTAAATGCATACATCGAAGATTTTTAACTTCATCCTCATTTACATATCCTTTTGCGCTTACTTTATCAATTATCTTTCGGCCAATCGAACTTTGTATCTCTCTCTTGCTTGCTGTATCCTTTCGAGTCAAAATATATCCCGCCAGGCCACAGAGAGATAATCACCGCCAAGGAGTCGCACACAACAGATTTCCCATTTGTATTCGCTGCCACGCCTTGCGCTTTACCAACCCTTAGCTGGCTCCAGCGCCTCCTCGGGCGACATTTAAGCGACAGCCGGGCGACACAAACAAGCCGAGAAACTGACAGTTAACAAGGTGACAAGGCGGGTGGCAGTGCGCCAGCAGGAGGCAGGGCTGGATGGGAGGTAGACACACACACACACGCAGACAACAGGCTGCAGAAAAATGTGCAACACATCCTCCGGTAGCTGCTGTGCTGTCTGGCAGTATTTTCCGGGATAAGAAAGAGCATTACTTTTTATTGAAGCCAAAGCTGAAGCTGCTGAAGTGCATTGTCTGTCTTCAGTTGCTTGTAAAATTGCATTTGTCGAATCTAATACGAAAGCTGAACGGATAAATATCGCAAGGGGAACACAACTCGCTTATTGATTTTCCCGTTTCGCCTAATTAGTGGGGCAGATCTACGAGTGGAGAGAGGAGGTGTGTTTGCACTGTGGAAATCCCTTTCAGTCACGTCTTTAGCAACTTTTCCCCCAAACTATTTTAATTGCAATCGAGGTCTCTCCTTCTATTGATTTGTCTTGAAAGTTTTTCGTGGCAGCCCCCGAAAACCGCTACCCTGACAAATTGTTTGCCTCTTTGGCTGCTGCCAGCTGCCTGCTGCTGCTGCTGCTGCTGTGTGCGCTCATTTGCATAATTTTATCCTTGAACGTCTCAGCCTTCTATCCTCCTGTTTTTTTTTTTTTTGGTGTGTGGGCACAATGCCAGCGCTCTCAGGTATTCACCTTGAACCCCGTCTTCCTGGGGCCATTTATCAAACGATAAACCCTTTTGTCCTACTCAAACCTTAACCTTGTTTCGGGCTCTTTCCCAGTGCTCTCCTTCAGGACGTTTCCACCCTTTGAGTGCATCCCTTCGGGCCGCTTATCTGACCGGCTGCACACTTGACGTATACGTAATTTCTTGTGGCCAAATGATTAACGATTCGAGTGCTGGCTTTTGTCTGGTCCTCGACTTCTTGACACTGAACGAAGATCAAGCATTTGTCGCGGTGCAGGAAAATGCACAAAAGTGCAATGAAATTATAGCGAAAAATTAAAGAAAAATCATTAGTTTTCCATTGGCTTAAAAGTCGCTCTTTTTTTTGGTGGCAATTATCACATTTGGCTTAAAGTTTATGCTGCCAAAAGTTTTTGGCAAGTTTTTGGGCTTGAAAACTATTCGCAGCTTAAGCTTAAAAGTGGCCGCTGATAAAAGGAAATCTGTGCGAAAAAATATATCAAAGATTGCCCGAAGTATGAGTGCTCTTTAAGGAAGGGCTAGAGGGTAGTTCCTGTCTTAAATTCCGTACGTTTCTGCTGATTGTGGAGGGGGGAGTGACCTGCCTCATAAGTCATTTCAATCACATTCTAGCGTGAACCCAAATGTTAAACATACCCATGCACGTAACTGCAACTTAAACCTACAAAACAGCCAGCCACTTTGCCCCGCACTCGAATACTTACACTCATATATATATACTCATACAGTCCGTGTGCAAACACTCGTATATGTTTTGCCATAAGATTTGCACTCAACCGCTAAGTAAGTTGCCCAGAAGCCATGCCATAGTCTATAAGCAGCGATACGTAAAGCCCAAGGAGAAACTCTGGCGAAATGTTATACAGCTCCCAATCCGCATGTGGGTGGGTAGTGTTTGTGTGTGTGTGTGTGTGTGTGGGGGGAGTTGTTGTAGGTGTTGGCCTGGTTTCTATTTGAGCCATAAGTAGCCTGCAGGCGGCTGTCGGCTGTAATAAGGGGAACAGAGCCACCAAACAGAAGGAGAGTGGCAATGACTCACAGGAGAAGCAAATAGAAGGAGCTGCTGCTGCAACAGAAGGAGTCGAATGCCAGGACATGCTCTGATGCACACATGTGGCAGAAAGGACCCTCCTCTCTCTCTCTCTCTCTCTCTCTCTTCATTCCTTACGCTGTTGATTTCCATTACGAATTCTACCAATATTTTGCAACATTTTATTGTGTGTGTCTTCGCGCCTTGAAATTTAAAAGACCCAAAAAAGAATGAAAAAAGTTCCCTCAACAATTTGCCAGCCTTTGGGCTATCCACTGCTTAATCCTTTATGCCAGATCCTTTGGCTAGCCTTGGGCCATAGCAAAAGAAAAAGATGCAAAAAAGGAAGCAGGGGTAAAAAAAAGTTACCAAATACTTTGGCGCATTCCGCAGTCCGACGCTGCCGCTGCCGCTGCTGGCTGCTGCTGGCAACACTCAAAAATGTTTGCTGGCGGCCCAATAAAATCATCAGGAAATCCGCCGCAGCTACAGCCCCGCCACAAGGACACGCAGGACAGCCCCCAGACAGTACAGAACGCTGTTCCTGCTGCCGCTGTCTTTCCAATTCCTTCTCTTCTCTTGCGGAACAAAAAAATGCCTTTTGCTTTGGTTTTCCTCTCTGTGTATCCATATTTTTTCACCCGATTTTGCTCCTTCTTTTTTTTTTGGTTTCTTTGGTGCACTTGAAACATTTTCCGGAGGCTTTAAAAATTGTGTTGTGTTGCAGGCAAAAGAATATGAAAACTTTACAGACGACTTTGCTTCTGGTTTTTCCCAGAGTCCTTTGGCACCTTTTTTTTTTTGCTTTTCGTTCGCCGCAATCAAAATGAAATTATTTGCATTACAGAAATGTTTTGTGCATGGAATTGCACGAGGAATTTCGCCCTACAATGCCGAACATTTCAAGTGTCCTGCCTGTCTGCGGTGCCTAATTGGTGGGGATTATCTCTGCCTGCCGCCTTTCAGTGTTCATCCCTCAGCCAATTAAATTGCGCCACAGAATCGCCGGGATTCTTTGGGGTGCAATCAAGTTGAATCCTTTTTTTCACTAAACACAGCCATAAAAAGCATTGCCACAGGATTTCCCTCACCCCCCCTTACTAGTTGAGTGTTAATGCCAAGGATTTGGTATGGTCTGTCTGTGTGTGTGTGTGGGGTTCGGGGTCCTTGCCACGAGTACGTGTGGCATTTGCAACGCTCATAAAATCACAAAGTCACGTAGCCAAAAGGATGGGGAAGGAGAGTGTGCGGCCTCGGCCCTTGTCCATCACATCCTGCGACTCCACTGCTTTTGTTTCGTCCGTTTTGTAGATGTCCTGCCGTTTGCTAGGCCAATCTAAACGTGCGCCCCGCATCCTTGTCCCTTTATTATGACAAGCTGCGGTTTTCCTGACTGGCCTTGCCTGCCTTGCCGCCTTCTGTTTTCGGTGGGCCGGGACTCCTTTCCTTATCGTCCTTGCTCGGTAATAAGTCAGCCTTGTATGCATGTGTGCGCTTCCCCCATTTAATAGTTTGTGTTGTGCTGTGGGACATATTTATGGGAATTTTCGGGCTGGGTCTAAGGGAAGGGAATGGAAGGGGTCAACTTTGTGGCTAGTTATTCTGATTAATGTTGGGGGGAACACATTCCCTGACAATTGTTGCTCTTTGGCCAAGTTTCTGTGTGGGAAAGGGGGATTTTGTTGTTGTTGTTTGTGCAGAAATAATATATATGAATGAGATTTAATGTTGGAACCGATTTGAATGTAAAATGATGGGCTATTGAGTGGATATATGGCAATGTAATGGATGTATGAAAGGGTGAGTTAAAAGGAAGTTGATTGTGACGAGAAGATAAATGGAAAGATAGATAATATATATATATATTGATAGACTCAATTAATTGAATTACCAAACGAAAATAACATTTTGCTTATATAATCTAGAGTAGAATAATAGGATAATATAATTTAATAGATCCACGATCTGTACTCCCCTTCCCATTCTTCTCCTATGGAGCATTGCCAGGCTACAACAACAACTACGATACATAAACCAAAGCCAGAACAGCAAAAACTGCACGGTGTTTCAGAAAGATGATGTCATCGGGTACGGCCAACGAGCAACTCTCTGCATAGGGAGAATCATACATAGATAAGACGACGCGATGATCTCACCGCAGCGCCCTTTGCATAAAGTTGTGTCGCAATTCCCAGCGCAGCAGCAATTCGCTCTATATATTTTTTTTTTTTTTTTGTATGTATAGGAGGGAAAAGCATTGAAAGCCGATAAGTGTGGGACTTGGAATTACCTCACCCACTAAAAACCCCCCTACTCTCCGTATCCCTCTCGCGGTACGACCGTTAAGTATTACTTCGCGAGGGGGAGATGGCATGAAAGCCGTCACTAGATCCTATCTAGGATTTGAATTTCGATTGCGCTGTCTTTCAGCGCGACGCAAGGATTGGATGATCTCTGCAGCGTAGGTGCTCACGGCATCCCAATTGTTTTGCGAGCTAAGTAGGATATCCATCAAGTCATTGACTATGAATGGCCTCCCAATGTCTAAGCTTAGCTCTTCCCGGTCCCGCTCTATATATGTACATACATACATATGTATGCCGTGCAAAGTCAGCAACGCACGCACACACTCACACTGCAATAGTAAAGCCACGCTCGGCAATTCTCTCTTTACTCTTCGCCCATGCATGCGGTCATTGCACTCTCACCACCCGAATTGGGCAGAGAGATAAGACTTCGCGATGATCTCATCGCAGTGCCCTTTACATAGAACTTTTTCACAATCCCCAGCAAAGAAGCACGTTTGTTCGCGTCGCGTACCTAAAAATACGAAATAATCGGTAAATACTTCGAAAAAGATCAATAAAAACCCGTACAAGTCGCGTGTGATAAGTCTTGCAAATGTGCAAAGTGAAAATATGCCGAAATTTTTTTAAAATTGTCGGTTTTTTTTATGAAATCACGAATAGAGAGTTGGGAGAGCCAAAGGAAAAGCTAAAACTTCGCGATGATCTCACCGCAGCGCCCTTTGCATAAAATTTTGTCGCTATTCCCAGCGCAGCAGCAATTCGCTCTATATACATACATACATATGTATGCCGTGCAAAGTCAGCAACGCAGGCACACACTCACACTGCAATAGTAAAGCCACGCTCGGCAATTCTCTCTTTACTCTTCGGCATGCGTGGGTCATTGCACTCTCACCACCCGAATTCGGTAGAGAGATAAGACTTCGCGATGATCTCACCGCAGCGCCCTTTGCATAGAACTTTTTCCCAATTCCCAGCGCAGAAGCACGTTTGTTCGCGTCGCGTACCTAAAAATACGAAATAATCGGTAAATACATCGAAAAATATCAATAAAAACCCGTAGAAGTCGCGTGAATTAAGAATTGCAAATGTGCAAAGTGAAAATATTCTGAATTTTTTTGAAAATTCTCGGTTTTTTTTATGAAATCACGAATAGAGAGTTGGGAGAGCCAAAGGTAAAGCTAAAACTTCGCGATGATCTCACCGTAGCGCCCTTTGCATAAAATTTTGTCCCAATTCCCAGCGCAGCAGCAATTCGCTCCATATACATACATACATACATATGTATGCCTTGCAAAGTCAGCAACGCACGCACACACTCACACTGCAATAGTAAAGCCACGCTCGGCAATTCTCTCTTTACTCTTCGGCATGGGCCATTGCACTCTCACCACCCGAATTGGGTAGAGAGATAAGACTTCGCGATGATCTCATCGCAGCGCCCTTTGCATAGAACTTTTTCACAATTCCCAGCACAGAAGCACGTTTGTTCGCGTCGCGTACCTAAAAATACGAAATAATCGGTAAATACATCGAAAAGGATCAATAAAAACCCGTAGAAGTCGCGTGTGATAAGTCTTGCAAATGTGCAAAGTGAAAATATTCTGAATTTTTTTGAAAATTCTCGGTTTTTTTTATGAAATCACGAATAGAGAGTTGGGAGAGCCAAAGGTAAAGCTAAAACTTCGCGATGATCTCACCGCAGCGCTCTTTGCATAAAATTTTGTCCCAATTCCCAGCGCAGCAGCAATTTGCTCTATATACATACATGCATACATATGTATGCCGTGCAAAGTCAGCAACGCAGGCACACACTCACACTGCAATAGTAAAGCCACGCTCGGAAATTCTCTCTTTACTCTTCGCCCACGCATGCGGTCATTGCACTCTCACCACCCGAATTCGGTAGAGAGATAAGACTTCGCGATGATCTCACCGGAGCGCCCTCTGCATAAAGTTTTCTCCCAATTCCCAGCGCAGAAGCACGTTTGTTCGCGTCGCGTACCCAAAAATACGAAATAATCGGTAAATACTACGAAAAATATCAATAAAAAATTAATAATTGCTAATGTGAAAATAAAATTCGAGCGCAAGTGAATGAAACTGAAAAGTGAAAAATGAAAGCGCATGTGAATAAAAACAGTTAAATGTACCGCAAGGACTAAAGAAAGGAGCGGAATAAGAAATTGAGCGCAAGTGAGTGAGAGTGAAAAGTGAAAGCGCATGTGAATAAAAACAGTTGAATGTACCGCAAGGACTAAAGAAAGGAGCGGAATTAGAAATTGAGCGCAAGTGAGTGAAAGTGAAAAGTGAAAAATGAAAGCGCATGTGAATAAAAACAGTTGAATGTACCGCAAGGACTAAAGAAAGGAGCGGAATAAGAAATTTAGCGCAAGTGAGTGAAAAAAGAAAATATAATGAGGCGAAATGGGCACAAAGAAAGTTAAAAACAGAACGAATAACGCAAAGAAAAAAACAGCTGTCTCGCTGATTCCAGTGATCGAAATGTGTTATGCTGTTGTCGCACAGCGAAAATGTAAAAAAGCTGGCCTGAAAAAAATGTATTGAGTCGCAGCTGTCGCGCTGCTTGCACCGCTCTTTTCCAGTGATCCAAATGTTTTATGCTGTTGTCGCACAGCGAAAATGTAAAAAAGGCTGGTCTGGAGAAATTGTATTCGCAGCTGTCGCGCTGCTTGCACCGCTCTTTTCCAGTGATCGAAATAAGTTATGCTGTTGTCGTACAGTGAAAAATAAAACCAACCAGCTGTCGCGCTGATTTCCTCGCTCTTTTCCAGTGATCTAAATGTGTTATGCTGTTGTCGTACAGCGAAAAATGTAAAAAAAGCTGTCCTGAAAAAAATGTATTGAGTCGCAGCTGTCGCGCTGATTCCCTCGCTCTTTTCCAGTGATCGAAATGTGTTATGCTGTTGTCGTACAGTGAATAACGAACAGCTGTCGCGCTGATTCCAGCGCTCTTTTCCAGTGATCAAAATATTTTATGCTGTTGTCGTACAGTGAAAAATAAAACCAACCAGCTGTCGCGCTGATTTCCTCGCTCTTTTCCAGTGATCGAAATGTGTTATGCTGTTGTCGCACAGCGAAAAATGTAAAAAAAGCTGTCCTGAAAAAAATGTATTGAGTCGCAGCTGTCGCGCTGATTCCCTCAGTCTTTTCCAGTGATCGAAATGTGTTATGCTGTTGTCGTACAGTACGGCCATCAGATGGCAAGGAGGGAAAGGAAGGCAAAAGTGAGTGAAAGTGAAAAGTGAAAAATGAAAGCGCATGTGAATAAAAACAGTTGAATGTACCGCAAGGACTAAAGAAAGGAGCGGAATAAGAAATTGAGCGCAAGTGAGTGAAAAGTGAAAAATGAAAGCGCATATGAATAAAAACAGTTGAATGTACCGCAAGGACTAAAGAAAGGAGCGGAATAAGAAATTTAGCGCAAGTGAGTGAAAAAAGAAAATATAATGAGGCGAAATGGGCACAAAGAAAGTTAAAAACAGAACGAATAACGCAAAGAAAAAAACAGCTGTCGCGCTGATTCCAGTGATCGAAATGTGTTATGCTGTTGTCGTACAGTGAATAACGAACAGCTGTCGCGCTGATTCCAGCGCTCTTTTCCAGTGATCAAAATATTTTATGCTGTTGTCGTACAGTGAAAAATAAAACCAACCAGCTGTCGCGCTGATTCCCTCGCTCTTTTACAGTGATCGAAATGTGTTTTGCTGTTGTCGTACAGCGAAAAATGTAAAAAAAGCTGTCCTGAAAAAAATGTATTGAGTCGCAGCTGTCGCGCTGATTCCCTCGCTCTTTTCCAGTGATCGAAATGTTTTATGCTGTTGTCGTACAGTGGAAAATAAAATCAACCAGCTGTCGCGCTGATTCCAGCGCTCCTTTCCAGTGATCAAAATATTTTATGCTGTTGTCGTACAGTGGAAAATAAAATCAAGCAGCTGTCGCGCTGATTCCCTCGCTCTTTTACAGTGATCGAAATGTGTTTTGCTGTTGTCGTACAGCGAAAAATGTAAAAAAGCTGGCCTGAAAAAATTGTATTCGCAGCTGTCGCGCTGCTTGCACCACTCTTTTCCAGTGATCCAAATGTGTTATGCTGTTGTCATGCAGTCAAAAATACAAAAAAGCAGCTGTCGCGCTGATTCCAGTGATTGAAATGTGCTATGCTGTCGCGCTGCTTGCACCGCTGATCCAAATGTGTTATGCTGTTGTCGTACAGCGAAAAATGTCCTGAAAAAAATGTATTGAGTCGCAGCTGTCGCGCTGATTCCCTCAGTCTTTTCCAGTGATCGAAATGTGTTATGCTGTTGTCGTACAGTACGGCCATCAGATGGCAAGGAGGGAAAGGAAGGCAAAAGTGAGTGAAAGTGAAAAAGTGAAAAATGAAAGCGCATGTGAATAAAAACAGTTGAATGTACCGCAAGGACTAAAGAAAGGAGCGGAATAAGAAATTGAGCGCAAGTGAGTGAAAAGTGAAAAATGAAAGCGCATATGAATAAAAACAGTTGAATGTACCGCAAGGACTAAAGAAAGGAGCGGAATAAGAAATTTAGCGCAAGTGAGTGAAAAAAGAAAATATAATGAGGCGAAATGGGCACAAAGAAAGTTAAAAACAGAACGAATAACGCAAAGAAAAAGCAGCTGTCGCGCTGATTCCAGTGATCGAAATGTGCTATGCTGTTGTCGCACAGCGAAAATGTAAAAAAAGCTGGCCTGAAAAAATTGTATTCGCAGCTGTCGCGCTGCTTGAACCACTCTTTTCCAGTGATCCAAATGTTTTATGCTGTTGTCGCACAGCGAAAATGTAAAAAAGGCTGGTCTGGAGAAATTGTATTCGCAGCTGTCGCGCTGCTTGCACCGCTTTTTTCCAGTGATCGAAATAAGTTATGCTGTTGTCGTGCAGTAAATAACGAAAAGCTGTCGCGCTGATTCCAGCGCTCCTTTCCAGTGATTAAAATATTTTATGCTGTTATCGTACAGTGGAAAATAAAATCATCCAGCTGTCGCGCTGATTCCCTCGCTCTTTTACAGTGATCGAAATTTGTTTTGCTGTTGTCGTACAGTCAAAAATACAAAAAAGCAGCTGTCGCGCTGATTCCAGTGATTGAAATGTGCTATGCTGTTGTCGCACAGCGAAAATGTAAAAAAAACTGGCCTGAAAAAATTGTATTGTATTTTCCAGCGATCAAAATGATCCAAATGTTTTATGCTGTTGTCGTACAGTGAAAAATAAAACCAACCAGCTGTCGCGCTGATTCCCTCGCTTTTTTCCAGTGATCGAAATGTGTTATGCTGTTGTCGTACAGCGAAAAATGTCCTGAAAAAAATGTATTGAGTCGCAGCTGTCGCGCTGATTCCCTCGGTCTTTTCCAGTGATCGAAATGTGTTATGCTGTTGTCGTACAGTACGGTCGTCAGATGGCAAGGAGGGAAAGGAAGGCAAAAGTGAGTGAAAGTGAAAAGTGAAAAATGAAAGCGCATGTGAATAAAAACAGTTGAATGTACCGCAAGGACTAAAGAAAGGAGCGGAATAAGAAATTGAGCGCAAGTGAGTGAAAGTGAAAAGTGAAAAATGAAAGCGCATGTGAATAAAAACAGTTGAATGTACCGCAAGGACTAAAGAAAGGAGCGGAATAAGAAATTTAGCGCAAGTGAGTGAAAAAAGAAAATAAAATGAGGCGATATGGTCACAGAGCAGCATCTTTAAGCAGCGGAAGGAGAACCTTCCCATTACTGAGAGAGACTTAAGAGCGGAGGAGGAGCATATGTAAAATGCAAGGTAATTCTATACTGGATCCTGCATTATTTTATACATTTTTATTCATAAAACATTTCTACAGTTAATTCTAGACCCCCAGAGCGGATGATCATAGCTCTTTTTGATTTTGTCTCGGGAAGAGAAGACCGAAAGCCATTTCTGTCTCGATGATTGTTTATGCTTCTGCTGAAGGATTTGTAAACTGCGAGGTATTTATACACTACACTACATTATATGAAACGTAAAACATTTCTTGCATATCCAAAGTTTTGCTCCACTTAGTGCCTCCTCCGTTCCCAACTCGCCGCTTGTCAAACACTTTATGGCCACTCAAATCTCACGCCCTCATGATTATCGCACTCATATATCTTTCATGACTTTACACAAAAACATATTTTTTTTTGTGCTACATTTTGTGGCCATTGTCTTTGGGATTTTTTTTGTTTCGGTTGGATCTCTTTTCTGCGTTTTGGGGTCCTGGCCATTGTATAATTTATGCAAATTTAAATTTCGCACTTGACGGCACCCGCGGCACTTTGCCTTTCGCTGCCTTTTGAACTGAGTTTTTTTTTGCCTTCGTTCGTTGGTTTGTTCATTTTATGATGAGGCGATGGTTATGGATGCCCTTTTGTCATTCTCTACAATGTTTTATTTACAATGTGATCCGCAGCCCCCCATTGTACTCATAAAATGGTGGCATATGTGGCGGAGGAGGGATAAAAACTTGCGGCAATTATGATGCCTGGTCAGGGGCTCAGTTCAGTGGCTATCGCATTAAACTTGCATGCAATTTTGTGCCACTTACACTTTAATGAAGGATTCCAGTGACGGTGGGGGGAAAACAAAGGTAGTCTGTGATAATCCCCAGCATTTCAATGTCCAATGGAGAGAGAGAGCCAACCTTCACACAGCTAATCCTCAGGCACTCTCGTCTCTCTGGCAGTTCCCCACTGCATAAAGATGTCTTTTTTTTTTGCGGCCAATTAAGCGTTTATCGATTCCTGCGCCTGCTGACTTCTTTTCTCGCTTGTCTCAAATTACAAGGATTTATGGCCGAAATCCCTGATTTTTTGTCGCTTTCCTCCCTGCGCCCTTATCCGGAGACTTCAATTAAGCGCTTGAGCGCAGAAAGAAATCTTCTCTCTACCTCTCCCGCTCTTTGTGTGTCTGCTGACTGTGAAATTTGTTGTACGCTGCGCGCCGTTTAAGCCTCTCATATTCATAACTGGCTTAAGAGCACGGCAAATCCCATCTAAGAGAAAGCGAAGCTTCGCTTAAACTAAAACTTGTGTATGATTTAATAATATGTTCCCGGCCAGGGCCATGGCAGTCACTTCTTCGTGCAGTTCACTGGGTTTTGTGGCGGCCATGGAAGGTACACAAGGAACGTGGGCAAACAGAGCGACGTTGAAAATCATTTGCAAGGATATATTTACCACAACACCGCGACGACGATGACGATGACTGCATTGTGGTAATGGCATTGGCAACCTTTTGCCAGGGCATCCTCCAAAGTATCTTTGTTTTTTCCAGCGGCTTTTGTTTGCCTTTGCCTTTGCTTTCTGCTCTCCCATCAGCAGCTAGTTGATGGCCTTGGTAACCATCATTTTCCATAAATTCTTAAAGTAGCATCATTGAAAAACGGTGAACTTTGTGGGTGGGTGAGCAGTCTGCTGACTGCTGGGGCAACCTTTACTTTACTTTGATTTGAACATGAAATGCACTTTCAGGGCAGTCAAGTGAGAGTTGCCATTCGGTGGCAGCCTCTCTCCCTCACTTCACTGTCCCCCGAGGGTAGTGTGGAGGATGGGGCATATAACCTTTGGCTACATCCTACATCACAGAGTGGGCGTTTATCGATGTGTGTACTTAAAGTGGCTTACTACCGATGTGATTGCGATAACATTAAATATTTCCAATGGATAAATATTAAATGCTGGTCAAATTGAGCTCTGAAGGTTTTTTAAGGCATCTGTAGGTTCTAGCAGATGTTTTCTCTGCCTTTTATGATCAGCATCTCAAATTTCTGCCACTGCTAAAGAGAATTCCGCTTCAAAAAATATTCGCGCACACGAAATCGAATTGTATTCCATAGAGAGAACTTCGATTCGAGTATTTGCCCAAAAGGTTCTTCAGATAAATCTACCATTCATCAAGCATTCGCCCCCAGGCGCCACTACGATTAAGCCTGCCTTTCCATGTGTAGGCTCGCACTTTGAAAAAGATTTAGTATCTTTTGTGAGCTGTGCTGTGCTGTGCTGCTTCTCTCATGCCATCGTCTTTCGTCGTGTCATTAGGCTATGCAGTTTTTTACGAGCCATATCTCTGTTTCTATCTGTCTGCGGAAATTCGTGTATTTTTTTTGGTTCCCTTTTTTGGGTGCAATGCACTCCAACCGAAGGAAGGGGAAGGCAGGAAGGAAAGGAAAGGAAAGGAAATCTCTCTCGCACTTTCCGTGACGCTGCAATTTGCAACACTTTGAAGTCCAGTCGAAATTTTGGACGTTCTGCTGGATGGATGCTGGTTTTTCTTTCGTGTTTTATTTTTTTTCTAATCTTTTTTCTGCACTGCCCTGTGTGGCCGCCTGGGTGGCCCTCTGGTGCTTTGCTGCTGCTGCTCGTTCGCTTTCCTTTTGCAATTATTTCAACAAAGCGCAGTGCAGTTACTTTTATGTTTTGTACGTGCCTCAGAGGAAACAAGCATCAGCAAGAGAGGAGTGGAGTGGAGTGGGGTGGCAGCACACAGGAGGCACAGGAGAAAGAAAATCGCCATCTATGATGATGTAGCACGTGTCAACATCAGTTGGAATGGGAATGAATGACGCACAGCATACACACACACACACACACCACATGAGCCGCCGCCTGTCATCATAGATGTCAGAGAAGAGAGAGAACTTCACAGTGGGGGGGCTCTAACGGATGAAACCCCAAACATCTGACATGTTTCTGCATATCAAAGTGAGAGATGTGCCTGCCATAGTGGATTACGGGGCGTAAGGGAATATCAAATTCTTTTGAGTAGGGAACATTGCCCCTATACAAATGCTGTACAAATTGGTGTGTAAAGAGGCGTATTTAAGTTGCCTAATTAATGATAAATTGATTGACTAAATTGTGTCCAAGTACGGGTATAAATCGAACTAAACTATATTATTAAATCCTGGTATTTTTTTTATGTGATTTTAAATATGTGATGTACAGGGGTTCGATGTAAAAGAAATCCATATTTCTGTGAATTAATTCGTTTAAATTCTAGTACATTTTGGAATAATATTTTGTATTCTAAATTGAAGTGTAAGCAAAGCTTAATTTAATTTAAAATATTTTTATGACATTTATAGGACAGTTTTTAGTCCTCTTTTGCTATTTGTTATTTACCCGTTCTCTATAGAAAATCGCCATTAATGTTTCGTTTGAAATATTTTACTTAAGACATTTTAGCAGGCTTTCCCATTGCCATTTGATAAATGCTCTGCAATCTCTTCTTAATTTTCTCTGCATTAAACACATCTGAAAATCTTAAATTTAAAAGTTTTACCGATTGAACATCCCAAACATCGCTGTGCAATCCATAATCAGAATAGATTTTCTGCCAATCGCACGGTCTGCAGGGATTTGCATGGGGAATGGGTTCGAATGTTGGGGGTTGGGCAACGCCCTTCTGTGGCTGCCACAAAACTGTCAGAGATTCAGTGCGCGTTGCCGCGCGGCAAACATAATTTCAATTAATAATCAAATCAGACAAACAGCTCCGCCAAATCTCTGGCTGGGCCCCGCAGTGTTCCACGTGAGTCCCACTGCAGTGGAGGGCACAGGAGTCCAAGGACTCGGCCAAAATTGAAATTAACAAGATGCCAGGCCAGTGGGTGAGACGCGGGGCGCAGAGCAGCAACTCCTGGCCGGTAACCAGGTCGTCATTATGGACCGCGAAATTAGAATAAAACTTTTGTGGGGCGAATTGTGTTAATGAAAGCGTGCGTCGGCGTGTCGGCAAGTGTCTGCGGTGGAAAAATCTTTATTATTTTGTAATTAAGTGGCTTGTCACAAGTCCCACAAAAGTTCAGTCGAAGAAAGACAAGACAAGACTCGACTGAAGGAAGGACGGAAAGGTCCTTTGGTCACTTATGCACAAAAAACAAGCGCCAAGACGACAGCACTGAACATCTACAAGGATGATGATGACGATGATGATGATGATAATTCTGGCAAAGAAAATTGTGTTGATTCAATTTGAAAAGAGAGTCGAATGCTGAGGGAACGCCTTGACTGTGGAAATGTTGTGAAGGGATTGTGGCTATGGCTGCTGAAAAGATAGACAACTTGTGAACTTCAGAGTTTCAGTGGGCAGACGGTGGTTGGGGGGTTGCCTGTGCTCCAGTGCCTTGAAGTGGGTATTAGGGAGTCAAACCACAAGTTGACAGCCATTCAGCTTGTTTGCTTTTTCACTCTCCACTCAACCACTCAATGCCATCCCCGCCCCTCGGCTTACCGCTTCACCATTTTACCCATTCACCGTTCGACAGTCTACACAAATAATTATCCTCTTGACCCAAGAATTTGGCAATGTAGAATGGAAAATGTTTTCTCTTCATAATAATCTACGGGGCATTTTTGGGATTTGTAGGATTTATGAGAAGTATATTTTTTTATTCGACTATTAATAGACTTGAATCACTGATAAATGTGGGACAATCGATGGACACAAGGATAAATGTTAAGGAAAGGAATTTATCTTTCATTACTGATATTTTTTTCTGCATTTTTCTGTTATTTTTGTCCCGTATTTCTTGCTCTTTTTACATCGAACTTTGAGGGTAATCCATGGCAGTTCCATCTTCTTTAAAATCCTTTCTTTCTGTTATTTCAATATTTGTATCTTCTTGAGTTGTCTTCACCTTTAAAGAGCATCCTTTTCGAGGAATCTTTGCGCTGTCTGCGCTGTTTTCCCTTTCTCCTTTTCACTCCGCTTTTCGATAATCGAAAGCTATTATGCTCACATTAGTCTGAAGCTGAGATTTTTCGCTGCCAGTGGTTTCTCCACTTCAGTCCTCCTTCAGCTGCTGCTGCTGCTGCTACTGTTGATGGTGTCGCCTGTCGCCTCTATGCAAATATTTACATATGCTCCACGACGCCGACGACGGCGAGACGGCAACGGCAACGGTGGCTGTGGCACACTTCTCTCTCGCTTGCGTGTGTCCTTGTCATACGACAGAGGGGCACCACACCCACAACACCCCCCGTTCACCATTTATTTTTCGACTGTTTGCAGAGGCTCCCTCCCTCCCCCCGCCACCATTCCCACCCTCCACGAGGCATGTGTCCTGTGTCTCGCTTGTCTCGTATTTTATTGTTATTTTTCCTATTAAATTGCGTCGGCTTATCGCACGTTTAAAATAGCAACAAAAAGAACAGGCAGCAGCAACATGACGTGCTGCCACCCATCGCCCCCCACCGTCATTTCCCACGTGCTCCATCCTCCTTCGCGGAAACCGTTTGAATTGTAACTTTTAACTCCATTTATTGTAAATTGTTGTCTGTTCCCCTTGCACCCTGCGGGCATGTTGCGTATAGGCGTGGCATCTATCATTACAGATAAGAAAGAAGGAATAAAATGTGGCGCATGTTTCAGGGATCTTCTTGAAGGGCGACAGCGCGAGAGAGGGCATGGAAATGGTCGTCGCTGGAGGGGGAATCAGCCATCGATTTCGATTTTCCATAAAGGGACATTATTTTTTTGGTGGGCGAAACAGCAGGGCTTTGATTTTTATTGGATTTTAAGGAAAAAATTTAACAATTCTTTGCCTTTGGTTCCACACAGATTTTAAAGAGTGAAATATGATGCTCTGAAATAATGCAAGACGATGCCAGGTTAAGTGGAAACTCATGCTCCCTTTCCCTATGATTTTTTTCGCCCGATTCTTGCGACTGCATTTTTCCACATTATTACAAGAACGAGAGATATGTAAAAGATATCCCACTGCATTCCCTAGCACATACTTTTGTTCGTAGTTATCCTTGCATTTCCCACATTTCCTCTGCCCTCTGAGACAATTTTGCTTAGCCAATTCCTTAAAATAGTTTCCTTCGGTGCATACTTTCCCAGCACTTTTCACCGAGTGCTGGAAACAGACAAAAAGCCAAAGAAAAACGCAGAAAAATTCTTTATGCTGTGCAGCATTCCTCTCTGCCTAACAACAGAGTTATGCCCCTTGTGTTAGGCGTAAAGAAGGGGGCGGGGGGCGTGGCGCCTATGTAATAATGAAGGAGACAGGGTGTACACACATATGTGTGTGGGGGGAGAAAAGTTTTTTTGTGGAGGAACATGCTCCATTCCGCACAATTTTTATCAGAGATCCAAGGAAAAGGACAGGGGCAGAGAGGAGTTTATTAAAGGAGGAAGCGCACAAAAGAAGGTCCTGCAGCAGAGAGAGGGGGGGAAGGGACAGGGACAGCGAAGCGTAGGGCTGGAAAAGTTGTAAGTGCATTTCCCGCACATAAATGGAAAATTGTTCAATTTATTGGCAAACAACAAAAGCAAACACAAAGGATAGGAATGGAAGGCGAATCGAAGGAATAACTTTATGAAAATTGAAAGAAAGATAAATATTTTGCATGTTTTGTGGTCAACTTGTGGGTTAATCTTAACCCCACAATGACTGTTATTCTTCCCCTCTTGGACACAGTCCTCTTACCCCCTCCGACCATCCAGTAATTGCCGCAAATGAGGCCCATGAAATTTGATTTGATTTCCATCGTTTAAGCCACAAAAGAAAAATAAGAAGGAAAACCCCATCCGATGGGGGAATGGAATGGAATCGGAGGACAACACTTAAGAGGGGGATGGATTATGCAGGGATAAGGGTGGTATGGAGAGGCAGGAGGCAGTGAAGTGAGCATTCGAGAGGAGTCGAGGAGTCGATTGTCCAAATGACATCAATAAAATATTTAAACCCCACAACAAAGCACGCCCCTGCCCCACACCCACTCCAACAAGAGGCGTGAGGAAGGAAAGAAAGCTGAGAGAACTCCACTTGAGTGGCGCCGCGCGGCAAACGAGGATAAAACAGGATAAACACGAAGGAAGGAACGAAGGAAGGAGGATGTTGCACGATGATTCGGATGAGGATTGGGGCTACGATGTGGATGTGGATTCGAAGATGGAAGGCTGCAGGAAGGAAGGAGACTTCCACTTGAAGCTGCAGCCAAAACGAAGAGGATGCTCCTTCCAGGGGGAAGGACTCCTCCGCCATGTCCTCGTGTCTCGGTTTCATCTTGACTTTGAAGTGGATTCATCGACGGAATTTGAATTCAATCGCAGGAATCGCTAACCGATTCCCTCACCCCCCTCTCCATCCATTCCCCCTTTCGCTGTACCACCCACAGCAGTGGGGTTTTTATTGCGGCTTCCCGTTCTCCCTTCCTCACCCTTTCTCTCTCTTGGAATCATTTGTGGCCTCCTGCAAGCGGCTTAGACTCTTGTTAGCAACGTCTTTCATGCTGTTTACGTCGCTTCTCCCCTCCCCCTGGAGCAGACGGAGTAGACGGTGGCACAGTCGGGGGGGCAGACATAAGTTTGTTTTGCCATTGCGTTGATCCGCTCATGGAATCGGGCAACGGGCAATCAGACGGGGAGCTGAGTGGGAGGACTCCTCATAGATGGGATCCCAATGATAGCAGCAGCAATTGCCGGATGGGAAATCAGAGACAAAATGGACAATCGGAGGGGGAGGATGGGAGTGGAGGATGCCACTTAAAGAATTCCAGGGGAAGCGGGCCCTGGTTTCCATTTCTCATAATTTCTCTTGCACTTCCATCGCTTTTCCATCTTTCGGCCAGCCTTTTCCTTGAGGGAAATTTACATATTTTAATCAGAATCCGAATCCGAATCAGAATCGGAGAATTTCCCAGTCGATTTCCCAGCGGCAATCATCAATTTCTCAATTTCTGTTCCACTTTCTATTCGGAGGAGATATTCCGTTCTTCGATTCGCTCGTTTGATCTTTCCTTTCGATGACCAGCCTGCCTCCTGCCTCCTGCTGCTGCTGCTGCTGCTGCAACGTTCTGTGGCAGTCTCTGAACTTTAGGCCTCGAAGGAAAGTGCTTTAAAATGGCTCTAATCCGGCATGTCAGTGGCTACTCCTAGGATTTTCCTGGCTGTCAAGTGGCCGCCGAAGCTTAGGCGGGGAGTGCGCCACGCGGCGATGATAAATGACTGTGGAGAGCGGTGTGCTGTCCCTTGCGGTTGTCTGTTGCTTCTTTTGGACAAATTTGCATTTAATTTTAAAGTGTCTGGAGGACACTTCTGTGCAGGGATGGTAGGAGTGGCAGTGGGCCGGGTGGGGCAGTCTTGGCCTGGCCAATAAAATAACAAATTAGCATTTGCCCTTTGGTGCTGTGGCAAGCCTTTGATGTGTTTGCCGCCTGCCCAAAGGCTTCTTCAGTTGTCCTGTTGCTGTGCTGCTGCTTCGAGGGGCAGTCATAAACCGAGTTAGAATCTCATTTGGAATCCCATTTGAGGTCTCAATTTACGCACTAATTAAATGTTGCCTCTCCAGTTCGCCATTTTCCAATTTCAAATATTAATTTCGGTAATTAATTTTGAGAGTAATGTAAGGGGGAATGGCTCTGGGGCATTGAATGATTGCAATAATATGACTTTGGGAAGCATCAAATAATAACAATATTAACTACAAGTAATTTATGTTGATTTCCCTTGAATTTAGCGCCACTTTGCACACTTTTCATCGCCTGTTTTCCAATTAAACAAAACAATTTCAGAATGAAAATATAACTTTTCAATAATTTGTATTATATTTCCTTTGCGCCTGCTCATTCTTTCCTGCTTCCTTTTCCACTTTTCGGGCATATCCTTATCCGATTAAATATTCTCTCAAACATTTCCCATCATTTCCCTGCGCGTTTTCCCTTAACCGCATTGTTTTCCTTGCTGCTTTTGTGTGGCAAACCGTCGCGCAATTAATACAATTATCACATTTAATGCCAGTGCACAATGCAGCTAGGAGTGTGAGAGTTTTCCTGCGAGGAAAATTCACACACAGAGGCAGTGCCAGAGAGTGGGTGGGACAAGGAGAGTAGAGGAGACAGACGGCAGTGATTCCAAGTCTCGTGCCAAAAGCGGAAGTACTCCCCAAAGGAGTGGAGCACTCGAAGCCACCAAAGGGAGTGAAGTGGCGTGGCGGATGGGGTGGTGGCGTGGCGTGGCGTCTAGGCCATTCAATTACACCTGCTTACGATGCCATTATGTGTCGGTGTGTGTGTGCCCCCCGCTCCACGCTCCACTACCACTTCACTCTTGCCCCCCCGCACTTTCTCATCCCCATTCAACTTCCTGTTTTGGCACTCGTCTTCGTCGCTTCGGAAGTTTGCCAACAAAATTTTATTACATTTTCGTTTTGTCGACACTTCTGCTCCGCTCTGCTCTGCTCCGCAGTGATTTTTGTTGTTGCTTTGTTTTTGGTTGTTTCTGCGGTTCTGCGGCAGCGGCGGCTGCTTATTACTTTGGAGGACCAACAACAACAACAACTACAGGGCATCAAAAGTGCTAACAATAATAATTACAAGTGCAACAACAAGCCACAGAGGGGGCGGACGAGGGGATACTTCGCTGCTTCTGTCTGCCAGGCAAAAGTTTTTTTGTCATCAAAAAACCCAGAGAGGGAAGTACACTCTACCTACCATATGATACCCTTTAATGCAAAGAGAACTCGCACTGCTGCACAGGTCGAACATACCCAGCTGCCCACTGCCATTACAGGGTATCAAAAGGGAAGTAAAACAGATGCAGCAGCAGCGGCTACAACGACAGCGGGAAATGCGGCATAAAACATAAATGAATAACAACAACAATTAGCAGCAGAAGCAGCAACAGCAGCCGAGTGCGCCAGAGGGAGAGGGACAGAGATGGAGACACTGAGAGAGCCTCACTTTAGCAATTTGGCAGCTGGGGAGAATGGAGCCAGGAGCCAGGAGCCAGAAATAGGATGCACAAAAAAAAGGCAGCAACTTTTTACCCCCAAAAACATTTTTGGTTATTAAATTTTCAATGGGATTTTGAATTGCTCTCCACAGATCCCTGTACTTGCTCGCTCTTTCTCTCTGTTTCTCTGTCTTTATATCTCTCTCTCTCTCTCTATCTATCTATCTATCTATCCCTGTTGTTTCTCTGGCTAGACGTAAAGTGTTAAAACATGTTACACAGACCAAAAAGAACCAGACCAGAGCACTAGACGATGACTACAAAGTGAATGAGAAGCGATGGAGAGAAAGAGAGAGAGAAACGAGAGGAGAAACGAGAGAGCAGAGATTCCCATAGTCTTTTTCTACCCGCTGTCTGTTTTGAATGGGAGCTGCCTCCTCCGTCTCTGCTTTAAGGGACTTTTTTTTTTCCCACCGTGCAGATTTAATTAGTTTTTATTACCACAACAAAAAAATGCAACAAGAAAAGGCACTTAAAGCTAAAAAAATACCCTATAATTGTGACATGTTTAAAAGAAAATGCATTTCGCTTTGTTTTGCAAAAGAAACGGAAAAATCTTTGGGAAAATATGTTTTGATTTTAAATAAATTTAAATAAAATACCCTAAAATCTTGTAACACATCTCCTTAAGGCTTGCACAACGTTGCAAGCATCGCCCACTGATTGGGCATGTGCTACACAATTACAGGGTATCAGCTGATACAGCTTTATGCTTCTCTCCGTCTCTTGTCTGTCAGCATCTCTCTCTGGTTGCCCTTTAGATGCCGCACTAAAGTCCATGGCATTTTGTTTCCCTAATAGTTTCATTTTATGTTGCATGCTGCATTCGAGCGTCTGGTCTGGCTGGCTCTGTGTGGCATTCTCATAACTATTTAACTGTTGGGTTTATGTCGTCGGCGAGGTGTTGTGCCACAGACTTGTTTAACCCAGGCGAACTTAGGGGCAGTTTTCGGGGGCGTTTCGAGGGAGTGTTTAGTGGGAAAGTTTATTTGGTCGCTGGCTGTCAAGGACATGACAATTCGTGGCTCTAAATCCGTTAAGTGAGTGAAAAGTTGTGAAGAATACGATTTATTACCCTGGGAAATTTACTCCAGAACTCAATGTATTCCGCACCAAAAACTCCTTTAAAATTCCAACCCTTCTAATTCTATTTTCCCCATTACTGTCACCATCAAATCTGCCCCATTGAAACCCTCCCAAAAAATCGCAATTAAACTCATTATATCTCGGGGGGAATGAATGATAATCCTGATTATCCTTTGAGCAGAGAAGCTGCCAAATGCACAAAGCACGTAGCATTGGACGGGGGGAAACAAGTGGGGAAAATGATGGCAATATTTCGGCATTTGTCTAAGCAGTTTATCATTTTCCGGGCAACCGAAAAAGAACAACACAATCGGAATGGAGATGGCGATGGCAGTGCAAGTGGAAGTGGGATTGGGATTGGGGATTGGGATTGGGTGGCAGGACACCGAAACGATAATGAAAAAGTGGCAAAATACACAGGAAAATTGAAGGCAAGCCGAAAGTTTGGCACTAAATTCACAAATTGCTCAAGTTTTAAAGTTTCACGAGGGACGGGGGCAGGGGAGGTAGTGAGGGAAACTATTCAGAAACAGAGATTTGCCATCATCCCATAGGCAGAGGAGAGAGAGAGCGGAGCAGCAGCAGCAGCAGGAGAGGATCCTGCAGGATGGAGTATTGTGGGAATGCAGATTTTTGGGGGGAATAGTTTTCGGTATTTGGTTTTGTAGTTGGTGTTGCCTTCATTTAACTTCCTGTTGAAGGTTGTTGTTGTGTGTGTGTTGTGTGTGTGTTTCGTTGTTGTTTCTGTTGCATGTTGCATGTTTGAGAGTTGCAGCTTAGTTGAGTTATTAAAAAGCAATTTGTGGCCGTCGTGGCTTTGGGTTTTCTGTGTGTCTGTGTGTGTGTGGTATGTGGCAGCAGATGGAGCCAGTGCACTGGCAGCCTGCAAAGTAAAGTTGTTAGCATTCTAGACACACAGACGGACCGACGGACGGACGGACGGACGGACAGACGGAGGGGCATCAATGGGTTAAGTAAGCAGCTCACACAACAAACATATTGAGAGCCAATCAATCGACAGGATTTTAGGGCTGGGGATAAGACAAGTTTACGAAGAAGCTGGGAATTGGGTTTCGGGATTTTCGGTTATGGGATCCCCCTGGGGAAATCCATGGGAGATTTGCTGTGGGAAGGTTTAGACAAGGTGATTTTATATTTAAAATTAATTCAACCAGCTAAGGTATACATTTTCGACGGGATTTTGATAGTTTTCCGCTGAAAAAAACATTTGAAAATGTTTATTTTGAGATTTATATATTTTTAAATTTAAATTCAGTTAAAAGAATTCTAAAGGGAAAAGACTGCTTATTTCGATTTCAGAGAAAGAATATGCTGTTCAAAGATCGAAAGTCAAAAAAGCTAAATTTAAGCAGATGAAACTTATAAAAGAAACTTGGAGAGAAGTAATTGTCTCGTTATATTATATTCTAAAATATTCCAAACAATTATAATGAAAATCTGCGAAAATATAAATCAATTATATGTTTATTGAATAACCTTTAAATATGTCCATTACCATTCCTACACTCATCACCCGCTCATTTATCATTAATTCCATTATCATTTATTGTCTCCCTCTACCATTCATTGATATTTAAAGATCACATTTCGTAGTCCCAAAAATAAGATTTCTACATATTTCCTTTATGGGAAAAGGGAACTCTCTTTCTTGCCCTTAAACTTTCTTTGCTTTATGCGAAAAGAATCCGCTTCGGGGAAAAGTTCATTTGTTGAGCGCACAAAAGTGTGCTATAAATTCCCAGCAGCCACTAAAAATAGAAGTCCTTTTGCTCTGCCCAGAAGAGAAGTTCTAACAGAAAAAAAAACCAAACTAGAAAATCGTTAAACCACGAAAAAGAAAAAAAACTAAGAAGAAAAATTGCATGCAAATAAAGCGAAAATCATTATCTGCACATGAAAATCTGGTTAACTTCGTTTAGGAGAAAGGAAAGCGCCCGAGAAGAGAGCAAGAGAAAGCGGCGCAAGGTGTGAGACGTAGAGCAGCAAAAGTTCTCTCGCAGGTAAAATGCAAACATTTTTCAAAATGCAGTCAAAAAGCCAACAAAACAAACACACACCAGCCACAGAGGAGAGAGTGGGAAGGAGAGTGAGCGGGAGAGAGGGTGAGGAAAATGCAAATTCTTGTGCCTCGGAAAAGTGCTTCCCCGCCCAAAGGGTGGGAGAGGTGAAGCCCGAAGTAGGTGCCAACAAGTTCTGCAGTCGCGCTAAAAAGTTGTTGAAAGGTGCGCGCCGATCCCCAACCCACGCGCAACTTTCAAGCAGATGAAAATGTGGGAAAAATGGGGCGGAAAACTGGGTTAGGGGGAGGCTCATATATTATGTTAGTCGAGGCAGACAGGCAGCTGTGGCAGCCACAAAAAAAACAACAGAAGAAGGCGTCACGCGGCAAGGGCTGCTCGCTGGCTGTTCTCTGTGGTTGTGGCTGCCACTTGCATTAAATAACGGAAATGAAAACAAAAGACTTCAACTTCCGGGCCAAGCGATAGACAAGAGGTGGGGTGTGAACCAAAGAGAGCGAGGCAGAGAGAGCGCGAAGGAGTCACCGAATTGCACTTGGAGTGAAAGTAGAAAGTGGCAATGTGGCATTGTGGCTTTTGTTATTTGCTGCCGCTCAACAGCAGCCCCCCGCCTACCTGCTACCCGCTTTCCGCTCGCTTTGATTGCATTGCCTGCTGCCGCCAGGTGCAAGTTGCTGCCAGTGCTGCGAGTGGGATGTGGCGCCTCCCCAAGTACGAGTACTCGTATTCCCCCATGTGGCATAAATAATTTGCACTCAACGGTAAAACAAAACGCGAGGGCACTTGTAGCGCCTTCTCCACAGAGAGGCAGAGGCAGAGTCTGTCCCTCTTCTGACTCCTGCCGCTTTTGGAGGAACGTGCCACATTGCTGTATTTTTTTTACAGTTGATTGCATTTGTTGCAAGCAGCCAAACGAGTGTTGCTTCAAGTGCAAGGACACGCCGCCACCGAAATGGGCTTTATGAATGGGATAAAGAAGTGATGGGGACCCAGAAGATACCCTGTAAATTAATTTCTTCCCACAAAATGTGCTCCCTTTTTTCCCTTTGCTTGTCTTGTACACTGTACAGGGTACTCCCCTGTGCGACTCCTCTGCTGCTGCTGCTTCTCCCTCTGCCACACTCTCTCTCTCTTTTTGATAGTTTTATGTTCTGTTAAGGAGAGAAAAAGCAGAGAAACTGCTAAATAATGTACTCCCGCTGAAGAGGGGGAAAGCGAGCAGCTGCTGCCCCAGAATGTGTGGCATGAATAAGTGGCAGGGGTACGCGCCTGATAACAGCTGGAATTTATAGGCAATTGAGGGGCAGCCACAGGATGCTGCTGCCGGGATGCTAATAGAATTGCAGCAGCAGCACAAAAGCACAACAAAAAGGATTAAAGTCAGACGAGGAGAAAGCCACAAGGAAAAACCGCAAAGAATCCAAACGGAAAATGAAGTTCAAGAACATCCAGAGGCAGAGGCGGCAGCAGCGGGAGCAGAAGCAGAAGCTTTCAGCATTTGAATTTGTATTTATGGATGACATTAAATTGCCGCCAAAAAACAGTGGGAAAACTAGAGGAAAAACTAAGCGAAAAGGCAAGGGCTAAGGCCGCAGCAGAAGGGGCAAGCGGGGATGTACCGTAACGAGGCCAAAAAAGATAAATAGGATAAATAGCAAAACAAAGAAAAACCACTCACAGCAGCGTAAATTGAAGATCCTCCTCCCCCCGCCCCCCTCTGCCAGCAAACGAAAGGGGGAGAAAGGGGAAAGGGAAAACTTTTTTCGCCAGGCGGTCAGCGGCGGAGACCGTCGCCAGACGAAGGACGAAGGACACTTAGCACACAGAAATTCTTTTGCTTTTCTCTCATTTTTTGCTGTGCGACTTTTCTTTCGTTTTTCATGTTTACTATTTTATTGTGGCTACCGGCCCAGCCCAAAAGGAGAGTTTTCCTCGGAGGAAAAACCCTGGCAGAAACGCGGCAGGAGCGGGCAAAACTTAGCGTTAAATTACTGCGAATCCTCGAGGGCATAAAACCGGGAAATGGAAATTTATGTCCCAATTGCATTTTGGGGGTTTCCTTACCTCCCCTCTCTCACTCTCTCTGTCACTCTTTGAAAAATTCAGCTGCACAGAAAGTTTGCTCAGGCAGATTATTGGTTTTCCTCGAGAGTTGAACCTTCCTTGGGGGCATTTCCCTACTGGTTTGCCACGCTTTAAAGTCCGCTTTCCCGCTCCCATAATCATATTAAATTTGTGGCATATTTCCTGTTCCTGTTTCTGTTCCCCTTCTGCGGTTCTTCGCTGAAAATTTAACATAAATACACAAGGAAAATGCCTGTAAAACACTTAACTTTCCCAATGATTTCCCAGGGTCACAGTACGGTGGGCGGGGACCTACGGGGGGGGCCACTCATTAAAAGGTAATTTGATATTTTATTGACTCTCTGCCCCACAGCAGGGAGAGGGAGAGTCCTTTTAATAGAAAAACACTTTAATAGAAAAACAAAATATTGCACCCCAGAGTCGTTTATCATTTTCCCGCACGGCAGACACCGCGCCTAAGCTTCGGCGGCCACTTGACAGCCAGGAAAATCCTTGACATCGCGGATTAGAGCCATTTTAAAGCACTTTCCTTCGAGGCCTAAAGTTCAGAGAATGCCACAGAATGTTGCAGCAGCAGCAGCAGCAGCAGGAGGCAGGCCGGTCATCGAAACGAAAGATCAAACGAGCGAATCGAAGGACGGAATCTCTCCTCCAAATAGAAAGTGGAACAGAAATCGAGAAATTGATGATTGCCGCTGGGAAATCGACTGGGAAATTCTCCGATTCAGATTCGGATTCTGATTCTGATTAAAATATGTAAATTTCCCTCAAGGAAAAGGCTGGCCGAAAGATGGAAAAGCGATGGAAATGCAAGAGAAATTATGAGAAATGGAAACCAGGGCCCGCTTCCCCTGGAATTCTTTAAGTTGCATCCTCCACTCCCATCCCCCCCCTCCGATTGTCCATTTTGTCTCTGATTTCCCATCCGGCAATTGCTGTTGCTATCATTGGGATCCCATCTATGAGGAGTCCTACCCTTCTGATTGCCCGTTGCCCGATTCCATGAGCGGATCAACGCAATGGCAAAACAAACTTATGTCTGCCCCCCCCCGACTGTGCCACCGTCTACTCCGTCTGCTCCAGGGGGAGGCGAGAAGCGACGTAAACAGCATGAAAGACGTTGCTAACAAGAGTCTAAGCCGCTTGCAGGAGGCCACAAATGATTCCAAGAGAGAGAAAGGGTGAGGAAGGGGCGAACGGGAAGCCGCAATAAAAACCCCACTGCTGTGGGTGGTGTAGCGAAAGGGGGAATGGAAGCAGGAGGGGGATGGGGAGGGAATCGGTTAGCGATTCCTGCGATTGAATTCAAATTCCGTCGATGAATCCACTTCAAAGTCAAGATGAAACCGAGACACGAGGACATGGCGGAGGAGTCCTTCCCCCTGGAAGGAGCATCATCTTCGTTTTGGCTGCAGCTTCAAGTGGAAGTCTCCTTCCTTCCTGCAGCCTTCCATCTTCGAATCCACATCCACATCGTAGCCCCAATCCTCATCCGAATCATCGTGCAACATCCTCCTTCCTTCGTTCCCTTCTTCGTGTTTATCCTGTTTTATCCTCGTTTGCCGCGCGGCGCCGCTCAAGTGGAGTTCTCTCAGCTTTCTTTCCTTCCTCCCGCCTCTTGTGGGAGGGGGTGTGGGGCAGGGGCGTGCTTTGTTGTGGGGTTTAAATATTTTATTGATGTCATTTGGACAATCGACTCCTCGACTCCTCTCGAATGCTCACTTCACTGCCTCCTGCCTCTCCATACCACCCTTATCGCTGCATAATCCATCCCCCTCTTAAGTGTTGTCCTCCGATTCCATTCCATTCCCCCATCGGATGGGGTTTTCCTTCTTATTTTTCATCTGTGGCTTAAACGATGGAAATCAAATCAAATTTCATGGGCCTCATTTGTGGCAATTACTGGATGGTCGGAGGGGGTAAGAGGACTGTGTTTAAGAGGGGAAGAATAACAGTCATTGTGGGGTTAAGATTAACCCGCAAGTTGACCACAAAACATGGAAAATATTTATCTTTCTTTCAATTTTCATAAAGTTATTCCTTCGATTCGCTTTGCATTCCTTTCCTTTGTGTTTGCTTTTGTTGCTTGCCAATAAATTGAACAATTTTCCATTTATGTGCGGGAAATGCACTTACAACTTTTCCAGCCCTACGCTGCCCTGTCCCTGTCCCTTCCCCCCTCTCTCTGCTGCAGGACCTTCTTTTGTGCGCTTCCTTCTTTAATAAACTCCTCTCTGCCCCTTTCCTTTTCCTTGGATATCTGATAAAAAGTATGTTCCTGCGAAAAAAACTTTTCCTCCCGTACACACACACACACGCAAACTCCCATATGTGTGTACATCCCTTATTATGTGCCTCAAAATGGGGCACTCTTTTGTAAGAAAAGCCTAAAAGAATGCGAGCGGTGCAGCAGCTGCATCCATTTTGTGGCAGATTCCGAGGGTTTTCCTCTCCAAAAACTTTTCCCACAACAATGGGAAGGCATCGCATAAAGAGAGCCCGCGGCAACCTCAATGGGTTAATCATGGAATGGGCAGGATTTTCCTAATGTTTTCCTTCGAGCATTTCCCAAATATTTTCAACGGAATGCCATTTACGTTGGGGCTTAATTTAGTTCTCCAACTATTTCCGTGGGACTCTCTTCATTTTTTTGTTCGTAGTTTTTTCTTTAGCATTTTATGTGCTTGACTTTTTGTTAACTTTACATAAATTTGGTGACATTTTCCTTGCTAGTTTTCCCTGGCTTTTCCTGTGTGCATTGCGGAAATTGTTTTGAATACTTCATTTCAGCAGTTTTTCCCGAGGATTTATTTATCCTTCTTTTGCTTCATTTTTCTTTCGTTTCGTTTCGTTTTTTTTAGTTTCTTTTGGCTGGCGGAAACTTTCGTCCAAGCAGATTGCAGTTTTTCCGCACAAGTAAAAAAAAAAAAAACAAATAGCAAAAATAATTTCCCTTTTATGCAGATGAGTCCCCCAGTTTTTTTTTTCTCCATTTTCCTAGTGTCCTTTTTCTCTGTCGTAATGAAATTGACATCTTGTGTCGCTGTGTCGCGATTTCAAGCTGATTTCCGTTTTTGTTACGTTTCCGTTCTGGTTTCTTTCATTTTCATTTCATTCATTCCTTGTTTCCTCATCAAGTATTTTGGCCTTACCCCGTTCTCCCACCCCACCAACTTTGCCGTGAAAACTTCTCTTAATATCCTCGTTGTTGTTGCTTTTCCTCTGGTAGTGTCTTTCAATTCAATTTCCGCATTCACTTCTGGCTTCTTGCGACCTCTGCTGCTCTTCATCTCTCCTTCTACTCTCTTGCCACAGCTGAGTGCTGCATTATGGGGCATTTATACTTGTAGTAGCAGCACAAATGCAACTTTGATTGAGCCATGGCACCCATCTTTTTTTCGGTGGCTTGATTAAATTTTGATTAAAAGGCTTTAAGGGGAGAAAGCAAGAGCATGATGAGAGGAAATTTCTCTATTGAAATCATAATGCAAATCATTTGATAATCCCTGTAAATATAGAGATAATAATTTGGCAGTATATTCATAAGCCCAGCCCAATGAGTTCTTGATTAAGAAACCCTTTGATGTTTTCCCTCGAATCTACCGCTTATGTTGCCTTCGTTCATATAATTTTCCAGTCATATAATCGCATTCACAGGAGACAATCATAAGCCCCCTCAACGCCTACGCCATTATCCTCGACTGATCGTCCACTTCCTGTGCGGATGGCATGGGGATGATGCGTCATTAACCATGGCAACACTGTCCAAGTAGCCGTGTGCCAGTGTCCCAGTGTTGTGGCCCTTTTGCAATTGTTTGATTAAAAAGCATAATGAAATATGCAACAGACCAAAGTTTTGTTGCGTTTCTGTTTGTGTCATTGAAAATCAAGTGACAATCTCCCCCCACCCAAAGCCCCATTTGCACACCCTGCTGCGACATCCACATAATAATTAAATTGAATATGGCAATTTTTATGCAATTTTTTACTTGGTTTTAATGGTTGTTATTGGTGTTGCTGTCTGCTACTGGACGGGCCTATATAAAATGAATAAAATAAAATTGCATAACGAATAAAATGCGGTCGGGCGTGCAGTCAGTAGAAGCCACTTGCTAGATATCTGTCCCCCCACACAATGGGCGTCGACAGTTGGAATACCCTGTAGATGCTCCATACATAATTTTTGGTATCTGGAATGAACCAATACATTTTTGGTAATTTTTTTCAGTGCCAATTTGAGCCGATTAATAACATTTGGAAGATATATGAAAAAGCGCATGTATTTTCAGTATTTTCTGGAATTTTATAGAATGTTGCAAACCTCATCTGAAAAACATGTTATCTTTTCTTCACGAATGGCAGCAAAATACGACAAAAAAATTGCCTCTGGAAGCAGGTTAATTGTTTATTAATGTTTTGCCGAGTTTCGCTTTTTTTTTGTTGTCGTTTAATTGTTAATATTAATGTTTGGCCGATTGTTTGCACCCTGGCGTTGTTTAATTTGGTTGCTAATTAAGCATTTAACACATAATTTTTACGGCATCCTGTGCATACTCTGCCATCCCATTTCCATTGCCATTACTTACCCAAACCCCAATACTTTTCATCCGCCCACCGGCTGTAGTACTATTCGCTTTATTTGTGTGTCTTTTTTGGGATTTTTATTTAATTTAATGCCTCAGTTACAACTCATTTTATATGCTTAAATACATGTTACATATGTACGTAAGTGTGGGGGGGTGGCCAGGGGCTGTATATATGATGCTATATATATACGATTATATGTACTGTGTGTTCTCTTCTGTGTGTGTGTGTGTGTGTGTGACTGTAATCATTCGATTCCAAATATATTTTCTCATTATTCAACATTGTTTCATTTCATTGTTTGTTAATTTTTTAATGTAGTTATAAAGCAACACATTAGTATTCGTTTGTTATTACGTTTTTAGCTTATATGTTTAACATCTGGTTTAATCTTTACATTACATATTAAGCCTGTACTTACAAGCTACCTAAATTATTGTATTTTTCTGTTTGTTGGTTGATGGAACAGACAATAATTCTGACTTCTGACTGGAAGAAGACTGGAAGGGTGTGGGTGTCTCTGTTGTTGAAAACGAATCTTAAACTGAGAGGCAGCTAATTTAGCAAGCTTAAAGATCTCTTAATTCCAAATACTATTTCATTTGGAACTTAAACAAAAAAAATTATAGAAATGTTTAGGGTTGTTGGGAAGTTTTGAAATTATTGCAACTTTATTTTTTGTTTTATACTTTTCTAATAGTTTTTGGGGGCTCTAAAAAAATGCTCTAACAAAAAAATTGTTGTTTGTTGTTTTTCTGTTATTTTCGGGTAATTTTTTTGTTTTTGTTTGACATTCTATTCCAAAGCTTTTTCCCATTCAAATTTTAACATTAAAAATAATTCCCAAAAACCTAGCAGCATTTTCTTTGCGCCTTTAAACTACAAAATATATCTAAATAAACTATTCTGCATTTCATACTTAAACATATTCTATGCTCGATATGTGTGTGTGGGTCTATAAATCTATGTATATATATATTTCATTTGCAATCCTTAAGGCATAAGTTATATATATCTGTTGTATGTATATATTCATGAGTGTTTTTTCTTGTGTATTGATCAGCGTTTAACGCACAAATATATATGGATAGATAGATGATGTAATTAGATACATTATACGATCCGATAATCATGTGAAACGATTTCTCAGTTTTGAAGCACAGCATTGAAAGCAAAATGAAATTGCATTTATTTACCCTTTCGTTTTTTTTTTTTTAGTTTTTCATTTTTTCGTTTTGGTTGTTCCTATACATAGATTTATATATAGAGTAAATATATATTTATGTGGAATGTGATTTGATGGATATACATATGCATATAACAAGCTCTCTCTTTCTCTCTTTCTGACAGTTGAGGCCTGGATGTGTGTCTCATATATGGGGGAAGGGCGGATCGTAATTAGGGTCTCGGTTCCACTAGTGGTTCTATGCGATTAAATATAGTATTTTTTTTTTTTTTTGGTTTATATGCTAACATTACGTTGAAGCCTTAGATCTAGTCCCATACCATCATAGTTCATAGACTTACACTTACAGTAGAGCTACCAGAACCAACCGCGGATTGGCGTATTGTTAACAAGATTGTTATTGGGAGGAGGAGCATCCACGCAATGGCCTTGGAGCGACTTGCTCCCCTGTTGGCCTCTGCATCCTCTGGATCGTTTGCATTGCCATTTCCATTGGCCGCCAATGGATTTTGGGTCTTATCTAGGAAGGATTTTTGTTCAGATAAACCGATTTCATTCAAATTCGATTGATATCTCGTATCTGAATGATGGATGGTGGTGGTGGAACATGGAAACAAAGAACAAGCCAAAGGATAGCATGATATGATGGGGCTCTTTCCGGGTGTCTCTTTAGCTGATCAATAGATGATGCGATACTTACTTTTATCTTGTCCATAAATGGAGCGTTGGCTATCGGATCCCCCATAGGCGTAATTGTTGCCATTGATGCCATTTTCCCGCTCCCAATGCGAATCGGTTGTACCCGATGAAACTGTCGTTGGGGGATAGGAGACTGGAATCAAAAGGGGAAAGTAGAGTAGATGATTAAGTAGATGAAATTATTATTTTTAGTGTTTATTAATTACTGGAAATTAAATGGAGAACATGGTTAAAGTATATCATTTAACGACCAGGAAATTCTCTTAAAAATCATGTTCGTGAATCCCAATTGTTTTCTTTCTTTCTTTATTATATTTTTATTTTGTGTGTGAAATATCATTCAGCAATCTGCCTTTCATTTAATTCATTGGCTTTCCATCAATCAATCGTTCATTTACTTTAAATTTCCTCGCATCAACAATAAACAAAGATACATCGGCATAGACCCCAATCGACTGATGATCTATTTTTGTGGCAAAAAAAAAATGAGACTTGTTATCATAAAATTTACATTTTTCAATTTGGAATTTTCACCACGTTTCATGCATGCCATTTGTTGTTCTCCTTTTTTTATTTTATTTATTTCAAGTTTATTTGGGTTTTTTTGTATTTATTTAAAATTTTATTTGTGTCTCGGTTTTTGTGTCCTTTTTTATTTATTTAAAAACTGTATTCACTCTGCTGTTTTTTTTTTTTTTTGTTGCTGTCTGCTTTTATTGTTTTGTCTCTTTTGATTTTTGCATTTCATACGCTCCATTGGATTATGCAAAATGATAATTATTTGCCGTATTTCGTATTTCCATTTCCATAATAATGTGTAAAATACATACATATTTATGTACACGACAGTATATTTTTATTCACTCGAAAAAGTGCCCTCCCTTCGTCTGTATCGTTGCCTTTCACATTTCAATTTGTTGGAAATTATAATTCCAAATGCGAAATCACAGCTGCTGCACTTTCCACTAAATTACCAAAAACTGTTTCCATATGCAAAATCGTTTTGCCGCGGAGGATATTGCCAAAATTCAAAATTAATGAAAATATGTCAAATGTCAGAATTGGGGGCAGGAAAGGCCCTCCATTCCCTAATAGGTGACTTTTCTAAGCGGGGTTTGATGGCTCAATTTTTTAAATGTGAATGAAAATCCAGAGGAAAACGGGAAATCATAAATTTCTATAGATTCAGGCTGCAAGGTTGCATATTTTTCCCCTTTTAATTTTCGCTTTGTTTTCGCCCACAATTTGTTTTATCTTTTTGTCTTATATAAATGTTATCTTAAAGTTCCATATCCTTGGAGGGCTTCTACTTTGATTTCCAATCGAAAATCCACAATCGATAAGTTTAAATTTGTTGAGCTGCGAACGAACGAATCCATCACGTAATTAAACGTAAAGACGTGATATTAACTTGCAACTTGAGGCAGGCGCCGCACTTTCAACGTATACTCACATGCACACATACACACACACATATATGCAGTTTAAAGTTGCCTCATGTGCAGGAGGGGGGGAGGACTCCTTCTTATCCTTTCGAGGCTAAACCCAAGAACCAGCAGAACAGCCTGGCCGAAAAAATTCCACACCTTCGGACCAAAGGACGTGACTTGATTTTTCACTGGCTTGATTATGGCGCTGCTCAACGAGAAGGCAGCGAGAAGGCAACCCCCACCCCTCTCCCTCTGGGGCAGGTTCATTCAAGTCAATTGCGATTCCATGCCGCAGGAGGGGTAGGGCAGCCATGTGCCCATGTGCCATGTGGCATGTCTGGGATGCCTTGATGGCAATTCGTGGTGAGGCAATTAAGTCACGGACGGACCTTCTCGGACTATCGCTCGAGATTTCTTTCCTTCTTTCTTTCATTCTTTTCCTTTTTCTGCGTCTTTCATTTGGCCTTTGTTTTCGGGGGTCTAAATGGCTTAGATTTGTCAATTTGTGTTAAGGCCAATGCGGCGGTAGTTTTTCAATGCCTCACAGAGCTCCACGAGGACTGGGCGCACATTGAGAACTTAATTAGTTGGGATGTGAACTTAATACTGACGAAAGTGTAGAACTTTAAGAGGAGAATTTCAGGCACTCAAATGGCGGGCGGGCACTCTTCCCCAGCAAATGCGCCACCATTATCTCAAGATTTTCTGCTAGTTTTTGTGTGTGTGTTTTGCTTTCATTAAAAATGCATTTGCGTGCAACTTTTGTCAGCAAACATTCTCCTTATGCCGATTCCTAATTGCATTTTGAAGTTCTCTCATCTCTCTGTCTCTCCCTCTTTCACTTACCATACAATCGGATAATGCCATCTGTTTCTCCTCTGGGATTCTTGGCCACGCATTTGTAGATGCCATCATCGCCGCTGCTTACATTTATGATCGTTAGCTTCATGTGGGTCTTGTAGGCAGGCACGCCTACGCTTGATTCAACTCTGAAAATGGACAAATAAAGGGTGTAAAAATTATATGTGTAAGAGAAACATCTTAGGAATTGGGGAAAGTCTCTAAAGATCAGCTGGGGATCGTTCAATATCAGGAAATTCTCCCTTTGACATTTCTAAGCCAGGAATCTCTGTGCCAATCTCGCCTTAATCTCTCGTTTGAATAAACTTTAGAAGACTTTTGGGGGATACATATTTCCTGATTTTTGGAACTCACTTGTACTTGAGCGAATCGTGTATGATTGGTCCCTCGCCGCGTGTCCAATAATTGAGAGATGTGGGATGCGCCTCCGTAAAACATTCGATGGTGACGTTGAAACCTTCTGGTGCGCCAACCAATTGATGGGGAATAAGCAGCATTGGGGGGACTACAGAGAAGGAACACACACAAAGAAGAAAATGCTTAATCAGAGATATAATTGATAGAAAAGATACCATAAATCTATAGAAATTACCCTTTCAGTTTCATTTTCCTTACGAACCCAAACTTGTGGTCAAGTTAATCTCTTAATTAATTTTCTAACTTCTCAAAGTATTTCTTTTGATTTTCCCTGACATTTTTTCATATATTTACCATTGCATATATTTCGTCATAGGACAAGATATATCTAGATTTTCACACTGATGTTTTTCTAGTGTTTTTTTTTCCTTCAGATTTTTATTCAAATTTCAAACAATTTTTTTCTTTCTGATTTTCATTTAAATTGCAAGAAAAAGTCTCTCAGAAAAGACAGAGAGAGAGAGAGCGAGAAAGTTCTTGGGAATAAAAACTATCCCATGAATAGCATTATTCGGAATACGAATACGAATATGAAGATTTCTTATCTTGCAGATACTCATTCTGCCCTGCCTGCACCTTTTGTATGCTTGGATCTATAGAAATGCAACCTTTGGTTTTGAGCAGACGAAAAACCACACTTCTCGCGCATTCGGCGCACATTTTTAATTAAGATATTAAATGGGAAAAATGGTGAAAAAAACCTTGTGGAAAATGTCACGAAAAGTGGGGACTAATGAACACTCGAGCATTACGGTTTTTCTTTCAGAATTATTGTCAGTGTTCGTACGAAGGAGGTGGTGGCAGCATCAGAGGAATCTTCATCATCATTAAGTGCCACAATGGGGGTCCTTTTTCCTGCTCGCTCTCTCGTATTTTTTGTGCCTCTGCAGCAGCTTTTACCTTTTGTGGATTTATGTCCACCACGAGATGGCAATTAAGCTGAAGGCTAACACAAAAAAATTGTGGCATAAAAAGGTGTGAGAGGAGGCGGCAGCAACAGACCTTCTGTTTGTACCACCAATTGAATTTTTAATCAGCTTTTGGACACAAATTAGCGTCAGTTTGCTGCAGGTTCTCTGAAAAGTATCTGTCGGTAGGCGGCTCGGCCATCTCTTTTATATTTTTGATGAGGCATGAACCCCCGCCCTTCCTTTGGGGTTGTGGGGCATAATCCTTTTAATAAAAATACAGCTTAAGTGTGATGAAATGAGCAGCTTAATTAAGTTGTCAATGGGTTTGGGTCAACTGTCCACTGCCAACTGTGGGAGCCGCAAAAAGGAGTGGCAAAACCGCAAACTTTTGTGCTACGATGAGATTTTGATTGGCTGTTTCTTTGAGGATAATATTTTGTGCCTTTTGGAAACAGATTTACCCCCCTAAAATTTGTTAAAACAACTTCTGTGTGACAGCTTGCATACGATGTCCTTTAGTGTCCTGGAAACACACAAACACACACACACACACACAGACATAGTCGTAGACGCATATGTTTACGTTTTATTTTTGTGGCGTGCGTTGCTTAACAAGCAGGAAGCAACAAATTCAGTTTCTGTTTCCGTAGTTTTGTTTCTTGCTTCCTTTCTTTATATATATATCCTCGTATTTCTGACTGCATACTGATTTGTTGCCTCTTTGTGCAACCGAATGGCACAGCACAGAAACACAGACGAAAGTTCCCTCAAGAAAATCAAGGCAAAAAAAAGAGGCAAAGGCAACATGTGCTACAAACGACCCTTAACCTGGCGCCACTTGTACCAGAGAATCGTCCTGCAACGGCAAAAGGGAACGTATGAGAAAAAGAGCAAGAAATATGTGGATCTTAGGGTTGACATTGCGACCTAAAAAGGTACCCCGTATTTAAAGAAATTTATAAAGAATAGAATAGAATCTGAAAGGAGTGTAAAATTCAAGTATGCCCATGGAGAGACATTTTGAAAATTTTCCATGCACTCAATAATATTTATGTTTCTTCAGAATTTGCACACTTTTTGAGCTGTAAAATTATTTTGACTGTCACAAACCTCTCGAAGATTATTTTATACCCTCTGCCATTATAAATAAAGGGTACCTGTCTCGGAGTATTGTAATTTCGTATGCAATGCAGAGATATTTTATATTGATATAATTTCTGTTGATTTCTGAGCAGAGCGAAAGCAGGGCGCGAGAGGGAGGGGAGAGAGAGCTTAAGCGAGAGCTCAAGTGGTAGAAATCACCTTGAAGTTCTCTTGTCGTCGTTTTCCGTATTTTCCCTCAGATTCCATTCATTTTAATTGCCCTTACAAAAGGAGAGTCCCCTTGGAAGGAGCGCCGCCTGCTCAAGTGGTTTTTCCCCTCTGGCAGGACAAACATTTGTCCCGGGATAACAGCTTCTTTACCTTTCGCCGGCTACGACTCCGACTCCGAGTCTGACTCCTTTAGTCGACTTCTCTTTCGTTTCGTTACGTTTCCGGGCACTGATTTAAATTACAATTGAGTGGCGACAATATTGGTGAAAGGCGGAGGAGAGCGAGAGAGAGAGTACCAGCTCTGGAGAAAGGAGCAGAAAGAAAGGACGCGCGCCAAGCAGCTGCTAAGTGCCACAGAACCAAAGTCGACGGGTGGGCGGCCGTCCGACAAGGACTTGAGTCAACAATAATTTAGTCCCTCCCTCAACCTACGGGGGAAGGTGCACTGGACACTGGACACTGAGTGACATTTTTTCTCTATAGAAAATTACTGAGAAAACTGAAAAAACTGTGCGGAAAAGCTGCAGAGCAGAAGAAAAAAAAGAGGTGAACTGTCGAGTGTAAACAACTTGAAAATTAGCCGTTAATGAAGCCTCGTTAAGGGGTTCGGGAATCAACGGAGAGATTTGCAGGGATGATTACCGTATTTTTTTTTACTGTTTCAGGTGGCAGTGGCAGCGGGGGATCGGCGTGGGCCATTGATTGGGGCACAATGCCATGGAGGGACAATATTTGTGGAATTAGTGTGAGAGTTTTGTGTAAATGGGAAATGACGATGGCACTGGCTTGATTGCCGGACAGGAGAGGACGGCAGGATAATGGCAGGAGATGGTGTCCATCCTTAGAGGACAATTGTCTAGAGAAAATAATACAAGGCTTTCAAGGGAGATAAAAAAAGGTATAGGAAAGGGAATTACGATTACACTAAGAAAAGCCTTAAGGTTTTCTCTGTTTTTTCGAGAGGATTTGCTCTTGTTCTAATAATTTCTATGATTTCTATCAAGTTTCTACTTTAAAGAATTATTCCACCAAATCTTTTTCACTACATTTCCCCCCCACACACAAACTCTGTAGAGGGAGAGGGGCTGGGAACATTTTCTTTTGCCTGCAATCAAGGCATTTTCGACTTTTCTTCTATTGGTTTTTTGTGTGTGGGCTTGCCACTGACCGCTGCTGTGCACACACGTGTAATTTGTATTGAATTTTTTTGTGTGTTGAGAAACGAGGACTGTCTCTCTACCCCCCCACCCCCTTTGTGGTGGAGATTTTACCCGTTGGAATGTCAGTAGCGAAAAACACACACAGAAAAATAGATTTATGCTTGCGGCATTTTTAAGTGACAGCAAACGAGGAAATTTCTGTGACGACTGGGACCTGGCTGGTGGCCCCACTGCATCCGCCTTGCATCCTGGTCGGGGCGCGGCATGACAGGAACTTGACAACACATGTGATGTGGCTGTCTGTCGCCTGTAATAAATCTTAAAAAACTGCACAACAGCCAACGAACGCGGTGATTTGATTCCATCATTTCATGTAGTTTTTTTTCTTGTTTTTTCTTGCTTTCCGCAGCTGTTACTCGTTCTCGTTCTCGTTTTGTGTGCTGCGGGTTTAAGCCTCAAATAGAGCTACAAGTGTGTGTTTCAAATTGCAAACAAGTATAGAAAAAATGTGGCACAGTGGAGATTGTGGTAGACCCAAAGAAAGTCATAGAAAATCATAGAAAATGGGGCAGAAATATAGGAAGAAGTTGAAGATACTCCTGGAATGCAATTCCCTTCTTTCTTTTAATATCAGAATATCCCACAGATTCTCCTTTAAGTTTTACGAAACTTTTCTCCCACTTTGTTCCACTGTAACGCGGAAAACCTTTGCCCAGATTCTCAACTTTAATCCGCTGATCCGTCAAATGGAAATATGAGTTGCAGCAGACAACAAAAATAAAGGAAACGAATTTTAACAGCTAAACAAGTCTTTTGGCCAGGAAAATAAATTGAAAATTGGATGGAAAAAATAGTGAAAGATAACCCAAGTTTATATTTAGACAACTTTTCAGGGACTAGGAGCTACACTCCATCGAATGGTAAACCAAAGAATTTGCGGGGGGTGTGGAAATATGACAGGGATTACTAGGGACAGTCGCTTTATCATTTGGCCGTGACAGGGAAGCTCCATTAAAGAAGAATACTTACAGTCGACACTGACTTTGATGCGCTTGGAAACCGTTGGGGGCACGCCATTCGAGGCGATGCACAGGTAGGCGCCCATATCCAATCGGGAGATGCGAGTTATCTCCAATGTATCGCCCTCCCATTCGTTGACTGAAGAGAGAGAGAGATAGAGATGGAGAGAGAGAGAAAAAGTGAGGACAGTGTTAAATGATTGATGCAGTGCATCCCCCCCTCCCAGTTCTCTTTTCCAGTTCCCGCCCTCCATGTTGTGGACAGTTTGCACTTACCTATGTGATTCTTATTGATGGCTATGCGGGAGTTATCGTCCCGTTTCCATTTGATAATGGGTCTCGGGCTACCACTCGCCCGACACCTCAGCGAAATGTTGGCGCCCTCGCGGACAATTACATCGCTGGAGCTCAGCGAATCATCAATGTTGGGGGGAACTGCAAGAGAGAGAGGGAGAGGGATGTTTATTACTTTTGATATTTAATAATATTTAATATTTAACTTTGCCCTCATATTTGATCTTGATAAATATTTGCATTTTGTTGAACTATATTTTTGGGGTTTTTACAGCCCCAAAAACCTTTTTCTCATTACTATGATTGGAGTAGGAGCTTAAATTAGCAGAGCAATGTGTTGGAAAAATTATAAATTTCATTCTGCTTTTGATACACTTTATTTTTAAGCTCTAGTTCCAGGTCTGTCTTTTACTACCATAAAAATATTAAAGGGTATCTACAGCTTCGGCTAGCAAAGACAACCATTCATTCATGTTTGCTTTTATTTAGGTATATTTCTATAGTCGCTTTTTTTTAGTGCTAGGTGCTAACACAATTAGTCAGAGAAATCATCCGCATTCAGCCATCAATTTAATTGCAAATTTCATTAGCAAAACATTTTAAGGAAATTTTTTATTTTTCAAGGCTATTTTTATTTAGTGGAAAATTGCCTTGTTTTCTTTTGTAAGTTTTTCTTAATTTCTCTTATTGCCTGCCATATAATTTCGCCTTTGTTTTTTGTGTACATTTTTTTTTTTTTAATTAAAAGCCTGCGCGCATTCGCGCATTTCCCTTCCACAAATATCGCATGCATTTTTAATAATTTGTTTGTTGTTTGCGAAAGGCAGGGAAAATAATTTCGCCTGTGCAAAGGATTCTGGATTCACAGGATTCACTGAACTGTGCTCCACATTTTCGGGTGCCTGCCCCGTGCGCTCGGCTCTCAGGTCTCGTTCTGGGCTCTGGCCACTGGACTCTCTCGTTTGGCTTTCTCCCGTTTTCGATTTTGTTTTCTGTTTTCTGTTTTTTTCCCAGTGCTTAAAGGCACATAAATTATTTTTTAATTCACGGCGTATTTGCACAGGATTTTCCGGTGCGATTTTCACTTGCCCTTTGGCCACAGCGCGGCCCCAGCACTGGCCCCCCCCCCTGGGAAGGGACTCTCTTCGCTGATTAGATTCTCGCATAAGTTTTGCCCCCCACTTACCCACAACATTGAGGTAGCCAAACTGCGTTTTGGCCGTCACCGTATTGATCTGGCACATGTAGCGCCCTTTGTCCTCCTCGTGGACATTGTTGATGTGCAGATACCACGTGCGATGCCTGTCGTGCTTGTCGTGGGTGACACTGATCCGTGGATTCCTAGTGATCACGTGATTGTGAACGGTAAGGATTGCACTCTGCTCAAAGTGCATCCAAGCTACCTAGAAATGAAAAGAAATGGTTTTATATTTTTATAAAATTCAATTCCTTTGCATATTTCGCCAGCATTTAGTGACCTCTAATCCCACATATTAACACTTGAAATAGAGGCTTAAACTATTTAATAACATGTGCCCCCTCAATGGCATCTTCTGTCCATTTTACCACTAAACTACACACAATATTCCCGCATGCATACATATACACATACACGGAGTTTAAGGACTACATATCCTCAGCAATTTTCACAGCATCAGCATTCAGCAGTCAGTAAAAGCAAAGCAAAAAAAAAAAAATGGAAAAACGCTTTGGAAAAGGCAGAAGCGGAAGCGAGAAAATTGCATCATAGTGTCGCAAATAAAAATAAACGCAAAACCGGTTACAGGATCCTGGCTATCCTGTGGGTGTGTGTGTGAGTCTGGTGATAGCTCGTATGAATTACATGCATCTACTTGCAGCTGAAGGCGTACTGAGGCGTGTGTGGCAAGGAGTGTAACCTTACTTACAGGACAACCCGCCACATGGCACTGCCACTGCCAGTGCCACTGCCACTGCGTTCTGCCACTGCTATTGCTACTTAAACATGCCATCAGACTCTAAGGCTAAACCAAGAGAGAGAATGTGAGCTGTGCTGCGTTCCTACACTTTTCCTTTTGGCATTTTCCCCAGTAGTTTTTCCTCATGCATTGCACGTTCCTGTATATAGGTTTTTCGCTGGGTCTCTCTCTCACTCTCTCCCCCATTTACACCTCAATTTGATTCCATTTCCGCCTGCGTTCAGACGAGACTATTGAATGGGTTTGCCGGGTATTTTTTTTGTACTTGCTTGCTTGCTAACAAGCCGCTTTCGCCCAGTGGATGATGGTGCGATAGGTACTTGAGCTGCAGCTTGGAATTTCAGTGTGAAGTGTCCTCTAATGATGCCCCCAGCTAGTCACTCCTGTGTGCCAAGGATCTCTCTCTCTCTCTCTCTTTTCAAAGTTGGTAATTTGATGGGTCGTCGTCGTCTACTCGTATCATCGTGTTTGAATGTCCATTGAGGGGTAATTAATTAGTTGACTTTTCCTTCTCGTCTTATCATCGGTTCCACGCGCAGTGCCTCGCGCCTCATTTGCTATGCATTCCATTCTGCTTTCGCTCGCCCCTCCTAATCTCTCGTTTGAACAGCGTTTTTATGCCAAGTAATCAAATCATTAGCACTCATTACAAGCTCCTTAATTAATAAATCATTTCACGTTCTTTTCATGCTTTCCCTTTCTCCTTTCTCTGCATCCTTTTCGTTCTTCCCTTTACTCTGCCTCCTTTTTGGTTCTATTTTTGTGCTAATGATGCATAAAAACTATGCAGCGAGACGCAATGTCAGCACTTTTCAGGGTCCCTCCTCTCTCTCGCTGTGTGCATTCAAGGGTATTTTTTTCAATAGATAACTGGATAAAAGGACGAATTATTATTATTTTTCTTTGCGATTTAAAGCGTAAGATTAATTTGAGAAGTCACGAAAAATATTTGACGCTAATAAAACGTATGGAAAATATGCATATAATAATTTATCGAATAAAATTTTCAATATATAAATCTCATAACAATTAAATTAAATTAAATTAAATGCAGAAGAGCTCCCATCATATTTTTTCTCAACCAACCAAAAATCTGTCAACTTTTAGCAACCTCCGATAGGGGCTTTTCCCTTATGCCTTTCAGTTGTAAAAAGTCTTACCTTATATGATCCCAGATTCTTAACGGAACATCCGAGTTTAACATTACGTCCAGCAGGTACAGTTACATTTTCGATGTATTCAGTAAATTCGGGTTCTTCGACAACAACTGCAAAATTAATATCAATAAATAGAAATGGAGACAGAGACAGAGAGAATGCGAATTAATTTAGTGCATAAAATATTTATTCAATTTTCATTTGATATTTCATATTTGACTAAGTTATGCTTTCGGTGGTGGGGTGTTCGGGGTTCGGTTCGGGTGGGTTCCTATGTCAATATGTCATGCTTTTGGATTGCATTTTGTATTTTGCATTTTGCATAATCAAATAAACCATAAAAATCAATTATGCGCACAAAATTAATTGTAAAAATGTTTTGTGGAACCCATCGCCCATAGCGGTTGCACGAGTGGGTCTCCGTTGGGTTGGCCAAAAATTCCTATGGTGGGGCAGTGGAAAATAATTATTTCATTGATTTGTGCATGGAATCATTATTGCCTGCTGCTGTTGAGGCATTTGCCTGGGGGGGAAAGGTGTGCACATGGGTAGGCTTTCGACTGGGGGATACCTCTTAAATGGGGGGAATAAAAAGTCTTGAAATTATTTGAAAATACAGGAAATCAGCTAATGAGTTTGTGTATAGATAGGAGTTGCAATTATTTGTTGCATTATATGTAACCAATGCAAAGTTAAATGTTCTAGCAATCTTTTTAGAGTTTCTTAAGGGCCTGTAAAAGTTATCCGCTTGTAATGAATTTCGGTATTTTCTGTGGATAAATTCATAATATTTAAACTAACCAAATATCATTCCTCTAGCTATACCCAACATAGTGTCCCCGACTACAATATACCCTTTGTTCCCTTTGAATACCCTGTAATAACAATGGCAAATGTGTACAAATATAATTAAACACATGTTCGCGCACACCCCACGCACCCCCCTCTCGTTATTTCGCTTGAAACATCAACAAGTTGAACGTTTTTTGCTGACTCCTGCAGGCAGCAGCAGCTGCTGCTGCACGTTGCATGCTGCATTCATTAAAGTTTTAATGACTGTAGAATTTGCATGTGGAAATTCTCTTTAGCATTTTCTAAAGAGGCGACTTGGCCTAAATCATTTAGCTGCTAATTTGTTTGTAAGTTAATCAAATATTGAATATAGAAATTCAATTTTTGTTGACTTTGCGAATTGGATAGGCAAATGGAGCAAATGATTTTAATTTGGTCATTCAATTAACCTGCTATTCTGTTTGCAACAGCAATTATTTAGCATTCACTCCTTGCTTCAGCTGCTGGCAAAAGGCAATGGCTATGAGCATATTAAATGCCTCGAAATTCAATAGAAATTTTTGGAAATAAAGCGTCGAAAGATGCTCAAAGAATGAGAGTTTCCAATGTGTGATAAATTGATCAATTAAATGTGGATTTGCTTATTTGCTTAAATCAAAAAAATAATATTTAATTAGAGGATTATTTGTGTAAATATTTGACCGACAAAAATCTTTTTAAATTTACCTTCTTAGGCACTTTTTTTGTGCAGTAAGCATAATATTAAATGCTCAATTTAAAACAAAACAGCAAAAATTCCTTGAATATTTCGATTAATTATGCTCTTTCCGTTTGATATTTGCACTTTGTGGAAAATGTGACAATTCGGTGGAAAAGCCCCACATTTTAATTGCAATTTATGATTTTGTGCATTCGTTCTACATTCGAATATATTTCATATTTTCACAGACGACGACGACAAACGATAGAGAAACAAACGGTAGAGAGGCAGGCCGGCCTCTCCAGTTTACAGTTTCCATCCATTGCTTTGGCTTAATTATCTATTTATGATGTCCGCTGGCGTCTGCCTGCCAGCTACATATTTATGTATATATTGAGGGTGAGTACATCTATATTTATATATACACCATATACACATAAGCGAAACACGATATAGAGTTACACATTTGCTGCAAGTGGAATTGGCACTGTGGGGTGGTGGGAGGAGGTGCAGAAAATGTGTGTGTGCGCCACAAGTCAATAGAGATTCGACAGTTGACTCTCGAACGGAATAGGGCGGCCACAGGGCTTGGAATTACCCTTTAAATAGAAGGCTTTATGGGTTTGGCAATGCAGCAGAAAAAACCTTTGACAGGATCTTCTTTTATGGAGAATTTGTAGATGATAAAGGGGTATCTACTCAGTCGATCACCGTCGCAACGCCACCATTTGTGTCACAGTTGACCATGCCCCCTAGTGCACCATGCCCCAGCAACTAATTAACGATACAATAACACAAAATGTTGCATAAATTAGTGAAAGGCTCCACAGAGAGCAAAAGGCCAGCCAGCCTTCCATCGGGGGCGACTCCTGCTAGAAAATTGACACCCATAAAAAATGTGTGGATGCAACGGGCAAACACTGTTGCAAGTCAAGCGTGCAACGTTTACGCAGTGGGCGTAGGGGGCAAAATTCTCTGCATAATCATGGGATTTCATCCAGCTGCAATTTACGCGCCAGAGCGCGTGTCTGCATATAAATTTTCGAGACGAGGCGGCGGCCACGCCCTCAAAAAGCGACATCCCAACAAAAACAAAAACAAAACGAATGCAAAAGTTTCAAGGGATAGGAAAGAGAGAGAGAGAGATGACAGTTTGTCCTAGGGAAAGATAGCGAATGGGAGATACTCTTTGGTGGCGAATATTTTAGAAGAGATTTGAGAATATATTTTCAATGGACTGCAGATTTATATGTGGTTTATATTTAACTGAAGTTTAAGGAAGATTTAAGAATATTTTGGAGTAAAATAGAGAGTTTCATCTACTCCTAATCGTTCAGTAAAACTTTCGTAAAGCTTTGGTATTATTTTTAATTAAATTCTTTATTTTCTGCCCACAAAATCTGCCACATTTTTTTAACCATAAACCCTATTTGTGGGTGGCAATCCAATATCAAAACTATAACTTTTTTTTCTAAGTGTGTCTAAACCTTCGACTTTCAGGGCTCACAAATCTCTTTCCCCTCTGTTGGTTTTGTTGTTGCGGCTGCTACTGTTGCACCTGCGAACAATGACAGCCGGCATTTGTGGTGGGAGACTGTGGCATGCAGTAGCAGTTGTAGGGCGGTGTGGAGGATACGGATATAACATCAGAAAAAGAGAGCAACACTTAACCTCCGGAGGCGTATTTCTTGTTTTTTTTTTGTCACATATCTGTGCAGCAGCAGCTGCTCTCCTGCTGTCTGCTTTTCATTTTTGGCATAAAGCCGTGTATCACTTATGACCCGAGGCGCCTCTCTATTGTCTCTCTGTGTTTCTCCCTCGCTGCCGGAACGGATCCCTTCCTTTCCCACCATGTGTCGCCCTCTGTTTGTCTGTGTAAATATGACGAGAGATACGAGATATATCCGCGTGTTATTGATACCATCATCATGATGGCAGCAGCAGCAGCAACGGGAGAGTCAGGGAGCCACAGCCACGGGGCAGGCAACACTCGCCGCGGATAAAGATACGGCCAATGTAAGAGTGCAATGTTTACACTGTGCTACAGAGTTTTGATGCACAGAAGTTACATTATTTTGAATAGGGAAATATTGGGGATATCTCCTGTTTAATTCGCTCCACTTGACTGAGATAATAATCATAGCGTCATAACAAAGAGAAGAAACAGAAGCTAACAAAAACAAAAATAGATAAGAGTGCAGTCTGGTACGATTTTCTGAGATTATAGTTGAGTAGTTTAATATACTCAATTTATAAAGGCATTAGGGACATTGATTTATAATTTAATAAGGGCACGAGATTCCACGAATAGTTATTGTATTCTATTATATAGATATAGATATAGTGATGGAAAAAATAAAAAAAAAAAAAATTTTTTTCTTTTTTTAAAATTTTTTTTTTAAATTTTAATTTTTAATTTTTAAAAATTTTTTTTTAAATATATTAAATATATATATAAAAAAAAAAAAAAAAAAAAAAAAAAAAAAAAAAAATATAAAAAAAAAAAAATATTTTTTTTATAAAAAAAAAAAAAAAAAAAAAAAAAAAAAACCAAAAAAAAAAAAAAAAAAAAAAAAAAAAAAAAAAAAAAAAAAAATAAAAAAAAAAAAAAATAAATAATATAAAATTAAATAAAAATTTTTTAAAAATGCGCATGCCGTTTTATTTTTTTATCTGTAGATAGTGCACCCTCGTCGATAAGATAGTCTTTGTCTGGTTATAAAAGAGTCAACGTGACAGAAGATTAATTGTTCTATTGTAGTTTCCGGTTTGATAAGTTGCTTTTGTTTTTTGTGTGTGTTTTTGGGGGTATAAAAGAGTCAACCCTACAGAAGAATCGTATAGTCTTGCCAAATATGTTGCTGAAATACACTGGAGGAGTCTTTGCCTGCTTGGGATTGTTTTCCCTGTCGGTGGCGTATGTGATAACACCCAATATCGTAGATGGTAAGATCATGAGAAGTCAGTTTAGCCAGCATTTTATTTACTTCCCCGGTGTTTGCTTTAGGAATTCCTGACTCTCTGAACATTACCACAGAACCATTTGAAAAGATCGGCGATGATTACTATTATTTTGAGAACAATAATGGCACGAATTGGTTTGATGCGTATGTCGACGTCTAAATGCCGACTTGATTGCATTCGAAACCATCGAAGAATGGGATTCGATTTGGGAGTATATCCGAAATAATACAATCAGGGGTATTTACTGGACAGCAGGCAATGATTTAGCGATAGATGGTAAACATGTATGGCACTCCACTGGAGGGAACGTCACACTGAGCATCTGGGGTCCGGGGGAGCCAAATAATGCCAAGGGAATCGAGCACTGCGATGAAGTGAATGCAAATGCAAATTACAATGGATTGAATGACAGGCGCTGCTCGGACACAATGCGCTATATTTGCGAGGCACCCCGACCAAAGACAGCCTCATTTATTGTGTGGTAAAATATGTGAAAAATATGTAATACTGTGAAGGATCTTTCAGATTGAAATTCGCTTTACTAAGTACATGTAAATTCATTCGTTTATCGATTGTTCTTTAACAAAAAAAGCCACTTCTAAGATTCGTACACATGGATATTGAATCTTTGTTCAGCTACGAGTATTCATTTTTTCCGACACTTATATCCTTCTAAAAACCACACAAATTTATGTAGCACAGTGTGCACATTTACATTCAGCATTTGAATACATTTAAAGTATATACATATGTATGTATGTATGTATGGTATGTGTGTTTGTATGTAGGAGAGATACTCACTGTTTAAATTCGTGGTTGGGCCATTGGCCACAACACCGCCACCGGCAACAATCACGCCATTGCTTCCGACCACCGTATTGCCAGTTCCTGTGGCGATACCAACGACTCCGACGAGTCCTGCTCCCCCGCCATTTGTGGCACCGTTTGCTGTCTTCGTTCCGGATGGATGCTTGCCAGGGGCATCTCCACCGTTCAGTATTTGTGGCAAGATGATCTTGTTGTTGGTGGAGTCCCCCGCTGTGGCCGTGAGCACGAGGAGGGCCCCAATTAGATGCCAAGATGGCAGCAACATCAACTTGCTGTTGTGGCCTTCGGCGACCGTTTAGCCACAGCAACCGCCAGGAGCAGACCCACAGTTGGCCTCGTCTCCTGGCCAAAGTGCATCCTCCTCTCTGTAATCCTGAATCGTGCGCCTCTCCTCCCGCTCCCTCACACCTACTCTGTCTGGCTCACTCTCTCCTTTGTCGTGCCTGCGGTTTGGTTTTTTATGATTTTACGATGCAATGTTTTTATTTTCTGGAGCGTTTTTCACACGGTTTTGTTATCAGAGTTTTTCCATTGGCCTTTGGGCATTTACTTTGCAATTTTCGTGGCCTACAATTTTATGATAAAAGATCTCACGTTTAGTTTAAATTTTTGGCTTAAACTATGCCACACTCCCTCTGCCTCTGCCTCTACCCCTCTCTCTCTCTCTTGGTAACCCAGAAACATTTTCCATCTGCCAGAGGCACAGGAAAAACTGCCTTAATTCTCGAGTTTTCCATTTGACTTTGGCGCCCCCATAAATTTGCCTTCAATGCACTACCATTCCCCTCTATTTCCGTTCGCCCCCCTCTGGCCAATTGTTTGCTGTCTAGTAAGTTTCCCCCCGCCCCGTATGCGAATGCCATGCAGATTTTCCGGGGGAATTCAATAAAGTTAGGCAAAATATTATCCCCATGGAGCCATATTCCCGCTGCCACACTCACACAGTCATTCCCATTTCGTGTAGCACGTGTTGCAACAAAGTTTGCCCGAAAGGGCAACGGATAAAGGGCTAAGGGAAACACCGGAAAAGTCATAAAGATTTGCCCTGGAGACACTCGCTCTCTCTCGCTCCGCTCCGCTCTCTCTATCTCTCTGGAAAGCAGTTGATAAATGATGCTCTGGTTTATCAGTATTTCTATTCTAAATTAAAAGTCGAACGACTGAACTAACTAAATGAAGGATTTACAGGATTTTTGTTCAGAATTTAAGTCTGATTTTATGTGGGTTTTTTAGAGCTGGAGTCTCTATGTCTATGTCTCTATGTCTCACGATCTCTGAGCCTCTAGATTGTAGGAGAACCTTTGAATATTTTTGTAAATACTGGTAGGCATAATTTTAAATGTTTTGTCAGAGTTTTAGATAAAAAAATTGCTAATTTTTATCGCAATCGAAAAGCTTTAAATACTTTTGTGATGAGAGTTCCAAACTTTGTAGCATCCTCAATTTTAAACATTTTAAGCTGTGGCTTTGGTACCATGGCAGACAATGATATTTTCTACCTAAATTCCAAAATGCATCACCATCGAAATAATCCTTCATAGGACAATTCCAGTTAGCGGTACACTTTTAGTCTTTAGTTTTTATCGAGGCCCACACATGTGCAGACATGTGCCTGAAGTTTTTACGAGTATATCAATTAATTTGAATGCTCTTTCCATTTGTTGTTTATCTTAAGTTTTTTGAGGTTTCTTCTCCTTCTCCTGCTCCTTCCCTTTTTCCCTTTTATTTCTCTCTCTATTTTGTGACTTTATTTTTTTTACTTTTAAAACTTTTTGTCAACGTTTGTAATATCTTAAGTTTCTGTTTGAGAGCAATGTGTGTGTGTGTGTGTGTATGTACAGTGCGTGACAGAATTATATCGCTATCGAAGATCCACGAAAAAGAGGTCTCGCATGAAATCAGCTTCACGAGATAAAGTTCAAGAAACTATCAAAATATCCCATAAAAAAGAGTTCCAACGAACAAAAGTATGGCATGCTCCGGAATGTCCCTGCCTTCCTTATACTGCCGAAACGCACTGCCATGTCCTATGTATCGTTTGCTGAAAGATGTTTCTTTGGCCATCTCTCTGCAGCTCTCCAGGCGAAACTTTCTCTTGGAAATTTTGATATTTTTTATGGCTTTTAAGCGTGTCGCCAGTTAGCTTTTTGTGGGTTCTTCTGTCCCACACGCAGTCTGGCAAGCCCCTCCACCCCTCTAGCAAACACACACACAAAACTTTTTCCCTTATGACTCGCTTATGAAATTAAGCAATTTCTGATGCCCCTTCCCCCATTCGTGGGAGGGGCTGTGGCACACATGATGGAGCATTTGCCCCATAGACCAAAACAGATTTAACATCCAAAAAATGGAAGTGGGAACAAGTGGGCGTGAGGGCGGGGCCATTTTATGCACTTTTTTATGAGTTTGCCAAAGTGTTTTGTAATTAAATTAATAAATTGTTAGACGGATAAAGTTCCCTGTTCTGTTTTGCTATGTTTTTTTGCCTTTTTTTTTTGTTGGAAAATTAAATTTTAATGAGGCTATTTAGTGTTTGCTTTGTTCGGGTTTTTCTGCTCAAATTTGTTCATAATCGTTTGGGTGTGTGTTTTGAGAAGCGATAAATGCGATTAAGCAGAAGAGGATATCCATCGGATATTAGAGTTTTCTTCGATATTTAGTTGGTTTGTTTCCATCCAAAATCTAGCACATTCTTCTCTATTTCTGATGGCACTTTCACGGCCATTTCAAGTCCGACCAATTAGCATCCCCAAAAAATAAATCTGAATTCTGGCCTGTGGCCCGTAACCGTGGCTAAGGAAAAACACACGAAGGCAACTTTCTGCAAGCCGAAAAGCAAACAAAAAACGTAGCCACGAGAATCTGCCGCATTGGCAGATATTTCAGGGATTCCGGTCACATCTCGTAGCTGCAACTTTGTGTGTGTCCTCCGCTGGGGGGTCACTCTAATTAGACGGATTTCTACGAGGCGCTGTGGTCGCCACTTGAATTTATTTAAAGAGCATTTTGTTGGCAATAATAAGCCTTGACAGCCTTGACATTTCCCTGGGTGTGCATCATTTCTGGCTGAGTGGGACTTCCTCTGACCTCAGAGGACTTTCCTTTTGGCTAAATGCTGACAGCTTTTTCTGCCACACGATAATGGAGTGGAATGAGGTGCGTAAAACTGTACGAGGATTGGCTGTAAATGTCAGGAAAATTGTTTACTTTATACTGAAAAGCCCCACAAAAAATGGGACAAAATGTAGATGAAAATGTTGTCATACATAATAATTTAATTGTGTGTGTGCCTCACATTTTGAATTATGGAAAATTTACAACAGAATATTCAATTATTATTGATTGGTATTTACTGCTAGTATTTTTATGGTATTCGAATTTTTATAGTAATTTTTAAATTAAAATTTACTTTTTTAAATATCGGTTGTTTTTATAAAATTGTATATGTTATTGAATCTTATTTTTGTTTGGTATTTCTAATATTTTGTTGTATTTAATTTGTAAATGAATTTTTAATTGTTTTTGATCGTCCAAAGACCTCTAGTCAACATTCAATTTTAATTTTTTTCATCTCTAAATCGCATATAAATCTCTTTGGTAAAGCCCTTCAAATCGAAGCCTTGCTTAAACGGATTCTGAATGAACTGAAATCACAAACAATTTATTTACTCAATTGTCAGTAAAATGTTTCACTTTTGATCAAACAAAGTTCTCGCACAAAAGTCGCACAATATCCACAGAAAATCTCTGCCATCATCATCAATGGCATCATCATCATATTTTTGCAATTTTATGTTGCTTTTGCCGTTCCCACTTCGCACAATTTGTAAATTTGTTAGAGCAAACGACAAACCCGAATCCAAATAAAAAAAAAGGAAACAACATAAATGAAGAGAAAACCCAATGGAAAGCGTACAACAAATAGAGATATAAAGGATAAATAAAGGAGCAATAAGCTCTGCATTGCACTGACGACAAAAAGTTTTCGCCAACAGCTGACGGGTTTTTTGGTTGGGATTTCTCTTCCTAGACCTCTTTCTCTGACTCTCTCACTCTATATCTCTACAGTATATCTCGCTCTGTTTGCTTCTGTTTTCCCCCCTTACACTGGATACGGCGTGCATTGCCATTGATCTGCATCGATGCTAGTAGGGAGGCAAAACAACCAAAGTTTTGGTACAGTGGAGTTTGCCAGGAGATGAATATTTGAAGGGTTTCTTTAAGAGTTTATTTTGGTAGCTTAAAAGCATTTTTTTATAACGAGGAAGTTATTATTTTTAAGAGAAAGAACATTTATTCATCAAAAACTAAATTAATTCGAATTATGAAATCAATTTTAAATCTCAATATAAAACCAGCATACAAAAATAATAAATAATTTTAAATTTTCTTTTCTCAAAGGGTACAAAATCTCACAGGTTCTCTCGCGTCAAGTCCCCACTGTACCTCCTCTCCTCGTACACACTCCCATTACGTATGCAGTTTTCAAGCAGTTGGCTGCAGTGCAATGCCACATGCCCCTTCCACACGTCCCTTGTCTGTGTTCCCTTCAGCCAGTAGTGGGTTAATGTATTTTTAAGCTAAATTCTTTGTTTATATTTGCTTTGCTGTTTTCGACTGTGTTTGCCTGTTGTGCGTTGCCGTTCGCAGTGCTGCCAGCCAGTTCTGGCAGCCCCTGTGCAACTGCCACTGCAGCCTTTTATCAATCGCTACTAAAAATTCCCTCTTCCATCCTCTAGCTTTCCCTTTACTACTCTTTTTTTTTTTTGGTTAGTTTTTTCCACTCAAAAAAGTGAACTCTGGTTTTTCATTCACTTATTCGTTTATAAGTTTGTTTGAGAATTTTTCAGTGGCAAGAGTAGCCCGTCTGCCACGGCCACTGCCACAGCCTGATTGAAGTGCGTTTGTTGCATGTGTCGTTCGAGTGGTGGTGTCTTTCGAGTGAGGACTCCTCTTTGAGATTGTTTACTCTTTTGCCTGGCATGAAATGTGCATTAGCAGAGTTAACTATTAATTGTTTGTACATTTTAAGAGCTGCAGAAGTGACTTTTGCCGAAGAGTTGAGAGCGGTTTTTGTGGTTCAAATTACCAGGAGAGTAGATTTGTGAGAAAAAGACTTATTTCAAAATGATCTGATGGTTATGGGTCGCTAAAGCTAAAATTTAGTGACTTCCGATGATCTCTGCAGTAGTTTTTGGTAGTTTTATACTTGAATAAAACAAACAAAAATATAAATTGAAGTGCACAAAATTTAATTGTGTGGATTCACATAATTATTAATCATCATTTTGTATCCCTCGCATAGTTGGATTTTCCTAAATTTCGGGAAGCATTGTTCAACTTCATATACAAAAGTCTCATGTTCATCTATATTTGGTTCTTAAACCATAAGATCTACACAGTTCGTTATTTAAAATGGTCACATAAGAATTATTATTACCAGTTTATGACATTTTCAAAACTCAACTCAAAACTTCTCTATTTTTATTTATCTTAAAATTCCACAAAATCCTAAAAACTTCTCATTAAAAATCCTGCCACAAGATCTACATATAGTTAAAATTTTAGGATCCAACGATCGTTAAGCTCTGAAAACTCGTACAAAAGATCTATGTAAATATCTCAAATCTATCTCCACTTGTGAGTCCCATTTCCTATGATCACCTTTCTTGGCGCTTTTACACTTCACTCCCGAATTTACTGGCAATGAAAAATCATATTTCCAATATAGTACCGCTACTTTTCAATACGAAACTACGTGATTTTACGTTATTATTTTGGTTGCGGTGAAATCTATGGCGCCACAGCCGCAACACGCGTCCGTTTCGTGTGAAAAGCGTAACGAAACTGATTTTCCGAGACAGAGCCCGGCTCTGGCGCTGGCTGTGCTGCGCCGGAAATGCTTCAGCAAAAGAAAAGAAAATCCAACGAATGGAAAAATGCTGTTACGTATACGACGAATGATAACAGGCCGGAAAATGACGGCAAATGCCGACAGTGGGAGCCGAAGTTCGAGCTTCGTTCGCTCGGAGCCAACCAATGCTCGATGTGTGCGGCTCGATGTGGTTGTTGTTGCTGTTTGCACTTCGTTTGTTATTGTTGTTTTTATGTGCTCGCTCGGTGTGTGTTGTTGTGGGTCTTGTAGTTTTGCGTGCAACCGCAACCACAACAACAGACCGCAAAACACGCGACAAAAATGTTAACAGTGTCCTGTCCTGTCCGAATGCCCACACCCTCATACCATTCCGTTGGAGTTCGAGTTCGAGCCTCGTTGAATGTTGAATGTTGGGTCTGTAGCAGGAGCAGCAGACGGGCGAATCCTTGTTTGAGGCACTGTTTTAATCAAAAATTGAATTAAAATGCATTAAAACACGAAAATCACAGCCAATTTTCAACTCGAACTCTTTCCCTTTTTGCCCTTTGTGTGCAGCTGACGAGTGAATGTTGCATGTTGCACATTAGAAGGCGAGCATTTAATTAGAACAAGTTAATTAAATTCATTTGAATTTTACGACTATTCGGATGCCTTCTTCATGTGTGGATCTGTGTGGGGAGTGGGAGATACTGTTGCTGTATGGCAGCTGAAAAAGGAGTAATTCATTTGATACAGTATTCGATTTCATTTCAAGAGCTTTTTGCTGATGAAAGTACAGCTAATTGTGGGTGATAATTGCGTAAAAGTTATTTTGTTTGATTTTAACAAGGTTTTTTAGCTGCCGTTCTAGGGAGATTTGCATTTGTATTCTAGATTTTCTTTCAAGACTTGAGGAGACTCAAGGAGACTTAAAGAAAAGATTTTTGGACAGGAAAGAAGGGAGAGACAATATTTTGAATGATATAAACATTTTATATTTATTATTTATTGGCAGTCATTTTTGACTATTATTTTTTTATTGTATTTGAATTAGTTTTGTAATATTTTTTATTATTTTCTGCAGAATGTTTTTAGTTTTAATTTCTTTAAAGTATTTTTTTGTTGATATTTTTGTTTAGTACATTTTTGGTATTAGTTTTTATTTTCATTCATTTTTAAATTGTTATTATTTAAATTATATAACTTGTATGCAATTTTTGGTAGTAATTTATTTTAGTAATTTTGCCAGTAGTTCATTTTGTAGTTTTACTTTAGTGGGCTGCTTAGGAGCTTTCTATTTGACGTTGATTATTCGGCTTTTAAGCATTTGAAAGCCTCTAATACCCATTCAATCTTTTAGAGCAGTCCCTTTCCATCACTTACTTGGCCTGAGCCTCTTAATTTGCACCCAAATTTAAGCTGGAATCCCATTATCCTTTCACATTTTGGACCATGGACTAATTAGGTCTCCACCTTTCAAAACAACAGCCAGAAGGAAGGAGCACCCCACCTATTCGCTACAGCAACAAGCGGGTAACAAAACTTGGTCAGAGGAAAGGGACAGCATGGCAGGGAAAGACAGCAATAGAGAGAGAGAGAGAGAGAGAGAGAGAGAGAGCAGTAGTACTTCTTCTTCCACTTCTCCCTGTTGTCCAAACGAGCTTAATGAACTCTTTCAAATCACAGGCAAAAGCATCACAGGCATCTCTCAATGCCAAAAACATTAAAACTGACAGACAGTCGGGTCGGACAGTCGGACAGACAGAGGGCTAGACGGTAGACGAAGAAGATGACTGCTGGCACACCCCCGTCCCTGAGGAAATACGTGCAACGCCTCGTGGCAAGTTCATTGTGTGTGAGAGGGGCATTCCCCATTGGTCTTCCGGGAGCTGTTGCGCCAACATGTGACCAAAAAAAACAGAGCAGAGGCGGCAGCAGGAGGCCACAAAGGTCGTTGCAACACATTCGCCTAGTTGTTGGGTCAAAAGTCAAGTGCTGCTTGTGGTGGGCGGGTGTTTCGGGTGAAGGGGAGTGGCAGTGGGAAATCCCTCTCTGTCCAGCCATTACAACACTTTGTTGGCTGCTTTCTAAAGTTTTTCTCTCACCATGGAGAAAGTTCTTCTCTTTTCTTCTCTCTCTCTCTCTCTCTCGCTCGCTTCCTTTGTATTTTTCACGCCTTGTCGAAAGTTTTCCCGATTGTTGTTGTTTTCCTATTTTCCAGTGTATTTGTTGCGGCTTTGTTGTTGTTGTTGTTGTTGTTTTGTCCGCCTGCTGCTGCCTTAACAATGAAATTTTTGACTGCTGATTGTTTGTTCTGTTCTGTTCTGTTCCGTTCAATGCTGTTCAATGTTATTCTTCCAGTTGAATGCGACTTTAAGTAGACAAAACAGAGGCCAAAACATGCGAAAATCAGAATGGAAGCCGAGGATACCCTGGGCGAAACATTGAAGGCAGGACGGGCAAGGCAAAGCTCCTTTTTACTCTGGTACTTTGGGGCAAAGTCTGCAGCAAATTGAAAATTGAAAGTTTGCCGCCATTTGTTGCCCTTTTTCTTTTGCCAGTTTTTCCTTTATAGATACATTTTGTTTTGCAGTTTGTCTGCGACTTTTTCTTGCCAGTTAACTATGCCAGAATGCAGTTGGAGGAAGATGCTGCCTGCCTGCCTGCCCCAAATGAGGTAGAAATAGTAGTCACGGGGGTTTATTTCTTTCCTTGTTTCTGCACAGATTTATCTGGCAGATATTTAAGCGGAGAAAAGTTGCAGGACAGAGAGCTATAAAAAGGTACAAATTCGATGAGAAATGGGAACATCTTTCGACCTAATAACATCACGTAATGTTCGAGGTTCACTAAATCGCACATTTCTCTGCCCTTTCTCGCCCTCAAACAAAAATCGAAAATCGCGCGTGGAAAAATCAAAGCTACTGCCTTGCCCTCGCCCCCGCCCCGCCCCGCCCGTGTGTGGCATTCAGTTTTTCCAGCAATTTTCACACTCAAGCTGGCATGCACTTTGCCTTCTGCATTTCCTCACTGCCATTTGCCTTGCTCTCCCTCCCTCGCTCTCTCTCGCTCTCTCTTGCTACCATTTCCATTTCCTTCGTGTTATCTGACAGCTGCACTTACGCAATGTTACGCATAAGTGCCCCTGCACCTGCCCCTACTTGCGGCACCTAAAATGTATGCAACGTAGGTGCTTTGGATGCCCTTTTGCACTGGGGGCATCAGACATTTGGCAAGAAGTTCATTAAAATTCATGGACATTTGTGGCAACTATTTATCTATTATCCAACTATTTATTATCGTCTATCGATTACATCTATCAATTCCTTCAAGGAATGAATATCCATGCCAAAAAGGGTATTCAAACCTCTCTGCAGCTCTCCCTCTCGCCATCTTTATTTATGAATAAAATTTAAAAATATTTCATGCTTGAAAAATATGTGAAAATTCATTGAAAAGCCCCTGTGCGAAATGATTTCCGAACTTCCGCCCTTCCACATGCCATTAGGCCAAAGGCGCGGAAATTGTGCGCGGGCAACTGTGTGGAAAAGTGTTCTGTCATTGCCAGCAAATGCCGCAGATATTTTCATTTCCATTGGCTGTCAATGGGAGCGAAGGTTTTCATTTCTCCACGACTCAAAAATCATTGCTCGACTTTATTAGCAATCATGACTAAGCGCACCGGCCCTGCCCCTGCGCCTGCCCCCGTCCCTTGAGGTACGCCCCCTGATGAACACTTTTCGCGGCTGCTTTTCTTATTCTTTTTTTTGTTGTACGCTGACAAATTGACTTGCCACATGGCCTAAAAGTGTGTGGCTGGCAGCTGCCACGAGACGTTGCGACTAATAACTCAATAAAGGATGTCATGCCCCATGCCCCATGCCGCAAGCCCAGCTCCTCTTGCCACTTTCCCCTCCTGCGGCTTACCCTTTTGTTTGGGGGAGACGAAGTCTAAGCCGATTTCCGCTTGTTTGTCGCACAATTACAATTTGTCAGCATTCGGGGCTTACAGAGGTGTCCTTGGACTGTCTTGGGGTGCTACGGATATATATATATATCCGATGCCTAATTAGGGATTAGGCATTGCGGCAACGAACAGTGTGATGTACAAGACAAAAGTGACACAAAGGGCGAAGCGCGATGAGCGATGAGCGAACTTTGATGCGCGTTTGAAAAGTGTGAAAAATCAGAAATTTTGCAGGGTTTTGTTTTTTAAGATTTGGTATTTAAATGAAAGATAAAGAAGGTACCCTCTGTCCCACTCCTGCTACCCTCTACTGTTAGGAGGGGCATAGGCGAATGCGGAATAAAAGGCTCAAGGCATTTGCACCCACTAAACGACTTAAAAGAAAATATTCGACTTAAAAATCTGCAAAGAATCTCGGACTTAAATTAATCTCAAAATATGGTAGATCATTAAACACCCTAGTTGACCTCTATAAGTGCTCTTTCTGAACCCCAGAGCACCTATTCGCAGTGCCAGAATTGTAGTAGCCATCGATGTGACGCTGTACAAATTGCCTCTCTCTCCCTCTCGCTCTCTGGTCAGGGCCACGCCTTTTTAGGCCTCGAGGCGCTACTAATGACCGCACGTAGAACATCTTGGTCCTGCGCTTGCCATAAATAACAGTAAAGCGCATTTGTCATAGGACCTTCGGGTCACAAAAGGTGACCACCCCGCAACCACCCCCAACTCGCTCACACCCAGTCACTGCCCGAGTCACCTTTTGGCCAAGTGCAGTCCTTGGCCTTTGTATCGCCGCTGGACGTGTTCTTGGGCCTGTAAATCAGCTCATTAGTTAAGTTGGCAGCAGCAGCAGCACCTCCAATGGGCAGCTCCAATGCCTGCCACACGTATTTACTGCTGCTGCTGCTGCTGTTGGTGCTGCTGCTGCTGCCCCGCGTTGTAGTCCTTCGTTAAGCTTCATTTAATCAAAAACAAAAGTTGGTCTAGAAACCACGTGAAAAATCACCGCCATGCTTAAGGCCTACGCCTCGTACTCCTCGCACTCCTCGCACTCTTTGAATGCTAATAAATCTCTCCGTTTCGGATGGGCTATCAACGCTTTTCGTTCATTGGGCTGGCTGGGGCCGGGGAGGTTAATATACGATTTAGGGCAGTAAAATATCTGCCCAGAAAGTTCGAAAGGGATTGAACGCTGCTTGAGCCATTGAAGTGCGGGGCGGTGGGGCGATGGATGTGTATGGATTTGGATGTGGATGGATGATACGTGTGTGAATCAAAAAGTTAATGAAGAGTTTTCTGCTGCTGCTGCTAAAGGAATTGGAAGGGTTCAGAGTTCAGCGAGTAAGAAATGCTCCTTTGGGGCTTGCTTTTCCTTTACATATTGTTATTGTTTAAAACTAACGCTTAAAGATCATTAGAGCAGAGAGAGAGAGATGAGAGAGACAGAGTGAACAAAACTCTTTGGCAACAATAATAATAATTTGCTGGCAAATGCCCCGAAGGGAAAAGCAAGAGGGAAAAAACCCTAACGAGGGGTCGAAAAGTGCGCTCTAAGCAGCGGGTGGGTGGGGCTGCTCTTAGGGGAGGATGAGAGCAGGTTGAGTGGGCGAAGAGCTGCCGCCCATAATGATGGCTATAATGACGTCAAAGTTGTCAGGTAGCGGCGCTTTTTCATATTGTTTTGACTCCATTTAAACCTTACCTTTTGTCCGCTACTGCTACGCACCTTTCACCTTTCCCCTTGCCTTGCCGCTGCCTGCCACTATGATAACGATAATGATGATAATGGCGGCGAGCATTGCTGCCTGCCACGTTGCTGCTGGATGCCTCGAGGGCTACTCTCGACTCTCTCGCTCGTCCGCTAATCTTAATTACTTTTTGTTTAATTACTTTGACGTTTTGGAGGTGCCTGCCTCCGTCTTCACTGCTTCTGCCATTGTTTCCACTTTCCAACGCCCGAGGGCTGCATGCAGCGTACCGCAGCGGCTGCTTTTCTTTTAAAAAATAAATAATAAGGTTTGCTTATTTTTTTTGTTTCACCGGTAAAACTTTCCACAGTTAAAACAAAAGGAAAAGGCGAACCTTTTTTTTTTTGTTGTTGTTCCCACCGTAAGACAAATAAAGGCCCAGCATATGCTTTCGGGCGTTTCTTCCACTGCTTGCCCGGCCCTCTGAATTAGGCACATTTTGCCGGAAAGTACACGCCTACGCCTACACATTTTGTAAACTAATTTAGTGATTAAAATCTGCAGAAGGAAGCAGTCCATCTGAAGGGTGTGGCATCCCAACCAATTAACATAATAATGTTGATTTTTTATGGGCGAAAGTTTTGTCATTGACTTTTGGCATCAAAATGTTTGCCCAAGGACCTGCCAGGACACCTGCCACTCTACCCCCCGGCCGACTGAGTGGGGGGGGGGCCAGGCATATTTTGTCACAGTCAAAAAGGAGAAGGCCATGTAGTGTTGTAGAGGCCATGAAATTGTTTGATTGCACATTAAGTGGTGCCTCTCTGCTGCCTGTTTTCTATGTGCCACAAAGTACGCAACGCAACGCAACGCACCGCACTACAAACGAGAGTGGGTGAGGGAGAGGGAAAGAGGAGATAGCTGCTCCTGCAACAGGAATAATTTATGGGGAAAATCACAAAACCGAAACCAGAGAAAGACACACCGGAAAAGTGGCCAATATAAATTCCACAAAGAGAAAGACCAAAGGGGGCAGGGGGAAAATACTACAAAGTGCTGTGGGTGAGGGGAGTGGGAGCGGAAGAAGAAATAATGTGGGAATGCGAGAAATCTGTGTGTGTGTGCAAGTGTCGATTAGACTGAAGTGCTTCCCTGGAATATACTTCTCGGAATTTTGTAGAGAATTTTATTTGAGAGAAAGATTTGAAGATTTATTAGGAAAGGATATTCAAGATTTTAGGTGGGTAAAACTATGACGAATAATGAAATTACGGCTATGGTAATTATGATAAAAAGAATGATGAAATTATATCCACTGCAAAATTCTTCTAAAATCCTTCACCAATTGCCTCAATTATGCCTCATATTATCCATACCAAATGTGTTACCAATTGCCTGGGATAGCCTAGCACACCCTGCAGAGGTAGCACTCGCACACCTACGCCAGCTACGGGGAATGGCATGGAATGTGTGTTTTATAAGCCATGGATGGCCCTCAAAAGTATGCTATATAAATGTTAAGGCCAAGCAGACAGCCAGAGAGAGCCACAGCGTGGCTTATGACGTGTTTAAAAGCCACAAGATGGGCAGGTAGTGAGAGGGCAGAAGCATTAAAAGTAGAGCAGAAATAGGAGAAAAGTCAGCCAAAGAGAACACACAAATATAAGAGAGAGAGAATAAAAGCAAAGGGAAATAGTTGTGGGCGCATTAAATATCCTTTGAATATTCCCTTCACTGCCCTTCCATTTTGATCACTGCGTAAAGATAATGTCCCGCCCAAACAGAGTGGACTTGCCGACAGCCACTGAGAAAGATAAATGTATCTTACAGATACACACAGCGCAGTAGAAAGTAAATCTCAGTTTGCCTTTCGCTCGATGTTCGATTCGTTCAATACAACAAGAAAATTCCCAAAGTAACAGGCGAAAAACTTTAACGAAAATTCAAGCTAAATTCCAAGTGAAAATGGTATCCAAAACGTCTTGTGTAACCGCCGGAGTCCTTCATCTGATTGGCGCCGCTTTCTTTGTGCCCCAGCGGAAGGACCAATGCTCGTCGGCGCCAAAATTGGGCAGCCTTTTGTTTCTGTTGGCCGCGTTGCTGTTTCTGGGCCACTCGCGGCTGATTCCCAGGCGTTACATGCGAATGGCACCGGGAATCTTTAGCTTTGTGGAGCTGATGTTCACCGTCTTCGTCCAGGAGTGGCTGATGCACGTCCTGTGGTGCGGCATGGAGCGCCTCATCCATCGGATGGCGCGAGTCTTTTGCCAGAACTGCCTGTGGTGTGAATATGGTGTGGAGACTCTCGCCACCCTCCTCATGGGCACCTCAGCGCTGTATGTGGTCATCGAGGTCGTGTGTCCTGCAAAGGTGAAGGCTGCTGTGGAACAGGCCTTTGGCAGGGCCTTGGATCGGCTGCACATCAACCGAGGCAGGGGATCGTTCGTTGAGAGGATCAAGGATTTTAGGTGCTATGTCAGGGGTGCCATATTCTTCTTCCGCCTCACGAGGGAGCAAAGGATGCTCATCGTTCGCGTGTTTGAGGTGCAAGTGGAGCCCAGGAGGCGAGGATGTGTGGAGGCAAGGAACGAACAGCAAGAAACCTACCAGGAAATAGCTGCGGAGAAAGAGGAGGAACCTGCAGAGATGCATGCGCCCCTGGAGAGCCAACAACAGGGAGAAGCTGCAGAGGCTCAAGAATCATCTTCAAAGATCCAGGAGCCATCCTCATTGAACCAGAACTTGCAAGAACCTCTAGATATCGAGAGTCTAAAGCCTCCTGTAGCGTTGCTGAGCGAAGAAGCACCTTCAGAGATCCCCCACAACGAAGAAGAGGCTGTCCCTGAGAGCCAAGACGAGCCACCCTTTGAGTTTTAAGAGCAACGAACCTGCTCCACAAGGATCCTTCCTTGAGAGAACCTTCCCAGAAAAGGAGCCACAATTGTAAACCACAAAATTGTTTATTATTTATACAAATTTATGCCACAACATCTGCTGTTGTTGCCCCAAACTTTCCCCCTGCCGGTTTCCTTCTCTCTTTTTCTCTTTTTGTTTTTTTGTTGTTTTGTGTGTTGCTTGTGGGTTTCCATTTTTCGATTTCCTTGTGGACTTTTGGGCTCTGCCTTTTATTTGCTTTTCATTTTTTGCTTCAGCGCGTTTTGTTCCTTCCCCTTTCCTCCCGTTTTAATTCTCGCCTGTCGTCGGTTGCTCTCCCTGTTTCTCTCCTGTTGCCATGTTAGCCGCAATTGATTTGCCGTAAATTGTATTTTTAATCTGTCCAACAAATGCCATTCTCTCGACAGGCGACGGACGACGGACGACAGGCGATTCCACGATTCGACAGTCGATGCCTGCCTCGACATTCGATTTCGTTGCATTTCGTTTGGGTTTTTTTTTTTTTTTTATGGGAATATCGTTCGTTGAAAGCGATTCTGTTTGTGTTTTCTTTGAGGAGAGGGGCAGAGAGTAGAGGATTGGGTGTTAATGAGCGTGTCAGCTGCTTTATTTATTTATTAGGTAATGGATATCGCCTGTCCTGTAAAAAGAGTGTTTCGGTAAACCATTTCATTTGGATTTCTATGAAAATTTAAGCTGATAAATTAACAATAATCGTTGGGATAGGAACGTAACTTGGTGTTTCTTCTTCTCTACTCAATGAAAGTGTTTTCTGTGAGAGAAAAGGAGTCTTGCCAGTCAGAAATCTTTTATTTATTTTCGTATATCTTATTGAAGGAAACATAGAACTCAATCGTTTCTTTTTAGGCCTTAAATCGCCTCGAGAATTAGTTTAATATTCCGAACTCAATTCCTTTTCACAGAACATCCTTCTGTAGCAGGCGTTTATTTATTTTTTAGATTTTGTTAGATGCAGCAATCGATTAAATTGCAAATTGAGCAGCAGCACCTGCCCCTCCCTTCCATGATCACATCAAAGGAAGAGAGTTGTATAACAACAAAAATAGAGAAAAAATAACAACAGAATTCCAGAGAAAAGGAGAAATAAGAAAACAAAAGTCGACCATTATTTTTGGCAATTGCCTTGAAAATACATGCAGAAAAAAAACAAAATAAATATGATTGACAGACGAGAGAATTGCATTAATGTCACTCGTACGACAACAGTTGTACATTCTACCTTTCAACCCCCTTTATGCCACTCAACACCCCCACACCCACCGCTCTAGCCATGTTTTTGCAGTGTTGAGTAATTGAATTTGTGCCAGTGTTGATTTGATGAGAGCTGTGGGAGATGCTGCTGTTTCTACAGCACGAATAAAGGTGGATAGATGGATGGATGGATGACTGCTTCTGCTGGAATCAACGGGGATAGGATATGGGTGAAAGTATATTCAATATTTCACAGAGAAGCCTCCTCCCATGCGTCTGTAGGGGAAATGAGCTTTGACATTCCTTTCGAATGCATTTGGTGTGTGTTTTTTCTGTCTTGGGGATATGTTTATTTATACTGATATATTGTACTCCATTGTTGAAGTAATTTTGTTTCAAAATTACTAGATGTGAGTTAATTATAGAATGGATATTTTATTCGTTTTTTGTCTATATTTAGTCATTCTATTTATCCGAAAGATCTACGTAAATACTGCGGGATACGAATATATTTTTACCTTTCCTCTTTTAAGATCTCCCCCTTGCTTTAAATCCCTTTCCTAACATCCGAATCAGAGTTCTTAGCTGATTATCGGGCCACGCACACCGCACTCTTTCCTCTCAGCTGCTGCTTGAATTCTTGAATTCCTCCCCTCTCTCTCTCGTTTCCTTATATGAACTCTAAACTCTCAACTGTCGTTACATGCTCACGCGTGTGCATAGGAGATGGAGGGGATGGATATGGGGTGGTATATCGGCGGGGGGGTCTGCTCTGCTGTCAACGCAACAGCAGTTCTCGAGAAGAGAAATATGTGAACTTCTGTCAGATGCCTCGTACGTACATATGTTGGCATCACATTTTTAAATGTATTTTTGTGTCATGGCAGCAGCAGAGATGCAGAGGCAAGAGTCAGAGTCATGTTCGTGACTGCAGTAAATTCCTGACTATCCCCTAAAAAATAAAAAAATAAAAAATACACAAAAACTTAAGAAAAAGAACGTAGGACGAAGGACGGCCGCAATGCATGTCTGCAATTTTTTAAGCAAACATTTTATTTGCTCAAATGCTAAGAAAACGAAGTAGACGGCAGCTTCTGAAACGACTTGAGACACGGTGGAACCCGAGGCAAACCCTACACCCCACATCGAAATGGCAAAAGAGAGAAACTTCTTGCATTTTTCTATCATTTTTCCTGTTGTTTTTCGTTGCTTCTGTTGACATTTTGATACAAATCTTCAATAAAACAAAAAGAAAATCAAGTGGCTGGAGCACAACACAACAGCAGCAACCAGAAATGAGTGGGAAATCTGGTGAAAAGTTAGGAAAATGCACGGCATAAGTGGCATTGTTCTCCAGGTATGAAAGTTTGCAGCACATAAAGCTGGAATTTCACTTGAAAAAAGATGGTTGAAGGGTGCCTTAGAGGTACGGTTCTTCAAGTGGTAAAAATATGAGAGGTTTAAAGAACTTGTAAAAGGAAGAATATGATATAGCAGTTATCTGAATGATTTTAGTTAGGAATAGATCTATTAAAAGATAATTTTTAGTCTTAAGTGTCCACAAGGGATCCCGAAAAATGTGTCCAAATCGCTGTAAGCTCTTGTTTTGGCCAGATCATGTTCAATAGGCCCTAAACGTTGTGTCCTACACTTTTCCTTTTCCACCCCAGGCACCCTTCAACACCTGCGTTCAAACGGAAAATCCTTGCTGAAACCTTTTCTTGTCTGCTCGGACTGCCTTTTGTGTCCTCGTGTGTTGTGTTTTGTGGTCAAGCATATGGCAGAACAGAACACCGAAGGACAGGACATACTGGAGGACATGCTACACCCTCGTCCTCCTGAAGGCAGCAATCACGTAAAAACCCACAAAAGCCCCGAAACACACACACACACACAAAAAAGTTGTTAGCCAATTTACTAAAATGTCCAATGGAAGTAAGTCTCTCTCTCTCGTGCTCTGCTCTGTGTGTGTACTTTTATCCGTGTTTCGTATTGAATAACAAATTATTTGTGGCATCTGTTTAGGGCTGGTAGGAAGCTGTAGGAAAGCAGGAGAAAATGGACAATGAGCGGGCGTTAAACGTCGCTTGTTAGATGTCCGTCAGAGTCATTGAGTCATGGATCCTATCCTCTTGTTGTTTGCTCATTCGAACGGAAGCTTGAAACACCAGGAATTAAGATAGTTTAATGTTCTCTCTCTCCCCTCTCCTCTCTCTCTCTCTTTCGAATGAAGTTCAGAGTTGAAACTATCTTTTTGTGGCGGCTGCTGCTGCTGCTGCTGCTGCTGCTGCTGGCATGCCCCAAAGGAGATGGACTCCCCATCCCCAGCTCAATCTCAATCTCCCCTCCTGCTGGATACGTGAGTAATTTTCCAATGAATAGAAAACATTTTTGAGTAGAAGCGCATATAACTTTTAATACAATTTGTAGGCTCTGCTGACCTCCGACCTCGCTGGCTGTGGCTCAGTGGTTGGCTCTCTCTTCATTAGGATTTTCCCATTTTTTATTTCATTTTTTTTTTTGTAATGTTTTTTATGGCTTTGCCAAGAGCCAGGGAATTTATTGCCGCAGGTTCAAAGCATTTTCGATGGGTGGCCGTGCCCCTCCACTTATCGGTCGGCTGGCGTCGACACGCTTGCTGCATTTTCAATTGCATTTCCAATAAATTTCCAATTTTTCCCAGCCTCAAGTTCCTCTTCTTTCGCTTCCTTTTTCGCCTGCCAAATTGCAGAGAGAAAGAAAATTCGCGTAGCATTTAATTTTCACATGACTTTCGCGTGAACTGCAAGGTCGAAGATTGAGGCTAGGAGGTTCCTCTGGGAGTTCTTTGCTGCTGGTGCTGCTGCTTCTGCTGCCTGGAGGGGGCGTGTTGCAGGATGTGTAATTAGTGGGCGTGGCGTTTGTTAATTATCCTCCTAATTGGAGTTTGTGGTGAGGCGAAGGGGAATGGAATGGAATGTGGTTAAAAATTGCCCCATGTGAGCAACGGAATGAAATTATTGTTCAAAATGGTGTCCTGCTTCTTAGGGACTTATGGGGAACGGCATATGGTGTCACAAAGGATGATGACACTTGAGCTACTTTATTCCCTGCCACTTCCCTCTACAAGAAAAGGGTTCATCGCATATCGCTTCGAATATCTGAACAAAAATTCAATTATTATTCAACGCTTGACCTAATTTTGATCGTTTTTAAACCCTGGAAAATTCAGCCCATATGCTCTGTAAACGGTAGACTTCTGAGGAGATTTCCTTTTTGTATAGTTCCCCTTAGAAATTTTCTAATAAATATAGAACGAGCCATGTTGATAAAAGGCATTAAGAATGGTTTATTAAATTTCAATTTATTCACAAATATTATCCATTGAATATTTTTATTTCATCCACGGTTAAACTTTATACAAATTGAAAGGGTCACGCTATAGGTGTTTGGATTCACGTAGGGACACTCTGTAAAATACTGTTCAAACATTAAAGAAATATGGTAACACTGTAAATACTCGAGATGCAGTAACTACGTAATTTTGGTGATTTTTAATATGATTTTAATTGGGGTAACCCAGACTATCGCTGGCTCCAAGCGATTTATTGTAATATTTTTTGCCATTTCTTCCAATCGTCATATTGTCATGTGTATCCCCAGATGCAGGAGCTGGCCAGAACCCAGACTTGCTACATTTACATCAAACGAACAACCAGAAAGAATGGCTCTCCAGGGTTAAAAAGATTTTTTCTTCCTCCCTAAAAAGTTGCTATTTAAGAAAACACTTTGAAACAAATTTACAAAATTTTATTGCCAAGTATTTTCATTATTATTAATATATCCATATTATATTCTTTTATCCTTTGCCAATCTCCAAGCTTCAACAGCTTCTTCTTCAGTCCATTCTATCCTCGAAATCAACGGTGTTTGAGCATCGTCTATGGAGCATCCTCTCCCCAGTAGCCTCCAAAAGACAGGCAGCATCCTCTGAGCAGGTCCAAAACCCAACTAAACTTTTATTGGGCGTCGCTTTGTCTTTTATAACCCGCTGCCAGCCAATGGGAGTTGGTTTCTAATTTACAAATAAAAAGCGGGTGGAAATTTGTTGGGGTTGCTATTCGGAACAGCTTTGGCTTTCGCCAGAAATATGAAAGCTACAGAATAGAGCTTAAAAATAGCTTTTTGCAGGGGGAAATTTACCATTATTTTGATTACCGGATAAAGTATTTTATGTTGCCTAACAGTGGGTGTGCTTATCCGAGAGATGGAGAAGCGGGAAATGTTTTAGTTTTACATTGGCAAAGTAATGGAGTTAAGAGTTAATAGCCTTAACAGATTTAAGAGAAACAGCATTTTAGATAACAGCATAGCTAACAGCGACATGGACATAACAGATGTACGAACTTAACAGCGAGTAAAAGGAAGAAAAAAAAAAAAAAAAATTAAAAAAAAAAAAAATAAAAAAAAAAAAAAAAAAAAAAAAAAAAAAAAAAAAAAAAAAAAAAAAAAAAAAAAAAAAAAAAAAAAAAAAAAAAAAAAAAAAAAAAAAATTAAAAAAAAAAAAAAAAAAAAAAAAAAAAAAAAAAAAAAAAAAAAAAAAAAAAAAAAAAAAAAAAAAAAAAAAAAAAAAAAAAAAAAAAAAAAAAAAAAAAAAAAAAAAAAAAAAAAAAAGCTTTGTGATAGGTTAACATTTTAAGGGACTTGAAACAATTTTTAACAGCCAAAAAATGAAGTAATTTAACAGAAAATTAACATGAAAATTGAGGACTGTATAAATGTATTTTAACAGCAAATGAAAAGTGTGTTAACAGCAGATCCATAATGAAATTTAGAAACCATTTCCATTCGAATTAGCCATCAAGTTCTGACCTATTTAAATCCCTTTCTAAACCACCATTTAAGTCTCAGTTTATGTATTTATTTAACCAATAAAACTATTTCAATATCCTGCAATTCCTGCATATATCCGCACACGACATATGTGGATGGGAGCCTTTGTTGGATTGACATCCATTTGGCATTCGATACTCTTTGGCTTTTGCGGTTAAAACAAATTAAGTGGAATTAATTTGACTACCTCTGACTTTTCACCTGTGCAACCGCGCACTCACTAGCAGCAGTACACGCAGCACACACTCACCCCTTCCCTCCCCTTCATGCCTTCATGCATCTGTAGCTGTGTGCATTTATGATTTCAGAATCAGAAAAAGGCCAGGCCTCTTCTTCCAATGCATTGGAACAGTAGAGGCCTTTGTTTGGATTGCTGTGCGTTTTGCTGTTTTCGCTGTTTCTGACATTTTTGAGTTGCTTTTTCCACCCAGTGCCCCCCACTCTGTGCCCCTCTCTCTGTGCCTTTTGCTGCATTAAATATTCATCATGGAAAAAGCCCTCGTACAAAAAATCATGCCAGAGATATCCACACATGCAGAATGTAAGCAGAGGGAGAGCCAGAGCCAGAGAGAGAGAGAGATGTTTATGGTAATTTATACCCCGAATGGGCAGATTGAAATTCATGTAAATAAATTGCACCTGTAAAAATAATTAAAGCCAGTCGCTCCGCTCGCTGGCTAAAACATATGAAAACTCCGAACGTTTCACTTGGCAGTGCATAAATTTACTCTCTTTTACACACTCCCTCCATATCCATATCCATATCCATATCCATATATATCTTTACTATATAGTGGCTAGATGTTGTAGGTGTGTGTGTGGTAGGGCTACTTGTTATTTGTTATAAGAGTAAAAAAGGGAAATATGTACAAAAAACTTTCGTGCCAGACGACGGAGCACTTGAGGTGCTCCTGGGGGACCTTCCTTTGCCTTCGTTCCCAAAGTGCGGGAACGTCAAGTGGACTTCAGGCAGAAGGGCCAAGCAACAACAAGAAAAAAGGCGACATGGGTTTTGAGAGTAGAATATAAAAATACCCTTTAGATTCCTTTGGGAAACCTTTTCTACGAAAGCTCTATTCACTGGCTATTTAATTAATAAAATAATATAATAATAGATAATAAAATAAAACCAAAACCATGTAATAGTGTCAACCTATTAATTCAGTATGTGAAGCAAAAAAGAGTCTTATGGGAAGTTCTCTAAAATGCTTCTCTTGCGAACTGAGACAAACCTCTTCCCATAGCCATAATTCCTCATTCTCTCTGTTGTACCCTCTAAAAAGAACGTTCCACGTGCAAAAAATTCTTTTGCTACTTTTCCAGGGCGTAGCAAAAAAAAAGAAGAGGGTAAAAAGAGCGACAGGGAGAGAAAGAGGGGAAAAGGTGCTCTTCAGGCCAACAAATATTTTTATAATTTCCTTTTCCACAGAAAATTTGCATTTTTCTGTTGCGTTTGCTGCTGCTGTTGTTGTGTCTGTGTATGTGTGTGTGTGTGTCCGTTGTGCCTGCCATTTCCGCTTTGCGCTTTGCCACTTTGCCATTTCCGGTTTTGACGGCTCGACGGGTATTTTCTATTTCTTTGCCATAATTGCAAAAAAAAAAAAAAAAAAAAAACTTCTTTCCTACCCAGAAGCATGTTGCATACAATTCCGAATGATTTTCAATGTGAATGTCAATGAAATTAAGGAAATTTTTTAATTTGAGGAAAGCATTTTTCTGCTCGAAGGAGTACGCGATAATTCTGTCGATTGTTGGGTGCCAAAATGATGCATGGAACGAGGGAATGTTTGGGGGAGTAATGATGATTCGATTGATTGTTAAAATATTTATTTTATGTGGATAAAAATGTCCGGCATTAATTCAAGGGGAATTGTTTCATATCAGTGGGAGCAGATTTAATTTAAACACTTTTCAGCGCAACACTGATTAAATCTAGAGTTTCACATCACTTGTTTTGTGCTTCCCGAACTGTTTGCAATACTAAGTGGCAGAATCTACAGTTTCCAAGGAATGTTTCCTCTGTGTTTGCTTCACGCTTTTTAGGCTTAAAGACATTTACAGGCACTCCATTCCACAGCCATACTTTTCATTTTGCAACACTTTTTCAACTGCCTCTTCTGCTCATTTAATCACTGCTATCATTTATAAAACGCTGACAAATGATTAACCATTAAATTACACATTAATTTTCAATTCAATTATTAATACTAATTTATTAATTTTCCATTTAACTGTCCACTTTCATTGCCCTCTTTTCCGGCGGCTGTTGACATTCCATTTATTGTAAAATAAACAGCGCGCAGCACAGAGCCTTTAAATATTGATTGGCTACAAAGGGCAGGCACAGAGTTCTGGCCCAAAAGGAGTCCCTAATTAACATTTAAAATTATCAAGCTGCCATAAATAATTTCGCTTCGGAGACACAGTTGAAACTTTGCAGCCATCGAAGGGCCGGGAAGGGAAGGTCGTCTGTTCCGATTGCTGTTTCCTCCCTTTGTGTCTGTGGATTGTTTGTGGGTCAGATGCAGATACAGATGCAGATACATTCAGAAATATATCAAAGCGTAGAGGAAAAGGCACATAAACGTTGCATAATTTACATAAAATTGCATTAATATGTTCTTTCCACACAAACACACACGAGAAACCCACAAGGGGATCCACAGAAATACTCGTAAATGCAAGCTGTGTCCAGAGCCAAAGAGAGCTCCTCCACTTCCACTCAACTCCGCTTGGACCATAACTCATCCGTTTTCCGGGGGAAAACACACACACACAGGCCTCTCCTCTCTGTCCTCCATGTATTGCTCTTCAACAGAAAATTCACACCAAAAAATCAAAAAGCAATAATGATGCTCGTGGAAAAGTGGGAAATGTAGAAGGAAAAGTCTGGCCAATGTCTGAGTGTGTGTGTGTGTGTGTGTGTGTGTCTGTCTGTCGGGGAAAAGCCAGCAAGTGCCGTGTTTTGGGCTACGTGGAAAACTTTTCGAGTATTTGTCGTTATAAATTTGACATCAATTGCCACCACGCGGCATGTGGCCAAACGAACGAACGAAGTAAGGTCCTGCATGCCTAAAGAATGCCGCCTGATGGTGGATAGACCCCAAGGGGATGGTCGGAGGAAATCGAGGGGTTGAATGTCTGCAAGTGAAGAAAATTGTTCGAAAATAGGAATAGGGTTAACAGCAGGCTTTAGATAAAACGACTGAAAAATAAAAAATTTAATTAAAAAATTATAGAATAAGATGTGGTAAAATATAGGAATAAAGGAAAGAAAATATGGAAAAATTAGTCCAACAAAATTAAACATTTTTTCTTTTTTAAAACTTTAAATATTTTTAAATTTAAACTTAAAATTTGAAGAAATTTTGATAAAAGTACTTCTTATATTTTCCCATTTGAAGAAGCACATCATTTTTCTTGAATGTAATTTGAATTTTTACCAACTTAAAAGTTACCTGACAAATTCTCAAACCTCTAAAACTTCCATCTATAACCAGCCCTGAATGAACTCATGGATTTGGGAGGGCTCCCTGGGCGCTCCAGGACTCTGGATGCAGCCCTGAACTAGTGGCTGTGCAACCCTGAATTGAACTAGATTCATTTCTAGTGCGCATGACCCATGAAATAACATAGTTGGCGGAAAAATTCAACTTTTGCAATCGAAAACTTTCAAAGTAGCATCAGAATTAGTTTCCTGGGTAATTTTTCGTTATTAATGTATGTTTATTTCTATTAAATCTATTAATTCTAGTGAGCATTCTGGTACACTTTTTCCATTAGAAAATTAAAAATTTGTAAAAAGTAGTGTAATTTTAATGGTTACGTAAATAAACATGAACATGAATATTAGAAGAAAAATTCCGACGAGTTTCATATTTTTTACATAAAATATTCCTTTGATTTAAAAACATTTTACTGATGTAAACTCCTCTAAACTTTAAAACTTTCTGATGAAAATCTTGAGCTTAAATTTCAGCTTTTAGTTGATTTTGAAACCTATGAAACTTAAAGCTCATTCGCCATAAAAAGAAGAAAGTTAAAGCTTATAAAACCAGCAGTTATCCATAAATATTCAAAATCTAAAATCTTCTTTTAAATAAAATTTAAATATTTATTTTAAAAAATCCTGAAAAATGTTAGAAGATTCTCTTACATTTTCTATTCTCTTCTATAGCTGCAAATATTTCAATTATCAAATATCTTGTAAAGTTCTCTGTTGCAAAGTTTGGGGACCCATAAATCAGTTGAAGTTCGCATAACTTATGCCATTTACTCCATACAACTTGTGCGATTTTTCCATGCAACCATTTGCCCCTTCTGCGGGAAATCCTTTGTGGAAGCAGCAAGCTAATGACGTGTGAAATTCTCTGTGATGTGTTACCTGGCGGGATAGTAATGGTAATGCTATCTTGTGGATAGGCAAACGCTGAGAGTCGACGAGCAGCCACTTAACATGGTATTCCGGGTAGATCCTTCAATCCTCCTACTGCCAGACACTCTTTTAGCTCGGAGTTTTTCAATTTCACGCGCCCTGCCATCAGGGCATAAAGAAAAGTGCAAGCGTTTCATGTTCATTGGGGGAGTGTTGCCCGCAGGTGCATGCAATCGAAAGAGGGGTGAAGCGAAAGGGGTGGAGGAGGAGGGATGCAGCGACGCCCTCGATTTGAAATGCACATCACGTTTTTAGCCACTTTTTTGGCGACAGGCGGCAGACGAATGAACGAACCAACGGATGGCAGGCAGGCAGGCAGGCAGGAATCGGGTGGATATAGAAGGGGTCGCGTGGCAGACTAAACCATGGCACGTGTGCCCCTCCAGAGAGTGAGGGGGGAGACTGCCTATATCCGTCTTCTCCCCTACCCCTAAAGTGCATTTTATAATATTTTCCACCATTTTACCCCTCACACTCTTCAAAGCCAAAGGACATGTTTCATTGAATAATCGAATGCAATCAGCGAATCAATATCAACCAACAAAAATACCAAATAATTCTATTAACTTTCCACAGTAATCCCTGGCATCGAAGGAACTCTGAATATAATCGGAATGTTTGTACCTAAGAGACGGATAAATTATGGATAATTCCTGGCATAATATCTGCATTTTATGGCCCCATAGAAAAGAGGGTTGGAAAGGCACGTAAGTAAACATTTTCTTAATTATACGACGAGTACGAGTATATTCTCTTGGCACACGGAAAAATAATTACAATTGGCACACATTTTATCGTTTACTTTATTTCTAAAGTTTTTTTTTATTTGGCTTTGTTTTGCGGAGCCAACTTTTCGCATTTGGCTATGAATTTTATGCGAGAGTTCCATTTGTTTATGAAATTTATGCTGACAGTTGTTCGAATTATGCAAAATATTCTGAGGTTTTTTTCTCGGAAATTATATTAGTTTGAATAGTTTATGGCGTTAAAAGTGGGTCAAAATGCGGAGAGAGATGGTATTTTGGAATGAAATTATTACTGAAAATTTGGCTAGGCTCAAGGATACTTCTAATCTTCTATTTTCATATAGTTTGCATACAAAATCTTTAAAAAATTTCTGTAAATTTCTAAACCTACATTTTCTTACCCCGAACTTGTTTAAACATCAAAATTAGGTCCTCGCTTACCGCCCCATGCCACCTTTTACCCCTTCTTGAAGGGGATAGCCCCCTTGGGAGCGACCTCCGCCAATAGATCATCATTTACATCCTCAACATTTTTTATAAAATAAATTTTCAAGAAAATACACAGCCAAAAAGGCAAATGCAAAATACTTTAATACTTTTTTCGGTAGACGGGAGAAAAAGAAGAACATTATTCGATTGAAATATAAAAACCACAAGAACACAAAGAAGGAACACAAACAGCAGAGGAAGCAGGACAGAGAGAGAGAGTGTAAGAGAGAGTGAGAAAAGGGGAAATGAGAAATGGAAATAGGGGGTCATAGGACAACACTAAAAAAAGAAGGCAAATTTTATTTGCATTGCGGCTTTTCAATTCGTCTAAGAACATAAAACGCAAGCAGCGGGTAGGGTGGAGAGGAGAGGAGAGGAAACCCTTTCGAATGATGGAAAATAAAGTAAAGTTGTAAAAACAGAAAAGAGAGCGAAAGAGAGAGAGAGAGATAGAGTCAGAGTGTGAGAGAGAGAGAGGGAGAGCTACAGGCTGAATGGCAGACGGAGGCGCGGCGTCTTAACAATTTCCTGCCCAACTTCTGCTTCATTGCATATTTCCGTTTCCTTCTGTCGGCGAGTCGGCACTCCCGACTCCCGACTATAGTCTATGGAGTGCTCCTCCCCCCGTACCCCGCTCCGTTTGTCTGCCTCCGTGGCGAGGCACATATGGAAAAGCGACAGCCGACGAAACACTTTTCCCTCTTCACTATTTTTCCCCCCGTTTTACGATTTGCAATTATTTTTGCTCATTTCAGCAGAAGCAAACATGCCCGCAATTCCTTGAGGGACAACTAACAACAGATACGAGTCCTGCCAGAGTCCTGCCCACACACAAAAAAATAGTCGAAGCTCCCCTTTGACGCCCCTTGCGCTCCTCTGACAATTTACATAAGTTGATATTTTTCGAGTTGTTTTACTTCGACAGAGTCCTTTCCCTTGCCTTCGATTCCTACGGTGTTTCGTGAGCAAAAGTTGTGCAGTTCTCGTATTCTCAGAAGATGTAGCTACGCAGAGGGAGAGAGCGAAAGAGAGAGGGAGAGTGTGGGGGGGCTGCTTGCAGATAGATTTACAACATGAAAAGCGTTTTAACTGCAGCCGAACGAAGCGAACCTTCTGTTGCATGCCGCCACTGTCTCTGTTTCTGTCTCTGTGTGTCTCCTTCGTTTTGTGTCTCTCGTTCTTTTTTTTGGTTTTTTTGGGAGTGTGTGTCGAAGGGTATCATCGCCTTGGGGAGGTAATTGTCTTTGAAATCGCATGCTGAGTGGTTTGTTTAATGCTTGTAAGACGACGATATAGCAGGGAAACATGGAATTGAGAGGGATAGGCAGTCATAGAAGTCAGATGAAGATGGAAATGGATATGGGGAGACAGAATGAGGAGTTCTATGGCCAGAAATAGTCACTTGCTAGGAGCAAGTGTCAGATCTTGTCGTTATGTCAAACGAAATACATTCTACAGTTGCATCAAAGTGCCACGACAAGTCCTCGGCTCATCAGTCAAGTCCAAGAGTAGGATCCACTTCACATCGGCAATCGACCATCAGTTATTTTAGGGGAAATCTTTCCTCCAATCAGATCTCCACCGGGATTCCCTTCCGTTTTTAGTTGATTAAATTTTAAAGTACTAAACAGAGCAGCCCTCCCGTAATGACGACATGCGGCTGTCAACATGTGGCGTTAACCCTCGTCCGCATCCCCATTCTCTAGGCGGAATCCTGGCTGAAAATTACCCACGTAAAAAGCGAAAGAGAAAAAAGAGAGTTCCACTTCGTATCTCTCTCTCTCTCTCTCCACAGCAATTGGCATAAAATGAAAACTGAGGCACACAGGAGGAAAAGTGCCAAAACATTTGCCTTTCAAGTGGCATCCCCCCAATCCCATTCCATCCACCCGTACTACCAATAATTTTCTAGCCGGTCGGCAGCGTGTGCGGAAAATCAAAATAAAACGTTTTTCGTTTCATTTGCAATGAAATTTTTGCAAGTGCCACACAGCACTGGGCCGGCCTGCCGCCCCTCTCTCCATCTTTGTTTTGCCTGCTGGCCTGCTGCCTGCTGCCGTGATGTCTGTCTGTTGGTTGTTGTTTTCCCCTGAAAATCGTTTTCCAATACAGTATAGAGTTTTCTCTTCCTGAATGTGGTGGCATGGTGGGCAGGGGTAGGGCATTTTCTATGCACGACATGTGGGCAATCAGCGCTCATGTCCATGGGATACTTCTTTTGGCTCGTTCCCTTTTTTTCGTACTGGTCCCCTATACCCATTCCAGCATTGCCAGGTTAATGCGGTCTATGGGTGGGTATTTTGATACCCATTAGGGGTGTAGGGTGTATTGTTTTTCCAGTTTATTTTGAGATGTAAAAGAAAAAAGGGTTTAGCTGGATCATGAAGTTTTTTATGCGAATACAGAAATTCCTTGAAATCGTAAAAATATTACAGACGAAAAGAAATTAATTATGTTCCCATATAGCCCCATTTCCATTTTGTGTGATCTTTCTAAACCTCTAATTCCCATTGAGAACCAAGGGTATGCCTTAGTCGAAACTGCCACCATAAATTCGTCCACTTTTTTCACCATTTTCCTTTCCCTCTCCACACTGGTTTTTTTTTTGCAGTGGATATCTATTTTCAGTTTTATTTCTCACTCGCCTCATGAATATTTAACTGCCGATGCAATTGACGATGATTGTTATGTTGTTTGCTGGTGGAACGAACGAAGGCACACCTCGTGTTTTACAATTAGAACATCAGGAATACCGGTATTGGGTGATTGATTTTGCTACTCTTCTTTTTTACTGATACACTTTCCATTTATCAATTTGCTTAACATTTTTCCTGGATTTCGCCCCCAAAAGAAATTGCAATTTTAACGCATGACAGGGCATTCTCAATGCGCTCCAAGCCATAAAGAAGACGGAAAAACCTGCTCAAGCACTTGAGCCATTCTGCTTTTGCTGATTTCTTTTTTTTCTCTACTTAGACATCGTCGCGTAATCGAATATAAATTGAATTTTTTTCCACAACAAATGGATTTTCCACTGAAGAGTTTTCCGTCCACTCGTCTTTGACTTTCATTCAAAGCGAAGCAAATATAAGCATCAGATTAATATTATGCATTAAAAATGAATACAAAAAAAAACGAAAAATTTGTAGACTGCCAAACATTTTTATGGGATTTTCGTTAGATTTTATTTTGGCAACATTTCTCTTTGGTAAATAAATTCTCTACTTGTTTGGATATTCATATTTTTCTGATTTAATTTTCTTGGCAAAGTTTCGCTTGATTGAAAAATTCCAGGCCATAAATAATGTAGAAATGCTTTGAGGAGGCTGGGCGGATATAATTTATGATGTCGTTTTGAGGGGTCATTCACATTCATTTATAATCATTAAAACTATCATGAGAAAAGGGATGTATGGCACCCCCCAGTGAATGGGGAAAAGAGTGATGGAGAAGGATTTAAATTTTACTTTAAATGGCGCTCCTTAAAATGCTACCATCTTTGTGGTGTCTTTGCCACAAGCAGAATTTGCTTTTCTTTTACAATATTCTTCTGCTCCCTGGAGATTTCATGTCTATTTTCGGTACTCTTAATATTTTTCTTTCTACATTTTGCACGCTTTACTCTCTCTAGTTCTTTGCAGATCCCTCTCTCGCTTTCCCTGTCTGTCTCCCTGTCTGATTGAATATTTTGTTTTGGGCTGTCGCTACGCTCTCGCACTTGTTCTGCATTTTATTTTCATGCTATGGCATGTTTTTTTTTGCATTTATTGCATGGCCAGAGAGACCCACTCCTCCAGCTCCTGGCTGTAATGTATGCTCGTCACGTCTAGCCACTTGTGTCCTGAGAACAGAGCTACCCGCCTGCCTCGTGCCACTCCTCCTGTGGCTATTTTGTACGGCGCCGTGTGGCTCGTGTCTACACATTCACTTAGTGTGGAGCGGCGGCCCCTCGTTTGCATATTGATATGCGGCGAAATCTACTGCCATTTTCCATTTACTGTTTCTCCAAATTAAGAGATGTTTTCTTGCTGTTCGCACCTTTTGCTGTGGCTGAAAATTTTCTCTTATTCCATCATTAATTGTTGCCTACTTTTCAGCGCCACTTTCGGTTCTCAGAGGCGCGTGCCTAAGGACCCCGTCTAGACGGAAGTTTTAAGCCGAAAAACAAATGAAAACAAATTCCCAACAAACGCCTCTAAAATGGTCGAAATTTCCAAAGGAAAAACCCTGACCAACCTCAAGGCGGCAAAATTCGTATAAAATAAATAAAACCCTAAAAAAGGCAAAGACCTCTAAAATTTTGTTGTGTGTCCCATTAAAAGTGCACATAAAAAACGAGGGGCACATGGCACGCAGAAGCAATTAAAGCGGAAAGAGAAAGAGAGCCGCTGCCGCTGCCACTGCCACTCCATGTTGCATGTGGCACAAACTTCTGGCGCCCAAATGGCGGACGGCAAGGCAAGCGGCGCCTCAATGTCAGGCCATTAAAGTTTAGTGGGTGATTTTTGCATAGCCTCAAAGACGGAAACGAAGCGGGCCAAAACCCCTCCCCTCCCCTCTCTTCCCATCCCCTTCCTATGAGGGGAAATCCTCGGAAAGTGCAGCAGCAGCAGACGTTTCCCCCTCCACTGCCCTGGCCACGAAACTTTTCCCAGAAAGCTCATCAAGCCGGAAAAGTTTTCGCAGCGATAAATCATATGGTTTTTTTTTTGGCGGGTTTTCTGGTTTTTCTGGCTGCTTGTTAACTCGTTCGCTTAAATTAAGTCGAAGGAACATTAAGGCGCCTACGAGCAACTCAAATTTAATGTAATTTTCATGGAATTTTCTACCCCGCTAATGGGTGTGGGGCTGCGCTGACAGCTAATGAAAATATATGTAGGAAATGAAGGGCCGGAAGGGAAAGAGTTCTTCTAAAGTGTTGGCTGATTAGCCTTTGGACAGATTCTACGTTGCCTAAAACGGGAAGGGAAGTGATGATAAATCAAGTAAATTATGGGGAGAACTTTAAGTTAAGGAAACTGAAACGATTTTAAGAAGTTTAGAGAATTAAAAGGGAGTCTGGTAAATGATAGGAACTAATGTATACATTTAATTATATACAAATATATAGAAATAAACGGGAAGATATTGCTACATTTTCGCCACTTAACTCCTTCCAATGACAGTAAATCTCTGCCTTGATCGACATCGCACTTTTGACATCCATCAAGCTGTGGCTGCCCTTTGGGGGCTCTCGTTGCGACACCTCTGGAACCACTAAACAGCAGGCAGGTCAACAGCAGGACATTTCATGTGATTACTCAACACAACACAACACAACACAACACAGCGGAGCAGGCCCCTTGCCCCTGCTAAAACCACTCCCTGGAGCAGGAGCTCGTGTTATTGTCATTGTTATCAACGCTGTCACAGGATGAGCAGAGCAGAGCAGAGCAGCAACTAGAGCAGGTCCTGTTTTAGTCCTGCGTCCTGTGTGTTGTTGCTGTTGGTGGGGTCTCTCATGTGGGAATATGTTAAACATTTTGACACTTTTGTGCATGGTTTAACCTACGAACGGAGGCTTTCGGCCGCCTCCCACATTTGAACTCTCGACAATCTAATGGATGTTGATGAGGGTTCCCACCCCCCGCTACACTTTCCTGGCATTTGCGATACATTTCCAAATGTCACAACTGTTTGCAGTGAAATTTGTAACAATTTGCATTAGTTTTCGAAAGAATGCCTAAAAGAAAGGTAAAATATTCGTAGGAATTAAATTTATTTTTAGTACAGAACTCTTTCTTTTTTTCCTCCGTTTTGGTAGTGGAAATGTGGCACATATCTTCACTTATTTATGTGCTACAGCCACCAAAGGAATAATCTTTATATTAGTTATTTTTTCTATTTAAAAACCAACCAACCACCATTGGATCCGTGAGAGTATTAAAAGCTTCGAGGTACGCAAACATTATTTTGTTCACTGCTTTTGCCGACATCCTGTGTAATTTTTTGGTATCCGCAAATCAAAAACCGTAGAGAAATGTACAAATACGACAAATGCTATGCCCCAAACACGGGCAAGGGGCACGTGGTGGCACGGGGGAAAACCACTTTCCGTGGTTGTTCAACTGAGTTTGTGCTTTGCTGTGGTGGTGGTCGCCATTCGATGATATTTGAGGATGCCATTCGAGTTATATTGAAACTTAATTAAGTGCCAGGGCAGTACCCCAATGCCCCAAATGCAATGCACAGGTGTGTGGCGTCCCCTCGGGGCTGCTGCTGCCACACGAAAATACAGAAATTGCTGTTGCTGCTGCTGCTGCAGCGTTGGCCGCTGGACAAATGTAAACATGTTTTGGTTGTTGGATTTTAGTGGAGTGGATTTGGGGCTTCAATTTTAAAGTCTAACAAAAGGGAACCCTGCCATTAATCCCCAATGGCTTTATCCACAATCTTTTGCCATTAAATGCAGCTTCTTTCACGCGAAATTTTCCACCTTCAACACGTAATAAAAAATTATGCAGCGAGACAGTTAAAATACCCGCGAGATACAAAAGGCAGCCGGCAGGCAGGCAGGCGGCAGGCTTATCTTTTCGCTTGATTTCCCCTTCCATTTTCATGTAGAACAATTTTCCAATCGTTACACAGGCTTATCCCCCTACTCCATGGCGTCCTGGAGTAGCATTTTCCTCCACCCCATTTTCTGGCTGCCAATTTACGTTATCGTTTTCAAATTGAAAATTTGCGTAATCACATTTTCTTGTAAGTGAAAATCGCTTTGCAAATGAAATTAAATCGATTTCTTTAAAGCGATAAGAGCGAGAGAGAGAGGGTGTGGGAGTGGGAGGGGAGCACAGCACCCAGGAAAAACCATTGCCAAAGCTTGTAAATATTCGCTTACATTATGGTTTTCATTTCCGTTTCCTGGAACAGCTTTAGGAATGGGGGAAACCTCTGCCATGTCTGCAATGTCTGCAGTTGGAGTTGCACTGCATCGTCGCTGCGACACTGCATTTCAAAGAGCCATCAACGTCATCAAATCGTTAGTCAAATACGGCAAAAAAAAAAGGATAAAAAGTCCACGAAAGGAGTGTCCCTCTCTCTCTCTCCCTGCCGCTCTCTCATGGCAATAAAAATGATGAAGTACTTTGGGAGAGTTCTGTAAGTGCGACTTGGAAGGAACTGCTGGTACTTAGAGGGTAGATTTCTTCTGGCAGAAAAGATGGATAGATGTGGAGGGGCAAATATGGATGGATGGCAAGAGGAGGAACAAAGAAAGGGACTGGTGGAAGAACTTGGCATTGCTGGCATAGCTTTTCCTTAGCCCAATCCTTTGAACTGCTTTATGTGCATCGAATGGGTATATTTCCTTTGATTTGCGGCAAGGCACATTCGATAACTAACATCAATCGTTTAGCAGTCGATTAAATTCGTGTGCCAGCAGAATTGGAAAGAGTATTTAATGGTCGGGGTTTTAGCTGTCTTTTAGCTGTAAGCTTTTCTCCCATTTTCCTTTGATTCCCGGAGCAAAGGCATAATTTCAGTTTGAAAGAAAGACCATTTAAGGAGTAGTTTTTCCATCCATCCATCTCTTGACTGCTCTGCTACACGGAGGGGCATGGCACACACTTTTGGCTATATGTATCTGTCTCCCTAGACGTCTGTTTGCTGCCAATCTGAGCGTCGCGCCATTAAGTCAAACAGTTTGAAGTAATTTGAAAGCTACACAGAGCCAGCCATTCCCTCTTCAGCAGCTGCCGCATCTGCATCTGCATCTGCAGCTGTCTTTTGCTTACATTTTCCTCCCAAAAGGTTTTCCATGCGATACACACAATTTATGTTGATAAAACTTCACATTTCTGACTATTTTTTGACATGCAATTTGCAATTTTCGCAACAATATTCTGCAGCTGCAACGCCATTTTCGGGCGGCTTTTGTGGCATTTGCCTTCTGGCGGCAATAAGTTTTTCGCTAGATTTTTGGCAGCCAATGCAGATGGGGCTCATGGATGATGATGATGATGCTGCTCTGCCATTGTTGATGCGACGGCAGTCAAATCCGTGGGGAAAAGTCACAGCTGTCTGGCGGCAGAAGCAGCTTCCTGTTTGCCCTCGCAGTTTTTTTTTGGTGGATTTTAGTTCATTTTGTGACTAGAAGATACGCTCTTTAAGGCAAATGTATCCATTGGATATGCAGTTTACTTCTTTGTTCCATTTGTTGCCTAGTTTTAGCTTGTATCATCACTCGTTAAGCGTTAATTAGCCAACGTAAACGCCGACGTAAAAGAAAGTTATTCGAATGTATTCCACTTTGTGCCATGTGATACTTTTGTGTCCTGTCGAGTGTCCTGTGGTGTGTGTGTGTGTGTCCTTTGGTGTCTATGCCACCTTTTTGACATGCCTCTCACGTTGCTGTTGCTCTCCCCCAAGACCCAAGACCGAGCTCTCTTTTATGACTGATTATGCTGTGTATTTCGGCCATTTAATTGCCACTTGGCTCTGGGATGTGACTACTTTTATGGTTAATGAGCAACTTCTGTGTGGCAATTTGTGGCGGAAGGAGACGAACAGAAGGATCAGGTGTACGCCGGAGAATGGGAGAATGGAATGGGGCTGGAGTTGGTGTTGGGGCTGGGGCTGGCAGACTAAAACGGAGCCAATTAAATGGGTAATATTATGAAGAGGGGACCGCTGCTGGTCGAAAACATATAAATTAAAATTAATAGGGGGCTTGGCTGGAAGTGTCTAAATGGGGAAGGGTATTTGCGAATGGTTCGGGAAAAATGCTCTTAAAGAGTTGCCGGAAAAATACCTTTAAATGTTAGCTTAAAAGCTGCTGAATTATTTGGGAGTTACAAAGATGCAAAAATATTGCCAACGTAGAATTATTTTTCAATATTTTATGTACCGGAATGCCAGAAGTCTTTCTAATCGGAATATTACTGTAGACAAAACGAAGAAAATAATTGATAGAAAAGTGACCCTCCTGAAGTACAATTTCCCGCGCTTTAAGTTTTACCTTAGAGACTCTTTAAAAACATTGAATGGGTTTTTGGAGACTATTTAAAAGACATTTAATGTTCAGATGAAAATATTAAGTATACGAGTGGCTTAGATTGTTTTTCGATTGAATAAAATAATTTTTTGAGAGTCGATGCCCCTTCGCCAGCTTAGTTTTCCTCTATGGAAAGTGTAATATCCGATGTATCATTCATATTAGTACCCACGCTCTACGTAAAGTATCTCTTAAGCACTCAAATATATTCATTTCCCTTTCCATTTGCCATGTCCATGTCCCCTCCTCATGCTCTGACATCATCTGTTGCCCCAAAGTGCTGGTGTGCCTGCCCCATTAAATGATTTGAAAAATCTTTTACAATAAATTAGATTCCATTCTCCAGTTGCCAGTCTCCAGTCTCGTTTCCGTCTCGACTTTTTCGGCTTGTCGGCTTCAGCGTCTGCCTCAAAAATTTAAATATAGGTCAAATATGCATTTAATTTCCGCACGAAATGAAATGAAATTTGTCTGCGGAGCGAACGCTGTCTGCCGTCCTGTCCGCTCGCCCGCCCACATAGCTGTCAAATACAGCCGCCCCATTGCCTCCCAATAGCCTCCCCCAGAGAACACGTGTTGGAGTAGCCACCTTCTGCCTGTGCGGGGGCGAGCCGAGCCGAGTGTTTTGTACACTTAACTTATTTGAGGCGGCTCCATTAAAATCTTGCTAAATAAATATTTAATGCGTGAACAACTGCTGGGGAATTGCTGCTGGGGCAGGGGGCGTAGGGAGAGGCCTCTGAAGGAAGCAACAGCCTGGCGGCCACCAGATGATTTATGACCTTCACTCTTGGCCCTCCTGGCTGTTGCTGCTACTCTTGGCCCTTCTGGCTGTTGCTGCTACTCTTTGGCCTTCGTTCTGGCTGGCTTCAGCGCTTGTTCTTCTGGCCCTTTGTTACGCGCTCTTGCTGCTGCTCTGCTTCTCTTTTTGCCTGGCCTAATGGCTCATAATTGATTTTTATGCCTATTGTTGGCCCTCTGACTCCACTGGGCCCACCCCCATTAAATGGCCCGCAGCAGGTCTCCTCATTATAGTGGGGAGGGAGCTCGCTCTCCCTCTTTCTCCCCCTCTCGTTACTGCTGCCTGGTCTCTGTATATTAAAAACTTATAATTTCTGTTATTGGCGGTGTGCATAAATCCATTTAATGGCCATAAAAACTTCAAAGGTTAATGAAGCAATGATTTCTCCTGTGTATGCAGCAAAGTTTATTTAAATGAAAGAGGAATCTACGGCAAATATTTGCCAGAACTTTGACTTAAATTTGCTGCAGGATTTCCCGAGTCTTAAGTCGCTTTCGGGCGGTCCTCCAATTCTATTCCTAATTCAGGCTACAATCCCAATGTGGCCTCTAACTAAAATCTAAATAAATAAATGTACATTTTGGACACCTATTCGTTCGGCCCAGACAGCAGCGGAGCAGGGAAGGAAAGGTATCCTTCCGGCTGGAGAGATACAGCTGGCTACCTTCTGGCGGACTGGCATGGAATTCCATGCGTTTACTTTAATAATGCGCATAAATTGGAGCCTCATGTTTGGTGGGGGCCACACCGACCTTTTGACTGCTTCATTCCTCAGTAAACACATCCGGGAGAGCGGTAGGGGGTGGGGCATGGGCAAGCATGGGCAAGGATAAAGCGTGCCTTCATTTCATTTAGCTTTTGTTTGACTTGGATTCCCCACCATCCTTTGGCATCTGTCTGCCCTGTCTAGTCAGACAGACATTGTTTTTTTTTTGGGGGGGTGGGGACTGGACTACCCAGAATATTTTCGCTTGCGTTTAATCTTTAATTTGCCATCCACTAGCCCCATATATGGATACCAACCAACCCCCTAGATGCTCCTGTCTGTCTATCCAACTGTTGGGCAACTCCTCCTCCTCCTGCTCCGCTCAGCCTGGCTCTCAATTTATTTGTTTTCAGCTTAGCTTCTGGTCGAAGGGAGCCATGGAAGGTACGAGGGAAGGAAGGCATGCCTGGCCCTCGCATTAAATTAAATACTTAGCCACCGCCGCCGCTGCCGACGCTGCCGCTCTTGGAGTAAAAATTATGCCAACATTTAAGTGTTTAATATCCGTCGGGGACTGGCCCTTTGCGCTTCTTGGCTTGGGTCCGCTGTGGATATTTATTAGTTGATTTTAATGGGGGGGAAAACCCCAGCAAACACTTGGCATACATAATTCTGCGGGGCCAGCGCATTAAACAAGAGATTTTTCTTTACTTTTAGGGGGAGAAATTATGTCATTGAAAGTCGAAAGAAAGAGACTTTAAATTGTGTTTCTTTGCTGGAGATTCTTCCATTCTTTAAAGCTAAAGAGGATTGGGGGTTGTTCGCTCCTAACCTTTCATCGTTTGCGCTGCTCTTCTGGCCCTTTGTATGTTACACCTCATTGCCTATGCAATTTCCCCCTCCAGGCCGGGCATGACCATACCTTAAACGAATCCATGCCTCACTCTCTCACTGTGGATGCCTGCAACGGCAGTTTTGCCAACCAGCAAAAACCCTCAAAGGAGCACAGGCAACAAAACTGCACTCAACACAAATGCAACTACCCCTTGGAGCGCGTGGAGTCGCCTCTGAATAGAGGCAAACCTAGACCCAAGCCGCACACACAAAGTGGAAGCCACTCTGCCGAGTGCTCTGCTCCTTCTGTGGCCTGCTACTGGCAGCAATTGTTAATAAGATTTGCACATCATTTCACGTGTCTCGGCCAACTGTCTGGCTGGCTGGACTGGCTGGCTGGATGCATGGTGCATGCCCCGTTTGGTTGTATATTTGCATGCAATAAAGCCGCAAGGAGTCTAGCGTCCGGAGTCAGTATCCCCCATTGTCTGTTTGGCATTTCATGGCGTCGTTTGGCACTACATTTGAGTCGAGGAGAATACCGGAAAATGGAAGTGGCAAATGGCAGGGGGAGAACCTAACCCTTAATTCGATCCCCTGGCTGCAGACCCTGACCATTATTGCATATTTGATGGCATTTTTTGACACATTTCTAATGGAATTTTCCAGGTTCGCAGAACCCACTCTCGAACCCCAGCGGCCGTGTCTTTAAATATTGATATGGTTTTCCATTTCTTGCGTTTTTCCTGTTCTTTTTTCCTTGAGGAAAATCAGCAACGTAATCGGGCAATTTGTTGTAAATAAATAACGCCAAGCTTTTCACTTGATTTCGGATTTCTCTCTCTCTCTCTCTGTTTTTTTTTTAGCTGTTTCCCTTTTTTTCCTGTGTGTGTTTCCTTTTTATTTATTTATTGCTGGGGAGAAAAACAAAATTAAATTGCAATAAAACAATGATTTGCTTATTCTCCCAAAGCGGAGGGTGCCATTCCCTATCCTCACCCAACCAAAAAAAAAGAGATAATAAAAAGTCCAAGGTCTAGGGTGTAGCAGGAAGATGGAATGCGACAAATTAATTGGAATTTATGACTGGGATGCGTGTGAGGAGAGGAGGAACTTGGGTGCGCAGAAGATGAATGTGTGTGCGTCCATGGGGTGTCCAAAAGGGGGATTTAATGAACAATTAGGCGAGGGATTAGTGAAGGGGAAACCTTATACTTGATGGGCGGCTAAAGTTTATTTGATTTGTTTTCTGTGCAACGTTCGTGCTCTTCCTTAAGGGATGTGAGCCCTGAAGCTTGCTGAAGAAATTTTAAAATTTATTTGATTTTTTTTGGCTTACCTTTCAATCCTTTTTTTGCTGCTTTGCTGATAAGAGCCTTCACCTGCGGTTAGCTTGGCACTCAATTCAAAAGGCAAACGCATGCAAATTCAATGTGACAGCCTTCGGGGCACCGAATATTTGCCTCAATGGCAAATCCATTAAAATATCAACAAAACGCCAACGATGTAGGACATCAAAATGTAATTTTCAGGTTCAGGAACAGCTTGTGCATAATAATGAGATTCGGGCTCGGTTCTGGGTCTATCCTTTTTCTTTTTTTGTGTGTGGGGAGTGGCAGTGGTGTGAAAAGGTTGAAAGGATGCGTGAGTTTATTTTCAATATAATTATCAATAGATTAGCGCCAGTCTAGGGTTAATATAACGGAGATTTTGTGGACTTTCAACGGATTCTTAAATTTATATCTAGACATTTTTTTTAAGATTTTTCAGTGCACGTTTTGTCCATTAAGTTGACTCAATTTTCTAGCGGGCAGAAAATAGTAAACAATTTTCATTGATTTTTCATTAGAAAAACTGAATTTCCCTTTCCGTTTTTTGTTCAATTTAATTTCAGCAATGTCAGGGGTTTCAAGCTCAAGTTCAAGTGGCTTTTCCGGCCAGAGAGAGAGAGAGAGAGGGAGAGAGAAAGTGGAAAAGGAAAATCCTCTGCCCGCTGTAGACGTGATTTCGTATTTATAGAATGTGTGTGGTGGGGTTTTTCCTGTGTGGAATATATTCCAGGAGCATGCCACAGACAGCCACTGACATCCAACTAATTGCAAGTTATTTTCTACTGCTGCTGCTGCTGCCTCCGTTGCGCCACCCTTTGTGGCAGGAACTGTTTTACATTTATTCCCTGCTGTAGGTACAAACTTGACGGCATGTCGTGTAGTTTTCCTTTGCTTTATTCTCCATGTAGTGCGAATAATTTGCTGTCTTCACGGCTGTCGGCGCAGAAAAGGTGCAAAAAAAGAAAAGGAATTAAAAATCAGTTGTAGAGGTCCTGGCTCCTGCCATAAGGTACACTGCCACTTGATAAATGTATCTGTGGGATGTAGAGCATTTGTATCTGACGGTTGTAGAGCAGCATCCGCCAGACAAAGACAGATTCCAATTGAAATTTGAATAACGATGGAGCGAAAGTCAAGTGACACCGGGAAAAGGGAGATTTTTCGTGGCTTTAAGCCACAGCTTTAACATTAAGTATACGCATCGCAAGGCGTTGTACGTGTTGCTCCATATCCTTGCTCCCTGCTGTCTCTGGCTCGTCCCTGCGAGAGCTGTCATTATTAATGCGTATAATTAGCGCACTTTATAAAGATTGATTGGCGGGGGCAAAAGAGGAAACCCACCCCCCGCACCAGACAGCGAAGGAAGGCATCTTTGCTCTGCTGTGTGGCAGGAAACCACAGTGTAAGCAAATACTGCCACACACACCCCCACACCCACGCCCAGAGACAGATTCTGTGTGCCACAGAACAGTGGCACTTGTTTATGTGCCACACGCATGACTGGAGCGTAATTTTCCTTCATTTTAATAAAAACAGAAGCAGAAGCAGCAGCAGCAGCAGCTTTGCTTCCTCGCTGCAAGGGGGGAAGTGGGATTTATTGTTTTATCAAGAGACCAGAAAGCGGTTTCCGTTTGTTCTTCCGATGGACCAGGAAAGTATCTTTTAGTGGACTCACTAAAAAAGAGATACATAAACCAATCATTGATATAAACTAGAGAGGTATTCCAGCGGCTCCAGAGGTACTCTCATCTCTCTTTCGTGGCGTTTTATTTTATGCCCAGTTTATCTTTTAGTTTATCCTACCTTAAGCCTAAGCGAAGCTCATTAGCACGTTGAGTGCATGGCTAATGAGTGGAAGGAGGCAAGGACTGAAGCGGGGACTGTATTTTGAAGGGAACATTTCCTTTGAGGAGCGACTGCCTTCCCCTTGAAATTATCCACAGGAATTCGGGAAATTTACTGATTAAACTAAACCCAAACAATGCACTCGTTAGACAATCCCAAAAAACAAAGAAAACTCAAAGCCCCTAAACAACAATGGCTGAAACTCCCGGCAAAATTGAGACAATTGCCTCCTCAATTGTCTGCCACACGACAATTGTTGTCTGCCGTTGTCTGTTGTCTGTTGTGTTGGTTGGACCTCCTCGGGGCATGTAATTTGCAGATTTTGTCAACTTTTTCGGCTGTCGGAGGGAAGTGTGTTTGAAGTTCTTCGAGGCGAGAAAGTTCAACCATTGAGAGAAAGTTGTGCCTGCTGCTGGTGCTGCTTCTGAAAAGTGCTGCGTTCATTAGTCAATGCAAATTATTTAGCAATCAAATGGAAGACCAGTGGCACTGTCACACCTTCCATTAGCTCAAACCCAAGCGGAGAAGCTCTCTACACAAATCTGTGGGCCACAGCAAATCTCTGTCTTTGCTGGCATTCAAATGCAAAAAAGTAAGCAAACCTTTCTCCTCTCTGGCTCCTCCTCTCACTGCTTTCTTTAGTTTTTGTGTGGCATTTCATCTAAATGTTAATAAGTCTCTGGGTTTTTCCCTCTCTTCCTGCTGCCCTTCTGTTTGGTTGTCTATTGCCCCGTAACAAGGTGTCAGAGGTGTCCGGGGCCGCGGCGCTATGCCAAGGCATTTTCCACTTGGCCGCGCTGATTGAAGGGGCGAACGGAGTCCTTGTCCTTGTCCTGCGGGTGATGCTGCTGCTGCTGGCGCGGCGCCTTCAAGCATACATCCTGTTTATTGGACTGGCTTATTGATGAGTCCCTGGCTTTGGTTTTTCTTTCGCTTTTCCCTTATTTCTTTGTGGATTTAGGTTGACTAAATAGTTGTCTCTCTCTCCCTCGGAATATGCCCTGAAAGTGGGACACAGCAGACTGTTTGAGGCTGAAAGAAAGTACTTGTCACATTGGCTGGCTGACTATTGCCACTTTCTTTTGGGTGTTTCTATTGATTGATTGACTTCTGGGGGGTTGGGATGAGTCGCAATGGGGGATTATATCAAGGTTGTGCGGTGTGAGGCATATTTTATTTAAGCGAGAGTCTGGCAAACAATTTGCTTTAAAAGATTGAAGAGTTTAAAAGTTTAAGAGAGCCGAAAATGTATGAAGTTATATTCCATGTTGTACCTGGGTATTATTCTTTCATAAGGAAGCGATTAATTCGTTTGAATCGTCACGTTTGAAGCAGCATATCAAATAAAATATAATAAAAATAAATAAAATATAATATATAAATAAAAATAAAATATTATTCAATGTGAGAAAAACATTTTTGTGTATACAAATTATTGATAATCAGATATTTTCAAATATATATTTTTGCATTAAAAGTAACGGAGAGCCTTGCTAGAACATCTCTGTTTGTCTATTCCCCGCCTCTCTCCCATTGTGGCACCTCTCTCTCCTCTTTCATCGAATATTCCAATTAGTCTGTGACGAAACCGAAAAAAGTTTTTGATTTAATATTTTTATTTGTGCCTGCCGCATGCTAATAAAAAATTCATGTAACTAATTTAAATGCATGAGCGAACTCTCGTCGCACACAACACACTGCTTCTCCCCCCTCCGACGTACCACTCCTACCACGCAATGTTCCACCCGTGTCTGGTGCATATTTTAAACAGAAATAAATGAACGCATTTTATAATTTATAAAATGTTTTGTAATTAAATTATACGCATAAAATATTCACCACTCGATGGATTTTTTTCGGCGCGCTCTGCAGAAATGCAAATGTGGCAACAATTAATTTATTGCAGCATCCAATGCAGTCCCAAAGTAAACAATTATTCGATAGAAATTCGATTAAAAATCAGTTTAAATCAAAACAAAATTTGTGAAAAAACTAAAGAAACGCTGGAGGAGGGTTCTTCACTTTATGCTTGAGGGAACTTTGGGCAAAGTTTTCCTTTGAATTTGTGCCTGAGGTGGTGCAACCCTCATCAATCCTCAACCGGAAGGTTTTTCGCCTGTGACATGCGTAGAAAAGTGACGCGAAATCCACACGAAATCGTAGGCGTTGTGGCAAAAGTTTTCCTCCATCTCTGCTGCTTCTTAGGCAAATATTCCCTTGAATGAAGCCCCCCCGTAAATGTATGTCAAGGCAAAGACTGATCCGAAAATAAACATGATTTTAGGGCGCCCCACATCAAGGATAACCACCAACTATCGATTGATTGCCACCTTGGGGCATTTTCCTGCGGTTATCTACAAGAGGGGGTGGGGGCAGTGTATAAATTGTGGGAATATATAAGAAAACTGGGAAATATCTTGATTTAAATAACTTTTGCTAGCCCTTTAATATCCCTTTTACGATTTTCAAACACTTTTCCTTTATATTTATTCTCCGAAAAGCCAACTGCAGTTTTCCCTGCTATTTAACGAGGTCACCACATGTATCTTAGCGCACTTTTTGGCGTTGTTTTTGGTGAAAAAAGGAAAAGGAAAGAACTGAAAAAAAGCTTCCCCGTTTTGGCTTTCAAGTGGCAAATATTTGCCTAGTGGCAGTGTGGGGCACAGAAACCATTCCACATCGGTTGTTGACAGTTTTATGGCAAAGCCAGAAGCCAGAAAAAAAGCAGAAAACACGAAAAAGAAAAGGCTTGATTTTAGGGCAGGGCTGTAGAAATTCCGAAAGATCTATCGACCCTAAGAATGGCACTCTGAGAGACAGATCAGAAATAAAACGACTTTAATTTAGTTGAATGATGGAAAATTCTTTACAAACATTTTTCAATAATCGTAATACTTTCCACAGAATAAAAACTAGTACAAATTAGAGTCTGCAAATTTGCAAATAAAATACCTTTTTAATTATGTAAATTTGTATGGTACAAAGCCACGACCTGGGCCAATAGCAAGACAAAATCGGTCGTAAATTGCGCATCCCATTTGCCAAATTTTCCCGCCATTGAAGGGTATAAAAAAAGAAACACTTTTCAGACGCCGGCACTTGACCTCTTTGATTGTGGTGTGGCCTCTGCGGTCGGTTGGCTGTGGCTCTCGACATTTGTAATAAACGTCTCGGAGAGAGCAGACAAAACATGGCAGAACTTTTAATTGCACGGGCAGACAGTCGAGTACAGACGGTACAGTAAACCCTCGCACAGGCGACGCGCCCCCCCACCCAGACAGATAAATTGAAATATTCCAAAGCCCCGGGCTGCAGCAAAAGTTTTGCGTGTTATTTGCATGCGAGTAGACACAGACGACACACACACACACACACACACACACACAGACATGTGGCATGTGGCATGTGTGGCAAGTGGAGTGGCTGCTGATTTGATGGCCAGCCCATCAGCAGCATTAAAGAGTCGACACTGGAGAAGAGGCCTTACCCTATGCCTATCCCAATCCACTCAGCGATCCTTGGCTGCTGCTGTGCCAAATTAAATGCATAATTACTTGATAATTGGATTTGTGGTCGCCGGCTCTGCTCTGCTCTACTCTGCTGTGTAAAATTTCTAATTAAAATATTTAGTGGCAGCAGCGGCAGCAGCCAGACTCTAGCTGGCTCTCGCCATCGCTACTTTTGGGGCCCTCGATAGCCACTTGATGGGGCACCAGAGCCTCGGGCACGTTCAGGCTCGCCTCTCTCTCGACGGGGTTTCTGGCCAAGTAGCTGCAAGTGGAGCCACGCCACGCCATCTCCCGCTGTGAGGGGAACGAACCTCAACTTCCGCTGCTTACCTGTGAGGCAGGGCAGGGCATAGCGGCCATGGGATGCGGTTTAATGGCATGAAAAGAAGCACAGAGAAAGTGCTTGGGATTCTTATGATCTTAAAATTTGGGTAGTCCCTGCTTTCTGCACTGATATAACAAAGATTTTTCTATGAAAATTGGCAAAATTTTATCTTGAAAAAAAATACAGGTTTAAATGAAGAAATATCCAATAGAAATATTCCTTAAGTGCCCTTTAAAATCCCTGTCTTGTAAGTGTATCTTCTGTACCTCCATTATGGACCCTTTCTTATCCAACACCTTGGCAGCTGGTCGCCTGCTCTCTACTAACTCTTCGTGTTCTTCGGCTGTAGAATGTAGAAGGCGTTTGCCGTTCTAAATAAGTAATAAACACCTTCATTGGGCCTCTCCTCTGCCCCACCCCAACCCCTGCTATCCTCTCCTGTCCTGCTGCACGTTTTGTTGTAATAAATTTATATTTTCCTGTTGTTCCGGATCGTAGTACGCCCGAGTAGTCGTATCTGTGGGGTGGAGTTCCGTTCCAGGAGAGCTGCTTCTGTACTCCCAGTGGGTGGTTGGCTGTGCTGGGTGCTACAATCACAGTCACAGTCGGGGGCACCATAGTTTCGGTGGCTTTTAAAATTTTCATAAGGAGCCGCCGTCGCACTCTCCTCTTCGTCCGTAATACAAGGGAATTTATTGCTCGTATAGCAGCGTACACTCTCGGGGGCGGCATTTGCTGCCTGCTTATTTATTCATATGAAATTGCCTGATTACCGAAGGTTCTCTCTGCCCCCCCCCTCAGAGGTGCAGTGTGTAGTATTAGTACGTGTTTGAATTATATGCCCCCTCATGCTGTGAATCGAGATTTGGATTCGAAATCGCAGGACTTACTGCCCTTTCTCCCTCACTCTCTCTCCTGTTCTCCTGCTCTGCTGCTGTTCTTGTAATGTGCCTGTTTGTATGGCAATTGCTGCTTTGGGGCCCCACACCCCCCTCGCATTTTTTATGAACTTACTGCCCGGACGGGTCATGACTTTTATGATTTGTATGACCATCCACGGCGACTCCTGCTCCGACCGCTCCTTTTACTCGCTCACATCTGTGCCCTGTAGTTTACAGATACTCGAGAAACTCTATTGAATTAAGCAAAACGATGATGAAATGGCAATGCGGCAAAGTGGGAGACGAAATTGGAGATGGGAATTCGTAGAAGATGAGCTTTGAAATGCGGAAACTATTGCCTGAAGTATCCAATAGAAGTAGGCAGCTTCTTTGTGGTGTAAAACTATCTTAATTTTAGGCTGGAATTCCCACAGAACAGAGCCTAAATATCACAGGAATTGCAGTGAAAAATGACACAGAAATTTCACTTTTTCTTAGGTATTTTTCAGCCTTAATTTATCAACATTTTTAAACCGAAAGATTAGGTTGAACTGAAAAGAATAAAAGCATTGCCAGTGTAGTTTTAACTATCACAATTCACCTTTTTTACATAATTTTTTGTACATTTTTCCATTGAAAAAACGGCAAAGGAAAACCTCTTCTATCCCTCAGCTTTCATTTATAATTCTCGCCAAATTCCTACCCCATTTTCCACTCAGCAACGATCTCCTTTTCCGCATGCAGTAGTATTTTTCGTTGCGGTTTTTGTGCAACACTTGAGGCTCTATCAATATTTTGGCAGAACGAAGCGAAGCTCAGCTGGACAGGCTTTTCACTGCTCGAAAGCACACACAGGGAAAAGTGTGTGGCAGGCCTTGAGGAGTGACTACAGCACGTGCTCAAAATCTCAGCAGGTAACACACATGAAAATGAGGAAAAGCACACGCCAGTAGCAGCAGCAGAAGCAGTGGCAAGTGCCAGTGGCAGCAGCAGCAGAACTTGCCACAAAACACCTTTTGGCCATAAAGCACTAAAATATAACTTAATCCCAAACGAAATTGATATGAAAATTTTACAGGCGGGGTAACGAGGAAAATAGGACGCAGGAAACACCAGAGAAAAAAAAGCAGAGCGAGCAGAGCAGGCGGCAGGATGAAGGTGGAAGGAAAATTTTGAATTCCACTCATGAGGTGTGAAAATGTGAAAATGTTTGTTGTGTGAAAACTTTTTCCGTGTGTTTGTGTGTGGTGTGGTGGGGCGGGGCGTGGCGGGGCCCCCTTTATGTTGACAGTTTTTTACCCTGCTTTTCCAGCTCTTCCTTCGGTTGGGCCCCTTTTTTGCCCCTTTGCTAATTTGTTGACGCTCTTTGGATGCTGCTGCTGTGCCGCTGCCCTGATGTATCCGTAACTTTGATGTTTACTTTGATAATTTTTGATTGAAAAAGTTTTTGCTACATTTCGGAGCACGTTTCTCCCGCCAAACACACAAAAAATATAAAGAGATACAAATGATTATTTGTGCCTCTTTAAGGCACATCAGCATTGAAGAGAACTTTGGCTAATTGAGAGAAAAACCGGCAGCAGTGGCTGAGAGAAAAGCGAAACCTTGTTCTAGATTTTCCGCTTTTCCGCTTACTGCTGCTGCTGCTGTGCTGCTTTGCTGCTGATGTTTTTCCTTTGTCTTCTAAGGCATCTCTTGAGGCTCTGTCAGAGCCACGCCTCTTAGCATACTTTACAATTACTTTTAGCCACCGCCTTTTGCGACTTTTTCCCTCTTTACCAAGTAATTTTATCTCACTTATTGCCTGCCTTTCCCCCTCCCCCCCACCTCTGCTGTGCCTGCTGCTTAATTTTTACACTTTTCCGTCTCCAAATGACATCCCCCGAGGTGTACCCCGCCATGTAGCCGAGTATCCGCTTACAAGCGTCGGCAGTGCGAGGGAAAATTTAATACAAAGAAAAAGAAAAGTGGAACAAAGTTTCCTTCGCTCTGGCCCGCAGCTCTTGGCGGCTGGAGGGCGATTCGAAAGTTTTCAACGGGAAAATTGTTGCAGCAAATTTTAATACAATTTATTCTGTTTCTGTTTTTTAGAAATTTTGTAGCAAACATTTATTTATTTATTTTTGCATAGTTTTTACTTATTTTACATGGTTTCTACATCTTGCTACAGATTCTTGCTACACATGTATCTACATATTTGATATATATCTACATATTTTCTACATTCATTTATATTCTGAGAGAATTTCTAGAAATATTTTCACGCATATTGCTGCAGCTTTAAATGCTTTAATCAGCTCCATTTTTACCATAAAAAGGGTCCTCTCTTTCCACCGCTTTTATTTGTTGAATTAAAATTGTATATTGTAGTCATTCCAAAGAGTACAAATTATACGAACATTTCTACTTCCAATGTTATATAAAAAAAAAAAATAGTTAGAAGGTTTTCCCACTCAACATAATTCCAACATTTCTCCATTAAAGGGTAACCTTAAGCCGATAAATTCTATACCTTCTTTGGTATCCTCCGACAGTTCTGACCAAAACAGCACTCATGGCAAATATTTGTCTTGCATTTTGCCTGGCATAACCGAGGGCTCATAAAGCAAACCTCAAGAAATGCAAATAGCTGCAGAGATGGAGATGGAATCGGGAGCAGAGGCACGAAGTTCTGAGGCGTTGTCTTAGCCGCAACCAAACAAGTAATTTTGCGCACATTTCACTTGTCATATGACACGTTGCATGCAACACCCAGCCACCCGCCGCCCCTCGGCCGCTCTGTAACTACTGTCTGGCGCACCCGATGCCTGAGTCTCGGAGCGATTTTCCTACTTAGCAGGCCGGCGGTGGGAGGGATTGGGGGGCAAAAAGTTAGTTGCAAGACTCCGCCGACTGCTGCTGCTCCCTTTCCTGCGTGTTAAGTGCTTCCTTAACGCCAGATACAGGCCAAAAGATACAAGATACTTGCACTTGCACTGTCAGTTGAACTGTTTCGCTAGTTTCCGCTCTACGCAAAAAAGGTGCGCCCTGGAGCATATCACAAAATAGCATTTCACAGCGAGCGGCAAAACCACTTTAAATATGAAGCCAGAAAAGGAGTTTGCCACGCCCAAAAAGACATTGTCTTTATGGTTTTCCATAGTTTGGGGCTCCGCGTTTAATGGCCCCACGTTCTGCCAATTAAAATTCTAATTGGTTCGAATAAAAAATAACTGCGAATATCCCTACGCTTTTAAGCTCTCTCTTAAGTTGTTTTTTCCACAGTGCAGCTTTCGCCCAAGAAAGTTTCACATTAAGACAGCCGCCAGACAGCGGCGGGGCAACAGGAGAAGGGCTCCCCTGCACATACATCATACGAGGAGGAGTCCTTGTAGTCATCGTAAAAGCAAATCAAGCGTAAGAGCCCCGGCTAACACCTTGGATATAAAACTCTAAGTGACAGGTAAACACACAACCGCACACAGGGCGTATACGCAATGTATCTGGCGCTCTGCAAAGGAAGGAAGCAAGCAAGCAAGGAATGTAATTAAAGGCAAAAGTTATTGTATGATTGATGATTCGCCTTTTCCAATTGCAACTCAATTAAAAGATTGTCGATCTTTCGGTTTGTGAATGAAAGAAAATACCTTAAGGTTCTCGGACGCTGATAAATGGATGCTGCCGAGCCACTCACACTCACTCCTATGGCCCCCGAATAATGTCTGAGGTTCTCTCAGTTCAAAGTTCAAAGAATGCCCACACAGATTCCAAGGGGGCAGCGGGGCAGCGCGGGCTGAGTGGTCGAACGAGAGAACATGTGTTTGGGGCTTTTCTAATGAAAAAGGTCGACTTTTTGCTTTGCTTTTGAGGTTCTTTTTTTTTGGGGTTTTGTTCGGGGTGCGAGATGTTCCTTTGCAGACAAATTGCCAACGATTAAGATTTTTTATCGGTCTACGGAGAGGCTGAGGCTGTGCCCCATGAAGAATGAAGTTGTTTGCTGTGTTTTTGGGTTGGGGGTCCTGTGGTTCAATTGAGTGAAGTCTTGGGCTACTTCTCTGGAGAGTGGATTAAGACGACTTTAACTTGAAATTTCCGCACTTAAAGAGCTCTGACTGTGGCAGTTTGCGTCTCCTTACACGTATAATTATGCACCCTTTGGCTGTGTAATTAACACATTTTCCCCACGCTCTCAAGCAGCCAAATGGAAAGCCCATTAATTAGCCTCACGAAGGGCGATTGTCTGCCTGTTCGGGGGGGTATATATTGGAGGGTATAAGCCCGCATCGATGGCAGTCACACCTTCATTGACAACAGGCAGGCGCAGCCAGCACAACACCTACCGTGCTGCCAGTGCAACAATGGATCTGAAATCAATGGACACCGTGGACATGCCCATCTTTGGCAGCACCTTGAAGCTGATGAAGTTCTGGTCGTATCTGTTCGTGCACAATTGGCGCCGCTATGTGGCCATGACTCCGTACATTCTGATCAACTGCACGCAGTACGTGGATATCTATCTGAGCACTGAATCGTTGGATTTCATCATCCGCAACGTGTATCTGGCGGTGCTCTTCACGAACACCGTGGTGCGGGGTGTGCTGCTGTGCGTGCAGCGTGGCAGCTACGAGCGCTTCATTGCAATGGTCAAAGTCTACTACCTGCAGTTGCTGGTGAGTGCCCAGTGCCGGAACAGATGCTGCATCTTTCGGATTGAATGTATCTTTTCGCTAGGCATCCAAGGATCCGCACATCCTGCGTTTGGTGGAGGAAACCACACGGCTGTCGATAACCATTGGGAGGATTAATCTGCTAATGGGCACCTGCACATGCATTGGCTTCGTCACCTATCCCATTTTTGGCTCCGAACGGGGTAAGATCTCCGGCTCACAGGTGCAGCAGCCAGTGGATAATGTATCTTTCTTGTGCCGTGCTGTAGTGCTGCCCTATGGCATGTATCTGCCAGCGATTGATGAGTACAAGTACGCCACGCCCTACTACGAAGTGTTCTTTGTGATTCAGGCCATCATGGCGCCCATGGGCTGTTGCATGTACATTCCCTACACGAATCTGGTGGTGACGTTCACGCTCTTTGGCATCCTCATGTGCAGAGTGTTGCAGCACAAGCTGCGCGGTCTGCACAAGCTGGAAAAGAGTCTCGTGCGTCGCGAGATTATCTGGTGCATAAAATATCATCTGAAACTAGCAGGGTACGATAACTTTTCATGGGGTTTCTTCTATATTTTGTAAGCTGCTTTCTTCGCAGCTTAGTGGATGCCATGAATGCCCTGAATACACATCTCCATCTCGTCGAGTTTCTGTGCTTCGGTGCCATGTCCTGTGTCCTCTTGTTCTCTTTGATTATTGTGAGTGGCAGAGAGGGGAGGCCAACGGGGAAGTATCTCAATGATTTGCATCTCTTTTGTAGGCTCAAACTATTGCCCAATCTGTGATCGTCATTGCCTATATGGTGATGATATTTGCCAACAGTTTTGTCATTTATTCCGTGGCCAATGAACTCTACTTTCAAGTGAGATTATTCCATATCTATTTTGTTTTGCATTTATTGTTATATTTTTCTTCCCTTTCTGCAGAGCTTTGACATTGCCATTGCTGCCTATGAAAGCAATTGGATGGACTTTGACATTGATACGCAAAAAACGTTGAAATTTTTGATAATGCGCTCACAAAAACCTTTGGCTGTGAGTCTTTTGCCGCTTCTTATTCACTTAGATCTGCCGACTAAGCTTTGTCTCTCCCGTAGATACTTGTGGGTGGCACTTATCCCATGAATCTGAAACTCTTGCAGTCGCTGCTGAATGCCATTTACTCATTTTTCACGCTCCTGCGACGCGTCTATGGCTGAGGCCACGCAAAGGTTAGTAAATGTATTTTTTTTCTCTTATTTTTTGGCTCTTTTTGGAGCCGAACAATTGCCAGAATTGATTGCATTTGAGTTAAAGTAAACGCTTTTTGCGCCCTGGAAAAGGAGAGAGGAAAAGTAGCTGCTTATTGGATTGTGTTGCAAATGCATTTGCCAGGAGTGGAGAGCAGACAGAGACGTGGAAGGAGTCTGCTGCTGCTCTGCTGCTGCAACACGTTTTCTGCCCCACCCCAAAAAAAAAAGAGGAAAGAAATAAACTATAATAATAAAAATTGCTGCTTCTGTGGCAGGGATGGGGGATTCCTTTTGTTGGCCTTTGCCGCAACATCCTTGACCACACAACCCCCCAATGGTTGCTCTCCTCTTGCGTCCTTTTGCTATGCCCGTCACGTGGCATTCGTATAACTTCTATTTAAGCAAATATAAATCTAAAGTGTGTGCTAAATTAGATTAAAATGTTCTCTCTCGTAAAACGTAAACGTTGCCCGAGCAGCAGCAGCGAAAGAGCAGAGACGAGAGAATAGGAGGGGAAACGGCTCTTCTCCTGCTGCCAAGTGCCGCATGTGGCAACACAAATTGTTAATTAATGTTGGGACATTGCAAGAAAATTAATTGTTTTAGCCTTTGAAAGTGTTGTGTTGTTTAAGGGAAGAAACTAAGTGCTTAAGCAAGCTATCGATTTCGTTGGTTCTGGTGCATTTAAGCTATCGATTTGGTCATCGAAATTAACGTGGTTTATCCTCCGAAAATGTCGAATGCGGGAGCGGCATTTCCTTGACTAAACTTTCGGGGAAGGAAGCTTTATTCGAGGCTTATACACGCCCTGGATTGTCTCTGTTTTGAGGCTTTTAACTATCGTTTTATTGATCGAAATAAATGCTGCGATCCTCGTTTGTTCTTCTTCATTTTATTGCTGACTTTTCGGAGGTTTAAGATCTTTATTCTGGGATTACTTTAATTGGTTTCTTAACTCTATTTCCCTGTGTTTTTTCACTATTTCTTTCTCCATAATTTCTCACTTATCATTCGCTTTTCCCATTTCGTGTTCTCTGCTTTTGTTTTCCTTTATTTTCCGTATTAATTTCCTGTGTTTTCCCACATGCATTCCTTGCGCCCTAACTTCAAATACTCATCCGCACATTATCGCTGTTTATTTGCCCAATCAGCCTTAACTTTCACTTCAGAACTTGAGCTTTCAGCTGCTTCCCTGGGCTGCTGTCCTCACGTTCCCCCATTGCCCCTTTCTGTGGCAGTGGCAGTGGCATCATCATCATCATCGTCTCCGTGGCTCCGTGTCTCTGACTCGCTGTGTCTGCGTCTTCAAATTGACTTTAATTTAAGAATTTTTGATATGCCGAATGGCAGCGCAGACCCACAAATGGAAACGAACGAAACGCTTGACGAGCCTTCCGCCTTGCTGCAGGGCTTTGTGTCTGCTGTCTGCTGTCTGTGCCTGTCTGTGTCTGTGTCTGAGTCTTCTGTTTAATGGAATTTACCTCCTTCCGCTTGAGAATTTCTCTCACTCTCTCACGATTTCTTGACTTCATGGCTTGTTTTATGGCGGAGCGGGAGATGAGGCCTAAGGCTCCTTCCCTGGCTGTGGCTGTGGCTGGTAGTCTTCGTTCAGCCGAAAAGAAATGCTGATGCGACAATTATAGTTATTGTCTGGCGGATCCAGCAGAGATTCTCCCACTCCTCTGTTGTACGTGAGGCATGCAACGCTGCCTCTCACCCACACAGATCTGCCCTCCTGCTGCTGCTGCCACACGACAGCTGCTGCTGCTGCTGTTGCTGCCACATCCTTGAGTTTCAGATGCTTCTGCTACGCCTGTTTTATTGCTAATGTAAACATGTTGTTGCCTCCTCCCGTCAAATGTCTTTGACGCCAAATTGACACATTTTCAGCCCAGAACTCCGTCTGCGAGGGGGGTAAGGATATTCGCCATCGCCCAAATAGTGTGCTAAAATGTGGCACGTGAGTGAATGGAGCTTATCAAACACTAAACAGCAACCAGGCGGAGGCATTTTCCACGGGGATAATCTTTAATTTTCCAGGCAGGTGGCCGCCGCCTCGAGGCATTCGAACGATGAAATCAATTTACGCCGATTCACGCCTTCCCTTCGTTCGTTCCTCCGTTCGTTCCCTCGTGTGAAGTGATTCGATTGCTTGAGCGCAAATCATGGACTTTGCTTCCTACTCAGTGTCTAATGAGGCGACTTTCTCCACAGATGTACGAGCATAACCCTTTCCCCTGCTCATAGTTTTCCCCCCACTCTCTCGCCCCCCGTCTGCCCTTAGATATGTCCTCAATTTTCATGCTTATTTTATGCGCATCATCCCAAAAATTGCCGACGTGTTGGAATTTTTAAAACATTTTTCCTCGGTTTTCCTTCATTTTTTTTTTGTGTTGTGTTGACATTTGACTTTTGTGCTCGAGATTCGTTGATCCCAGGACCCTTGACTACTGACTACTGGCTCTGGTTGCTGTGTGAAATTTAGGTCAAGCGGTCAAGTGTTTTATGTCCTAGAGGACCTTTTAGAGGGTTTTATGATGTTTGCCTGCAGTGCGCACAGGCGGGGGGAAATGGGAGAATAGAGGAAAATCCAGCTGGCGGATGGGGATAGAATGTTCCGATGCTTAAAATTGAAACTTGGTGGAATATTTGGCCGAAGAAATGACAGGGAAATGTAAGTTAAAGAAAGGTTTCGACTTATGGAGAGGGTTTTCAGGGGAAAAATTGGCTCTAAGGGGGCAGAAATGAAAGGAAAAGTTGGCTTAAAGGCATGTCCTGACTTCAGCAGAGGGTATTCCGTGGAAACCCAAAAGAAATCACTTAAATTTCTTTCCCATTGAAGAGTTTTTCCTATCTGTGTCACACATGCTTTGCTTTCCCCTGCCTTTGAGCCATGACCTAAGTGCAACAGACACACACACACGTATCTATGCCACAGATGCGTCTAAAGTCATTGCCTCTAATGGAAAACGGAATAATTTAATCACATTTTCAGTTGTAATAGAAACTAAAAGCTAAAGTCCCGGCAAACAGAAAACCTTTTGCATAATTTAGCGCCAAGACGGCTTTTGGCCAAATCAAATCTAATTAACTTGACTAAACAGATGGCCAAACAGAAGCCCAAACAGAGGACTAAACAGTGGCGTACATGGCCAAGGCTAATGTTGTGTATTTATTGGGCTAATCAAATTAGTTTGCTCGTTTGAATTGCACTTGCAGCAGGCATACAGAATCAAAGTTGCACGCAGGCTGGCGGAGGGGATGGAGGCCACTTATGTCGATACGGGGCATCGAAGTTCCAGGACACACAAATTGCCAATCAAAATCAAAATGAGAGTTTTCTGGCCCCACCCCCCACACACACATAAAACGCACTTAATGTCGGAGGCAGACACTTTTGTGCATTTCGGCACGGCAGCTGGCAAATTGCTATTTACGATGCCGGACAGGTTGGCAGTACAGGCTGCCGCCCCCTCTCCTGCTGCCTACTGCAAAATGCCTGCAAAATGCCATCAAAATTGTTGCACAAATCTGATTAAGATTTCAGATTTCGTAAGCGATTTATGAATGCCACAAACGATGGGAGTGCGTGACCATGGCCAGAGCTAGGAACAGTCCGTGCTCTCTTCTTTTTTGGCCAGGAATTAGCCAGGCAGACAGTGGGAAGATTCTCCTTGCTGCTCTTTGGCCAGTGTCAAATGCTGGCTGCAGGCCAAAGAGACAAAGAAAACAGCCAGAGTAGGTGCTGGGGATTGTGACACATGAAAACTGTAGATAGAAGTGCATTTTCGTAAAGAGAATGGCGGCAAGCCTTTGCCTGCCTGGACTGTTACTTAACTCTTTTGATGCAGAAAATTCTACTTTGCACGAATATTTTTAAGCGGATTAGAAGTGCTTCCCTTTGAAATTTGAGTTTAAATAAGGGAAATTAAAGTAAAGTAAAGTTGGAGGATACAATGAATGCTGCTTTTATCTGAAGTGTCGCTTTTTCCATTCCCTGAAATGCTCTGGGAGATATTCCCTGAGATATTCACCCAGAGACAGTCCAAAGCCTAGAAATTCTTTTGTTCCCTTTACTTTTTTCTTTTCTTTCTTTTACCTTTACGTTTCTTTCTCTTTTAAGTGCTCCATCATTATTAGCCTTAAATAACTCGGTTGCAAGGCAATTCCTTGGCCACAAAACAAATCTCATTATCAATCAATTGCTGCTGAAATCATTCCCATTCTCTGGCCAACAATTGGCTTTGGCTTCCTCTTTGTAATGCCATTCCCCTGCTGGGATGTATTCCCGATTTGATTATCCTGCGGTTTACTTCCTCCGCCTAGACTTTTCTTTTGCTACTTTGCCATGGAGTGTATTCCGGTATTTATTATGCATTTTCTTTTTACTGTCAGTTGTCTAACAAAATGTTGTCTGGCGGTTTGTCGCTGTCTGGCGGCACTTTGACACTTTTTTTTCCAAATTGGAGAACGAGCCTTCCTGCTGTCTGCCTGCAGGACACTTCTGCCTTCCACCGGCTCCCTCTTTGGGTCTCCGCTAAGTCTCCTGAGTGGAAGATTATCACCACCACCCGTCATGGCCAATGAGCCGCCTCTGGTGTCTGTTTGCCTCTTTGGCCTTTTTAACATTTCAATTCTAATTTAAATTTTATATTGAAAGGCAGACAGACAAGTAGCTAACAGCGAACTTTCCTTTAAAGATACTTGCAGCGTTTTTAGTTGAGGAATTTTAATGGAAATTCCCACTAATGGAAATTCGTATGGCAATTTTCTTGTCAACAGCTCTTTTGCATGCTGACAGTTTTCCCCTGATTTAGTGGCACGCAATTCAGCCAATTAGCTAATGAATTTAACCTTGAATGAAGGTAGAACTGAACACACACACACCCACACACACAAGTACAGTGGCACCCCTTTGAAATGTTAGTGGAATGTTAAGCAACATGCGCGTATGTTAGCTGCATGTTAATTAGGAGTTGCTCTGTTCAGCCGCTGTTAACTAACATTTCCTGTGGTCTGGGGATTGGGCAGGAGCTCCTTTTCCATGGCTGATTGGTAGAAGTTTTACTCTTTCGGCCAAATTATGATCCTGTCAACTGCTTATTGTTTCTACTTTTTGGCTGCTTTTGTTGTTTCATTTTTGCTGCTTTTGTTTCTTCCTTTTCGCTGCTTTTGTTGCTTCCTTTTGGCTGCTTTTGTTTCTCCCTTTTTCGCTTTTGTTTTGGTGTTCATTTTCATGGCTTTTCTGTCTGGCTGTCACATGTCAAATGTCAAGTTCACTTTTTGTTGGGTTCGCAGCAGCAGCAGCAGCAGCTGTTGGGAAAACTATTTTGCATTGCGATTATTTTGCAGTCGCTTTTCACACTGCAGCAGCAGCAGTTGCCAGCCAAAAACACTTGATGTCCGTGACTGCTTATGATAATTCAGTTGTTATATGTACACCATATAGATGTTTAGCTATAGATGTGGCAAGCAATTGATTTGGTGGCAACAGAGAAAAGGAATCCATGGGGTAAATGTGACAGATGTAGAGGCAAATGACCGCCAGGTCAATAGCTTTATTTGCAGAGGGAAATTCATGCTTTAAAAGTAGCAGAAAATATTCCTAGCACAGCAAGAATTGTAAGTAATAATCTCTATATACCCTGGGGATATTACCATAAACAGCTCCTCCACTTCATAATGCCTCTAAATGAACTATAAACTCTAGGATTCTAGATTTTTGCATTCATAAAATATCACTCATACGCAATGAATGCCGCACAGGCAGAGGTAGCAGCAGTAGCAGCAGCAGCAGTTTCAACGCCAAATGAGGCATAAAATGAAGAATGGGAAGCATAAAAAGAGCGTAAAAAACAGGGGAAAAGAACAGGGGAAAGTAACAGCAGAAAGTACAATGTAAACAGGTGGAAACAAGAGAGTTTTCCACACCCCAAAAGACGAAAAAAAAAAAACCTCGCAACTAAAAACCAAGAAAATGTTGCCATAAAAATGATTTAATACACATTTTATATGAGAAAAGTTTTGCAATTTTTGCACATTTAATGTACCGCCACTCACTTGACATTTGACGTGGCGGGGCCAACTCCTGTTTAACTTCGAGTTAAAGTTAACCTTAACTTTAAGACCTGTCTGCCCGTCTGCCTGCCTGACTGCCACTGCGTATTCCTTGGTTAATTATGCTGCAAAGTTTTGCTTGGAGTTCCCTTGCTGCCTTTCGTGTGGGAAAAGTTGCGTAAATTAAATCTAATTGAATCTACAACTTCCATTCGAGAGTTTCCCTTCGTTTTGTGCCGTGCAAATGTGATTACAATAAGGCCATGGATATGTTTGCTCAGGCGACTGGGGAATTATTCATGTCACTTCCTTTACTTTGACACGCCCCCAATGCGCTCGTTCTGCCACCTCCTTGCTGGGAGGGGGATAATCAGCGGCTTTGTTGCTGCAAAAAGTTTTCCTTTCCTCTTCTGCCTTTCTTTACTTTATTTTATTGAATTTAGAGCAAAGTGTCACTTGTTTATTAGAGAGTTGGCCAGCCAGATGGAGAGGGGTGGGAGTGGGGGACCGGCAGAGTGTGAGTGCATTGAAATTCCATTGGGCAACTGCCTCTAGGATGTCCCGCGGATCTACAATGTCCTCTTGGGAGGAGGCTATAGATGTTCTCTCGCATGGAATGGGGGGGGTGGGAGGAATACTTAAGGCGACAATAATGTGACATACATAAACAATGCTCTCTCTTCTGGCATTGCCTCTGACATGACGATAAAATTGGGAAATGGACGCGTATTAAAAAGTTTTCAGTTTGTCAATCGTTAAATAAAAGAAAGAATATTAAATTTGTAAAATAAAAAGATGGGGAATCTTGGGAGGAACGAGAAGAGAAGATGGGAATAAAATACTGAAGGAAGAGAGTTAGAGGAGAATTAGGAATCCGCGTACAGATTCCCCTTGTATAATCCTACACTAACGTAATTTAAAATCTGTAAAATAATTGAAAAATCGCAAGGAAATATTGCAATCGATTTGCTTTCTTTTCTGAAACTTTCTTTTTATATTTCCATAAAATTGCGAATCATTTGAACTGCAATTTCCCTTCAATTTCCACTTAAACTCCTCCCTAATTAACTTCAACTTTTGTTAGTTTTTCTTTCGGAAAATGCTCAATACAAACTTCATTTTCATGCTCATTAAATGCGTCGTCTCTCGCTCCATGCGAACAACAACACAAAAAACTCATCAAATAAATCAAATTTTCCTTGTTAACCCTTTTGCCCTCCCCTCATTGGGATTCTTTTCAGCAGAAGGAAAACTTTTTCCTACACTTTTTGTGTGGCCTAAAGGGTTTAACGAAGGAAAAGTCAGGGAAAAGAGTGGAAAAGTTACGCCAAAAATGGCGTTAAAATGTGTAATCAGAGAGAAGCGACACGCGTAAAGAGGGGGCAGAGGGCTCATCCGGGACGGGGCTGGAGCTGCCACCAATTGAGGGATTGAGGGTGCAACTGTCGATGACGACGACGACGACGTCCACGGACTGTTAATGAAAATTGTTTTTGGTGAAAAAAAGAAGCAAGCAAAGCGGAGAGAGTGAAAAGCCCTGCTGCTGCTGCTGTTGTAAATGATTGGTGGAAAGAAAGTCTCATGCCCGCAGGACGGACGGACTGAAGCTGCTGCCGAAACTAATTAACGCCAAATGTGGCCGAGGCCTTTGAATGATGGACAAATCGGGGGGAGCAGGCTACTCCTTCCAAGGAGTAGAAGAGTAGAGAAAAAGGGTTTCCCCACTCAAGTTCTTTTTTTTCGTATTTTCTCCTGTTGACTTTCCCAGTGATTTGCTTCGTTAAATCCCCAATGCAGTCGGAAGAAGCATAAGTCTGGCGACTGCAGGACTTTCTTTACTTTCTTTGCCGCTTTACCAACATTTTCCTACCACAACAAACAACAATGACTGGCATTTAGCAGTGAGCATTTTCCACGCCTTCCCCTACTCCTCCTCCTTCTCCTCGAAAAGCCTTTTCCAATTACTCGCCAATATTTACCTTGGGAGAAATTTTATTTCATTTGACATTTTGCTCTGGCCAGAAGGAACAGATGTCTAGACGACAAGCAGGCGGCACTTGAGCACGCTTCTGTCTCTACTCTAAAAACTATATATATATAACTATAAATGTATTAGATGATAGATATATCCAGCTACCATCACGTTCTTTGTGGGTTTTCGGAGCATCGCCCAAAAGTTCACTGCATCGTTTGCTGGGGGGCGGACCATCAATGCGAATATTGATGGCCACTTAAAAGTATGCAATGAAATTTCGTTGAATTTATAGCGCAAGACACTAAAAGATAGTCCCCAATTGAATATCGCTTTTAGTGAGCGATTAATACGCGTATCAAATTGCCCAACTGCCAATGCTTTGGCTGTCCTTCTCTTTGAAGATCTCATCTCGTTGTTTCCATGGAATCAGCTCAGATACGCAGATACAATGAGTCATTCGCGCCACCGCTCTGTGCCACGGAGCCAAGTCATTGGCCACTTGGCATATTTCTCGTTGTTCGCATAAATAAAAACCAAATGATTATTGGCAAACGCCTCCCCTCCTCTTCCTTACCGAGACTGGGGCTATAGACAGACGGGCGTCAATATCTGAAAGGGCGATTCGATGTGTGGGGAAGGGGAAGGGGAAGCAGCGGTACATTGAAATCATTTTAATGAAATGGGAAACCTTTTTATTCTCTTGAACCACAAATGAATTCTAATACGATTATGGCCAGCGTCTTTTTTCAATGAAAGGAAGAGGCAGCAGGCAGCAGGCAGCAGGTCAGGTAGTCGTCGCTCGAGGAATGTGTTGGAATCTCTGGGAGAGGCAAGGCTGGGAATCCGGTTTATTTTTTAGGGACTTTTAGCCTCAAAGATATTTAGTGATGCAGAAGAAAAAGGATCGGATATAGATACAGATATAATATGATGGATAATGATATGAGCACGCCGATTTCAAAGGGTTTAAGAGCTAATTGGAGATTATTTCGAGTGGAATTAAATGATGTCATGCAGGAATGTTTTGACCAGCAATCAAACACAATTAGGGGAATCTTTTTTGGGGGTTCAATTGCATGAGCATTCGAATTACATATTTGCTGTGGCATAATATCTACATTATAGTGGATTATATGGGATAATGTTAAAGATACTGAACCAAAATGTTTTTAGAGTATATCTAAATTAATTTGGAATACTTATTGCAGTACAATGAAAGATAATTGTAGTGCCATAGTCTCTTTATCACTTCCACTCTCTTTTGCTTCATTTTTATGCCCACATCCATACATTATTTGCTAGAAGAAATCACGTTCCCCCGCTCTCTGTGCAGCATTCAATCAAAGTCATCGTTCTGCTTCAATCAAAGTCCATGGCTCTATTTGATGACCAATAAAGTTGTCAGGCAGGGCGATAATGTTATTAACATTGCTTACAATAATTAATTTAATTTTTGTAGACCAATTTACACACGTAATTAAAAGACACTTCCACCCCAGACCCCAGACCCTAGCCCCTGTACGACGGTCTCTCTTTCAAGTCTCATGCTGGCGGGAGTAGAGTGCGTGTTTCAGAGAATGTCTTCTATTGAAAAGGAAGGGGCAGAAGCATGGGGCATGGCTATTAGTTTCTATTTCCATTGCCACAAACACTGACTAATTGCCCATGGTCAGTGCCTCGAATGTCAAACGCCACGCGGAAGCAGCGGGAAATCAGAAACAAACAAAAAATCATATAAATGAATATAAATGAAATGGAATGGAATTCTATGGGCAGATGCATACATTTGAGTTTTTATCAGTGATTTATGGGATGAAAACAAGCCCCAAGCTGCCGCTAGGCAGATGAATTTCGCAATCGGCAAATAAATATATATGCAAAAGTGCGCACAAAATAACAATCTACAGAAATATGTATAGTAGAATGTGCAATGTGCATGGCAGACAAGAAAATGCTCTTTCTCGAGTGGGGAATATTAGGGAACTACTACGAGGCATATCTATGGGCTTTCGGAAAAGGATTATCTGTGAGGAATATTCTAAGAAATCTTCTATAGAAATTTAATATATTACAGGGGAAGTCAAAGTCAAATCCCTGACTTTATTGCAATACCCTTTCGTAGGCCATATCCCAGCACTGTAGGACTTATTCAGCTTCTCTGTCTTTCTGTCTGTCATCGCAGCAATTGCAGATGCAAATCAGTTGGCAATCAGAGCACAGTTTGCTCTTTTGACTTGTCTTCAAGCTGATTCTTTCTTTTCCCTTTTTTTCCACTGTATTATCAATGCGGCAGTAGGAGGCTTATCATGGCAGACAGACAGACACGCAGGCAGACTCTCGTTGGAGTATTCATCGGCTGACAACAGCGAAGAAGCGAAGGAATGAAAGTGGAACCCGCATGTTGCATGCAGCAGCAGTTGCAGTTGCAGCACCAGCTGATGACGATAACAGTTGACATTCCCCCGCTGAGGAAATGTCACTTTTGCATACAAAACATACAAATGACAAATAATAAAATATCTGAAAAATTAAACGAAAAGACAAAGTCCGAACGCGCGCGCCTTTTCCTGTTCTGCCAAAGTTTTGCGATAAAAAAGAAGAGAAGGCAAAGAGAGCAAAGAGAAAAAGAACTTCACTCGAATGCAATGCGTTGCAATGCATACAAAAGCGAAGATATGGCCGCAGCCCAAGCCGAAGCGCCGTATCGGGCGATATGCATAGAAAATGAAGAAGAATAAAGAAAAAGAAAAAGTAAAGAGAGGGAACTACAAAAGGGTGGGAGGAGGCGAGGACTGCAAACAAAGCGCTGGAGAAATAGTAGAAAGAAAAACTTTAGTTCTTAAAATGGCAGCCAGACGAAGCGGCGTCGTCGTCAGCATTTTGATAAACCATTGAATAAATGTTAGAACAGAAAACAATTATTAAAAAAAAAAAAAGCAAAAAAAAGCCAAACCACAAAGATGGAAGCTTTTTCCAATACGGAACGGAAATGCGGCACAGAAAAAGGGGGAGAACAAGCAGCAGCAGCAACAACAACAAAAAATCCGAAGAACAAACTAAGGAAGAGCTTTATATGGCAGTGGGAGGCACGGAAGGGAGGGAACCCCCCACAAATGGCATACTTAATGGGGGGCGTAGCGAGGGCATTCATTAGCAAATGTTTAAACGAGTATTTCTAGCGATTAGATAAGACTTTTGGATATGTGAAATGGATAGGGAGAGAGCAGGAAATCTTGTGATTCTCTAGAGAACTTCAATTGGATAAGACTTGGCAGGGTCCGTACATATATGTATATACGTATGCAAATATGAATAATTTCATAGGAATAAACTCTGATTTGTGTGTAATTATGGAACAATGAGAGGGGCTTTTCCTCAGGGTGAGCTTCAGGGTCTCTGCGGAAAGTTTAAAGAGCTCTTAAACGGATAAGGGAATGACGTACTTGTGGATAGCCGTAGCTATGGAATATATATAGCAATTTGATCCACAAATGGCCGAGAAAACATTTCCATAGCCTCCCTTTTATTCTCTCTCATAATCCAACATGCAGATAAGATACGGCACCTCAATCATAATTTGTTACAGTCAATGTTCAAGAGGAGACCCCATAGAAAATGCTCTTTCCACCGATCACAATTCCAGCGACCCCTGCCACAGAGATTCCTCGATCAAGATCCGATAATCTGGCACCAAATTACAGGCAGGGGCAATAAGACATTGAGAACACACCGGCAATAAAGTTATCAAGCCACTTGTGACGGGTCGCCACAAACACACGAAACTAAAGAATAAAATAAAATACATTCAAAATGTGTTCCGAGAATCCCCCCCAAAAAAAACAACACACACAAAAACATAAAACGCAAGACGCGACAACACAACGAATTTTCATTCGAAATTAACACAAAAAATTATGTTTGGCGCCAGGTCTGAGACCCAGTGAAGAGATCCCCATGAATGGTGGTGCTGCCAGTAATTGGAAACTAAAACCAAACATGAATAAAAAAAAAAAAAACATCCATAGATCGTACAGAAATGGCACGTTCCGTCTTAAAGACAAGAGAGAGAGAGAGGCAGACAGATAGAGAGATACGCGATTTGCCGATTTGTCCGATGATTTGCATAATTGCGTGATTCGCATACCGCAAAAATTTGCTGTATCTCTGAATCATCGCTTCTCGTAGATAGGGGCGCGGGGAGGAGAACCCCATCTCAATCCATTCTCTTAGATGTGCGGGGGACTCATCGTGTGGTATAATTTCTCGTATTCAAAGTTGCCCATGACTCAAGTGCTTACATTGTCTGTCAAGTGTTTGATTATCTCATTCGGAAAGTGAAAGAAACAGAATTCATATACGACATTTCAAGCGACTTTTAGGGCATTGATGTGGCTGATTGAGCGCCAAGTATTTGGGTATCTTTTAGAGAATGAAATAGATTCAGCTATGAGAAACTTCTGAGGATCCCTCAAGCATGAAAAAAGAAAGTTTTTTCCATAAATTAAAAGGCCATGGGTATCTTTTATACTCCTTTGATATCATATTTTTCACTAAAGATCCCTATAATATTTCATAAATCTTTCATTATTTCCTTCGGCTCAACTCGTTTTATCTGTCAAATTCGCATTCATCACATGGAAATGTATCTTCGTATCTTTTATGTGACGGAATTCCAGAGTACGCGTTCGAACTGTGCTGGAATTTCTTGATTGCATGTTCGAGTTCGATGCTCGATGTGCGTGAGGTTGCGTTAGGTTGCTTCCCAGTTTGTTTTGGGTAATTCTTGAACCCAAATGAGGGAATTATTACTGTTCGTAATAGAGGCAGAAAATAAGCAATGATTTATATGAATTTGCAATACAATTTTTGATTGTTAGAAGCGATTTTTCAGCACCTAAGGAAGTTCGCCAAATTAAAAATGATCGTTTTATTCGTCTAATAAAATCAAAATGTTATTCTGAATTTTATATTCAAAGATTATATTTTCTATTCAGCTGTTCGCCACTTCCTTAGTTTTATCTCCAAATTCCACCCACAAGTTCCAGCAAATGCTATGAGTGCTCTAATCTGCACCTTCATCATAATCTTCCAACGATAATTTCCAAGAAGTTTTTGTTTTCGCGATTGCAGCGCTGACTAAACCAAACAAAAATCAAAATAAGGGAAATTATTAGCGACTCGCGCAACCAACCTCAAACCCCGCACAAATGTATTCGCATGCCAATGCATGCCAGAGACGGTTCGATTCGAACCCGACAAGCGAACCGCCAGGCAGCAGACTCTGTTAACGGCCACTGTTAAGCGGTTCGATTAATGTTGCGGCAACACAATCTTCACAGTATGTTAGCCACTGCGGTGGATTTTACGTTGCTTGCGTTCAGTTTTCTTGGCCACTTTGCCTGTTGTCCACACCCCATTTTCTTTACCTTGGCGGCAACATGTTTCCACGCAACATCAGACGGAAACATGCCAGTGAAAATGGTTCCGAGCACTCGAGAGGAATTTTATTTGCTCAATAAAATTTGACGGTTGTTCGCATCGGTCGGTACGGAGTATCTAGATACTCGAGAGTATCTCGTCCCGTTCGCTTGCTTTGCGCGCCAGAAGTTAAATTTGAAAATAAAATTTTGAACCGTTAACAAAATTGGTTTTTTCAATTGCCAAAACGCAAAGAAATGCGACAACGCGACGTGCTGCCAATCCAATTCAAATTCAAATAAATCTAAGTAAAAGTATGTGCTTCCGTTCATTCCCCCATGAAAAATCCAATCACCATCAAAATCAAATTAAAGAATGAATTAATTTGTCAGCAGCGGAAATATCAAAACAAATCGGAACGTGTTTGGCATCCCGTAGATGCAAAATCACTCGCAAATTATAAACCCAACGTCTGCTCAGCGCAGTTTGGCTCAGCCAATAAAAACAGCTTCGCAAATGTGCCCCAAGAATTGCCAGTGCGATTGCCAGATACTTTTGTATCTTGCACTTTGCAGCGTGTGTGTTGTTGTTGTTGTTGTTTTGGTATTGTGCGAAAGTAAAAACTACCTGCGAAACAGACCTCAAACCCAAACAAAAAAAAAAAAAACACGAGAAAACCAGTTTTGTGAAAATTATTGGGACTGTGTTTGGGTTCGGTTTTTGTTGCTGTTGCAGTTCCCAGTGTATTGGCCATTTCTTGGTTTTGGTTTTTTTGTTTTTGGGGCATTGGCTTGGCTTGGCTCTCTGTTGAAAGGAAAAACTGAATTTGTGGCTGCCATTTGGCGTCTGGCTGCAAAAGATAGTGCGAGAGAGATCATAAATTTAGGGAGAGAATGGACCAAAGACAAAAAAGAAATAACCGAAAGGTGTCAAAGGTGGCGTAGGAAAGCGGATAAAAAACTATTGAAATTGGGGGGGTTCCTTGGTGGGGATTTACACTGGTGGATGAAGCAGAAAGAACTTCCTGGCATACAATAATTTTTAGTCACATTGAGATCATAAATTAATATTTTTAAAGCCATTAGAATTATAATATATAATTATTCTTCTTTCGAATTCTTCCATTTTTGAGAAATATCAGAATATTCTGTGGAAGCTTGGGGAAAAATTTGGGAGTAGCCAAAATTAAAATAATTTGCAGGATCGTGAATTTATTTCTCTTCTTTTGAAATACAAGTGAGGGACACTCTCCATTAAATCTCAGAAAATATAGACACCTAATTCTTCATGCAATTAAACTAAAACTAAACACAATCCTCCCTTTTCGTATCTGAATCCACAGTTTAAATGAAATACAACAAAAAGTGCAACAATTAACCACATAAAATATAACAAACAAGAGAAAAGAAAAGAAGATTAAAAAGAGTTCCAAGAACTTTTTCTACCCAAAACAAAAAACAAAACAAAAACCTTCAAAAGCAAAGAGAAAAAGAGCATCATTGCCACAGGAAGATGCTGATGCACCACACAACATCGACAACGTCCACGGCGACGATGACCAACTCCTCGTCATCGGCCACGCCCACACCAGGGTCGACCTCCTCCAACAACAGTGCCACACTCGAGACGCTGCACCACCAGCAGCAGCAACAGCAGCAGCAGCAGCAGCAGCTGCAGCATCAACTGCAGCAGTTGCACACGAATGCGGCAAACAATTCGCGTCCCCCCTCGCGTGCCCCCTCGATACTCGATAGCCCCACGCTGGCGCGTGTGGAGCGGGCACGTCTCCGACTCGAGCAGCAGGAGCGCGAGAGGGAGCGAGAGCGGAGCAGCCAGAGGGGTGGCGACATCAATGGAGTGGGAGGCGGTGGCGGTGGCAGCAGCACTGGAACGGGCAGCACGGCAACGACAATGAATCGTGAGGACAGCCTGGAGCGGAGCATATTGGATCCCAAGGTGAGGCAACGATCCGTTCTCCTTCTTCTTCTCCTTCTTCTGCTTGGTAGATAAATTACAATTAAGATTGCAACTAGCTGCAAGTACCAAGGTGCAGTATCTGCGCAGAGATCTCTCTTGGCAGGCATCGCTGAGCATCTTCAGCCTCTCCATCTCAGGCTATATATTTATCACCTTATTTACGGAATAGTTCGAAATCCAAATTGCATTCAGGGAATGTCTAAAATTCCATAATTCGTGGGGTAGCCCATACTAATCAGTTATTAAATTACCTTCTGCTGCCCACCCTGCCCTCTCCCTGTTCGCCTTCATTTTTGGCCATAATCAGAACAAATGTCTTGCAAATTAGTGGAAGCCTTGGCCTGCGTCTAAAGAGCGCAGGGAGAGCATATTTCCTAAGCCAAATAAGCCCCAGACACACACACACACAGGAGCCCCCTCTCTTGACGGGGAGACATTTCACTAATGGTTCAGCCGGGGGCCCGAGGCTACGGGGCCTTCCCTCAGGCAATAGGTGGACTGTCCGTCCGATTGGAGGGGGGCTACTGCCATCTTTACGTCTGCCCTTTGAGTACATTTTCCCTGCTTCTGCGAGTGTGTCCGTGTCGTCTACGACCTTCTTTGGGCATTATATGTAAATGCTTTTTATTCTGTTATTATTTTGTTAACGCTCTTATCTCTTTTGACTGGGAATTGTGTGGCCATCAGCTGGCCAGAGCTCAAAGCCTCTTTATTTCTTTAAAGCTTACTGAAAAGAGTGGACCCCGTGTGCCCAATGGAGTGTGGATCTCTCTCTGTGTGTGTGTGTGTGTTGGGGTTTTGCATACATGAAAAGGGACTGCTGAATGGTCAGGTAGCATTAGAGGCAGCAAACAGAACCAGAACCAAAACCAGAAGTTGCTCAGGTAACAGGCCTCGGCCTCGGCCTCGGCCTCGCCCTCCTCATGCCACCAGCTCTTGGCTCTTGGCTCAATGAGAACATAAACTCAGATAATGAATTGCGAAATCTATTAGGCAGACGAGACAACAGCAACAACAAAGATAGAACAGAATTTAGAACATCAAATTTGGATGGGATTTCGTGTTGGTTTTGTTGATAAACTCCCCTTATCTGTGAAGGGTAAAACCCTGTAAAACAAGTAAACGAATGATTGAAATTATTATATCTTCAAGGGTTTATCTATGAAGGTTCTGTTGCTGCTCGTGGCTAAAGAAGTTACTCAATTTCCTACAGAAGTTTGCGTTGAATAACTTCCCATCGTAGCTGCTGTAATAGTTTCTTCTTCTTTGGTTCGTTCTATCACATCATCAATTCTGTTTTTGGCCCAAAGCCAAGCCAGTCCAGAGACTGATTACCTGATAGATGCAGTGCTTCAGAGTTATCCTGCGCCTCCTTACAGACGTAACAAATTGTACGTAAGAGTTCTGGGGCCAAATTGCCTGCATAATTTCCTCACACAGCCTCACAGCCTCCCAGCCCTTCTGCCCTTCTGCCCAACCCTTTCTGGGCCTCTCCTCGCGCTCCTGTCGCTGGTGGCCTCCTTTTTTTTTTCTGTCGCCCAAAGGGAAACTGCAGCCAAAATATTTGCGCAGGATGTTTTTTGCCATCAATAAACTTGGAGTTTGGGGAGAGCTCCTAAATCTTGCAGGAGATTTCTGGCTACGGAAAATCAATAGAAAATTGGGGAAAAAAATGGCCACACTTTTGGGTTTTTCTCTTTGGCGGAACGAGGTGACTCGCGCGGTGCATTGAACCCCACGAACCACATCAAGTGGGGCTCAAAAGAGTGTTCGGCAGCGTCATAATTAGTCACACTTAAAAAGGCAATGGCCCAAAGAGTCTTGCTGCGGCCCGTTAGTTGGCCAAATGCGAAATATGAGGCAAGGCAGAAGAAGGCTAAAGCCGAAAGAAAAACCCAAAGAGCCAAAAGAGCCAAGAGAGACACGCCGGTAACCAGAGACACGACACAAGAGAGCTGCGACGAGTAGGAAGCGCCATGGCTCCGCAAATGGGGAAAGCAAACAGCGGCAGGGCGGCGAAAACCGAGTGAGGCAGGGTGGGAGGTAGGCAAAGAAATTTTTGCTGAGCTACGTGCCCCGCAAGCGGCCAGCCGGACTACGAGATACAATGTTTGACCCACAGCAAAGAAAAGCAAAGGGAGGAGAAAGACCATCTCCATGTCCATCCTCTGGCATTGCTTCGCTGCACTTGGATGCGGGTTGCACGCTGCATGTTGCAGTGCTGCAGTTGGGACAGAAAGGGCCATCCGCTGTGGCATTTGGAGCAGAAAGATCGGGGTTCCACTTGGAGGCAAAGCAAAAGCCCCAGAGGGCAGAGAAATCTGGCATATCTTTTATCATTTCACTCGGACATGGCGCATATGCAATTTCCATAAATTGTAGGAGTCCGTCGCACATCTCAGTGTCAATTTATTTGCGGCTCTCGCAATTCAATTTAACGGCTCGCTCGCATTCCACGAATGCGAAATATTCTGCGAGTACAGCCCAGCCCGCAAATTAAATGAAAAACACAAACATGTTTTTTCTATATGGTTTTTATTTTGTTTTTTGCACGGATGAATGACCAGCAGCACCGGAGGGCAGTGGCCAGGGGCCTTAGAAAATGGTCAGAAAATGCGAGTAAACACTCAGAGTTCGAATGAGTTTTGGATGAGCTGTGGATGAGTTGTGGATGAGTTGTGGTGCAGTGTGGTTAATGGAGGATGAGTCAGTGGTGGGGACTCGAAGAGTGGAAGAGAGCGAGCAGAGAGAGGAGTGCTCTTGGCTTTCTTTAAAACAATCTGAAGGGGGGTATCAAGGGTGCAGATAATAGGGAAAGTCCCTACAGATATTATTACTCATGCAATCAATTGATATACAAAAATTGCATTTATTAATTGATTCAACGAAAGGCAAGAAAAACGGGTTAAAGTCCATAGATGATGCACTTTTTTAGCTACTTTAAACACCATTCAACGCATCACTATACCAATCAAAATACCCCAAAAAACCTAAGCCAAAAGACGCGTAATATATCCCCCTTCTGTTTGCCTCTCCCCTTTCTCAGGCTCGCTCCTCAATTAGCCTCATAAATTAGCCCATAAATAGAATAAATAGCCAACACTAGCCAGCCAAAAATAAACACCACGAAAACCTGGTAACCGATAAAGAAGGAATTGAATTACCATGGGCGGGGGGGGCGGTGGGGGCAGCCCAGTAATTTGAGTCTCGTTTTGCTGGGGAATTGCCTACTCGCACGCGAAAGACCAGCGACCCCCGAAAAAAAAAGCACAGAAAATCGTGGAATAAATCGAGAGACAAGTGAGCGACGCGACGGCGGCACACACACGTTTCTGGGGAAAATAGAGCAAACCCCCCGCTGCCACCACCGCTCCAGCAGACAAACTAAAAGTAAACTAAACACAGACGGGAAGACACAAAACGAAGGGGGAAAATGTTGGAGCAGAAATAAAAGAGAAAGAAACAGACAAAGCACAAGGCACAAGCAAAAGATGCAAAGACGACACGCAGAAAATGCGTAAAAATACAAAATGAGCCAAAAACAAAAACAAAACGAAAATACAGAGAAAATCATTTCATTCCACGCCCCTCCAGCCACCCACCCACCACTACACGCCCACATCCACACGCCTCCAAACAACCCCTCCTCGAACGTTTTCATTCATAAAAGAGAGCGGGGAAAACTTCAGCGGAAAATATGCTCCACAATAAAATATACAAATAAATGGCTGGGCTTAATGCAAATAAAAGGGGGGACGGGGCTGTGGCAATAGGCTCTCTCTGAGAGGACAGCCTCCCTGCCTGCTCCTCCGCCTTCTCCAGCTCTCCAGCTGGGGCAGGGGAGTGGGAGAGGTGCCGCGAGGGAATTTTCACAGCAGCAGCAAATGGCACACAGAAGTGCAATTTTTGTTTCGTGGGTTCTGAAAGGGGGAAGGGAAAAAGGAATCAAATCACAAATGCAAAAAGGAAATGCCAATGGAAAAATGCGTACGTTTTCCAGCAAAACGAACAGGGTGGGCTGAGGGGTGAGGGGTGTTTGAGTGGATTGGGAAGGGTGAGCAAATGGGAGGCGCCTGCCTTAAAGCTAATTTGTGGGGCTTAACTTTTTCAGTCTGAAAATTGCATTTAATATTTTGTTTCGTGTTCTCCTTTTTTTGGGGTTACTTTGGAAATAGATTTTAGGTATATTATCTGGACCTTCTGCCTACTTTGGAGAAGAATCAACAGCCACAAGTCCCTTAAAATTTGATCAAAATAGAAGCTAGCTCTGAAATAATATCTTCCCATTTTAATGCACCAAAATATCCCCTACTTTCTTGTCTTCTTTAACTTAAGTCTTGCTGCAGAGAGTATCACTATCTTCGACTTGCAAAGCGAGTCTCCATATTCTTCCATTGGCCTTTGTCGGTTGTTCTTTTTGATGTTCTTGCGGCTGCTGTTTGCATCTCCATTTGGTTCTGCAGTGTAAAGTGATATCTCATTTATGTTGGACTGTGCAAAGTCATATTTATCACAATTAAGCGCCTGCACAGTGACCCACTAAAGCCCACAGAAAACGCCACACCCCACCAGCCGCCAGCCGCTAGTCGCCACAGCTGCAGTTGCTCTTCGCTCATTGCATTAAGTGCTGCATGGAATATAGAGCAGGGGGGGGGGGGGGCTGCATGTGGGGGTGTTAAAGGTCACAGAAGATCAGAGCAGCAATCGAGCGAGATGATCCCCAGCCAAATGTGTTAACCAGCCAAATGTTTCAATTTGTTTTTTGGGCTGTTCCAGCAAGTGAAATATCCATTACGTACTGCAGCAGCATCTATAAAGAAAACATATGGTGCATATTTATCCATTAGAAGTGCCTCTAAAATAGAGTATTTTTTTTTCATAAATTTTAAAAGCAAACAAATCTGTTGAAAGAAAATTTAGAGAGAATTCATCGTGAAATATTAGAGAAAATGTATCAGAAAAATAGGGAGATGGCCCCAGCTTTTGCTCTAATGAAATATAAACAAAGGAAAATCATTTTAAACTTTTCCCCATAATTTTCTTCGATCATTTTTCGTGTACCACTTTTCGAGTCAACAAATTTCAGTGCAATTTTGTCCACTAGAACTTCACAGAATATGCGACCATTCGGACAGTTGCTTGCAGCCAGACTGCCAGACAGTTACTGCCATAACTATTTGTAGCGCACGGAGGTAGCTTTCCCAGCTTTTCCGCAGCTTCCTCATTTCCCTCGACAGCAATCTCTGGGCAATGTTTGTTTTTCTGTGGAATTTAGCGAAGGGAGAAGAAATGTTTCTTAAGAAAAATCTCTCAAAAACAATGCAAGCAATTTGCATATTACATCAACATGTTGCATGCCACACAGTCAAGATTGCAGTTTGTTGCTGCAGTTGCTGCAGTTGCTGTTGCATATGCAATTGAGTTAAGCGCACACTCCGCTCCGCTCCGCTCCACTCCGCCCTCCACTTGGAGTTAAACGAGGCATGCCACCAAACGAGTCAGATGCAGTCGAATGATGCACAGTGCTGCCGCTGCTGCTGCTGCTGCTGCTGTTGCTGTGGCAAGTTGCATGCGTGAGTAAGGCAGGCATTTGTTTCCCAAACAGCAACGTGGGGGGGTTCGGTCGGTTGTCGGTTGCATGCACCTCCTCTTGCCTCATTTAGGGCTTGGGCTGTGCAGAAATCATCTTTAATATTGGGCCCAACTGTGGCCACGCCCCTCTTTCAAGCCTCTGTCTCTCGCTGTGTAGTTGCAACATATTTATTCATATTTATTCATACTTATTCATACTTATTCATCCTTATTCATACGCTCTTGTCGCTTGCCTCTTGCGACTTGCTCTTTTTTTTTGTGTGTAATTTCTTTATAATTGCCATTTCCCGTTTTAATGAATTGTTTATACGTTGCAAAGAGAGTCACAGCGGCAGTGGGGGGGGAGGGGGGTGGGGCAAAGGGCAGGGGGAAGGCCATGCAGGGGCCATGGGGGTCATGGCAACCAGCGGAACAACAATACAAACACAGACCCACACACTTGCCCCCGTCCAAGTGGGCTACAGCCTAAAACTGAAACCCAACACACAGATACAGATACAGCACAGCAACGGATACAGCACACGAGTAGAGATACAGATACATGGACACAGGGATAGCATTCGACATGGTTTTTGGAGGGGCTACAATTGCTGGCTGCCTGCCCTGCACTGCCTGCCGGCTTGACCATTTTCATTGCTTCCGTTGCTCCAACTGTTGTACTCTTTTTAGCAGAGGGGCTTCCAGCTATGAAGAGCGATTTGTTAGGCAGGGAATGGATGCTATTTTTACAGCTGATAAGCCACAGATATAGCCATCTGCCTGTCTGTTTCTATAGCTCAATGTCAAATCATTTCAGACTGAAATTCATTCCAATTTAAGCTGCAGCTTATGGCTACTAAATGAACACTAGATCTGAAAGATCTGCACAAGTATCTACCCATTTAAATTTATATCTCATGGGCTTCACTTTCCAGTAGAGTATCTCCTCCTTCGGCTTCCACAAACCCCTTCCTTTTTCGACTTGTTTCTGCCTGCACTCTACTCTTTTCTTTTCATTTTTTGGGAGGGTTGCTGGTGCCTCGTTGCTGCAACTGTGGCATGACAAACGGAAATTGTTTTCATTTGATTAGGGGGCGCACCACACTGCGCGTTGCGTGTGTGCCACATAAGAGGTGGGGGTGGCGAGCGAGCGAGGGTTGTATCCATATGATGGAGGATATGCCCCATAGAAGTAGAGGCAGCAGCAGCAGTGGCAGCCCCTGCCAACCACAAGGGCACGAACCTCTTAATGCATTTGAGCGACCGCATTGGGGATTTCCCCCCATCCCACATACCACATAAATTGAGTTGATAAAAAGATAATGATGATGATGACGGGGATAGGGAATGGGATTGGTAATGATTAAGGGGACTGCTGGGCAAGGTGGAAGGTGGACGGTGCGTGTGGCTGGTGCCTGCCCACAGCCTTGTGGTTTAATGCTTTTTATGAGGTTTTAATGGGCCAAAGGAGTGGCTGCAACTAGCGCTGGCCGAGATGAGTAATGGGAGGAGCGAGCAATGCATTCCTGCAATCTCTAACGCTAATCCAAGCGGTTCTCCGTTCATTTATCTACCCAGAACTCTCACTCTCTGTCTCCTGTCCTATGACACACCTGCATAAATGGATCAAACCCTATAAATAGCACGCCTACCTCAACAGCCCTCAGTAGCCAGCCCTCTCATACATTTTCCTTGGAATATTATTTCTTCCATTTGTTCTTTTGCCTTTGCTGGCGTATCAAATTAGTCAACTCCACCTGCTATCGCCACAAATTTCTATAACTATTACGAAATCTTATCAAAAACGCCAAATGCAGGCGTCTGCTAGTAGGTACAATGTTTCTTTCGGTTTATATTGTTATCTAGGAATTTCTTTAAAACACAGCGCCGTGGCGGCGCTCAGTCAGTGGCCAGAATGGTTGACATCATACCCTGTAATAATCGGCGGGGGCAGCGGGCAGGGCAGCCGCCACAGCCCCAGCTACAGCTACAGCCACAAGGCAAATAAAATTAAAATGGTTAACGCGTGTGGCTTCCATAGTATGACATCATAGTTTTTTGGAAGGGAGACAGTGTGGCGTGGCGGAGGGAGGGCACCACCGACCCCAAGTGCTGAGTGGGTGCTAAGTGCGTGCGGCGTTTTATATGGGATATCCACAGCCACAGACAGCCCCTGAAAGCAGCAGAATTTATGAAGGGGAGACGCCATGAAAGCCGTCTAGAAAATCCATCTTTTTGTCACGGTCTGTTGTGGTAGGAAAAAAATGAGGCAAAAATAAGTGGAAATTTAAATTATATTTACGAATTTCTTGGGCAAATATTTAAATAAAGCTGCAGAAAATAATATTATAAATATTCTAGGGAACAACATAAATACCCCCTGATAAATATAAGTATCATGAATGATTATCACCACAATAATACCACATAAACCCTATATTTCTATAATGATTTTGATTCTTAAAAATTATAAAGAAAATTGGAAAATATATTTTTGACCTAAAGCAAAAATTTCCCAAAGAATTATATACTATATATTTTAGTTATCCCAACAACAAAATTGGCAACAACAAAACAAATCTAACTGACAATAAAATTCCATTTATTTCTGTTTTTTCGTACCTCCCCCACCCCAACCCACGACACAAACTCCGAATACAAAAATATACTCAAATATACTCAAACTCCTGCCCCTTGTTTCAACCTTTTTCCCGCCCAACAAAAACCACAACAACAAAAAAAACTACAAAAAAACTACAAAAAAAACTACAAAAACTACAAACCTGCCCCCGCCCGAATGACAAAACAAATGAACAAACAAAAAACTCCCAATGAACAAACTTTGGAAAAACAAAAACCGAAATACGAAAAAACAATTTAGAAAGAGACGGCGCCCTGGCATCAGATGTGGACGCATATGAAACGCCTATCGCACGCCTCCAAAGTCAATTCGACGAGCAGCCTGACGGCGCAGAAAACCGATGTGGGTGGAGGATCCCCACACCCACATCCACATCCACATCCTCATCCACGTCCCAATATGACGCCCACAGGCGGCACGACAACGACAACGACAGCGGGTGGTGCCACAATGCCTGGGAAATGCATTTTGTTCCCGGATAGGACGTCCTCCCTGAAAAGCTCAATGTATACGCAACAGGTGTACTTCAGGCCCGATATGGTAGGAACACAAACAAATCTCTTCCACTTCTATATAGCTATAGCTCATAGAATAGATTCTTATTGGCATGGTTTTGGATTATTGAATTTTAATTGGAATTTGAATATGGTTTTGTGGCTCTCAAACTGCTCTCAAGCTAAATGGCTGAACATTCGCTTTGATTTCTGTTGAAATTTCTTTGGTTTATTTTTCATGGCACCTTCCACTCAAATTCCCCACAAATCTATTTTAAGACTCATCTATGTTAATTATTGATATTATTTTTTGGCTAATGGTTTTATGGTTTTTACGGTTTTTACGGTCTTTTGTTGGTTATACAATATTTTAAGCGTTAAAGCGTTTCTTTTTCAACATTTTTTGCCTGTCTTTTATGCACCCCAAGCAGCTCCTCTACAAAGCGTTCAGCGTTGCATTAAATGCACAAGAAATATCGTATGAATGCAATAATCATATCATAATCATAATATTCATAATAATATGCATAATAATAATCTTCATAAACCAACGACATGGCAAATGCCAGCCAATTGACTTTTTTACCAAGGCAACCCACAACCCACAGCCCACAACCCCAACCATGGAACCCCCGCGCGCCACAAAACTCTTGTACCAGGGGCAAGTGCAGCCAACAAAAATCATAGAACCATAACTTGCAGCAGAGTGAAGCATGCAAAAGTTTGAGCTTTATGGTGGGGGTTTAGCCAAGCACTACGAGGGTACATGGCAGTAAATGTGCACCACAGTGGGGACTGACTACAGTGGCCAGAGGGCGTAGAATACTACAGAATATTCGCAGCTTGAAAATAGTTAAAGTAAAAGAAAGTAAAGCCTTCATAGATCGATCTAACCAGCCAGAAAATATTCTTCTGTTGCTAATCAATTTCTTTGTGTCCACAAATGTCTCACTGGCAGAGAGAAATAAGCTACTAAAAATTCTCAGCCTTTGCTTGGAGTCTCTACTGTTTACATTCAACCACCCATAGCCATGGCTTCCCTAGCAACATCAACAACAACAACAGCACTTTTCTCTCTATAGTTGAACCCCGCCGCCCCACTTGAAACATCAGTTTTCTATAGTTTAAATGCATATAGAAATATGACGATACACCCCACAAAAAGGGTGACCGGAGCCAGGCCACAGCCAAAGCCACAACAAAACAAATTTTTGTTTGACATTTTGCATGGCATTTGATGGATAAAAACCTTAGCACAATATTTACCAGGCGATTACTTACAGCACAAACAGCAGAAGGGGATGGGGATTGGATGGCGATGGGTAGCTAAATATTTAATGCCAGCTACGTGAGGCTGTCATAAATTTCAAGATAAATCAGCATCAGGGTCAGCAGTATCTTTGGCCAGTAGATGGAATGCAACTACGCCAAGAATCAGAGCCAGAAGTAGGCAAGGGGGAAAAAGTGCAAGGTGTAAAGTGAAGTGAAGTGAAGGTGTGTTCTTTGTGTCTCTGTCGATATATGCAAATGCTGTGTTTTAGGATCGTTTATGTTTCATTGTTTCAGCAGCTGACATTTCGGCTGAATCTGTATCTAAATGCAGTGACACAGGAGGCTGAGGAGCAGGCAGGGGAACAGAGCATTGCCGGCAAACAATGGTAAAACCGGCTGAAGCCGGCCGCTTGCCGTACAGAAACCTGTACAACCTCTGTGTGTTTTTCTGTGTGTTTTTCTCTGTATTTTCTGTGCTTTCTGTGTTGTTGTTGTTTTTTTCAATATCAAGACACATTCGAAGCTTCATTAACATAATTGATGCGCCATTGAATGGACTATGGGCCGCTGCTCTGCCGCTCTGCCGCTCTGTGAGTCTCTGCCGCTCTGTGAGTCTTCGAGCGAGCGTCCCATTATATTGTGTTCATGGCTCGTCGGGGCAGAGGCAGAGCGAATCGTTGGACAGGTTTTCCTCCTCCGATCCATGCGCAACGATCTTGAACCGGTTTACAGTTTTTCAGTCTGTTACAGCTCTCCAACTCCATCTCCATCTTCGACTCCAAAGCGAACCTCTCTCTCTCTCTCTATCCTCTTCTGTCTGTGGCGATCAGCTCTGTAATTTTCAATTTCATTTTGAAAGAACAGCCTCTCCACTCCTCTGCTCTGCTCCACCCACTGATTGATGGAGCGAGTGCCTCTGCCGCTGCCTAATGGGGCTGTCCAAAAAGCTGCAAACTGCAAATAGGAAAATGCAGCAAAAGTGTGCGCAAAATGCTCAAAAAGTTATCAAGCGGCTTGAGAGAGCTGTTTACTTGCTGTGTTTATCTAAGTGGAAAATTATTGTATGATTGATAATGTGGGGCGTGGCAAGGGGCAATTGAAATGAGAAATAGGCGATACAAGTGGGTCATTTATATAGGAAACTAGGGGGACTATATGTACATGTGATACATGGCAAGAAGTGACATAAAAACTGTAATTATATTTAGCTTTAGGAGAGGTATTACCCACTTTTGAGCAATACAGGTATCTTAGAATAGTTTTCATCCAAAGTTTTCGAATAAAATTCGATGCACATCCATGATTCCATATTATAATGCCCGATTCTCGGTCCCCAGATATTCCGAAAAAATTCTTTAAAAAACTGGAAATCATTCGAAAAACCCCGAATTCTATCCTAAAATATCTTACAAGCTTCTTTCCGGCTTCAATGCCATAAAAAAACTCTATAAAAAAGGTCCAAAATGCCTTTGAATAACCCTTAATGGGATGGTAGGTAGCTTTCTTTCATGCGAGAACAAACCAAAAGAATCAAAACCTGAATAAGGAATTCTTCAGTCGGTTCTGTCGGTGGATAGATAAAAAACGGCACCTCTCGTCCGTCCGCCATGGCACGCATGTGCTGTAAATTGCTTATGTAATTATACAACAATTTACCCCAAAGGGCTGCCTAGACCCCCACCAAACCCCGCGCATCATCAAATATGCGAAAAACAAAAAATATATATATGGCAACTCCATGTGGCGAGGACTATTAATTATGGCATCTGCTGTGGCTGGCTGGCATCAGCTGCTAAAAGTTAATGAAATTTTTGCGGTTCGAGGCATTTGGCTTACATAAAGCGATGTCTAAAGCGATATCAATCAAAAGTGCCTTCTTTTTATGCTATTACATGATTCGATTTATAGAGCAAAAGAGAGCAGGCGATGGAGAGTCTGAGCGGGAGAGAGAGAGAGGAAAGAAAAGGCCCCCTAAAGGCAAACAGGTTTCAGGCGCTTCAGACAGAGGCAAAGGCTCTGCCGCAGGAAGATAAATGGCAGACAAAGGAGTGGAGTAGAGTGGAGTGGAGTAGAAAGAGTAGTGGAAAGGGAGAATAATCTTCCCATAATGCAGTCAAGTCACCGCATCAGCACAGCACAAAAAAAAAATCTATATAAAGGCAATATATAATGGAAGTAGGAACAGGCGGCAGGAACGCAGACTGAAAAGTGCAGCAAAAGAATGTAGGAAAAATCACAATTCAATGCCATTTTTCTCGACTTCATATTTGATATTCCCTCCAGCGATGCTTCAGTTCAGTTTTACTCGCAGAATATATCTCGTATCGCTTGCATAAATCAGCACTAAAAATCGGTCATTGAAACAGCGGAAGTACTTTTTCTGATGCCTGAAGAATTGGCCACAAAAGAGGCGGCGGATAGAGCTCTGTCGCTCGCTGGAATCTGCAATGTGGACAGCAAGCCTGGACAGCAGCAGCTGCCATTCGGGATCGCCAGAGAGAACAAATGAATTGGCTATGGCTATGGCTATGGCTATGGCTATTGATATTGGTTATTGGATATTTGTTACTGGCTTCCCATTTTCTTTCCACTTGTGCTGCCTGACATTTCCCTCCTGCTGTCCCATTTCCTCTCTGTTTGAACCTCGTTTCCCTCTGCTTGACCCCCGTTGCAATTGTCCGAGTGGAAAAGCATGTGCCTGCCGACAGCGCCTCGCTTTGTTGCATTTCGGCAATCATGGGCAAATGCTTCCTTTTTTTTTGTTGTTTCCTTTTATTTTCAGCGACATCTGACAGTTGAATTGGTCGCAGCCCAGTCCCATGGCTGCAGATATTAATTCTGTTTACCTTTTGATGACTCTTCAGGTGGAGCAGCATTGCATTGTGCACTGTGGCATGCCACATGTTACTGTGCCTTGTAAATATTTAATTGAAAACGAAACGTGGGGTGGGGAAAAGACACCAGCCATTGTTCTCTTGCGTTCTGATGGGGCAGCCAATCTCTCAATGAATTTCTAACAGAGTTTCGAGACCTTTTCTGTTTGTTAATTTTCCGAATTAACTTTAGAGTTCCCTCAACTCTCAACTCAACTGCTCAACTGCTGCAATTGCACTTCAAAGTGCTGCCGCCCCAGCCCCCTTTTTCTACTCCCCCTTCAATGAGTTTCTGTTCACCCACATTCACTTATTGGTCTTCTTTTCTGCTCTCTAATTAGCGGCGTGACCTTAATCACTTCAGAGTTTACATAGAGCCGAGACGAGACCCAGGCCCAGGCCCCCCCCCCTGACTGCTCCACTTGCAACTCCCGCAAGCTGCTCCCAGGGGCTTCTCAGTGACGTAATCGGTTGTATCTGCTGGAAATGTATCTTCTAGATAAGATAAAACACCAAAGATAATGCAATTCCAAAGGCCAGCAGCCTAGCAAGTGACACGAAACTAACACCAAAATCTTATACAAATTTCTGTGTCCGACTTTTGTGTTTTATTTTTTGGCCACGCGCTGAACGCACCAAAAAAATAGTTTAACCTTTTTTGGTGTGGGGGGCACCAGGCCATATATGGGAAAATTACTCCAAAAAAAAAACTTGAAGCTTCGTTTCGTGTTTTTTTTATTTATTTATTTATTGAATTTTTCTGTTTTCGGCTGTGGGCTGATTTTTAGAGGCGACATTTTAGTTGTTCGCCTGTCAATGGGAATTACGCGTCGAGTTATTTACGGGCCGATGACACTGATGAAGCAAGGCCTTCGGTCAAAGAAGAACTGAAGGTAGAATGTGGCTGTATATTCTGCTCGTTAGCACTCGGCACTTCCGCCTTGCAGGCCAGAGAGTGCGAGAGATGTTCCCTTCTCTATTAATTATGAAAGCACCCAATTAACAGACGCCACTCGCTCATGGTGTGGCGGCTCTGCAGTAGGAGACAATGCATTCGCTTTGTTTTCCATCAATCCCAGGGTCACAATGTCTGTGTTGTTGTGGCATGCCATCGAGCGATACAGCCATGAGAAAAGATCGCTCGAAGATCGAAGAAGAAGTCTGCATCCAGCCATCCTTTCCTTTCCTTTTTCCACACAGATGGAAACGCAGACTCAAATCATTTTGTTTGAATGCTAATTACCTCTCACTTGTGCCCAGACCGGCCAAGTGCAATGATCTGGAAGGGTGAGGGATGGGCGTGACGCTGCTTCTATGGGAAGTGGATGGGGGGGGGGATGTGTCTGCCATCAGTGGAGATATCTCATCGTCTGCTGGGTAATTAAGGGGCACCCCCATCCGCCCGCTCTGTGGCTCTCAGAGTTCTTTAACCCCTCTATAAAAATATGGCATAAATAATTTCGCACTCAATTAAATGTCCCACACTCGCACATCCCATAGACATCTGCATCTATATATCTATATATGCGCGTACTCTGACATATCTCTAGCTATATTTTCTGGTTCCGCTTGGTGATCTGCTCTACTCATACGTATAGATATATTTTCCCATTAAATTCTTCAATAAATTACTCACATTCTTCTCCCATTCTCTTTACCATCTCTTTGTAGGTAAGTTCTCTTCGAAGTTCTTTCTGCCTGGCTCTCGCTCTGCCGTGACGTCAGTAAGTAGCCTAACACTCGATTAGCTTCTTCGATTACCGCGTGAGTAATCGGCTGGGGTAAGAAGCACTTCAGCTGCAATCAGTCGCAGGGGATAGCAGGCGGAGGAGGGGTGCATGCAGCTCGCGTGAATGTGCAGGTTTTTCCCCATCTTCTTCATTTTTTTTTTGCGTTTAATTTTTGATTAATTAATGGGTGTGGCAGCGCGATAAGTACGATGCAGGAAGTAAATTTTGTTGCAGCGAAAAAGACTCCAAAAAGGTGCTTCACATTAGGAGGGTAGAAAAGGTGCTTGACATTAAGTGCGGTGCTTCAGAGGCGTCTGATGAAGGGTATCCATGCGAATTGGGTGCAAATTGATGAAGCAAATGGAGTGCTTTTTATGGGCTTATCTTATAAGGAACTAGATCTGGGGAGCAATCTGTAGAATGCGGAAATTTGTCATCTTTTCCCGAACAGAAAGCCACTGGCTACCGGCTGCGCGCAAACTAGTTCCCTGCGATAATCTCTGCGAGTAATTCGATCATTTGTGAGGCCCCAAAGCCGGAGAGCAGCCAACTGCAACCATAATTCATTGCCTTATTGGCCGATGAGTTGTGGAGCGACAACTCTCGGATTCTCCATATTCTGGCAGCTTCTGGGGATTTCAATTAGCCAACCATCCAACCACCGAACGAACGAACCACTAAGCCAATTTCCAATTTTTTTATTTCATTTCGATTCGATTTGGACACACTTTCATTGAGTGAGTGAGTGAGTGACTTTCACATGTTTATCTGCCTCTCTTTCTCGGTGCTGCAGCTGATTTATCTCTTCCCCATTGACACACACACACACACAAACACATACACGATCTTTGTATCTTGTATCTTGTGTGTCTGTTTTGATTTAAGAAGAAGATTCGTGTTGCTTTTTGCAAATTACTTTCATTTTCTGTGTGCAAGAGAAACTGTGGCTAAACAAGCTGGCAAAAAGCTGCCAAAGTTGCGGACAACTGGGTGTAGGATTTACGAGACATGGCCGACACGACACGACACTCCTCTCTTTGGATTGGACCCTCTGCCCCCCGAAAAGTGTGTCATGCAAATTTTCCTGCTGCTGCTGTCTGTAATTTGATATTGTCATTAGTTTGCCTGGCTGTACAGTGCGCACTCGACTGTGGACAAGGAAGTACATATCTTTGTATCTGTGTATCTGTGTATCTTTTTGCGCCCTTTCGAAGCGCTGCACTTGACAGCAGCGATTATGTTACTCGTCTTCTCGTCGCACTTGTAGTGGGCGGTTGGGTGGGCTCCACCTCTGCATTATGCATGCCATGACGCTCATTAGTGGGACGCTTGTTAGAACTTGACTAAAGAGCTTGCCCAGAGGGAGGACACGGCCAGCCAGCGGGCAGGAGGCTGAACCCAAAAGAACAATGCCTCTAAATTGCCCTCAAGGCAGCCACCGCAGCGGTTGAGCGGTTCAGCGCTTCAGCGGCTGCCTTTAAATTAGCCACAAAAATCTGCAAGTGAAACTTTTAGAATTCCATTACACTGACAAAACTTTTAAATGGCTCGAATTTTGAGGCATTGCAGCACACAGAGAGCCGCAGAGCACTTAACGTGAATGTCAAATGTCAGATGATTTTGCTAAAAACGACAAAAAATATCCATAGAAATTAGCTCTTCAAATGAAGAATGACACTCGACTTTGAGTACAGCCAAAAATAAATGACACTTGACGGAAAGCGGGCGGAGGGAAAAAGTGTTGACAGCCGCTTGATGTTGCCAGAGGGAAAAAAAAACTATTAGGCAAGGGTTCAAGTGATGATTGCTTGATGATTAGAGAGGGAGTTGGCCCTGCCTTAATTGCTGCTTGTTTTGTGGCAAGTTATTGGTGGAATGCATTTCCAGCACTTTGTTCCATTTATGTGCGGGAATGTTGTAATAAATTAGCCGTGGAGTGACACTTTTTCTAGCTCGCGTTTATAGAAACTTGTTTCATTGTTGAATAAAACTCGTTGCTTTGTCAATATGTATATCCGGTCTGTCAGCTGACAATTACCCAAAGGAAACATTGGCAAATGTCTAAATTTAATTGAAAGTAGTTCCTGTCTGCTATTGGGGGACTGTCACGCAGCCGATGTGCGCTGCTGCAGGACGCGTGGGCAAATATGCTCACTGCCACACCCTTTGCAACTCATTTAAAATCATTTACTGGCTCTTTGGACATCTCCGGCCCCTGCTGCCCAAACATTTATAAATCATAATAAATTTCAATCAAAATTGCATAACTCTTTGGCTGTAAAGCCCACCAAAAGCCCTAACCGTTAAAGCGAACAAATAAAAACAATGGAATTGTTTTTATAATATATGCATTTCACGATGCCGAAGTATCGGGTGGGGAAGTCTATATCCATCTATTGGTGGAGCGATGTCCACTTTACGATTGGCCACATTAATGAAATTTATTCACTCGCAAAGACCACAAATGAATGGACGGATATGGAAGACGAAGAGAGGGGAAGATGGAGAGCGGAGAGAATGGTATTCCATAAATACAAACCGCAGGCATTTTTCAATGTTTAACGCTTTGCAATGTCACAGCATCAGTGCCGCTGCTGCCGCCACAACACACAGTAATTTGCATCCATCAGATACAGTTTTATTTTTGCTTATTAAAAAAAAAAAAGAAGGCAACTGAAAATATCATTAAAAAATGCTGCAATTTGCATACAAATCACGTATCTGCAGCAGAGTTTTTTTTTTTTTTTTTGTTTTGTTTTTGGCATTAAAACAGAATTCGTAATAAGCAGAAATATTTCTTGAATGAACTTGCGTCAGCGTGAACTTCAGCAGATACGTAGATACATTTGCAGCTATATTATATAGATATATGTATGTTTATATAGCCGCGAGATCAGGGTGATTCACTTTTTTCTCTCTCTCTCTCGGTTTCTCTGCCTCTCTCGCGATTTCTGTGAATGAGTAACACGTTATGGAAATTGAAATTGGCAAAAAACGAGATACTTTCGCTGCTCCGACGAGATCTAATTGCCGGCTCCAATTAGTCAGAGACAGAGACGCGTGTGGGATGTGTCTCTCCCCCCCTTTGGCTAATTGTTTGAGATACATTTAGTTAGATAAGAGGCATGCCAGACCCAAATGTAGCTGCACTCCGTGGAATGCACAGGCACAGGCATTTGCTGTTTGAACAATTAAACTCATTAAAATTCACGCTTATGGCACATTTTAATTGAACGAAACCACGACAAAAAAACTAAACGAAACAACTTTAGAGACAGAGAGGGAGAGGGAGAGAGAGAGAGAGAGCGAGCGATTTTTAGCTGGAAAACGCATCTTAAAGATACAACCAGAGCCAGAGGTCGAAGACACTCACTCAGAGTGCCTTGCCCACCCCCAGCCTGTGCTTACTCTCTTCCCGTACTTCAACTACTTGAAAGATACAAAAACTGCGATTAAGATACAATTGCATAGATACAATTGGTTGCCCCATTTTGGGCATTGTCTTATTCCGGCAATTGTTGCGATTATTTCTCATTCATAATTCTCTGGCACACACACACACACAGAGATAGCAGAAAACGCCGAAAACTTTCCCAAGTTTTGTTTCATAATTTTGTTGGCCAAAATGTCTTTGAACCCCCCATTTCGGGGCGAATGAGTGTTAATGAGTGCGCTTCGAGCTGCTCTTTTTGACGAAACCAAACAACCAAAAAAAAAACAGAGCATTACGAAATCTGAATCCGACTTTAATTTCAAGACCCGCAAACGTTTGGCTTTTCCCTGCGCAGCTTTCGCAAGTGAAACGTAAAGAAAAGAAAACCAAAGCAACCCGAGTTGAGGCTCACTCAACTCCACTCTCTACACTCCACACTCCACTCTCCACTCTCTTCTCTCTGTTTAGTTTTATATATTTGTTTTTCGTAAGGGGTGAGGGGGCTTAATTATATTTTTTATTTATTTAGTTTTGTGTCTGGCGACTGTCCGCTGGGGGTTTCTGTGTTAATTAGATGGCGGCGCTGTACATTTCTCTTGACTGCCGCAAGAAAACAAAACAAAAAGAGGGTCAAGAAGGAAGCAAAGCCAAAAGGTAATTACCAGAAAATGTAGAAGAGGGTTTTAGGTTTTAGTTTTTAGTTGAAGCTGTGAAAAGAAATAATTCATAATGGCCAACTCCCAAGCAACAAAGCACTTCCTCTTACACAGATAGAATTACAATAGAATTTTCCGATTGAATTGATTTCCCGCTATTCATTCTGCTGACTAATGGAAATTCTTTGGGGAAAACTTCTCAAGTGTCAAACAGCATTTAATGTGTGTGTGTGTGTGTGTGTGTGAACCAATTTCTTTTCACTCCTTGACATTGACACAGAGACTACTTTTACCAAGACCTCAATTACAATCAATGACACATGGCGTTTTGTCCATCTGTCTGTCTGTCTGTCTTTTGGCCAAAAACCAAACCCGAAGCATTCCCTGGCCAATGGCCAAACCGTAGCCAACTGTAGCGTGCGTGTTTTGTATGAAAATTACAACAATAATAATAGAGGAAAATCCCCATGCCAAGCAAAGCTGTTGTTGTGGCCTGCTTAGTGCAAAAATTTCATTTATCATAAACTTCTGCCGGCCAGCCAGCCTTTTGTTGCCTTCTTTTGTGTGATAAAAATGACAAAAGACTGGGTCCAGGAGCAGGGGGTAGGCTCTGGTAGGCCATGGTTAATGATGATGACAATCAGCAGAGGAGCGTAGAGGAGCGTAGCGTAGCGGACAGGGGCAGGGGACCGGCCGTCACTTGTTTTCCTAGTTTTTCCTTTAGATTTCACTCTCGAAAAAGATTGAGCACAAAAGCGGTTAAAGCGGTTTTGGCGCGCCAAATGTCACTTTTGCACGTTTCAAGCAGCTTTTCATTTTCATTTTCAACAAGTTTTGTCCGCTAAGAAAAAACCAAAACAAAAAATAGATTTTGTATTAATTATTAATTTGTGGCTAAATTAAGAGCAGGTTTCCAAGTTAGTTGGCCAAGTTATGATTCAGGAAGTGCAAGGAAAACGAAGGAAAGTTATCCAGCCAAAGAAATAGATACAAGATACCAGATACATCCATCAGATACAACCCACACAGAAGAAGAATCTGCTGGGCACTCGTATATCAAACACTTGACTTCACAGTCGCAGACACAAACCATTCATCATTCATTCGGTGTGTGAGTGCGAGTGTTGGCTTCTGCTTCTTTTGGTCGTGAGTACATGACCCACTTGAAATATGCATGGAAAATCAATGGAGCTTACAAAATATTTACCGCCCATTAGCACATCGTAAAGAGAGGAGAGAAGAGGAGAACATAGCATGGCTACTCGTACTCGTAGATATTTCTCACGTTTGTCTCTGTCTCTCTGTCTGTCTGTGTCGTGGAGAGTCCTTCAGGGGGTTGCCTCTATGCTAATCAGACGAATGTCGCTGGTAATATGAGACTTCTTTTAAGCAAAGAGACTTCTTTCTTATGACATGTGTGGCCAACAGCGGAACGAAGAACACATGTAAGACTTCTGTTTCGACAGGGGGAAATACGCACAGGCACTCGTACACATTTATCTTACTGAAGTGCACAATGGCCCGTCTTTGATTGGACTTGCAGGAAGCGCCTGCAGCTACGTACCCGTACTTGTACTCGTACTTGTACGCTCTTTGGGTCAGAGACCACCCAGCCTGTAGTTCCATTGGAATCAATAACCACCCACAAAACGAGCACAACTTTTTCTGCAATTTAATTATTTATAAACAGGGCAAAGAGCACTGCTCCCCCCCGTACCTGTGAGTTGGACATTTTCTTAAGAACTGCAGCAGGTGGCAGGACGGCAGGAACGACATATCCCGCCGGCGCTCACTCACTCGGAAGGGAATCGGAAGGGACAGCAGCACATCGTATCCTATAGATACTTACGGCTTGCCTTTCCTTTGAATCTTTTCTTCTTTCCTTTTTGGCATGCATTAACCTTAATGAACTCTGCCACTGGTACGGGGTCTGGGACCGAAGGTTCTACCTGAAACCTACCTGGTTGCCATTATAAATAATTGCACAAGAAAAATGGTTCAACATAGTGCAAAAGTTTCCCCCTACACACACACACACACTTATACACACATATTTCCTCCCCTCCCTCTGTTTTAAATCACAATGGCTCTCCACCTGGCATAGTTCTCACGGCCCAAAAGGGGGCAGGTCTTGTGGGCAGGCCAACAAAGTGAACAGAGTTGCGTTTGTCCATTGTTTATGTCTGAGAAGATGCGAGATCACAGATGGGCAGGTGAAAATGTGCGAATGAGTGCTGCAAACCCATGGGGACTCAGTGATCAATAATCCTGAGACGATTATCTGGTATAGAAAGCGAAATCTTGGCGGGAAATCACAAATACTCCGTGAAGGAAAAGGAAATAGAGGCTGCAGTTAAGCCTTTAAGCCTCCTACTACCCTTTTCTTATCAGCCTTCACAGCCATCATTCAAGTGTCGAAAAATCCCCCATTTAGCTCCCCAGCTTTAGCTTTAGCCGCACCTTTCGGCTAATCATAACAAGCCACACGAATTGCTGTTCAGCCACAACCAAAAAAAAAAAACGTGTGAAAATCGTACGAAAAAATATGATTGACAGCAAATTTAATTGAAGCATTGACCAAAGAAGGAGAGTTGGAGGGGGGGAGCAGGGAATGGCTGGAATGGAAGCTCTTGTCAGCTGGCAGTTAGTTAACGCAGCGTTCAATCAAATGAAAGTCTAGACAACAGAGTAACCGGACCACAGCAAAAAGTTGGCCAAGAGCAGGAGCAGGAGGCATGTTTCCGATGATGAATGACTGTAACCGAACGAACTTCGGCCATAGGCCATACGATTATGATGATCCAAACAGTAGATTGACAACCCGAAAGATACTCGTAATTGGGAGGGGGAGAGAGTTTGGGTGGCTGGAGGAGTCAAGTGGCTGGGTTCAGGCTTTTAGTTTGCGGCTGTTGAGCAGCCCAGCCTCTTGCTGCTAACAAAAATCTTGTTAATATTCACTGGCTAATGTACTTCACACCTTTGTTTGTGCCTCCACCGACGTGAGTTCGTGAATCCGTGAATCAGTGTGCGCTAAAAGTAGCTGAGCAGCAGATACACGGCGCCCGCACGCCCGCCCGCCCGCCATTCACTTCCTCGTCGTCGTCGTCGTCGTCGCTGCGACTCGCGAGCTGTATTTAAATTGCTCATCAGCCGAACAACAGGGTGGAAAATAAATAAAACAATATTCTAATTTACATAAACAATTAAAGGCAGCCAAGCGAGCCACAAATAAACCCCCAAAACCACACAGAGAGAGAGCGCGAGAGAGACAGCGAGTGAAAATTTCACACAAAAGATTATTGCACTTGAAAAGCACCAGGAAAATGGCAGGAAAAACAATGCACAGTATAAGTACAGAGTGTGGCATTTGTTAATTGTTTAATGTTTAATGTGACAATTAAGAAAATTTTACTCACGCCACGCCACGGTGCGTTGCGTACGAACGGACGGACACTGGTGAACGCCTGACCTTATAGAAGTCGCGAGTGTCATTCGCGCTCTGTCTGTCTGTGTGTCACTCGTTCGCCCACACTTCGAGATACAAATTTGAAAAAAAAACGAGAAAGAATGTTGGTAGTAAAATATCTCGACTAGAAATGTTCGCTTTTAGGGGGAAATTTTGGAAAGGAGATAATTGCAAGGGCAAGAAGATTAGTTGAGGGAATTTTAATGGCATGAGTAGAACAAATATTTGTTATTCTTCTCAAAGAATTATCTAATAATATTTAAACTTGGTATTTAGGTAGAAATAAACTAAATCTTCAACCAATTTAAAGCGCAATCGCATAGCTTTCATAGCTTCCGAGATATAGATCTATATATAGAGAGATATATAGATAGATGAACCAGCCATTCGACAGTTAAAGTAGTTCAGCCCTTCCCTGCTTTAAAGATTCTCCCATAGCCAATATACCCTTTGCTGTCTGAAATTACAGGGCATCTAACAGCTCTAGAGACAAATAAGTCGGTTGCCACACACTTGACTTGGACCCAACTCGACTTTCAGCTATTATAGAACTTGTTTTTGGGTCTCTCTCGCTCTCTCACGCCTCAGTTCGGATTGGATCGGTCAGCAGAGATATTTCTGTCTCGGAAAGATTTATAACATAATCATAAAATGCATTTAGTGGCCTTGCAGGTGTTTCAGTTTCGATATTTACTTGCGAAAATGCTTCTAAAATATAAGATACTCGAATATTTTTGATATAAATTTCAATTAATCAAAAAGGTTATTTCTTGTTCCTGGAATTAGCTGCTTAAGCTGCTTGGCACGACTTATAGCCTACTTATACGCCAATAATCCGCTGGTAATACGATCTATAAAAATGTTTTCTTAAGCTCTCAAATCTCTTTGTTAGCTTTTTAATCTTCAAATTAGTTTTTTCGAGGTGTTCGCTGTGAGATTTTTTACTTCGATTTAGTTTTAAATTAATTTTGATGAATTTTCCAATTAATTAATTTTAATATTTCTCTTCTTTTTTGTCTATTTTCAGGTGAGTTTCAAACGAAGAATCCATCACTTATGTGTGTGTGTAATGCCAGGCAAGATCAAACCATTATTTTGCTGCCATAATTTGTATCTAGGCTGCCATAACAACTTGTATCTAGATACACTTCTGTCAGCCAATTTCAGCCATGTATATAGACGGGCACTATTCCTTTGGGGAGAGGGAGAGTACATCAAATCTTTTTCCACAACAATGTAGCAGCAGAAAGAATGAAAAGCCGGGGAAAATTCGCTGTCTTGCAGTTTTTCCGCTGCTGCTGTCAAATGCGAAGACCAAAAAAAATGAAAGAAAAATAATACAGAAATACAGAGAAAATACCAGAGAGTAGCGCCTGTCGCTCGCATGTGTTGCACTCTCGCTACGTGTTCATGTTGAATGTCATAATCAGGCAGCCAGCAGCCAGCACTGGCAGCGGCAACTGCCACACACACACACACACACACATTCCGAATGTTGTGCGCGTATCTAGATACAAAGTTGAACTGCAAAACAGCATGTGAGAATGGTGTTTTTGTTTTAGGGGCGGTCTCATGCTAGGCGTGACCTTACATAGTTGCGGCTAATAGATACGACTACACACACGGCTATTCCTGAGAGGGGTGGGGGCCTGCCACATCAATTGCAACACCTTACCGCTCTCGAGCAGAACCGCATGATTTTTTTATATTTTTCATCGAGGAGACCCCATGACGCCATCATCAGCGTCACAGGGGAAGGAAGCGGGGGGAAGGAAGCTGTAACGGGCGGGGAGTCTGAGAGAGTGCTGTGCAAAAATATGCATAGAATTTTTAAAAATAAAATAGCAAACATTTTTGAACACAAGAGAAGGTTGACGAGGGAATACTCTGCGTAGTGAAAACGCTGAACAAAAATACCCTAAAACTATAGAAAAGGATTCTTTAAACTTTGGATATTAAGTAATAATAGTAGATCCCATAATTATACTTATATTTGATCACAGATTCAAACATCTGCAGCGCTGTTTTATGGTATTTTTGAATAAAATTCTATTGGTAGAATTAAAGTTTGTTCTCTGAGTAGATGGAAATATATTTAAGAGGCAGAGGCATTAAGCAACCTGTTTCTTGTTTACCCTTTAATCCATATTACCCTCTATCATACACTATTCAAAAACTGAAGCAAAAGCCAGCGGCAACACATTTAGGGCCTGGGCTTGTGGCCAATGGACCAACACTTCCTGCTGTCGGTCCAAGTTCAAGGGCTGCTTCTTGCTCTCTCTCTCCGCTTCTGCTGCTGTGGTTCCTGTTCTCGTTTCCCTTTTCGTTGCACACATGGCACACAGAAATGTTCAAAACTCTTCTGTACTGTTCTTTATTTTATTTTTCGATTTGTGTGTTGGCAGACCCAACGGCGCGTCCAGGGCCACCTCTAACGCGCAACGCCATGAGGCTGGTGATGAAGATGAATATATTCTGAGAAGCCACCAGAGAAACAGCATAAATTCTTGTTTTCTGACGCTGCAGGATCTCCCCTCTCTCTCTCTCTCGCTCTGTTTGAGATTTTTTGATTTGCTTCAGAGAGAGAGAGCGGCAGACGCCCCATTGAGAAACGTTTCCCGTTTTTACAAAATGCATTTGAAAGGAGAACGAACGCAGCTTGACAGACTGCAACAACGAAAATCTGTTACAATATACGAGTGTTGCTAAGGTCAATGGGTTAGGGAATTGCCTGAGAAAATTCTGTGATTTATAGATGCCGAAAAAACTAAACGAAATTCTCCCGAATTTCCAGCAAATGTAATGTTCGAATTGCGGCATAAATTCCCATGAAACTTGACCACAAATTGATGTTGCTTTGATGTTTTGCTCCTCATTCGCCACATTCTTTATTCATTTAGCTGCCACACGCCCATCCCGTATCCATTGGCACACATTGAAAGCCAGCAGAGGCAGAGATTTCAGCAGCTCAGCTCGTTGGTCCGCCTTGAAGGTCGCCTTATTAACACATAAACCATAAAAGCCAAAAACCGTAGGCACATGTTTGGCCAACAGCAAAGGCAACGGCAACGGCAACAGCAGAAAATCTGCTTAGAATGGCCCACATGTGTGTCACGTCACGCGGCAGACGACAATATGTGCCTCTGCCTGTGCCGCAGCAAAAGATACAGCCACACAGACGCTCAGATACTTTTTGCATGTGCTCATAGAGAACACAGATACACCGATACGCAAACACTCGAACAGAGACTTGGGCTTGTTTTTGCCATATGTGATGTAGAAAAAAAACAAAAAACAAAACAGAAATGTTTGGGCGGCGGTTGTGACTCTGTCATGAAAATCTTTGGCTCAACAGCAGAACTTTTTTCGAAATAGTCGTCAATGGATGTTGAAGCGGTTCGGTTCGCGATCGTCAAAGATACAAAGATATTTATCCGTTTTTTCCCTGTGTGTGTGTGCGTGAAAAAAGATACAATATCGAATTATTTTTTAGAGAGAGAGAAAGAGATCCTTTAATCTGCTGCAAATATGATTTTTGCCAAGGATTGGCATTGGGTAAGCAAATATTTGCACACCTTTCCCGACTCTTTTTTGTTTAGTTGACTTTCAATAAAGAGAAAAAGCAAACATTTGAACAGAGTGGAGTTTTTCTCTCGTGTGTTTTTCCAATTGTTTCAACATGTCTTGTTGGCAAATTGAATTTTCATTTTCATTTTGCGGATTTTATTTGACTTTTGCTCAAACAAAAGTCTGTTTCTCTTTTGATGTTGAAACACCCCTCCTCCACCTCCTCCTCCTGCTGCTCCTATGCTGCCAGCAAAAGTCATAAATACTTTCTGTGCTCTCAACTGGCAACAGCAACAGCAACAACGAAAAGAGGGGTAAAAATATAAATTTATTAAATAAAAAGCAGGGCTGGCTCTCGCTCACTGGTAGGTCTACCTTTTCACATTTACCCGAACCCCCACCCAACCGAAGTTTTTCTTAGTTTTCGTCTTTCTGCCCTACCTGTTTTTTCCCTTTACTTTTCCAGCTGTTGCACAGAGATTTTCACTTTGTTCTTTTCACTGAACGCCACCGCTGAAATGCGTACCCGTACCACTGAGTAGTTTCCTTTCATAATTAAATTAAAAAAGTTATAAAAGTCATTGACTTTTAGTGGCTGCTGCCTGTTAGAGATACTTTTTGCACAATTCAATTGTTTCGGAAAGAGCCGCTTTTTATTATTAATCGTTTGAGCTGATGATTAATAAAGTTTTTGTGGATGCACGGGGATTATTATCCAGATTTTCCCTTCATTTTTTAACTATCTGCTTCCAAAGTTTATTTACGTAAGATTTCTTCTTTTAAAAGTATTTTATTTTACTAAATTATTTAACTTTTTATTGGGCCAACTCTTTTCTGACTCTTCCCCACATGAATACTTTCAGCAAAACCCCAAAAGAAAATTTCAAAAAATGTAAGCATAATTTGGTACACAACAAACATAAAATTATAATTTTTCAATTATAATTTTCATCACGTTTGAGCCATGTAAATGACTTGCCCAAAATGTGGCTTTGCAGGGCTCACCATTTTGGGGCCAACGGAAATAAAACATAATTGTTGATAAATGTAGGAGTATGTACTCGTAAAAGAACCAACCCCAGATGCCCATAATTTTTGGATGAATTTACATCTTTTTATACCCGTACTCAAAAAAGAGTTAAGGGGTATATTAGATTTGTGGTAAAAGTGGATGTGTGTAACACAGAGAAGGAAAATTTTCCGACCCCATAAAGTATATATATTCTTGATCAGCATCAATAGCCGAGTCGATAGAGCCATGTCTGTCTGTCCGTCTGTCCGTCTGACCGTCTGTCCGTCTGTCCGTCTTGTTTGACGCCTGGATCTCAGAGACTATAGGAGCTAGGGCAACCAAATTTGGTTTCCAGACTCATGTGATATCACACTGCTACAAGTGTATTTCAAAATTTCGCCCCGCCCCCTTCCGCCACCGCAAAGGACGAAAATCTGTGGCAGGCACATTTTTAAAGATACGATAAAACTAAGAACGCAGTATCGTAAAGAATGACCATATCTACCAGATTGCCGAGTCTGAATCAGATCGGATCATAATTATAGCCAGAATTAAGAAATTAATTTTCTGTTGGTTCCCCCGCCTCCTCCTGCAAGAGAAACGTTACTCTATCTCCTTCTCGCTCGCACACTCTGCTGCGTTAGTGCGCGAGCAACCCGCTAGAGAAAAAAAAAAAAAATGAATGGTACATCTATAATCTACATGTTAGATGTAAAATATACATTGTAGATGTAGATGTAGATAACAGATGTAGCAAAAATGTAAAATGTAAAATTTTTTTTTTTTAATTATAAAAATCATGCTCAAAATGTATTACTGACTGGTACGGGTTAAGTGAGTCGCGTCCCAAAGCGCTCCGTTCTTCCGTTTTTTGTTTGTTTGTTATATGACAAATGTAGAAGATTTTGCATTGGCATTGGCTGATTACACGAACGGGGAACCGCCATAAATCACTCAACTTTGATGACTATTAATATGGGAGGATAACAGATGATGGGAGAATGATGAGAGCTTGGGTTCCCTCCAGTGTTTGGAGACTGGGAATGGGTTGGGTGTTGGCGGATAACTGAAGAGGCAGCTGCGGCAGCAGCATGAACAGTTCTCGGTGTGGGCATCATCGAGTCACCGAACACCAAAAATAAACAGGGTGTGAATCCATCAAGAGATGGTATTGGTATCTGGCAGTGCAACCTCAATTAAAAGCCACCATAAAAGGGGTTTGGCCCGGCTGTGCTGGCTGGCTGGCTGGTTGAAGCTGAAGCTGAAACTGACTGGCCAGGTAATTATATAAGGCTCCAACAACTGAATGCACAATCAAAAAGAAATACCAGAAATATATATTGTACTCGTAAGAGTAAAACCCGCAGCATAAATAATCAAGCAACTCTGTGTGCAGCAGCTAAAGAGGAGGAATTTCCAGCAAATTGCTGAAATTTTCACACACACACACACAACCACACCGAAAACTCCACAAAAAAATGACACGAAATGCAATGAAAATGAGGGCATTATGACATTGAAGTTATATAATCACTTTGGAAAGTTGCAACAGGAGGGGAAAAAAAACCTAGAGTAAAAAAGTGCAACAGAAATTTGTTTCGTTCGGTTCACGCGCAACAAAAAACAATCTCGAAATTAATCAAATAAAGATACAAATTTATACCAAAAGTTATTCTGACTTTTCGACTTTGTCTCACCGTTTGCATTTGTATCTGTGTATCTGTAGCTGTGTACAGTGTGCTCTGCTAATTAAAAATACATTTATTATTCATTTAAATTCTACTTAAACAATGATAAAGAATTTATAATATATGTATGCTAGAGTATCTTTGACTAGCAGACTGAGTAAATAGGTAGCGGAGTGGAGAGACACAAAGATAATGCCTGAATGGAAGGCAAATAGAGGTAGGTCTTAGGAGCAGCCCCAGCAAGAAGTTGCCAGATAAGATAGACAAATGGTGCTTTAGGGCACTAAAACTTGGTTCCACATAAAGTTCCACGTAAAGTTGCTTTTGAAAAGATTTTCCAAGTTTTTGAATTAATAAATTTGGAAATTGGAGAACGCTTAGAAATAAGTGAAGAAAAATAAACGCTCTCAAAAGGAAGTCAATTCGTTTTTTTCTGAGACCATTTGCCATTGTTTTGACACCGTTTTGCATTTAATTAAACCCCAAAACCGATACAAAAAACAACCCCGAAAATGTATATATCTTCCAGCTAGAAACCGAAATGAAATTTCCACCCACAAAATAGTTGGCCCCAATTTTCATAGGAAGGCGAACGGAAAAGCAAACTCATTTTCCTCATTAACTGCAATAGCTGCAGCACGTTTTTCTCTCTCTCTCTCTCTCACACTCTTTCTCTCTCGCTCTTTCTGTCTTTCTCTAACAATAGATTTTAATGCGCTAAATTAAGTTTGAAGCTAAGTTTTTTATACCTCATTCTCTATGGCCGGGCTTCCCTTTTCCCGTTTACTGGAGAATTATCCCCACAGTCTCTGTGCTCTACTCCTCGTTTCCACCTCTCTCTCTCTCTCACTTCTCACAGTTTTGACCATATTGAGCTTGAAGTTGGCTTTTTGTCTGGCCTCTTGTCTGTGCTCGTGACTAACATTAATTTCGGACCAGAACCAGAGAAAACTGGCCAAGAACTTCAGTCCATTTAGAGGATTGAATGGGATACTCGGAGATGCCACAGCGCCGATAAAACACGAAAAGTATCTTCAATTTCAGCAGCCCAAAAGATTTATTGGCTCGTTTCGGGCATTTGGCAAAGAGATTTTTTTTGTTTCAGCTACCAGATTTGGAGTGTCTCTCTGCCTCTGTCTCTGCTGCTTCTCTCTATCTCTCAATTATAACTCGATTTTCGATTCACGCTTTTGTCAAATCGCAAATAAAACGACCCGTTAGCATTTTGATGGATTTTTTGCTGTGTTTGGCTCTGGCTCTGTGGCTTTTAGCCTTTGGGGGGCATCTCATTAGGTTTTTGGGGAAGCCAAATCAATCCGTTCGATTTCATTTCATTTCATTCGATTCAATTCGATTCGTTTCGGTTTGTTTCTGCTTTTTTTATGACTCTGAAATGTTTGAAATATTCGTAGGCTTTGGCCTTTCAGCCTTTGGGGTTTCGTCTGCGTTTAAAAGTGCCAAAAATTGAGTTATTAAATCGAATCGAATGGCGCAAATCGCTGGCAAAGCTCTCGTGTCTTTGTATTGTTTGTTTTATTGTTGCATGTTTGATTGTTTTGCAAGGGAAACACAGTTAAAGAAGCAAAGAAAAATAGAAGAAGATTCATTTATCATTCAACAGTTGGTTGGATAATTTTATCTTTTATTTATCTATAAAATGTATCTATGAGATTCTCAGTTCTTACTGGCAACAGATCTAATAGATATTCCTTTTAGGAATTTTCTTTCTTAATTGTTTGCTTTCTCCCATCAATCCTCGAACAGAAATCTTTCTTCAATCTCTGGCCATTACCTTGCCATGCCAACCCACTTACAGCTACAGATATATCCCACAGATGCATGATAATTACGCAGGATAAGCCCAGGAGCAGGACCTGGTGCCCTGCCTGCCTGCCTGCTGCCTGCCATGCCGCATTTGTTAATGTAAAATATTATAACACTATGGTTGGATAATAAATTGCCTTAATGCTCATAAAGCCAAAACAACAAACCGCAGAACAACAACCAACAGAATTTATGGCAGAAGAGAAATTCGAAGGAGGGAGGCAGGCAAATACTTTTAGAGAGTGCAGACGGAGAGCGAGAAAGGGGCTGCTGTGGGGGGAGGGTGGGTCGTTGTGGGGTTGAAAAGTGGCGCAAGTGGCAGCGTTTTTAAAGCAACATTAATCATGGGGCTCCTCCACTGCAAGAGTGGTGCCTCTTCAGCTTTCTCTCTCTCTCTTTCTGTGGGAAATTGGCTTTTTTTTTTATAAAAGAATTTACGAGTAAAAACAGCTGAGGCATAGATATTTAATACATACATACATATACTATATAGTATTTTATTTCCATAATTAAATCAACAAGAATGCGCAATCAGCAACAATTTTATGCCCCGCCTCATCCTCTATCTACCTCCTGCTTTTGCAGCAATCCTTGCTGGCGGGACGCATTCCGGTGGCCTCCATGACGGGACCCATTAAGCGAGGACTCCTCTGGCAGCAAAGGGATCGCCTGTTCTCTCGCTGGAAGGAAAGGTGAGTACGGGTAGAAGGGCTCCCATAAATGTTAAGCGCTTTTAAATTTACCTCCACCGCAATCTGCATTCGCGGTGCCGGAGCAGCAGCAGCAGCCAGGCAGCCAGACAGCAGCCAGGACTCGCAGGCAGCCCTCAGAAATATATGCAAAATTATTTCCACAACCTCTGAGAGGATTGTTAATTGCAAAAATGGCCATAATTGACAGTGGCGCTGAATGCCGGAACGTCCCTCTGTCCTGTGTCCTGTGCCCTCTGCCCTGCCAGATAATGCCAATTGGAGGCCACTAGAGAGTGGGTGTGGGAGTGGGAGTCCTCTCTCTCTCTCCTGAATGAACGGCTCTTATGTGTGTCCCGTTTCCCGTGTCACCCCTGCGCTTCATTTAATTGAAATTTAATTATGTTTCAATGCAATTTCAGAATTTTCGTTTGGCTTTTCAGCCTTTGCTCTTTGAACTCTTTGAAATATATGGTACATACATATAGCCGTGTATCCATGCCATTTTAATTGACATTTAATGACACCAGCTAAGCCCCAGTTTATACTTTGATTTTTATGTTTGCGGACATACCAAAATAACATTTTTTTCCTTTGTTTTGCTAATGGGTAAATATTTGCGAACTCATTAAACGTTCCAAAACTGATTAGTTTCGATAGGCAGAAGTGTTTAAAAAATTAAATTTAAACCAATAAAGAGATGAATAAAATTTGTCCCATTGGAAACATTTTTATTGCTCTTTATTTCGCATAAAATCAGACTCATGCCACATGTTGGCCGTTTCATCACTTCGTTTTCTTTGAAATAATTACTCAACTCATCCGTTGAATATTCTCAGAAATTAGAAACCCCCGAGGAACTGTTTCCAGTGATTAAGTTCTCGCTCATCTCTGCCTAAGATCTCCGCACCCATTATGGCATAGCAGCAATACCCCCCCTCCAATGATCATTAAACTCTGTGGTTTGAAATGTTTGCCAAAAGGGAATGGCTAACCCGCCCACCGAAGCAAAACAACAACAACAAACCGTTTACCTCTTGGATAGTAATTTGCTAGCCGCAATTTGCTTTTGACCACGTTAATAAGCAGCGAAAACTACCATCAGGGAAGTGAGCCATTAGCTGGAACCCAAAATTTAAAGCCCAAACAAATTTAAAACATATAAATAGAAATACAAAATGTATGGATGATGTTCCCGAATGCAGAATCACATTAATAAAACCGATTTTCATTGCTGCAAAACGGAAAGCGATAAAATCATAATCAAATATTATTATTATCGCCTTAGGAAAGTCATAAAATCAAAATCAAAGGCAAAGGCACTGCCCAGAGGATTTATTTTGAAATTATTTGATGTTCCCTTTTACGCGTTTGCTGTGGCGCATGATTTATGATTTATTAATAACAAATGCCACAGAGCTACCATATAAATATTATATATAGAAAGTACTTTGCAGTGCTGTTGAGTGTTGACCTTTAACTGGCGATTTGCTGGCCAGATATATTCGTACTCTAAGTCGTACATTTAAAGGTCAACCGAGTCGTCGTGAATGGCTTTGTGATCATCTTGTTTTGTGTATTGTATCTTGCAGATACTTTGTGCTCACTCGTGACTACTTGCACTGCTTCAAGAGGGCCTCGGGATCGGCCAATGAACGCGCCTCCGATATGGGACAATTTATCTTTAAGGTAAGCTATGGAAATAATTTTTTTAGAACTAAAACAAACCAACTTTAACTTTATTCATTCGCTGAGTGTGGGTGGGTGGGAGGTAAAACTTTTTTATTTACTGCGCATTGTGCAAAATTCTATTGCCAGGCAGCGAGAGAGATTTATGCCCCATGAATACTCCTGCTGCAACCTGCTGTGGAGATATACGAGTATGTTAGACAGGGGGGGACACACCTTGATTGCTTATAAATGAAGTCTTTTTGCGGCTTGACAATGCCCAGACATTGTCACGTTTTGCCATTGAGATACAGATGAAATATCTATCCGTTTGATGGGCAATCATTCCCACAGAAAACTGGCGGAGAAACCGGGCGAACGGAAAGAAAAACATCAACTTGGCTTCGGAGATTCAACTAATTGGCTAAAACTTGCATCTGCTGCATGTTAATTTGGCCAACTATGCGCTCAGGACCCCCACGACACGCCCTTAGGGGCGCTGCTTCCCCCCCTATTAACCCATTAGGCGCCCCCAAACCCACCCTACACAACTTTTCCTGGAAAAGAGAGCAAATACGAGAAAAAGACTACGGGCAAAACACAAACAGGAACAACAAATGCAAGCAAAACAACAAAAGTAGTGAGGCAAAAAACTGAGCTGAAAGGTGGAAAGTTCTATGCTCTCTCTAGTAAATTGGGGAAAATGTATTACATTTTCTACGAATAAAAAATTCCAACGCTCTGTCCGCTTCTGAGCCTCAACTTCTCCTTGCAGTAGATATGCCCTTTGTTAGAGTATCTGAAACACGATTTGCAATGATATTGTTCATTGCCTCAGCAGCTGAGGCTGCCTGCTTTTGTCGCTGTTGTTGTTTCTGTTTTTGTTTTTCTGCTGCTTAAACAAATAAGGAAAATGCACATAAAAATGCAACAAAAGCAAACGCCATGCCATTCGCAAAGAGATCATGGGAAAATTACTTTTTCCCCCTCTCTCTCTCTCTCTTGCTCTTTATCTAGTTTTTTTTTTTTGCTACTTTTTGCTGAATTTAATTGTATTTTTGTTTAAAATTTGTGTTGTTTTCCCGGTTTTGTTGGCACTTTTCCGCTAAAATCTCTCTTAAAAGCATTGTCAATACATACCCGCCAGCAGGTTGTTTAATTTTAAATTAAAATACACTTTATTTGTTTGTTGTTTTCCCCAAATACAAAAAAAAAACAAAAATCAAAAGAAAAATGTTCGCTGCGTTGCTGTGCGGGCAATTTTCCAAAGTAAATAAAATAGTCGAGGGGCAGGGAAAAGTAATGACAGGTGGAACGACGCCCCATGCGGGAGATTAACTTGTTTAATGCGCGCAGGAAATATTTATAAAGAAATTAGGCAGAATTTAAAGGCGCAATGAATTTTGCTGGGCAAAAAATAATATAAAGAAAATGTGCACGGAAAATTGTGTTGCATAAACGTTATATGGTTTAATTTTAAAAAATTAAAACTAAGATTAAAACTTTAGGAATTCTCTTTGAGTCCCGATCTTTATGCAAGAATTCAGCTTTGTGATGCAAATTTTTAGGTTTATTCACTCGTGGTATCAATCAGATAATTATGTATACAAATATTATTAATCCGAAATCTTTTAAGACCCATAAACTACACCTAAATAACCTTCAAATTGAAGACCAACAAATAAATGCCACCATAAATGGTCAGCAAAACATCAAAGACACCCACCCACGCACATGCCTTAGCAAAGACAGCAACCATGAACAGACGAAAGAGATAGTGAGCGAGAGAGTAGAGGAGTAGAAAGAGATGGCAACAAAGAAATGCTTGTTGCTTCATTAGGAACTCAACAGCAAAGGCGGCATCTCATGTTATCTCTTGCTTTCAGTTGTTTTTGTTTTCTGCATGTTCATTGATGTTTTATTGACACTACAATGAGAGTCAGTGATTCAATATCTCAATATTGTCAATATAATCAAGTTAAGCAATTAGGCGGAACAGAGACAGATAGTGTGGGAGAAAGGCGACAGACTGACTCCCATGTCTAATTATTTAATTTGATTTTTGCATACATTTTCAAACCATTTTCAACTGTCTATCTGTCTGGGAGATGAAACAGAATTTGTGTGTGGTGCGACTGCTGCTGCTGGTCTGATTGTCGAGGGAAATCAATCGAGAATAATTACAGGTGACGATGGGGAAAGAGAGGGGAAATGGAAAGGGAAAATAGGGGCAGGAATGTGGGGATAGGGATGAGAAATGTGTCTGCCGTTCTCTGCCTGCGGGTTCGGTTTGAGTTTTCTTCTTTTGGTGAGAATTTTGCAGCTCTTTGCACTTTGACAGTGATTGAAATCAATATTGATTTTCATCAGCATAGTGCTGGGATAGAAAGGGGGCCAAAGGGAGGGCACCTGAAGGATGCCTGGGGAAATGCACTTTTGCACCTGTTTCCAACATTAATGAGCATTATTAATTGGGTTGCACTGAAGGACCTTCGCTGGCTGGGCTGCCCTGCCAAGGCTGAAGTGTTTAATCATGTACAAAATGGCTGGAGCTCATAATTAAAAGATAATCAATAGAGAGACAGGGCTAAAGCTGCATGGAATGGCATGATAGCTAGAAGGATAATTAATCAAAATTAATTAGTATGGAATGCATCCATAAATGTCATCCAAAGCTACGCCATTGATGCTCTGGGATGTCTGAAGCATTTGTAGCAAAAATACCCAAATAAAAAACTCTCACTGGCTCCCGCCAGCATTGACTTTCATAACGCACTGTATGCCTAATAATACAAAATGTTGCTTTCCCATTATGTTGCAGCAACGTCAAAAGGCAGTACCAACATTGAGCTTTTGTGTTCGTTTTGACAGCTCATGCCATTAAATGTGTCAAAATATACAAGGGGCGAGCAACAACAATGGAATTTGTTCATAAAATCTCATAAATATCAATAATTCATAATAACAGCGGCAGGCAGATCAATGACGACCTTGAACGCTGTTCGGTTGCTGATTTGTTAACCGAAAGTAAAGCGGAAAATATTCAAAGCAACGATTGTGGGCTTGCGGTCTATGGATCTGTGTGTGCGGAGTCTGAGGTCAGAGTTTTTGGGAAAGGGAAAACAAAGGTCAAGTGAGAGGAGAAAAAGAAATAGCAGGTTGAAAAACGATTGCAGATTATTGTCAAAGTCTTCTACAACGAGGGATAATCTTAGAAATCTTTCCACTAATTTTCCGTCTTAATTTTCCTGTCTTCGAGTTTATTTTTAACGTTCTCTCACCCATCAAAAGTTGCTGTAAGTTTTCGAATATCATAAATATTATAGTTTGATGTATCTGTTGAATGTTTTACGCCCACACAAAAATTCCTTGGGATATTACTCCCCCAAGTGAGCTCCCACTTCGATCCCTTTTGATCGTGACATGATGAACAAAGCCCACGAATCACTCGAAAGAGCAAACGTTTTGGCCCCAAACTTGATGCCATATTCCATCATAAAAAGTGACCAGGCCCCCGGACAGAACCCCCTCGCTCTCCCCGTTCTCTATAGTGCTTAAAGAACTTAATTATGTTGGCCATTAGAGGAGGAGAGAAAAAGAGAAGCAAGCGCAAAGAAATACTAAAAGAAAGAGAAGAGGGGAAAACTTACAGAGGCCGCATAACTTGGCTAATTGCCACACGCTGCTGCCTCAGATGCTGCTGCTGCCTCAGATTCTGCTGCTTCTGGTGCTGCTGACATATTTGCCTAATGGCCTCCGCATAGTTCTTGGCCATAATACTCGGCAGAACATCAAGAGTGGAAAACTTTAAGTTTCACTCATAAAAAAACATAAAAATAAGTTCAATAAAAAGTTTGTTCTACATGCTAAAAAAGTTGCTCCCAAGGTAGGGAGAGACACAGCAGGCCTCATGGCCTAATGACTTTTAACCGAGTTGTAAAATATTAAAAAAAAAAAAAGGAAGAAGAATAGAGAGCGACACTTAATTGTTGCATTGTTGGGGCGGCAAAAGTTGTTAGGGTATAAAGTTCTTGGTGCTATAAATAATTGAGCTGCAATTTGTACAAGAGATTTTAACCAAGGAAATATGGGGAAAATGGAAAAGTGCTTGGACAGCGGAAAAGTTTTGTGGTGGAAATTCCAAAGATTTACATAACCAATTCTGTGGATGTTTCCTTCACTGCTAAGCCACACTGGAAGAATTCTGTGGATGTTCCTTCACTGCTAAGCCACACTGGAAGAAAGCGACTGGGAGTCTGGAAGCCTAAACATACCTTCCCTGGCAGGCATAGCTAAAATGCGTGAGAATACGTGGGCACGTGGGCCCATTACAAAATGCACGAACTTTCAGAAATTTTGTGCCGGAGGTTAAAAGATATTTAAAGCCTCCATTTGCTTAGCGATTGTATTCTATAGCCAAAGTCTCTTCTCAACTCTAAAATCAAATTATATTTCATACTCCAATAATCTTGTCTTAAAAGGGATCTCTTTAACTGTCTTTAACCCCCGACCCCATTCACACCCCCACGCGTAATTCCATTGTAAATTCATTGCCTCAGACCCCCCCACTGCGTGGAGGTGGAGTAGGGTAAAGCGAAGCAACTCTTTTAGTTTTAACCTTTAACTTGTTTAGCTAACGATTTTTCATTGTTCTTTCATTTTGTGGTTTTTGCTCAGGTCAAGCTGGTGGATGTCGAGAAGGTGGAGTGGCTGAATCGGCGCTCGTACAGCGCCATCGGACTGTTGCTGGGACGCGAGGGTCGTGTGCTGTTGCGCTGCGACGATGGCCTCGAGGACTGGTTCGAGCTTTTGGAGGTATGTAAACCTATGAATAAAACACGAGTCCGATTAAACAACTATCCAAAAATCGCTATAGGAATGCACTATGACCTCCAAGGAGCGACGACGAGCCCTGAAGATTGCGCAGGGACCCCGGTCGCGAGCCTCGCTGGCTGCCCCCGTGTCGCATGCCTCGCTGCAGTTCCAGCACTTTGGCTTGGGCGGCACCTACTCGAGCGCTCTGGACGATTGGCTGATGACGAACGGAACGGGTGGCGGCCTGGCACGCCACAAGATCGGAGCTGGCAGCCTGAACGGCTATGGCGGCGCCAATCCCTTCCTCTTCTCCGATTCGGTGCCGGATCTGAGCGCCCTGAACAACGAAAACCACAACCACCACTTGAGCGGCATCAGCACGAACCACTCGACGCCCCAGAAGATACCCCACCACAGCAATGCGAATCTCAGCCGCTACTCCAACGGCTATGCCTCCGCCCAGAGCAGCTTCACGCAGGGCGGTGCCCTGTATGGGTCGCCCCGGCGCATCTTCATCAACAGCAGCTTCGGCAGCAATCAGGTGGTCGACGAGGAGACCGAGGAGGCGGAGGTGCAACTGCGACGTCCCAGGCTCTTTCGCGGCGTCAGCGCCACTCCGGACAATGGCAACGAGCTGGACAGGGACTGGCTGTACCGCAAGCCCCGAGCGCCCACCGATATGCGGCACTCAGGTGAGTCCCCTGGTCTTCTTTTTAGTGGAAGTTCCCCACTAATCTTTGGCCTGTTTTCAGTTCAACCCATGCTACCCACGGGTGGTGGCGGCGGCGGCGGCGGTGGCGGCTGTGCACCCAGCAAAATCGAACTGGACTGCTCGGCCCATGACAGCGGCTTGGATACGCCACCGTCGACGCACCGTCCGTCCAGCTACCGCGAGGCATCGCGCGACAGCACCGAGACGAACGGCAGCTCCTCGCGCGGCACTCTGCTGAACAATGGCTCGCCCGCGGGCAGCTTTCGGGGCAAGAAGCTGAGCAGCCAGGTCAGCAATCTCAACCAGCTGAACGCCCTGAACGGATCGCGGTACTCGGTGCAGGACCAGCGCATCCTCAAGATGCGCAACAACGAGGAGGAGCGCTGTGCCTCCATCAAGATGGCCAATCGCTTGAATCAGAATCACGAGCAGCAGCTGCAGCCGCAGCAGCACCAGCACCAGCAGGCCTCCTACGATCCCAACCAGAATCGTTACTACAAGAATGGCAATGCCACGCCCCCCACATCACTAACGCCCCAGCATACGCCGCAGCACAAACTGCTGATGATGCAGCAGCAGCAACAGCAGCATCACGGCAATGCCAATGGCAATGGTGCTGCGTTGAATGGAAACACCAATGGCTCGGCCATATTCCGGGAGCGCTACCAGCATCCGGCACTGGCGGCCATCATCAACGAGGCCCAGGGCCTGAAGTTTCGAGGTAGGTGCATCGGTTTTCCCATCGCCACATGGCTCTGATTGCACTCCTCTCATAACTCCCCCTCATCTGGCATGCTCTTCACTTTGGCTTTGATTTCCGCTTTTAATTATGATTCACCATTTTAAGCATCACACAACACGGAACACACATCATTCCATTGCGCCTACCGCTAGGATTCTGGGGATATTAGTTGGGACAGCAACCAGGTGGCATTTATTCTCTGCTTTAATTATTTCTTTGGGTTTCTGTTATCTGAATGGGGAATGGGGAATAGCATGGCTAACCTGGAATTATCATTCAAAATTGGTTTATCTATCTATCTAAATTTTTATGGGACGTCTCGCGCGTGGCCCTCGGTCGCAGTATCAGAAATAATATTCAAGCTACAAAGTTTCGGCTCTTCTTATCTACCCAAATTAAATTATACCTCCAAAGTCTTAGGACCTGCGAGTCTAGAGAATTTTTACAAAATTTCGCTTACACATGTCACGCGTGATGCAGCAGTGCCCCTCGGCGCAAAGTTTTATTTTTTCAAGTGGCTTTGAATAGCAAAATAAATTCTACAGTCTGCCCAAATTAAATTCGACCAGCAACCTGCGAGTCTTTCACAAAATTTCAACACGTTTATCGCGCGACATGCAGCAGTGCCCCACGGTCGCCACTGCCATGAACATTGCTTCGTGAATATGCTTCGGGGGACGTTCCATCAGCTTTAAAACAAATCATTGCTCATAATCATTTCAAGCAGTTAACCCCCAGCACCCATATTCAAATCCAGTCTTATCGAATAAATAAATAAACATTATTTTTTTTTTTTGTAATTTTCCTTTTTGCATGTTAACAATTTAAAGAAGAATCGGAAAATATGTGGTAAAGTAAAGCAAGAGAGAGAGAGAGAACAAAAAGTGTAAGAAAAGTGCATGCTTCACACACAGAGAGAGAGAACACGAGCAGAAAGACAGACAAAACTCCCTCACACCCTCCATAGTGCATGAGACAAGATCGGGAGAGATATCGGTATATACGCATATGTATCTGTATATTGAGATCCTCCAACAATTGTAGAACGCGCCTACTCAGACAGTCAGCAGCGTCGCCTGCTGAACAACAACAACGGACCGGCGGCCATCCAGCCAGCCTCGCCGCTCGCCCAGAGGCGGAGCAACGCCGGCAGCGGACTCGGAGCTGGATCCATCTATGGGACGCCCACGCGCGTATAGCGTTTGCAGGTCTAAGGGATGGATTAGACGGATGGATGCAGATGAAGACCATTCCGAATAGATGATTAAGTGCAGCAGCAGCTTGTGCAGTAGATGTAGCCGAACCGAGTCATGAGTAAAAATGAAATTAGAAATTTGCATAGAGAATACGTCAGCGAGGAAAGTAGAAATTAAATAAGTAGACTCTTAGTGTATGTGTGCTCCAATGTCCAGCTTTACGTAAATGTTTAAATAAAATAAATAAATATATATTCTAAAGGCAAATAAGAAACTAAAGTCGCTTGTTTTTCTTTCGCCGAAAAAGTATGAAATAATAAATAATAATAAAAATAATAAATAATACAAAAATATTAATAATAAATAAAATATAAATAAAAATATAATTTAATAATTAATAACAAAGAGGACTACAAGTTATACTGAATGAAAAAGTATAAAATAATAAATAATGAAAATAATAATAATAAATAAAATATAAATAAAAATATAAAAATATAATTCTATAATTTAGAACAAAGAGGAGTTCAAATTATATTAAATGATAACGGTAGTAATAATGCCAAGCGTCTGTTCTCCTGGCGTCCGTCTTGGTGCGCGTAAAATACAACCCTGTGCCTCACGAAATGCAACCCTGTGAGCGCGGGAAAAAAGCGTTAGATCGAGAGAGTGTAAAAGCTTAAAATCAAAAGCACCCCCAAAGGATACACCAAGGAATCCAAGGAGAGAGCCTTGCGACTCCGTGTGGGCGAGAGCGCCCCCCAATGTGTTGGCTTGTGTGTGTGTGTGGAAATTAGCTTTTTTCGGAGTCAACAATAAAATTTTCATTCAGCTTTGGGACGCATTCAGCAGCAGAAGTGGCAGCAGCAGCAGCAGCAACAGAAGCAGCAGGAGCGCAGGACCTAAGCTCAAAACCTCAAAAAAACCTCGACCTCGGCAACAGGAGCAACAGCAACAGAGCATCAGAGGATAGAGAAAATCGAGTGGGCAGTGGGCGCAAAAGAATGCGAAGTCGCACCGAGCTGGTGACCACCACATTTGTGGAGAGCGACGAAGAGGAGGACTACAGTCCGGACGACGATTCCGATTCGGAGGAGGACTGGCGGCCCACCAAGAAGCGGCCCCCAAAGCAGCCGCGCATCGGCCTTGCCGTTGCTGGCGGTTCCAGTGGTGCAGCAGGTGCGGGCGCTGGCGCTGGCGGAGCAGGTGGCAGTGAGGGCAGCCGCAAGAGAAAGGCAGCTGGAACAGCCTCGAAGGCCAAGCGTCGCCACTCGAAGTTGGACAGCGATGACGACTCCGACGAGAACGACGATGACGATGACCTAGAAACGGATCCCAGCGATGAGGACTTTGAGTACCCGCTGGCCAGCACCTCGAAGCGGCCGCAGAGTCTGCCCCCCAAGAAGCAGTTCGTAAAGCTCCACCAGGTGGATCTGCTGATGAAGAAGGCGGACCTGCTCGACAAGGACTGGATGAAGAACACTCGCCTGTGCCTGTGGCGCAAGGACGTGCAGGCGAGCCTGCTGCAAAAGTTTCTCAGAGTCAAGTCGGAACCCGGCGAGGAGCAGCTGCTGTTCACCTCCAGCTCGGTGGTAAGTCTCTGCCTCTGCCGGTAATACAGTTGCCGTTGTAATCTCTCGCATTTCCTTTGGTTGGGTTCCCGTCCATGCAGTACTCCAGCTGGGATGAGCAGCAGATTGGCGACTACTTGGAGGTGAAGGCCAACTGCTTGGACCCCAACAATCGACGGTTCAAGCTGCACGATCTGGAGGGCATCATGAAGGTATCCGAGCAGCTGCTGGCAGAGCAGGACAAGGATGATCCGGATGATGATGAGGAGGAGGAGGAGGAGGCCGAGGCCGAGGACGAGCCCGAGCTCGAGCCAGAGTCAGAGCCAGTGCCAGATCTCGACGAGGAGGAGGACGAGGACGAAGAAGAAGCCGAGGACGAGGAGGACGGCCAAGAACATACCGATGAAACGGATCCATAAATAACACAAATTAATCCTACTACACATACTACAGTATATACATAGTATAGCTCGGGAGATTCTTAGCCGAGATTAATCGTAAACAGTTGGCCAAGTTAGTTCCCAGGCATCTATCTGGAGGCTGCAACTCTAAGACAAGTTTAAATTTAATTTAGTTAATTAATGGCAAGACAACCACGAAAAGAAAACAAATTTTAAAAATATCCATTCAAAACTTTGGGCGTTTCAATTGCAAACACAAAGTCACAAAGTCAGTTAGTGTATATATATAATGTACAGATATATCAGATATATGTTTAGTATCTAGCGGGGGCTGCTACACACCCCCACCTCCCTGCTGCTGCTGATTTCGAGGCTCGGATTGTGGGCGGGCTACCGACGGCGCTCTCCCTTGACGGTCTTGCGCTTCTCCTTCTTCTCCTCGCGCAGCTGCTTCTGCTTCTCGCGATCCTCCTTGTCCTTGAGCTTCTTGGCCGCACTGTCCTGGCGCGCCTGCTCCCGCTTCTCCTTGGCCAAGGCCTGGACATCGGACTTGTTTGTGTTGCGGGCCACAGCGCCGCCGCTGTCATCCTCGCTCTCCGGCTCCGAGTGCTCATCGTCATCCCCAGGAACGGCAGTCTGAAAGGCACGAGCATTAACATGTGGCACGGATGCGATTCGGGCTTGAGTGGTGGATTAACCTCTGAATACTGCGCCAGAATCTGCTGCTTGATGCGGCGCTCCTCCTCGGTGTATTCACGCTCTTTGGCGGCGGGTTGCTGCAGCTTCTGTGCGGCCAGCAGCTTGGCCAGCTGGCCGTTCACATCAATGTCCAGGCCCTTCTTGGGCGGCTCGTCGTTACCTGGATGGCTGTGGAGCCACTTCTGCATTATGGTGGCCACCAGATCATCAATGTTGGCAGACTGTTGTTAGTGCGGGGTAAATACGGCAATTAGCAGGCTTCAATTCATGGCCAAGGCGGAAGAACTCACTCCGGTTTCACTGAGAATTCCCTCGAGGGCCTCCGCCTTCTCCTCTTCCGACTCCTCGCCCTCGAGGATGCCCACAATGTAGGAGCCGAACACCCCCTCGTCTGTGTTGAGCTGGCGCAGCTGCTCGTTGAGCCAGCCCTGGAACTCCTCGCTGGCGCTCATAGTAGGGTCTCCAACCGGGCGGATGGATGATTCAGTCTAAATCCAGTGGGTGCGTACGAAAATCTCCCGACAGCAAAAAATGCAACCACAAAAGGTAGTAAAATTCAGAAATTGGTCGTGGAACGTGTGAGGCAGCGTGACCGCGCCGATAACAATCAAAAAATACCAACCGGCCCGAAAATAAATATCATTAAATACCATGTCAGTTTGGAGAAATGCCATTTAAATACCATCAGAAAAACACAGCTGACTGAGCAGAGTGTAACCGTAGGTCACACTCGGTCGCTGAAACATATATGGTACATAACGAAATTTATTTGAACTGAGTACTAATTTGCGCCAAAAATTGTTTAATTTCCCTCTGCGGTGTTTAAATAGAGCGGTTAATTTCGTTAGTTTCTCGGTATATTCGCGGTATATTTCTGAGGGTCAGACAGTATATTTGATCGGTAAGGCAGCAGTCACACTGAACGCGACCTGCGCTTTTTTGTACAGAAACTAAAAATGTTAATTTTTGTGTGTGTTTTTAAACAATATCCCGTGCCTAATTGTCCCCGTTCGGTTTGGTGCTAGTTTCGCGACATTTTATGCTTGAATTGAGCAGCGTAAAGAGTGTGTTCCATCGTTTAATTGTTTCGTTAAACAATTGCAAATGTTTACTACGTTAAACTGTTTCTTACGGTTCGTACGTTATTGTGCGTGAGTGTGTGTGTCTCTCTCGCGTTTGCCCCCCACCCGCTCCCGTTTCTTGTGTTTCACGTCATGTTTGTCGCGCTGTAATAATTCGCAGCCCCCGCCCCGTTCCCCTTTTATACGACACACGTCTGCGACACCTGCGTTGACGTCGTTTGCTGTCGTCGCCTTCGTCTTTTGTTTGTTTGTTGCACTGGCAGACGCCGTTATAAACAAAAAAGAAAAAACCACTTCACAGACGCACGCACACACAACACACACTCACACACACACACACACACATGCATGCACGCATCGACACTCGAGATTCCAGCAACAAAAACGCGCAGTTGGCAACAAGTGGAATAGACATACAAACATGCATTTGTATGGCGGTGTGTGTGTGTAATCACAAGACGTCGTTCGGCAAAAGACCCTAAAAACACCTCCCAACAAATTTAGTAGCGGAGAGCTTCGATTTTGAATGAATTAAAAGGTATGTTTGCTTAATTGTGATTTCTTTTAGATGAGCGAGGGTTTGGTGAGGGTATAGGTGTAGGGGAAATGCCAATTGGCAGGGCATTTGGAGTTCTGATTAGTTAAATATTCTCTCTCTCTCTTTTGTACAGTAAGAAGCTTGACTCAAGGTGTAATTCATAAAAGTGGTGGGAGAAACAAGCAACATTGTAATTTTTCAGTCATGGAGTACCTTTAAGAGAGAGAGGGAGAGAGAGAAAACAAAATAGACCACATTGAATAAATGTACATTGGTTTTACAGTAAAAACATGAGGAACCAGGGAAAACGTACTGAGAGAGGAGGGCGATCAACAGAAGAGAGTGTTCACTGTACGTAAGTGGAAGAAGAGGAAATCCGTTATTTTGCTCTGCTAAACTTTACATGAACTGTTGCCTAGGCGAATCTTAACATACTGCGGCTTAACAGAATCAGTAGATCTCTGGCTTAATATTTGCTTTGCACATTCTTGGCCCTTACCCTTGCTCCTCGTACAATACTCCCCCGTCTTGGGCGAGCAACTTGAGTTTGGATGACTGTTTTTTAATGGCCCACAACGATGCAAGCAGCGACTCTGTTTATGAGCTTGTAAATGGAAGCGTTTTACACTTTCCAATCTCGGTGTGGCACATTCATGTGTGGCAGAGTGTGTGCAATTCGCGTATTTGTGCTTGTGGCATAATAAAGGCCATTAAAATTAAGTAATTGACGCAAGCAGCAGACAGGCGACACCCTGCAATGGAACGGGGGTGCATCAGGGATGCGGAAAGGTATGAATATTCTGGGTTTTATTTACACGTTTTTGTAACGGTGAATGCATACTTATCCCTGAGGGTTCCTCTTCCTCGGCGACGTGTTGCATTCGTCATTAAATTGGGGAAACCATTTAACTTTCAGGAGAGCTCATAAAATTCACACTCTTCATTGCTCATTCTCTTCACGAGTGCCAGAGAGAGAGAGAAAGACACACAGTGGAGCAGGAGCTGTATAGTGGGGTATGAAATTTAGGATGAAAAATCATTTAAAGGGAATTAGCAGATCCACTTATTTTCAGGCCTTTCTTTCCTTTATATTCGATGGGTTTTCACTTCTGCAAACCACTGTGCAGCGGGCTCCTCTGGCCTCCTCTGAGTTCTTTCGGTTTTTATGGCTCTCCTTTCAACTACCAGCTTGTGGGGCACGCCCTCGCCCATAAACTTTGTGTATTTTCCTGACCGCTCTTTATGCGGAGGATTCCGCTGATGGCCTGCCTGCCCCATCAACCTGATTTCTTGGCTCTAATTGTGTGAAATTTCGAGTGGAAGAAGTTGCAAATTAATTTCCCTGTTGTTGTCCCCCGCGCAATCAACTGTGGACAACGTGCAACAAGTCAAAAACAGAGCAAAAATACGCATACGATATAAATTCGCATGTCTGGGGGGGGGATTGGGGATTGCTAACTAGTGGGGGGAGGTGCATTACGTACAATATACGCATCTATTCCACAAATATAGCATTCAACAGCAACGGGGGGGATTGGAACAGAGCGTGGGGAGGGTGTGGGCGGCTTGTCAAGGATGCCACGGGGCGCTTATCCTGTAAAGTACTTTCTATTCTTGTAGCTGATGGAATTTTCCGCCCGAGACCGCCCACAGAGAGGAGTGGAGCGTGTGCCACACAGAACGAAATAATGCTGGAGGATTACACGCGGTACGGATCTCAATAAGGACATGCGTGTGGGCGGGCGGCTGTCAGTGCCGTTGATTCACCATTGCGGTGACGCTGACTGAAAAACACATGAAGGGGGGGTTTTACAAATGCGAAGAGTTTATTTATTTTAGGAGGAAATTTAAGATTTCAGCTGAGATCGAAAGAAAACAATTTAAATGCACTGAAAGCCGAATGGGGGTTAGAAAAGAGTTCACCTTTGTAGCTACGGAACTATCTGCTGATTTATCGGATTTTAAATAGATCAAATAGTGCCCCTTACCCCTAATTCATGTCTATTGAAGTGAATGCCGTTGATTCACTGTACAAATGTTCCCCTAAGCGAGCGGATACATTGGAACCATTCGCTCCTAATTTTCTGCGATCAGAATCTAGATAAACACTTTAAGGTCTCCTCCCTGCCACCCCATTAAATTCCAACATAAAACATACACTTTCCAACAAGTTTCCCCTACCGAAAGAGAGTTCTCTGCCATTCAAAAAGAGCTGCTAAGTAGGGAGTTACTTAGGAACCCCCCTAGATGCTAGTTAGAGGCCATATACCATGCCATAATAAGTATACAGCAGCACTCTTGGGGTCGCATTCCATCGGATAATGTGATTGAAAAGGTTTCGTTGGTTTCGCCTGCTGCCAGTTGGATGCCAATGCGATGACTCCATGGGCGGTTGATGGATTCCATTCCATTCCTTCCATCGAGTATGCTCTCCCTCCATCCCTCTCTCTCTCTCTCTTGGTATCCACTTAACTATTGCGATGTTGTTGCTGTTGCTGTGGGAGCCTGATGCTGCTGACATTTTCATTTTCCCTCGGAACAGTGGCTACAGTTTTCCTGGCTATTTTCCTGCTATATCATTGCCTCATGTCGTTGACAAATTGTTTTTGGGGTGAAAAACGCGGGGAGGAGCTACGACTACGAACGGATAGAGCAAAGTACAGTCAGACCCTAAAATGTATGTCAATAGATGTGTGTTAGGAATACCGTTAGTCAGGCTGGAGACCCAAGATGGGTTCACGGTGATATATGGGACCAGGGACCCTGCAGAACGGAAGCCAGGAGTCGTTTCGTCGTCTCTCCTGTTGCGCTCATCCCCCCCCATATCACATGCTCTCTCCGTTCGGTCGCAAACAATTTTCAATTAAGCGCACAATCACGATAAATAAATCTCATTGTGTGGAAAAAGCCAGTTTTCATCTACACGATGGCTTGGCTTATGCTTTAACTCCGGCTTTTCCTCTCCAGATGTATAGCAATTTTCTGCGGTTTTTCCCCCATTGCCATTACCATTACCAGTGCCAGTGCCAGTGGGTTTCGAAATGGAACTCCACCCAGGTAGCAACTGCCATTGCCACTGCCACTGCTGCAACAACCATCTTTTGCCGCCACAGCTTCCTCCGTGAGCGCTCCTAACACGCTGCTACTTCTCTTCCCGAAATGTGGGCTAATAGGCAGTATCTTGAGCGGAGAATAAGGCAGATTATAGTGCATAAAAAATGTTATTAGAGGAATCTTACAATATGTGAATATTTTATTCGACTGCTGAATTCCCATTTTGTTTTCATGTTTTAAACTAGAACCATTTAATCCCATCCTATGTTCAGATCCGATAGCTAGAAATCTGGAGTTAGGGAATCCCCAATTCGATTTATTTCAAGCAACTTCCTCTTCTTGTTTGTGTTTCATTTCCTTGCCATAAATTCTGTGGTTAAAGAGATAAAGAAATAGAAAGAGAGAGGGACACATACAAAAAAAAGGAAAGAGGGACACATACTGAAGGAAGCAAAGGGGGGGAAATATACAAAAGAAGAGCAGGAGTTTATTATATAGAAATGTTGATAAAAATAAATAATTTCCATTTCAATATCCATGTAAAGTACATGAGACATATTACATATCTGCTGCATATTTATTTATTGTGTGAATTTCATTCTGCGTGTGGTCGAAAATTGACACAAAAATACAAGAATATATAAAAAGAATATAAAATATATACAATTAAAAAAGGGAATAAAAAGTATAAGAAGGGAGATTTCAAGAAAGAAACGCCGCTCGGCCGCAAAATGCAAGCAAATTCAATCAAGCGAAATTTAACAAGATTTCCGTGAAGCGGTCCAAGCGGCTCTGTGGCTCTGGTGGCTCCTTCCTCCTGCCCTGCCGTCTAATGGATAGAAGCTGTGGTGCTACCCTCTGCCCTCCTTCCGCCCGCCACTCCTTGGGGCAGACACAAATTAAGCAAAATTTTGATACCCTTCTCCTTCTCCTCCTGCGCTCATCCCTAGATCCTCCCTCCCAAAACTTGATTTGGAGGAGAACATTTTTTATAAAGTAAATAATAAATCAGCGACCGAGAAGATATATGAAAAAAGATATACATAACACAGGCACACAGACACAGGCACGCAGATACAGATATCTACATCCATGCGATGCTGCCCGAAAAAGAATCTCCTAAAACTTGTGCCTATAGAAGATTTAGTGGCTCTGTCTGTTGTTCTGTTGCGGCGTTGCTTAGGTAGCTTTAGAGCTCAAAAAAGGAAGTAAACAGGATTTGAGCTTTACCAGGAATACCCTTTATACTCTAACCTATAGAGAGGGTATTGCCAGTTTGCTGAAAGTTTTGTAAACAAAGAGAAGAAAGTTTCGACGAGCTTATTGAAACATTTGGCTATGTATCAGTCTGCAGCTGGCTGTAAATCAATCGTAAAATGCATCCTTTCACTTATGGGAAATTTGTACAGCGTGCCATTCCTTTGTTCCCTTGCGGAACAGTGGCACTACATTGCTTCTAGGGTTCTTTAAGGGTATCCAAATCTTCGGCACTCCGGAAAAGGTTGCCTTCCTTTTTTTTTTTGTGTCTTTGTCCGTTGTTATGGTTTTTGTTTTTTGTGGCATGTCTTTAACCTCTCGGCACGACGGCATTAGGTACAAAATAGTTTGTTATATGGCAGCTTCCCTCTTGCCCCCTCCCCTCCCTTGCTGCTGTTTAGCTTTTGCTTTCGTTTGTATATTTACTCGAGGAAATTCGATATATTTAAATATGTACATTATATTATGGGGACTTTTGTCCCATCGCCCCATGGGTAGGCCCACTCTCTCACTCGCTCGCTCTCTCACTTAATAAATTCTCCCGAATTTTAATAAATGATAAGACTCGTGTAATTTGAAGACATTGTACATAATTTTTGGACGGTGTTTTTTTTTTTTTTTTTGGTGTGTGAGAACATTTAGAAAAATTGGTATAAAAAGTATCTACTTGTACGAGTACGAGTATACGGATGGGATAATGTGCTCGTGTGTGTGTGTGTGTGTGTGTGTGGGTTTGGGAGAAGTCATTCCCGTCAGTCAGTCACCTGATGCCTTCGGTTCGCAGAATTTTCATGGTTCTGCATTTGACAGTTTTTTGTAGAGTTGAAGGTTCTTCACATTTTGTGGGTAACATTTTTGGTGATGTTGTGATATATTTTAGCTTGGAAAAAAAACTGATTAACATCTCTCAAGAGATCTACAAAAATAGGATCCATGGTTTGCTCTCCTTTTTGAAACTTTAATTATACTTTAAATTTATTATTCCTTTCTCCAACTCCTACCATTCCAAAGACATAGAAACACTTTTAATAAATTCCATAAATATACATACATAAAAAACAAAGCATAATAAAAAAGATGCCAATTATCCATGCGGGTGGGTAACAAATTCCATTCCATTCCACGCTCTGCCCATTTCGCATCAATTATTCATGAAAATGCACTTTGTGGACCTGTTTTTATGGGCATTTCCTATTTACCGTTATCGTTTTGTTTTCCATATTCCATTTTTCGCATTTGTTTTTCTTATTATTTGCCTGCTTTCCATCCTGCTCTTCCCCCCTCTCCCATCTCTCCCATTCTCCCATCCATCCATCCATATGCTTTTCTGCACAAGTGAGCAATTATTTGTGCAACATAATTAAAATTTTATTAATTCATAAACAAATGCGCAGAGAGCGTGTTGCGCGAAGAGTGGGAAAGAGAGAGGGGGGCGGAGTAGAAAGGTATATTCAATGGGAAGGTGTGGCAGATCGTGGGGGAATGCCAAAAGGGGTCTCGTTTCAGAAAGCCTGCCGCCTTACCTTGTATTTAATACACCTTGTGCAGAAGGACTTGACTAGGCAGCAACAACAACAACAACAACTGTAGTTCTCTGCCTTTCAGCACTTCATCAACGCCAAATTGTTGTTGCTCCTCTGCTGCTGCTGCTGCTCTGCTCTGCTGTGCGTTGCGCTGCTGCATCATTCATAAAAAATTCCATAAATGCAGACACAACAAGTATGAAGGCAAAGTTATTGATTACGACAATGCAGATACCCTTTAATTTGGTTTCTTTTGTTTTGTGCGGAATTGAAACTACGCTGAGAAATTAAAAACATGAAAATAACTCGCTTAAAAAACGATTTTAATGGTGCAAAATAGATATTTGTCTTCTTTTATATTCTTCTATCATTTTCTTCTGTCTGTTGCATATTGCAACAAGCAAACAATATACCCTCTCACTTCACGATTACGAGGTAGCTGTACCGAGAGTAGCTTTAGCTCTCTCTTTCTCTCACTCTGTTGCTTTGGCCTTTCGTTTGTCCATCTCCCTCTGGCAACTTTGGCTGTGGCTCTTCACATTGCATTTTCACACATCGCCTCATGGCTCTCTCTCTCTCTCGCACTCTCTCTGAGCCTGCTCTTGCCCTACCGCGCTCCACGCTCCACCCCCTTCATCCATCTTGTCACCTTGTCAATTTTACATGTAAAGCACGTGTCGCCGCTTGTGTGTACCTGTAGAAGGTGTTGTTGTAGCTTTGTAGCCTGTTCGCAGTGGAAATTTCTTCCTTAACTCTTTTAATTAAAGAACTCTTCAGAAAATCTCCTTGAGCTACCAGCTACCGGGAGAACCTTTCATTTTGAGATGAGTTTTTCTAGAGAAAAGAACTAGCAAAATAAGTTGTATAATTTAATCAGAATGAAAAGAGTAGTAGAAGTCGAGTGAATTTTTTTTTGTTGGCTATATATGTAGTGTGTATGTCACGGTTGCAACACCTGTCGAAAGTGTGGACATCAGCATTAAATAGAATCCAAATAAGACAAAAGAATACGAAATACTATATCAGAAAATGTGTTAAATATAAAGCTCGAACCCCGAGAGAGCAGACACAGAGAAAACCCAGAAAAAGCGAACACGGCAAATACGAATACGAGAAGAAATGCATACACCATACGATATATGAACAATAATAAATATATATACAACCTACATACATATATGTATATGTATGTATGTATTGTATTGTAGAGCAAACAGCACGAACAATATATTAACAGAAAAAAAAAAGTATAAAAAAAACCGTAGTAGAAACAAAGCCAGGTGTGAGGGAGGTGTCTGTGTGTGGTGTGGTGTGTTTTGTTGTGTGTTGAAACTCAAGCAAATAGAAAGAGAGTCAATATTTATGAAATGCCAAATGGAAAGTTCTGTTAGCACAAATTTCAAACGCGTGTCACAAACAATACATGAAATACTCGACTATAATCGACAGCGAAAAACATTTAAAAACCAAAGATTAGGCTATAGAACATATTATTTAAAAACAAGTTAAAAATTTATCATACAACTTTTCAAGTACTAACAAATACTTAATAAAAAAATTATCACAGATACATTTTTTTTAATGTTTAATAAATAATTCAAGAAAATTGCATACACTGCAAGCCACAGTCACAGTTCACTTCGTAAATTATGCACTTGAATTTATTTATTTTTAAACTCCATTCAATGTTTTCCGCAAAACAAATTCAAGGCAAAGGCCCTGGCAAAACAGCAAACAATCAAAAAAAAGAAATATAGAAAAACAATCATTTTGGCTCAAAGTTTGGCCAAACGCTTTTTGCTCTTTTTTTTTGGGTTCCCCAACTTTGATTTTGAGGATCTTTCGGAGAGGGGATCGTCTCTGCACCGACAAGACACAGAAAATTGATGGCGTCACGTTTTCAACTACTGGTTTTTGATTTTTATTTTTAGAGTTTGCTTTATGGCCGCCTGGGCATGGGCTCTAATGCTCTCGTATTTCATGGGCTTCGTTGCGGTCTTTTTGCTTATAATTGTCTATGTTTCTTGGCCATTTATTGGTGGTTTGAGCCACAGGTAAAAGCTAAACTTGGTGCTAGATTTGCGGAAAACTATCAGCTGAGGTAGGGGGGGTAGGACCCAAGTATCATCAAGTATCTGTCATATTTCTGTATGTTTAATTGTTTGCAACATTAACAAAAATACACCGAAAACTGATGGTGGAAAAACAGAAAATGGCAGAAAAATAAAGTTTTCAAACTGTCAGCAATTAAAGTGGCACCGATGGCTCTTGCCTCTTGCCGTCACTGCCACTTGGTGGTTTTGGTTGCCCCTTTGCCACTTGATGTGGCGGTTGCTAGTAGTTTGGCAAGTATGCTTTTTTTTGTTTCACTGGATGGGCAATTATGTGCATAAAATTATCAACCACATTAGGAGGGCCCCCACAACAGCCGAACAGCCAAAAAGCCAACAAAATGTACAATTGTCATGCACAATTAAGGCTTGGAAAAACTCGAAACGAAAAAGAATAGAAAATCCCAAGTGTTGACAAAGAGTTAACGGCAAAAGATTAGAGGGTTTTCCGGACAGGAATCTTTGTCTTTTGCCTTGCCAAATTGCTCCAAAGAAAATAAAGGCATACATATGTATTTATAAGGAACGAAATAGAAGAAAGACGGTGGAATAATGGAGCTTGAAGAAGGGCTAATTGAGAACTCAAGAATGATGTCATTCGGTGGGGAATATTTTAGAATTTTGAGTTCTACTTTGTGTTGTTCCATGTTGAAAGGCATTGTAAATGTAAGAAAAATAACCCTAGAGAAACGATTAACGAATTCCAATCAAATTTCATCATTTCTTAATTTAAAAACAATTTTTTTCTTCTCTTGCAGATATCTTAAGTTAAATTTTAAAGGTAAGTGGACTGCACTAAGATATTACTTTACTTATTATTTATATGCCATATTAAATGGCCTGCACTGTACCACTGACGACAGGCCATAACTTTGATTTATCTTTCGAATGAAACTACTTTTGAGAGGAGAATCTGTGACGAGCAACCACTTGAAACCACATTTCGTCAAGTTTTTCGGCTATAAAATGCATTTTATTCTAAAAACAAAACCACAATACAAATTGCCATAAAAAGTAGCTAAATAGCTGCAAATACAAATACAAAAACATATATATAGTATAAAGTAGATACAGTGATGGAAAAAATAATAGAAACGGCAATTTTTTTTCTCATTTTTCAAAATTTTCTTCAGTCAAAATTTTTATTTTTTAAGTTTAATAATTTTGATTGATAGTCTTTACAGTTATGTATCAAAACATAACAAAATAATAATTAAAAAAAATTAGTGTAGCAAAAATAAATTTTTTTCATTTTTAGGGCCTGGAAAAAATAATAGAAACGGCCGACTTAAAGCTATAAAAAATAGTTTTTTGTCTTCAAAAAAGTTTACCTACTAACCGGTTAACTTTTAGCTTATATATTTGGATGTGACACCGCGATTTTTAGTGACTTCGACCAATCTGCGACCTATGGACTTCACCAGTTCGTCATAAATGGATGGATCCATGGAGAACCATTCGGACATAACATTTTCAGAAAAATTATTCCTATTAAGATCTCCTAAAGGTGATCTATAGGATTAAGGTCTGATATTCCATCAGGCCAATGCATCAGGGAAACTTCATTGTCCAGGAACCATTTCTTGGTCAGCATTTAGGAGTGATTCGGGTCATTATCCTGATCGAACTACCACTTTAATGGTATTTTCTACTCAGAATTATACTGTCGAGTATATTTACATAGTCGGAGGCACATATTTTTTTCTCTATTCAAAGTATTGGACCTATAATCGAATGGATAAAGCATCCCCACAACATTATGTGCCCACCACCATGCATACCCGCATTAACAGAACACCTGGGTCGTGAGAAGTAGTATTAAAATGCCTTATATGAAGTTCCCCAACAAATATAAGCCCATTTACCTTAGTTTCATATGACTTTAACCCATTTTTGTAACTTGGACGACATAAATGCACCTTCGCGAAATTTACTCGGTTTCTAAACTTTTTTAGGAAATTAGTATTATATTTTTGAGCTATATGACCTTTTAAATTGGCGTCAATCAGCCTATTCCTTATAGTACAACTACTAACCCGTGCTTTAAGATCATTTTTCAGATCTATCAACGAGAGAAAGGGATTTTTTTTGGATTTTCGAACAATGCGCCTGTCGAAATGAACCCATGTTGCGGGCTTTCATACGCGTGTGTCTCGCTATTTTGTGTAGTAAATCGAAGTAAACACTTTTTTTAAATCCATTTTAGATATGTGTCACCATCTGACCTTGTGTGGCCTTCAGTTTCTAGATTTAGGATATGTTTTTTTTAATATCCTTACAATATACTCCACGACCCATTCTGAACCGAATAATAACAACAACAAAAACGGAATCCTTAGGAATAGGTATTTCATATCTTCTTTTGTCTTTTGGCGATAATATATTACCTATATAATTCGATTTTAACCGTTTTATTACAATATAAGAACAAAATTGGAATGCGTTTCTATTATTTTTTCCAAGACAAAAACGTGATCTTCCTACAAATTAGTGTACCTAGCTTATAATTTTTACGAAAGGAGCCCAAAAGAGAATCCAAAGTAAACACCCATTATCCTGAAACTAAGCACAGTTGTTTTTATTCAAACAATTTGCTCCAAAAATGAAATATTTGGTTTCAAATTTGAATGCGCATGCCGTTTCTATTATTTTTTCCATCACTGTATATATACATGTATATATAATCTGTAGCGTCAGAGGTGGCACATGTACGCAAGTGTGTGTGTGTTTGTGGTGCTCTCTAGTGCTGGCTATGGCTATGGTGCTGTGCTATTGAAATTGAAGGCGACGTAGACGACGTTCGTTCCGAGAGAGCTTTTCCATCGTATTTTTTGTTCGCTATTTATTTTTTGTGTTTAATTTTGTTTTTGCGTGTAGTTCCGACGGCTACAAGGCAATAAAAGAGAGAGTGCCTTGTGCTCTCTCTTCGCTTCTGTTAATCTCTCTCTTCGTGATTATCTCTCTCTCTCTCTCTTGGGTTTTGGGTCGAAACACACAACATGTGTTTCGTCATCACAATTTTGTTTTTGTTGTGTGTTCGTTGTGTTTTGATGTTGTTTTTATTTATTTTAAGGTAGCAATTTTTAAAATATTTTAAGAGATTTGGGTTTTGATTAATTTTCCATGTATCATAAATTAAAAAATAAAATGTTGCAATGTTTTCCAACATTCTTCATTTTTATAATTAAATTTCTTGTAGTATTTCTAGCCCATATTGATTCTCCTATTTTGGGTTTTTCCTATATTTAGATATCTGACCACTTTCTGAGAAGTTTTATTTATCAATCGAAATGCAATTTCCAAAGTTTTTCCCATTTCCTGATTGGGGTTTTCAACATTTCCCCCTTTGCCATGGACTTTGTGTGTTTTTGTTTTTCAAGAAGCCGCCATTAAATTTCTGCAAAGACACAACAAAAACACTGTTGTTCTCTCATTTGTGTTGGAGCCCAAGCGAAAATGCCGGCAGTGCCAGCAGTCTCTCTCTCTCTCTTCAAAAGCGACAACCAGCTAGTCATCCCGCTCTGATTGGAGCCCATCAAGGCGCTGGAGTAAAGATATACAATATATACAACAACAGCGGTAGTAGCAAAGAGCGCCAAAAGTGGCGAAGAGAGAGCTCCACTGAAAAGTAATACGTCACACAGCTGGTCTTAACATGCCTGTACGTCCTCTAATTCAAACTTAACAGAGTTTCCTACTCTGCTTAACAGTTTTTAGTTGTTTTAACATGAGAGCGTTGCTTCGTTTGTACAAGACGATACCAGACTCAGGTCATGTTAAGCGAAACGAAGAGAAACGAAACAAAGCCAAAGCGAAAGAGAGCGCGCTGCTCATTCTTGCGTCGGGTGCTGGGTCGTACTGCTACTGTGGCCCCAAACTTTTTTCAACTTTTGAATCGAGCGGTTGCTGCGTTGCGTTGCCTCGTCCGTCGTCGAACAAAACCCCCAAGTACAATCTTTGGATAACGTATATTTCTTTGGATCTCGATTTCGGTTCGGCGGCAATGCGGGTATTGTTGAATCAAAGAAATAGATAAATCTACGGTACACAAGCTAAAAGTGCAATACATCCGCAAAATGCAATATTTCTGAAATGTGTTTATAAAATCGCTGGGCCGCGGAGAGGACTCTCTTCCGTCCGTCCCCCCATTGTCGACGTGTCTTGGTCTTGTGCCCGTGCGGTGTGGCCCCCGCGTCGCGCCCCTCTATCTAGCTCCAACATTATTTATCTTTTCTGAATAATAATAACTAAAAATCAACTTAAAGTTACAAAAGTGTCTTGAAAGTGCGTTTCATAGCAAAGGGAAAAAAGTTGGCGCAGCCCACAAAAAAAGAAAAGAAAAGCAAAGCAAAGTGCGCGTGTGTGTTTGTGTGCGTGTGTGAGTGCGTGCGTGTTGTTTGCTTTGAAGAGCAGCGGATACTCTTCAAAAGTATCTTTGAAATCTTTGAACTAAAAATTCTGAATAATTAAAATAACTTCATAAAAATTCATAGATATTTTAGTTTATTCCACAACACTTGGAGCACAATTTTCTTCGTTTTTGTTGCGGAATTTCTTGTGTGGCGTACGTTCCACCGCCCCAACGTTCCAGCGGCGCTCCACTCTCTCTTTGCTCGCCTCTCTTTTGGTGGCGACTCTCTTTTGTCGCGTTCGGGTTTCGTAATCGCCAGTTTCTCTGTCGTTTCTGTTTCCTCCGTTCGTTCGATGTTCGTTCGTTATTTATATTTTGTTTCGTTTCCATGTCGTTCCGCTCAAATGTGAATTTTAATCTATGGAAATACTCGAAATAAATTCAACAAAATATTAATAGTTTTTTACACCCACAGTTTCTCTGATAAAATACTATATAATTTCCCCCTCAAGATCTTGATCTATATACCATATATGTACCCGATATTTGTGCAAATAAAAAATTAATACAAATATAAAAAAACCATAAATAAAATATATAGCCTTGCAAAAGTCATTGAAAAAATATATTTAAAATAAACCAAATAAAAAAATCGAGAAATAATATATTTATACACACAACGGTTTCACTTTTTGCGAGTTGTATACAACAAAATATATGTATAAAAAATATATATATAAAAATTACAGTTGTTAAAAGGCCACCAGTTGCCTGATAGAAAGTGTTGGAAAACGCCTGATAAATAATCCACAACAAAAATAGTGCAAATAAATGTGCAAAAATCAATTCAATCCTGTATAAAATGCCGCCTAAAACTAAGTAAAATTTAAATGATTAACGCATTTTTTCATAGATTTATAGATCTATGGGATTACTACTCCTTCTTTGGATCTAAATAATTACTCTAAAAAGGTAAAAAAAAAATGTATTATCTATTAAAAAGGGTGACCATTATGATTTATTTATAAAAACCTGCTTAGATCAGTTAAACTATTAATCAAAGTAGTGTAAACATTATCTAATATGATAACAAATGATCTTCGGCTCAGACAACCATTACACAATATAATCCCGATGCCAATCTTCAAGTTATTAGAAATTACTCGTGCAAATGATATACAGAGAGATCTTGTGTAATTCCTTGATAGATTCAGCAACTGCAATTCTCAACTCAATGTCTGTGCTGTGGCAACATTTTCCCTTAGAATCAAGCCATTTCCCAACGTTTTGTCATAATCAATTTGCTTTGGCAAGAGGCTTATCATCAGGCGACGAATAGTATTCGTATTCGTATTCAATAGAAGTGCAGGCCATCGTCAGAGGCGGTGGGGGGGGGGCGGCCTCTATTACATAAGAAAACGTGAGTAGAAGTCGAGAGTCGAGTCGTTCCGTTCGAAGACTCTCAACTCCGTCGCCGTTTCGTTCGAGTTTCAGTTAGAATTATTTTGCTAATACAAAAACAAACACCAGAATACGAGAGTATTGTAAACTGTCTCGGGGTCTTTGAGGTTCTACGACTGCGTCTACCGTCTGCGTCTGCGTCTGCGTCTCCGTTTCAGTTCTTTGGGCGATCCAACGAAAGGTTTCTTTTTGCGCGTATCTCACAGATACATTTGTCACACGAGCGTGTCCAGAGTGTGCTTGTCGAGTGTGCTGCTTGCTTTTGTTATTGTTTCGTTTCGTTTAGTTTAGTTAGCTGCTGCTCGTGAGTTTTGCATATGATTCTGAAATGTATTTATTTTGAGAACACTTTTTTTTATTTAGATTCTCAATGAAATCGCCGCTCAAATATCAGCTATTTTTACAAGAAAAAGAGCAGCAACAAATAGCGGTGGAAGTGGAGGTGTTGTTCTCTTGATGATTTTGCGACGTATTTCGGCGTTTGATTTAATTAGTTTATTGTTTGCTAGAATTTTGTTGGTTTTTTGGCCAGCTATTAACTCGGCCGTCAGCAATTTTTTTGTGAGTGTGTGTGTGTGTGTGTTTTTTCTTCGGACAGGTTAAACCAGTTTTTTACGGTTTAACAAAAAACCAAAAAATAAATTACGAGAAAAATAAAGAACACCTCAAACATTGCCACTTTTTTATAGTTTCTGTGTTTGTATTTCTTTTCTTTTTGCGGCGCCTCTTAACAAGAATTTAAATAGAGAAATTATGGATTTGGGAGAAGCCAAAGATTGGGAAAACCTCCCACAGTTTTAATGGGGGAATTTTCTTTAAATAATATATACTTTCAAATGTTTAATTTATATTGAAAATCAAGTTCGTTATACCCTCTCTTCATAGGGTATAGAAAATAGGAGAGGAAACTAAGAAAATGCTACGCTTAGGCTTATCGCCAAGGCAGCAGCAGCAGCAGAATGAATGCCCCCCACCTAATACACAGAAACACACCCAACTTCCAACACACACACACAGATACACTCTTAGAGGGCCATAAAGCAACGATTAGATAATGGCATTTTAAATGATGTCTCTACTGTACAGTAGAGTCGCGAAACACACGACACAAAGTGACCAACAATGGGGAATCGGAATGGAAATGGACTTTGTTTTGAAAAAAACACTGTCAAGCGACTGATAAGAGACCCGAGAGAGCGACAAGCAAACACTAGCAGAGAAGAAAAAAGTCAGAGAGAGACGGAGAGAGGCCACTAAGTAAACTGTAGATTTTTGGGTGGGATAGACGAGGGTTTGCTTGTTTCGGGGTCTCTCCATTTATGCAAAATGTCTACGAAAAACGATTCAAAAGAGAAACTGAAGATATTCCAAATGATTTATTCATCTTTTGTGGATCTGAGTAGCATAAATATGATTCCGAAATGTACTAGGAGTGGATTTAGGTGGGATCTACGGGGTTTATTAACTTACTAAGAGATCAGTGCTCGGATTTGAGAGAAGTGCAGATATGTAAATTCATAAGAAATTATAGTCTGAGTAAATCCAATTTAAATCCCATTAAGTTTAAAACTTAAACTCTAAAACTCTTGTTTAAAATAAAAATTCTATTTATTCTGCTAAAAGTATTTCATGATGATGTTTAGAGTCATTGTGAATCATGTGTGAAAATGTCGAAAGTGTGTTCTTAAGTTTACCTTTTATTTCCCGGGAGTATCAGTTTCTCTGCCCCAACAGCAGGGGGGGTGTCCAAACAGCACTGCACCGCATGCTCTGCCCCATGCACTATCTTTTAGTACCTTCGCTATGAGTATTTAATGTTTTGTTCTTACACGAGAATATCTATAAAATATAAATAAAATACACAGATACATGGGACGATTGCATATGGCCATAAAAAGAGAACATTTCGTTGTCGCTGGCTGTTTGCTGTTGCTGTTGTTTCTGCTGCTGCTGTTGCTGCTGCTGTTGGGTTTGATGATATCGTTTGTGGCAGCTTTCAAGTTTCTCGCTTGACCTTAAGCGCGTCAATGTCCTCAGGAGGAACCTTGAACGATGATGATGATGTCTCCACTTGGACTCACATTCGCAATCGCGCTCGCACACGGGAAAACTCCCCCCTCTCGATGGGGACACGTTTTCGGACTTATGTTTTTGAAGCGTAAATGAATTTTGTTGTGTCCTCCCTTTGAAGTTTTTCCATGTTAATTGGGAAATTAGGCGCGTATCCATCCATTCTTTTGCTTCCACTGAAATCGCACGCTCGCTCGCACTCGGACTCGTATTATAAGACATTTTTTTTATTTTTATACCCGTACTCAAAAAAGAGTTAAGGGGTATATTAGATTTGTGCTAAAAGTGGATGTGTGTAACACAGAGAAGGAAAATTTTCCGACCCCATAAAGTATATATATTCTTGATCAGCATCAATAGCCGAGTCTCTGTCTGTCTGTCTGTCTGTCCGTCTGTCCGTCTGTCCGTCTGTCCGTCTTGTTTGACGCCTGGATCTCAGAGACTATAAGAGCTAGGGCAACCAAATTTGGTTTCTAGACTCATGTGATATCACACTGCTACAAGTGTATTTCAAAATTTCGCTCCGCCCCCTTCCGCCCCCACAAAGGACGAAAATCTGTGGCAGGCACATTTTTAAAGATACGATAAAACTAAAAACGCAGTATCGTAGAGAATGCCCATATCTACCAGATTGCCGAATCTGAATCAGATCGGATCATAATCATAGCCAGAATGAAGAAATTAATTTTCAGTTGTTTCCCCCGCCCCCTCCCGCAAGAGAATTGTTTCTCATTCTCTTTCTCGCTCGCACACTCTGCCGCGTTCAGTGCGCGAGCAACCCCTAGCGGAGGAGATGTAGAATATGAATGGTACATCTATAATCTACATGTTAGATGTATAATATACATTGTAGATGTAGATATCAAATGTAGCAAAAAAATGTAAAATGTAAAAATTTTTTTTTTAATTCTAAAATCTAAAAAATTATGCTCAAAAATGTATATACTGACTGAGTACGGGTATAAGTAGAGTCGCGTCCCCAGAAGCGACTCACACGTTCCTTCTCGTTATTATCGTGTTCGCGTTCGTTTTTTATGTGGCAGCCACCGTGCCGCCGCCGCTGCTGCCGCTGCTGCTGCTGGCCTGCAATACGTTTATAATTACGTTAACTTCAATTACTGGCTTACGTACGTAAAAATATCAGACCAATTTCCAGGTGAAAACTGGTTTCAGGTTTTCAGTTGCTCTCTGCCTCATTTTGTATCGTATTTTTTTTTCTTCGTATTTTTTGTGTGTCTTTTGTCTGTCTGCGGAGCTCCAGCTCCAGCTCAGCTCCAAGTTTTGCTATAATTTTAATTTCTTTTTGAAGTCCAGCGCTAACTGTGTCTCTCGCTGTCTCTGTCTCCTTTTTAGCTGGCATTTTAACTAGTAGTTAAAAAATTGTTCGTAAGCATCTCTACATTCTTGGGCATCAGGGGGCACTCATCACAGAAGGTTTTAAAGGCAACCTTCGATTATATTCGAATCAAATAATTATTTGTGTATTTTTTGAGGGAGTTTTTGGCTTGAAAAAGGATTAAAGGGAGGGTTTCGAAATTGTATAAAATTCGTATGTTTCTGAATGTAAAAATGCATTAAATTAAATGTTTTTAAATCGAGGAAGATTCAAATTTTATCCGAGAAAAGTGTAATGGAGGCTTCTGGTGCAATAGAACTATTAGAAACTGTTATCTATATCTTCTAAATCCACTTCCGAGTGGACAGCATTGATATCTAATGACATTTTATAGATCTCTATAGTTTATCTCTCTTTTGAAGCAAAGATCTCATATCTTAAGCATACATTTACTGCATCATTCACTGGGAATCTCCTAAACTATCTGACACCTACTCTCTGCTCCCCTCTTTCACTCTGCTGCTGCCGTTTTCACACCCTTTTGCTTCCTACTTCTGCATTGTGTATTTGTTTTAATTTAATTTAATTTGATTGTCCCTCTCCGCAGGAGCTAGTGGAAGTTCACGTGGAACTGTGATTGGGTTCCTGGTTGGGGTTCTCTCTGAAGAAGGAAACACACCACACAACACATCTCCCATTTATTTATGTGTGCTTGTTTTGCTTTTGGGTTTTTGCATTTGTTTTTATTTTGTGTGTGTTTTGATTCGTTTCGTGTTTTGTGTTTGCTGCTGCTGCCGCCGCCGCTGCTGCTCTTTGAATTTCATTTTTAGATTTCAATTTATTTTCGGCGTAGTTTATGCCAATTTGGTTTTTTGGGTGCGATTTCTTTTGAATATTATGTATGCCCCCATACCATACCATATACATATTTTAGTGTTTGTGTGTGTTCCCTCTGATTTGTGATTTGTGTGTGGGTTCCGCGGTTGCACCGCACCCCCCCTCTAGCGATTGTGTGTTTGTGAATGTTTCTTCCAATGAATTTGATTTGATTTGATTTGATACTCATTTTGTTGTACCCTCAAAAAGGTCGAGGGCCACAGTGCCTTTAAAGACAGTTTTAGAGCTGCAACAAAGCGAGTACCAGAGAGAGGCTAAATTGAATAGGAGCACATGGGAAGGGTAGCTCAGCTTCGGCTTTAGAAGCCATGAATTGTCAACTTGTTTTTGGTCTTTTATTGCAGCCCGCAGTCACCTATGCTGCCTCGTGTCTCTCGTTTCTAATATATTTGTTGTATAATAGCTAATAAAAAAAAAGCAACAAAACCAGCAGACGGGGGAATGCAAGCTCTTTTTGAGCCGTATATAGAATATACGCAGAGGAGATCTGCTGCCGTACGGAGCATGGTGTGGCTCTTTTTTGAAAGCATATTAACTAATTGACGTCTGTGTTTATCTATAAGCAAAAAGCAACAAAAAAACACTGTGTGTTTCCCTTGCTCGAGGATACCGTCCATCCATCCATCCATCCATCCGCTGGCGACCCACAAATATTTGAATGACTGACATTTTGGACACAAAAAACTAAAAGAAACAAATGTTTTGCCTCACTCGGAACCAAGCAACAAAAAGTATCTCTGGGAACAGAGAGACAGAGAGAGCCAGAGATCTCGTGGTACTTTGGGCCTCAAACTATAATTATCTTAATTAAAAATCTTCAAGTCAAAGTTGTGGCAAGTCCGAAAGTCTCTGGCTTTGGCTCTGACTGTGGCTCTGACTCTCTGTGGCTCTGTGGATGGTGGTGGGGGGGGGCTAAGGCTAAGCCAAATGATTAGCTCATCTGGTTTTCTGGCGAATTAAGTAATCAAAATCGTTTAAACCGAGCGACAGAGCTGCTGCTGCTGCTGCTGCCTGCTGCCTTCTGAAGGGAAAAACTCGAGACAAACTCGGCTCTTAGTTGCTCTCGTGGGAGAGGTACCTCCTCGCCTCATATACCCCTCCAAAAGTCCACTTCCCCTTGCCACACCGCACTTGCACATTGCTCTCACCCTGCCTCTCTCTCTTGGTCACTGTGTTGAAATTTAAATATACGAAATAAATAATTTTCAGCTGGCTTTTTGGCCGAAATAATGTTGATGTCATAGGTTCGTTCTCGTAAAAAAACCAACAACAATAACAGCAACGATTTCTGGTAGGCATTCACATTCACTCCGAAAACGCTTTGAGCGTGAGCTAATGCAGGCATCCCATTCCCAACACCAGCACCCAACCCCTACCACTGCCCCCCTTTCGAAGAAACAACACAGCGAAAAAGCGGCAGAGGAATGCCCATTATATTTGCCAAATATTTGCTTTGTCAAAGTATTTTTCTGGTTTGTTTTTTTTATGAGTATTAGTTGATTTCGGAGTGATTGAAATGGTCAGAAGGCGCGTGCGGCAGGGGGCTGGAAATGGAGAGGCGTGACTATATCTATAAAAACTAAAGGGCAGGGTCTGTCTGATTAGGGCGCCATGAGTCAGACGCCTGCAAACGAATTCCGAATGGATTGTCCAATGTAAATACACTTTAAGATTACGTCGTTTTTCTCTGTTAATCTGATGAACAACTGGAAATAGCGAATGACTGAAACTATTACACATTTGGAGTAAACTTCGAAAATTTATTTAAATTTAAATTAATATATTTTTCAATATTATATATATTTTTTAAATTCGGAATCAACTCCGAATCATTCAATCATTCAAACCCAAATGCTCTTCACTTAGTATATCTATCCTTCTATGACTTTCAGACTTTTCGGAGTCAGACTCCGAATATTTTCCAGACCTCGTTTTATCATTGGTATTTGTTTGATAAGTCATTTGGCAATCTGCTGATAAATTTAACTTTTCGGAGTCAACTCCGAAAATTTTCCAGACGGTTTTTAATTGACTTCATTATTGACGATAACTGATCAAGTACTTAGCAACTTTCTAAACATATTTCTCGGCTGTTTATTATTTTCTGCATTTCTTTGACTCTTCCGAAACCAAGCCCGATATCTCAAGCAATTATTTCGCAACAAATGAGCTTTTTAGCACATTTTTGCCTGTCAACGCTTTAGTCTCATATCAATAGCCCAGCAAGCAAATCAATTTCTAGTTCTAACTGCATTTGATATATTGCGAAATCATTTCGGAATTCCCGCTCTCTCTCTTCTATTCCACTTACCTGCTGCTGAACCCCCAACAGCCGATAAAAAGGCCCCAACTAAACTCTATTATTACCAGAATGCCAGAAAGAAACCGAAATCGAAACCGAAAGATGCCCATAAAGCAGCAGAAGAAGAACAACAACAACAACAACAAGAGCGGTGGGGAATGACCAACAGTCGAACGTCAGAGCGAGCGACCACCTTTCCACGCACACACACACACACACACTCTCATACTCGTATCATTTTTTGGTTGAGAATTTGAGAATCTAGAATAATTATAATGTGTGTGCGGGGCGAACCAATACAACAAACATCAAACAGCACAAGCAGCAGAAACCTCTCCAGCGCCAGCAGCGCCAGCCAGAGCCCAACAGAGAGAGAGAGAGAGAGCCCGGTGTCCAAAGCGATTGGAGGAGGGGAGCAGCTCCAAGACTTTACCTAACGCTCGTCGTACGCTTGCGGCTGGCTCGATTCGGAATCCCATTGCACGAGTGTGTGTGTGTGTGGCAGCGTATCTGTGTCTGTGTGTGTGTGTGTGTGTTTTATAAAGTTGATTGCACTCGATTTTTAGATAAAGCTTTTTCAAGGTCATCAACGAAAAAACAACCGACGAAAAAACGCGCGCGCTCTTTGCCACCACTCTCACATGTGGTTGTTCTTGTTGTTATTGTTGTTGCTTCTAAGACAAAACAAAAACATTAGATGAGGTACTTCGGGGCATACGCCGATCTAAGCCTCTTGCATCTGCCAGAAGGAGATTCCTTCATATTTCAGCTTCCAGAAGGAGTTTGCACCCCCCTCCCTCTTCCTGGACACACTTCGCCCATTTCTTAATTGAAAACTATGCCAGCAAGAGCTTTTTGGACTGCAGCAGCAGCAGCAGCGCAGCAATTCTTTGGCTTTTGTTTTGGATCGCATTGGGGGAATAAAATTAAATAAATCAAAACAAGATTTATGTCTGCTGCGGCTGCTGCTGCTGCTGCTGCGACGATGTCTGTGGCCCGTTCTGTATTCAAATCTGACAGTCGAAAATAATAATGCCCCTCGGAAGAAGCATCACTGCCGCCGCCGCCACACACCAAAATCTCAATCCCCGAGACAATATGAGACGCGGCGGCGGACGCAGCTCCTCCTTCTCTTCCTCCAGAAACAACAGCGGGAGAACGAACCTCTTTAGAAATTATATTAGACGGCGACTCGTTTTTGCAGCAGCAGCAGCAGCCGCCTCCTCTCTCTCTTTCTCTCTTGTTTTTTGGCATTTTTTTTTAGAGGAATACGTTTTTTGCAGCTGTTGAACGAAGTGAGAGCCGGTTTATACGGAGTATTTGTTCCCTGTTTTTAGTGGGTTCTGTGTGAGAAAAGAGAACTTCTCAAATGCAGAAAAGGAGTGCGGAGGATCAAGTTTTGTGGCACCGAAAAAATGGTTAAGTGTGGTAAGGTGGGGTGGTGGTGAAGGATAAAGGGTATAGAAACACAGAATTTAGTCTCAGTATTTTTGGCGAAACTATACAAATTAAGCCAATTCTTTTGAGTTTAAGTAACCACAAATATTCACGTTTTTAAGCTTGGATATTTCCATAGAAATTCTGATAACTATTCCCTGAAATTCCCTGAAAAATGGTTTATCCCTCCCACTGTTCCCTGGAGATTTGTTGTTGCAAAAATTAATGCTAAAAGTGCTATTATTTATTCCCTTAGACGAATCAGTTTTCCACATGACTTGCTTGGCAAATCCCATGGGACAGGGCGGTGCAAGGCAGGGCGCCTCCGAGTATGCAATTAATGGAGTGGATTTTATTTCCCAATGCGCTTAGAAATCAGAGTCTTGAAACTCTCATGGAACTTCGCACAGAAAGTCCAGAAATAGATCGAAGAGAGAGGTTTCTGGTCGGATTGAGGAACGTGGGGACTGTAACTCAACACCTGTTTCGTCGCCTCCACTCCCACAGCTCTCCTCCTCTTGCGCTCTTTTCAGTCTTTCAGTCTCCATTCCCTCTTGTGCCCTCTCTTTGTCTTTTTTCGCCCCTTTGTTTTTTTTCTTTTATTTTCTAGCCCTCGATTTCAATTAAATTTTGGTTTGAAATTCCACAAACCCAAATGTGATTCAATTAAACATTTATAACGCGCAATAAATGGTGGCTGGAATTGATGGTTAATCGAACAAGGCATACCCTGTAGGTAGTACGAGAAGGGTATAAGAAGGGGGAATCATTTAACTGACATTTCAAGAAAGTTTTGCATATATCTAAAGAGCATACAGATGTATGAACTTGGCCCGACTCTCAGTCTATGGCAAATTCCCCTCCCCTAACCAATATACCCTGTAAAGAACCATCTTCCCTATCGAATTTGCATACAACTATGCCCCACAGAGCACACATCACACCACGCGGCACTCATCGTGGATGTATCGATGGAATATAGAGCATTTATTCGAATTCGCAGAGGAAATATTCACTCATAAATTTACGAGTATTTCTGCGTCATCGTCGTCGCAACATTCGAATGCTCTGGCAAGGAAAATTCCTACGACGATTGTGATTTTAATTTGATTTTAAGTCGAGTGCTCCATAAAATAAATCCACACTTATGCATCGCATTCAGCCCCTGCTCCCGCGTTGCAAATGTATCTGCATACGAGTGTATGTACAATATGTATCTTTTGGATGTATTTTCTGTATTTGTGGGTTGGAATGGAATCTACGCCACGCCATTTCTGTGGCACAAAACTAATTTGCATTCGAAGTGTAAACAATGGCCAAATGAAATACAGAAAGAGAAATACATACATATGTACACACTCATGTACATATATTTAATATCTATAGGAATACGTACGAATCTGCTACTATATAGCCCATCGATAGATTTGGTTGAGAAATTTACTTGAAAAAAATAGAAAAATGCAACCAAAAATGTCATAGATTTTATATTTCATATTTCTGTCGCATAGTTTCTGTCCTTTGCTGATGTACAGATATGTAATCTCTGCATTTTTTTGCTGATGATGAAGTCATCTGCAGCATATAAAAAAAATATAAGTAAATATTCCCTCCACTTATCTCCCACTTTTTGTTGTTGTTGTTGTTGATTTGTGGTAGGCTCTGCTTTTTATCTGTTATTTATTTCGATTTTATGTAAATTCCACCAACGATTGCTGGGGTTTTCTTTTCTTTTTCCATAAATTTCGTGTATCTGGTGCCTAAATTTGACATCTAGCGGATGCAGATGGCTATTTTATAGGGTTTAAACGAGATCTATAGCGAGCTCTATGCGTGCTTATTGTAAAATGAGTTATTTATGAAAGAGGAGGGTTTGAACCGATTGAGTTTTGAGTGGGGAAAATGATAGCAAATGATGCCAGAATTTATTTGGCAATGGGGTTTTTATGGTTCATAGAGAGTGCAGACCATTTTTTTCTTTAATGCACTAAAATGACATTTCCGACTCTCCAATTCCGTATAATGTTGTGGGTCCGGTCCATCTGTGAGATATATTCTTCCTTATGTTCTCCCACTCCCGTTCCAGAGCGTCTTGCTACTTGTGGAATTTCCTGTAAAATGTTATCCCCAAATTACCTCCTAAATGTTTTTCCAAAACTAATTAAGTTTTTACGACCACAAGTATGGCATTTCCCCTTGATCCTTGACAAGAATGTTTATGGAGTGGCCCTCCCATTCCCCATAAAATAATGCATAAAAATACATCATAAAAATGCTGGAGACCCATGAAAATTGGGAAAAATAATAGAAAATGCGTGACTTATGAGAGATAATACGAAAGTTGATGAAGTGAAAAGCCAATATAAAGTTAAAGCGAACCATTTACAAGAGGAAAATTATGAATTTGAACAGATTTGTGTGTCAAAAAGTCACAAATCACACCAGCAGCAAATATGAAGGCTGTCAGTGACAGTTTTCTGGCCAATGGAAGGCGAAAATCAACCAAAAGAAGGGGAGACAATTCAATTGGCAAAGCAGGAAGCAAAATATCGGAATGCCAAAACCCCAAAACCGACAAGGAAAATGAATAATAGAAAATTGGCAAACATCTCCCTCCGTTCTTCTCTCACGGCTCTTTTCTGCGGCCAAAGGTAATGCTGTCTCGTTGTTCTTTTTCTCTTTCACTCTCATTTCATTTGATTAATTACCCGAAAATTTGACATAAACACGTTTTCGGGGGCACAAATGAAGCAGAAGTCTGAGATACAATACACAAAACAGCAGCAGCATCAGCCCCAGCCCCAGCCGCAGTCCCAGCGATAGATAGAACAAAACTCTTGTCCAGATTCGTCGATTCTTTTGGGATTCGGTTTCGAATGATTAATGAATTGATTGACAACAGCAGCGGCAGCCGCAGAGGTAATATCTTTCAGGCCTTCGGGCCAACACTTGCCTCTTGCCTTCATGGTGGCTAAAACGCTTCCGGGCATTTGGTTTTTAAGGGAATTTTTACGGGTTTTTCGGGTTTGCGGTTGAGGAAGAAGGTTCTCGCTGAATACGAGTATGTGATTCTAATTGTGATTTTTTTCTGGCTGCTAATTGGTTGAGGCAAAAAAGAAGCTGAGGCTGAGAAGGGAGCATTTCTAATGGCATTGCCTTAATTATAGATTTCTGTAAAAAGAAATAGTGACAGAATTTTAATGAATATCACCTGGAAATGGTATTTATTTCAATGCATCCTGCAACTTGAAGCTATTCTTTTGCTCAGGCTAATGATGTTCTTTGATGATGGCCATCATTTGATATTGGGTTTCGTCGTCGCACAAACTTGTATGAAAATATATGAATATTAATCGTAGACTAAGAATCTGCTAACTACCTTGATTTGTGCTGCTAAACTAGGTGTGTTCGAGGTGGCATGTGGCATCCACACACATTCCATAGAGTCGCGATAGCTTAACCCAAATATCGAATGTTTGCGCAGCTTGAACGAACATTTGGGCAGGTTTTAGAGAAGGATTATCGCTATGCCGATCGGTGGGTTATTTTTGGTGGTTTAAACAGCTGCGGGGAGCCTCCCCCATTGAGGTTTCTAATGGCGAAGAAATGGCATTCCACTCACGTAAACCCGAGCGAACCTGTTGATATCTCTATAGGCAAGAAGACGACTGCCCACCCGCCAGTAGCCATCGTAACTCTCTGTCGTTACGATATGCAAAACATGTCGAGCTTCGAGCGTGGAGTTTCATGTGGTATCAGCCCCTATGTGAGCCCTCTTGCCTCTGCTTCTTTCATGGCTCATAGCACACACTTTTGATAGCGGACTCCATGCGGAAGCACAGAAAGTGCTCAAAGTTGAAGTTTGATAAAGCGCCGCCCAGCAATCGTTTGAAGTTGGGAATTATGCATGCATCCAATGTTCGAATACCGTAAAAAGAATTCGTAAACGTAAAGTTTAGGCATGTCTTTAGGTTCCCTTTAGTGACAGTTCAAAAGAGCGTCCAACAGTCAACATTTCCTGTTGAATTTTCGTGCCTCAGGGATTTTAGATTTCTTCTGAGATATAAAATTTTCATTGTTTTTCCTACTTTTCCACGTCTTTATCCGCCTTTTCCTCTACAAATATTTGCATTCCCTACTTTCAACGCAATCTCCAGCGAAAAATACCTTCTTGAAGACCTTCCCTTCAGCCCCAAAGATAGCCATTTATTTGTCAGCTTTATATTTTCTGTAAATTTCTCTCTATTTGCTTAACATTGTTAATGTCTCATTGTTTTTGTGTGTGTGTACATTTTTTTTTTTTTGCACTCGTATTCCCTATTTGGGCCACACATTTTTGTACGTATTCTTGCGTACGCGACAATAAAACCATTTTTTAACGCACGAATAATGAATGTTGTTTTTTTGCATGCTCTTTTTTTATTATTGTTTTGTGTGCACAACCGACACACGCTGAACACGAACAGACACGAAATAATGAGTTTATGTATTTTAAACCGACCTAAATTATGGAAGAGAAATGAAATGCTTTTATTTGCGGAATTTCAAACAAGGTTTTTTTTTCGAAGCCAAGGCGGATCTACTTAGATATGGAAGAAGTACAGCCATGCGATAACCTGGCCAAAAAAAAACCGTCGACGGAATCGTGTCAGCGATAAGAAAGAGGGGTACTCATTGGGGTTGGACGGAATATACAAATGGGAGTGGAAATTCGTAGCAGCAGGGAGAGGCAGTTGTGGCTTATCTCCAAGCACCACACGACACCACCAATTGGGGGCTATTATTCCAATGAGTATTGATTGCGATCGAATGTAGAAACAAGATCGTCAATTAGCGTTTGAATTGGCATTTGATTCTTTTGCCCAGTTCCTACATCTTCTTGCTTCATTATGGCTAATCAATAATTATTTGCGTTGATATTTTTCATAATTCTGTTCTCTCTTCTCTCATATTTACATTAAATATGGAATTTTTTTAACATATTTCCACCTGTCTCTTGAGACTTCTGTCTCGTATTTCAACCTCAGGAGAACCATCAATCAAAGCGCTTTTAAAATTTGTGCTTAAACATAATTTACACACAATTTACGGTACAACTCTTTCCGTTGCTACATGTATAAATAATACCTCCTTATTTTTGGGTTATTTATTTGAATATTTGTACGAGTAAATTGTTGATAAAATTGTCACGTAATATCTTTTTTGAAAGGAAGGAACTTTGGAGAGTTTTTGGAATTATGCGCTGGGTGTGGAAATGATTAACAAATATTGTAATAAATTATGTTCATTAATGAGCGATCATTTTTTGTATAATTTGATAATTGAAACTATAAAACAAAAAGCCTGCACAAATAATGATATTTTTGTTGGAAACTTTGCCCCGTTTTTCTTTTGATTTTTTTTACGTACAAAACATTCTGATCCGCTCCCGAATTGATTAAGTAAAAACCCAAAAACATTTTCTTAGGAAATTTATTAACTGTTGGAGCCTTCAGAAACTTGTGAATATTTTTCATTAAATTCAGCAAAATGTCCCAGCGGATTCTACCGTCTCCCATGTATGATGCATCGTAATCGAATAATCCCCAAAATTACTCCCGCTCTCTGTGGAAAATTATACGTTTCGTGCATTATCTCACCTCTCTTTTTTCTGCACTTCTCTCTTGCCGCAAACTTTTGCCACTCACTGTGTAATTTTAATTTAATTAAATTCTAAGCACGTCTTGGCGGAAAAAAACTGTAATTACCAGTACGAACAAAAAATAATATAATACTTTTGCGAAAAAGAAGAAGAAAAATTGCCAAAGAACTGAAGAGGAATAAAACGAAACGAAGACGAAGCCGAAGCCCAAGCCGAGGAGAATTCTTTGGAAATCTTCTGCTCCACACTCTGGCCCGTTCTTGGGGATTGGGTTGGCGGTTTTCTAAACGGTGATTTAGCCATTACGTTAACGGTAAAATGTGCAGAAGAATCTCTGGGAGAGGGAGCGACGCCAAAAGAGAGAGAGATAGTGGGGTAAACCGGTTCCTGTCCAGGTAGGAGCCGCCGCTTCGTCTTCGTTTGCTTTGTGCAACCGATTCGCTTCTTCAGTGTGTTGCATAACCACCCCCTGCCCCTCCGTCCAGATATTATTATGTTGCCTCGTTGTCAGCGTCTTGTCTCGTCCCGTCTCGTCTCTTTGCTTCGAGTCTGTGGCGTTTTGTGGCTCGTTCCATTGTTGGAGCAGAGAAGCACTGTGTTTAGCATGATTCTAAGCGGGCTTGTTTGTAATGCGGCTAATTTTCGTAAGTTTCGTCTGCTGCAAGCTGTTGTGCAATAAAAGAGAAAAAAGAGACAAGAAGAGGTTGTTAAAATTAAAAGTAGCAGCCAAGGGTTAGCAGTTGGACCAACAAATCTCCATGTTAAATGAAAGATAATGCAACAGCCAAGCTGAGAATTAAATTTCATCCAAATCCACTGACTTTTCACTGAGTTATAAATAGTTGAAGTTCATTTAACACCTTTCTTCAGTTCTGTGTGCAGCATAACGATAAAGAATGAGGTAGGTGGGAATGCACCAGAGATTGTGTTCTCCTTGAAAATATATGTATCTCCTCAATCGGTTCTTCAGTTATGTACGGAGTATTTTCTTCTGTTTACTTCATCAATTTACAACCGATAAATAAATAAATAAATACTGAGACCCAAAGGAAAAGCAGGAGATAAGAACGAGAAGAGGTAGCAATAAGGAACACAAAGAAAAGGCAGAAAAAGCAGAAAAAGGAAACGAACCAAAAAAGAGGAACAGAACGCCGACAATCATTATCAAAAAAAAAAAAACTGCATTTCTGTTCTTGTTTACATTTCTTCTCAGATTCTCTTGCTTGCTCTCCCCCTCTCTCTCTCTGTCGCGCTCTTCAGAGCATTCCTTCCTTGTCTGTGGTCGCTGATAAAAATAAAATCCGATCCACAAACAAATATATTTTCAAGACGCGACCAATAATAAAATAAACAAAAATGAAATTTGTTTTCCCTGAGCGTCGAGTTTGAGTCTCGGCTGCGACTTGTTGAAACTATTTCGTGCGAACAGCAAGAGATACAGATACACTCGTATAACAGATACAGATACAGCTACAGCTACTCCTTCAACCCATAGGGAGGTGTCGCAGACCCTCTCTTTCGCTCAATTAACATGCTTTTGTGAAAATTTACTAGATCTTCTTTTAATGAAGTGGCGTGCTGGCAGGCAGTTTTGCGTTTGGTATACCTTAACGGGTATTCAGCTCTCGAAATAGATCTAGAAATTAATGGTTTATGAGTGGCTTGATTGGGTATTCGGGGGGGTTTGGGGGAGTGGTAAAGAGAGGAGTGTTCGATGCCAAAACTGATGGAAATCACATGCTTGTTGTTGATGTGAATTTAAGGATTCTTCTATTAATATAATCAATAAATATTCCCTTGGTGTATTTATACTTTAATATTATGCCCCTCCACGTAAATATTCGCCATCGATTTTTATTATGTAACATTCTCTCCGTTGCGTGTGCGTTTTACTTCGTTGTTTTAATCAATCACAAGACGAATGTTATGAAAATTCATTCGTTTCGTTGAAAATACTTGGTGTATCTGGCAGATACATGTGTCTGCCAATGTATCTGTGCATCTTTTAAGCTCTCGCTGCTCTCGCCGTACAAAGCAACAATTATAAACAATGACAAGAACAAGAGCAGCAACAACAATGAAATGCATTATTATTATCAGCAAAAATACATGACAAAAGAATGGCCAGAGAGAGAGACAGAGAGAGAGAGAGTGAAAGAGACGGCATGCGATTATGCTGCTGCTGCTTCTGCTGCTGCCTTTGTGCCACGCGTACAGGAAATTATATAAAACAAGTTTCTGGAGGGGAAGAGCGGAGCGTGCCAGTGGACAAGAGGGACATGCCCCAAGGGCTGGGGGGGTAGGGTGCAGGCAAAAACAATGAAGAAAAACGCAATGCAGTCGCAGTGGCAGTTGTCTCTCTCTCTCTCGCTCTCTCTCTCTCTCGCTCCGTCTCTCTGTGTTTGTATCTTGTATCTGTGTGGTGCAACACATCGTATGGCAACAGAAGAAAATGTTGTTGATGTTTAAAAAGCAAATACAATAAAGCATTCTCCTCATGTCACACACAAAGATACAGCTACAAGATACAAATGTATCTGTGTGTGGAAAGAATGCTCCATGCTGCCATGCATGTGTGTGTGTGTGTGTGTGTGGAAAAACTCTTTTGGGTGGTGGCTGTCATCGTCGCCAGCTCCTCGTTGAGTATACGACACGTTAGACAAGTCCAAGGAAAATGTAACAAAAACGAATTGCAGCTGAAAAAATACTTTAATTTGCGCAGAATCTAGATATTACGCGAGTATCTTGTATCTTGTAGAGTTAACCACAAACCACAATGGTAGAAGCTGCCGGAACCTATGGAAAGAAAAGTAAATGTCTGAAATGGGATCACAATTTTGTTATTAATAGTGAGAGGATTTTTCCATTCGTTGCTAATATTTGTGACTATTCGAAAGATTTTCAAAGATAAATAAAAGCAATAACCTTTCATCTCTGATAAATAATAATGGCTGCCATGATAAATGATGATCTATCGTCTGAATGTGCTTGGTCTCAATGGAAAACCTTTTTTTATTTTAGGGGCATCTCTCCATACAATTTAGATGCCCCTCTCTCGGTTCCCCTTCCACGCTGACACGTCTCCTTATTGTCTGCAACATATTTTACTCGAAGAAGCTCCTCCCCTCCTTCGCCAACGTTTGAATCATTTTCCGAGATACATTTAAACCTTAAACCTTAACCCTTGCTTGCCGAAAACAGCGAATGGTGTGGGGGAATGTGGGTGAGGGCTAAAAGAACACTACACGGCGCCTTTGGCAACACAAAAGAGGCCTCTCTTCCATACTACACCCTCTTCCACTTGCCACCTTCTTTCCCCCTTTCACACACACCCACAATCTTCTTCTTCTGGCGCCTTTTACTCATTTCGTTTTGCCGTCTTTGGGGCTAGGTACGAGATAGGCATAGGGTTTTTCTTTTTTCGGTTTTCCATGGGACTGCTGCTGCTGCTTGCTGGTGCCACTGATGATGATGCTGGGGGAAAGGGATCTCTCTGGGTTTCTGTGCTCTGGGCCCCCAAGTCTTGGCCCTAAGTGTTTCTTGTAACTTGAGTCTTCAAGTGGCCATCTGGCATTCGCTTTTGCCAGCTTTTCTTCTGTGTCGCCCCCTGCCAGCCCCTACCCCTTGCGACATGCCCTGCCAGCCCCTACCCATGCCTGTGCCCCTTCCCCTGTTTTGCCCCTCGAGTGTGGCAACTTATGTCAAGCCGGGGCGTTTTGTTAAAAAATAATACCATAAAACAGTAGGAACAAAAGCCGTAGAGTGTAGCAAATGTTAATACAATTTTCCCTTCTCTTTTCTTTCATTTTTCCAGTGTTTCATTTACGTTTCGTTTCGTTTCGTACGCGTTTTTCCATGTGCGCATCATCATCCCCCCCTCGATCCTAAATCCTCCAGTTAGACATCAAAAAATCAACGACGAAAATTACAGCAGAAGCAGCAGCAGCAGCAGCAGAAACAACAGCAGCAACAAACAGCCAGCAAATCATCGGGAGCCTCATCTAACGCTGCAGCTAACAGATGAGCCCCAACAACAGATGTCAATTGCTGCAGCCGAAAATGCAGGGTAAGTAGGGGGGCATATGATGCTGAAGGGCAGGGGGGCAGGGATCACATGGCTAATTGGATAAATTGGATGCTGAAAAATAAGCAAATGGGGTGGAGTGGGAACTAAAGGGTGCGAGAGAGTGTAGGGTGGGGTTTGGGCTTTCAAATTACATTAAATTTTATCCCTAGCAGGCTTTAAACCTGAATTTGTATTGAAATAATTGTATAGGGGAGGTTTCCTATTGCTAATGAGGAAAATTCTATGAACAAATGCTATTTGAGGTGGTATTACTAGAGAGGAGAGTGTAGGCAGGAGCTGGGGCTCAAAAACCCACGTAATACTATTCCTTATAGACTTGGAAGCATCGTAACTCAGCCAAAAATCAAGCCAACTCTTAAGCCATGGCTGGCAAGAGAGCAGGCCCTTTTATTGGGCTGGGAAATACCCGAATACACGAATGGCACTTGCCATTGCGGTTGGGGGGAGCCAACAGAACGAGTTCCAAATCATACAAATCGCAGAGGGCGAAGATAGAATCATAAAAATCGCCACATAATTTGAGTTCAACAAATAAAAAGAGTAATAAAATCAATTTCAATCAAAATACCAAACGACAAATAAAACAAATACCAACGAAACGAAATGAAAGACGGGTAAAGAAGAGGGAGAGAGGGCGAGAAATTATGAGAAGAGGATCCACAAAAAAAGAAACCCAAAGAAGAAGTTTGAAGGCACATTCTGGAGGAGGCCATAAATCAAATGCCGAAATATGCGCAAAATGTGTGCAAACGGAAAGAGAAAGAGACGGAAGAGCAAAGGAAAGAGATGGCTGTGCTGTAGCTGAAGGTGTATAGTGCCAGATATATTTCCATCTGTATCTCCCAGATACAGGGCAATGCAATTAATGAGCGAACGAACGACCGACCGACAGGCGTGATGTCGCAATATACAATGAGCTTCTAATGACTGGCACATGAGTGTTGGAGTGTGGTTGTTGTTGCTGTTGCGGTGTGTTCTCCTCGTGTGGCTATAACATTCACAGATTAAATGTCTAGCCAGCATCCAGACCCCCACCCCAAACGGAGGCTACCCCCCCCCAGACATGGCAGCAGCTGCAGATGGGTCTTTGGAAGTTTGGCTCTCTGATAAATTGTGGCTTTTTCCACTCCCCAGACACATCAGACATTGATAAAGAGTTTCGAATATTTATCAGAGGAAAGGAAGATTTAAGATTCCATTTTGCACATTTATGGGGAATATTTCGCACATTTTTGTCATGGGTATCGCCTTCAAAGTACCCAATATATTCGCCATTTTTTATTCATGCACTTGAAAAAACATTTATTATTTTTATAGATTTTTTGGTTACGAATTTTAATTTTTGAAGAATTTTTCCATATTTTTATTCATATTTATGTCTGTCATTTAGGGCCGTTTAGAATGCCCCAATAATATTTCTCCCAGTGTGCACGATGTGCAGTCATCTCTTAGCCAATGATTTAGCCCAAAATGCTGCCAGTTTTTCCAAGCCAACACTTTTCCACAATGTTTTCCCCCAATTAAACACGGCCACACGGTGGCAGGGGCAGCACTCATGCAAATCCAATTCACAAAAAAATAATTAAAACTTTTACCCCGAAAATATATTAAGTACAGTTGCTACTTAGTTTCAAGCACTAAACACAGAGAGCAATAACAATTAAAAATTGTAGTTGTAGTTGTAGTTGTTGTTTTTGTTGCTGTTGCTGTTTCGTTCGTTGCAATTAAAATGAGAAACTTTGTGGATCGTATTTTGTGCTGTGTGTGTGTGTGTGTTGTCACTAATTGTGATTGGAAGACACAACAAAAAAAAAAAAAGTGAAAGTGAAGAGCAATATACAAGTGTAGTGCTGTGTAGCAGAGTGTAGTGCTGTGCCAGTGCAGTGCTTTGCATGGGAAATCCATCAGCGTCGTCCCCCCACAGTGAGAGAGACGACTCCACTGCCGATGAGTAATTTTCAAACATTTTTGTGTGCCTTTTTTTCTGTTTGGTTTGTTTGCAGGCCTCTGGAAATAGTTTTTCCCGCAGCAGCCCATGAAATATGAAACAACTTTATTTCATTGTCAGTGGGTCTCTCTCTCTCTTCGCTCTCTCTCTCGCTCTCAGCTTATTTTGCTCTCTGGGAAAACCGGCTCAGAAAAAAAAAAAAACGATTACGCTTTTGTGAGCCAAAAACTAGAAAATGAAAGTGAAAGTAGGCCAAACTCATCAGCATTCGACTCGATTCCGTCTACGAAGCTCACGCTGGCACTGACTCTGGCTCTGGCACTGGCACTGACTTTGACTGCTCATCGACTGCTACCCAGAGACTGCGCGTTTTTTGTTTGTTGCTGTTGTTTGTAGGCCTAACTCGTATCTAATATCTCTCTGTGAAGACAAAACAATCCTCCTGACTGCAGCCCGAATGGGGCTTCATCGAGGGTTTCCATTCGACTCGTCTTTGCTTCACTTTCGTTTTCAGTCTTTCAAGAAAAGTGAAAATAATTCAGTGAAAATCTCCGCTTTCTGACACGCCAGCAGCAGCAGCAGCGGGAAAGTGAGTTTTTTCTCGTTGTTGTGATTTATTTTTGGGGTTTTGGGGGCTTAAGAGTTTTTATTATGAAATTCGTTTCTTTGTAGGTTGAGCCTGAGATTGTATAACAGGGAAATTACTCGTCGGAGAGTGGCAGAGCTGAGAGCTTTGGAGATCGGTTGGTGGGAATGTAAATTTTGGCTATTTGGAGAATTATTTGTAGAGTTTTGATTGGGAGAATGAAAATATTGGAGGAAATGAATGATACAAAAGTTGGGATAGGTAACGGAAGAGACTCTCTCTACTCATAATATTAAAGAAGTTCAAATCAAGAGAACTTCCAAGAACGCGCTTAGATATCATTTACACATCGCTTAAGCAGGATTTTATGGGCATAATTCTCACTAAAAGCAACTCCAAATAATATCTCCTTCAAGCAATGAAGATGTGTACAATTTTCCTTGAGGAATATATTTCTAGTCCAATTTCCATTTACATAACATGTTCAATTGCTGCTTGAGCAGCTTTCGTCTCACATTCGCCTAAGCATTGATTTGGCTAATTGGCCCACTCATTCCGCCCTCTATCTACGAGTGTGCCCATTAATTCCCAGCCTAAATCCACTCCCAGGGATTTCCTACACGACTCAGTGATGCCGCAAGTGAATTTTCTCGCTTGAGTTTGGCATTGTGATGGGAATGGGAATGGTAGCCGCAAGGAAATAAATAGAGAGAAGTCCTGCAAGAAGACCGTCTATAATTTACTTTTTAAGCGCCCGAAAACATACATTTTCCATTTCGGCAAACAGCAATTTCCACAGCAACCAGAAGATGGGGAAAACAATGTGGAAAAAACCGCAAAAAAAAAGAAGCAAAAAAAAATAAGTAGGGAAAACAGCAACCAGCAGTGACGATAACGATACCGATAGCCACTGCCGCCCACACGAGACAGAAACAACAACAACAACAATCAACACTTGGGGCAACGCCCAACAAAAACAAAAACAACAACAAATTATAATTCTCCTTATTTCGGTAGAGAGCCTTCCCCCTTCCCCGCTCTATCAGCCTTTATGAGTGTCTCCCCCTCTCTTGCTGCAGCTCGTTCTTCCCATCTCTCTCTTGCTCTCTTTTCGGGGGGAAGAAATTATAAGCCGCTTACATAACAATCAATGGGGGCCTAAGACTGGAGGCCTGTCTTACCAAAGTATCTGCTGCTGGAGGCGCAGTGGCGCCACCAAAAGGGGCATATGAATATCTACTCTATCAAATATTCAGTGTATGATTTATGGGGTACCGCTTACTACCCGCTTTATAGACGAGAAGTGAAAGAATTGTAGAATAAATGAGAATGGGGAGCAGAGCCACGCGTAGAGTTCCATGAGATAGAGTCTCCAAAGAGTCTCCATGGATATACCTCAATTTATATTTAATATAAATAGTAACCCCTTTCCCTCCACCCTCCACCACTGCTTCAGTGGGCCGTCCTTCTCGAATCGAGTGTAAGTGACTCTTACGATGGTTTTCGGCGCCCTAATTGCACGTGGGCGTGGCAGGCAAATCAAATTTGTAAACAGATTTTGTTGTTTTTCGAGGACGCGGAGCGATTCACGTTTGAAGGATGCAACGTGCGACGGGAACTGGAAAAAAAACGCATGCAAAAAAAAGCAGGGGAAAAGAGTATAGAAAATATAGAAATATATGTAGATATAGGAGGGAGTGAGTAATGAGGGAAAGAGATACATATACATATGAGAAGAGTTATAGATTTAGGTAGAGAGGGAGAGAGAGAGAGACAGCGAGAAGAGGAGACGCTCGTCGTCGACTCGTTGACGCCCCAAAGGGAAACTTTTGTTTTTGTTTTTTATGACTTACGCTTTTGTTGTTCGTCCCGATACTTTGTCATTCACTCCCCCCTCCCCAGTTTTCTCTGCTCCATTCTGTGGAAAATTATCGCATTTTATTTTCATCCTTATCAGAGACGCATTTCCCTCTCCCTGGCCCTCGCCCAGCACCACCAATGCGGGACTCCCGCGACTCTCCCTTTGTGTTTCAGTGCCCAAAAATTTATATGCAGACAGCGCGCGATATTGCACTTTGCGTTTGTACTCCCCCCCCCCCCCCCTGCCGCACTTTTCTGCTCAGTTTTCCACCCTGTTCTCCATCGTTGTTCCCCCCCTGTTTCTCGCTCTTTCGCTGCCATTTGGCAAAATAATTTTCCCTTGTGTTATTACATAGTTTTTTCTATACTTTTTGTGTGCGCGCTTTTCCTTTCTTCTTTGCTGGCAAATTGCTTTCAATTTTTTATAGTTTTTCGACAGCGCAAAGCAACGAGATGTAAATGTATCTATTGCTGAGACAAAATGTGGATGTATCTATTGCCTAGAATAGATAGAGTCTGCGTAGAGAAAGGATACACCACAAAACGAATGAATTAATTCGAAAGTTTGAATGGTTTTCCAGAGAGAGAGAGAGAGGGAGAATGAGAGTGAGAAAGTATTTCCAGAGTCCAACAGTTGAATGATCTTTCTGCTCATTTCCCCACACTTGTTCTGTTAGTCACATCCTTCAATATGGTCAATGCCTCTAGTGGAGTCGAATCGAATCGAAATAACAACTGGAGGCAAAACAAAATTTGATATACCATCCGTCTATGTCTATGTCTATGGCATCTCTGTGCCATGTTATGGGCTGCCATCATTATGCTTATTATTCGAATTACTTGCGAGTATTTTTGGAGGTATTTTGCTGCTAGTTGGGATGGGGAAAAAACATTCAGGCAGCGACCTAGAGGAATCGAAGCACTCTTGAGGCATGTCAAAATATTAATTACAGGCTGCTTACCTCAACAGTTCTGTTTTGGTCGGAGGGGAGGCAATTTGTTGTCATGGAGAACGAGGCGAAGCAGCAGCAGCAGAAGCAACATCAAGCAGCAGCAACATCAGCAGAATGATGGAAATGCGAGCCATTGAAGTCGGCTTATTTGTCCCACAGACACAGACATAGACAGAGGGGCAGACATGATACTTGGAATGGGGGGGGCGGGAAATCACCTCAAGGTGGCAAACGGTAAGGGTTTCGATGTCTAATTACCCTGCGGAGAGATCCTCCACGGAGCAACGTGGAGCAGACCTCTGGCCACATTGTGTTGCGCTTAAATGATTCCCCAAGTGAATTTTTGTGGCTTTTACGAGCCAGTTGTCTCCGTTCACACATTCATCGGGGCCAACTGGAACCACAATGTGGCCTGGCCATTAAATATTAGCAAATGGCCCAAATTTTTCAATACATCCAAAACTACCGCCCGACGCCCTTTTAATGCCCCCAATTGTCTTGACTTTTTGCTTGTATTTGCTGCCGCCCCTGTTGCATTATTAAACGTTTCGTTTTAGAGGCAGAGAGCCGAGCCGTTGACTGGCTCCAGTGGTTGTTTGTTCAGCATGTTGCCAATTCGAATCTATCAAATATTTACAATGGAATCGCATATGCTGTACCCAGGGGGCGGGCGGTGTTTGGGTCCAAAGTATTTCGTTAAATGGATTGCGTACAGGGGAACTATGAATATTTTAGTGCGGGGTATATAACTGCACCCGATTTAAGATTGATTTATTAGGGTGTGGCAGGGCAGATCTATAGAAACTAGCTAAAGGTTGAACTTGTCTGAATTTGGTTAGCTCTTCAGGCATCGCTTATGGGAACTTTACGCCAGCACCAGAATGCCAGGAATGAGAGATGGAAGAGCGGAACCCCTAATGGAACAGTGGCATCATTTCTATCATAATCTTTTCTATCTCAATGCACAAATCTCTCACTGCCGCCGCAGCACCAGCAAAGCCAAGACCTAGAAGCCGAAATGTCTCTGTGCCGCAACCTCAGTCCAAGGTTTTGCTTAATTGCCCATCCAAAACGTCAGCTTTACTTCACTTTTTTCTATCTGTGTAGCTGTGTGTCTGAGTACCTACCTCAATGGGAGTCTCTTTTGCAGATACTTCACCTTCAAAAAAGGAAAAAAAGCTAGTTATATTTTTTTAGTTTTATTTTTTTTCTGCAAATCAAGTTTAAGCCCGAAAAACCGAAACTGAACAATTTTTAGCTGTCTGACGTTTGCGCCTCAAATGTTTTGCCATGTCTATAAATGTTGGTTAAGGTTGGTTTAACTTTGAAATCAAGTTTAGAGAAATACACACACACACATAGCACACGGCACAGAGTGTGGCAGAGGCAGTGGCTATTAAATTATGAGGTTTCGAATGAGGCTCTGCGTGGAGGGAGGCTTTTGGGGGCTGAAAGGGTGGCCAGGCCGGCCTGCCTGCCGCTGGGTGGCAGCCAGCAAAACATTAGCTACACTTCTGAGTTTCAGTGTGTGTGTGTGTGTGTGTGTGTGTGTGTGTGTGTGTGTGTGTGCGTGTGTGTGTGTTGCTGCTTCGCCAGTCGTACGATACTCGTAATTTAATGCCTTTGTCTTTATGGTTATTTTTGTTTTTTTTTTTTTCGTATCCGTGAGTACGATCTTGTCCGCTTTGAGCCCGAGATACTCTTGCGTTGCGTTTCGTTCGTTTGCCAGTTTTCCAGTTTCCAGCTGGGAGGGAGTATCATTGCTGGGCATTAGACACGGTCTGATTATCTGATAAATTCACAGATATGTAAGCGATGGCATTAAAGTAATGGCAAATTATGTTTACCAACTGCCAACTGCCAACTGCCAACTGCCTTGCAACTGCCAACCCAAAGCCCTGCTGCGCGCACTTGAGGGTGGTCTGCAGCCATTGCCGCCTTTTAGTGGGCTTTACTCTGTTTTAGTTTCAGTTTAAGTGGCGGGAAGTCGAGGTACGTTAGTACAGTGTTGGTGGGGATGTTCTATCTCGGGATCTGTGTTGATTATGATCACTATAAGTGGATGAAAATGTGTCTAGCGATGAATCCAAGGCACTTTCCTTTTGTTTTGGGCTATGTGAGATTCGTTCTGTTTTATTTAAAGGTCTGCAAAAGCACTTAACTAAATCTTAGGATAATCCTCAAACATTTTACCTTTGTTGGAGAGTATGGAGTCCATGCAAGCAGAGTTCTAGTAGGTTTTCTGATAATGGGAATGTTCTCTCTCAGGATCTATGTCATATAGAGGTATGGAGACAGCTTAAAGTGAATACTGAGACGATATAAGATCAGTTTTCTTTCGATTTGAAAATGTAGAGTCGATAAAACCTGAGTCACAATAGGTTTTTACTTGTCAGGGATGTTCCAGCCTAAGATCTTTGATTTAAAAATGTCTAAAAATTGGTTTTAATGAGTACCGTCAATGAGGTAACCCCACGAGGCACAAATCATTGCTAGGGATTTTTAATCTACAGATTACAGTTCTATAACCACAGATGGCGGTTCCTTTTGGTAGTACAGCGATCCATTGCAGGAGCAAATCCACAGCTAAACCCATTTACCATGCCCGCTGTATCACAATCATTGGCTCGAGACCAAATGCCCCCCCCCTCGTACTCCACCTCCGCCTCCTCCTCTCACTACACTCCGCCAACGCCGTTCAGGTCGCGGTGGAAACTTTGTTTTTATTACCGTATTACTCATTTATTGCTTGCTGCAGTTTGAAACAATGAAACGAGGGATCCAGGGAATGCCATGCCAAGGAATGGCATTTCTGTGGAATGGGGAATGAGAAAGAATGGAGAATAGGGTTTGGCATGCGTACATATATAATTTTACGGCTTCATTTTGGCAAACCCCAACACCAGAGAGCCACAGAGACCGAGAGCCAGCCACACAGAGCCAGAGACAGAGAAATAATAAAGGAAAATCATATAAATGGCAAACAGAATGAACAGAAAAGAAAAGAAAAGAATGGAATGGAATGGAATCGGGGAAGAAGCAGATGAAGAAAATAATAATAATAATTTTTGCCTTGGGGTAGGTCATATCCCTGCCCGGTCCCCCCGCACCGCACCCTGTCCGTGTCCCACTCGGTCTTTCAGTCTCTCAATCTCCATGCAGCTTCATGCCACATATGTAATAAAAGCTAAAAGGCATCTCTGAATCTTTTCCATACATCCACTGCATTCAGTTTTGTATCTGTATCTCGTGTCTCGTGTCTGTGTCTGTGTATCTGTGAATGCGTCTGTCTGTCGCTTCGTTTCATGTCTCATCAACGCTCCAAAGACGAAGACGAAACATTTCGGTATGCATCAGCATCTTGGGGCCATTGAAAGCCCCACAGCCCTGCCTGGCTGCCCCTACAGCCCTGCTGCACATTTCGTTTTCGTTTATAATAAAAATCCCCACATTCCCATAAACCGACAAAAACATTTACGATCCCCAGCAGCAGCAGCAGCAGCAGCAGAACCAATGTGCAAACCATTTAGTTTTTATTATGATGCAAACTTTCACCATTTAAATATTTAATTTCAATATTACCCGTTAGCCGCGATATACCCGATATACACGATATATTTTGTTGGCATGATAGTAGCATTCGATAAAATCGTGGCTACAATTAGCCATCGAATATTAATATCCTTTCGAATGTTCGCCTCAATTATGCAAATATTTTCCTCTTGGCTTTTCTCTGGTCCATCAATTAATTTAATGGCTGCAACAATGTGCGTTTTTATGGCTGCATAAATTATTATTAAATAAATATTTGCAATCGTTAAAAAGTGTGTCGCGTGTCGCCAATTTGTGTTCCCCCCACTCCCCACCCTCAAAGCGAAAAGCATTTAATTTGTATTAAAATTCTGGCTACAATGTTGCCGGAAACTTTTTGTATGCAATTTTCGTAGTAAAAAAATATCAAATGCATCCTTTTAATTATGCACAAATTTGTACATAAATTTGTACTATGAAAATGAGAAATATTTATATCTGTCATGACTGTCTTGGGTGTCCATTTACTAGAGTTTTATCTGTAAAAATGTTGAAAGAAAAATGCCTAAAAAACTTGAAATTATTTTAATCATCTATTTCATGGTTAAATTGTTCAGTTAACTCGCGATTTGGACAATTAACTGAAGGACAGAATTAACTTTTTTTTTGTTGTGAGATAAATAATAAATTAAATGTACCGTAAGGAAAATTCCGAGAATTGTATAATGTTTTTTCAAGCATTATTAACTATAGGCTTTAGCTAACGAAAAAAATCTCTAAAAAAATGAAACCATAATTGAAGGCCGTAACAAACCGTTAAACCCCAGGAAACTCTCAATATTAGAGTCCAATTTCTAGATATTAATTATTATATTTCTTTGCCACCGGAATGAATAACCTTTACAATTGTTAATGAATGGTTTTTAATCGTTTGCTTTTGTTTTTAATCAAACATTTATAATAATTGGCTGCCGCCTGGTCGCTGTTTCCGTTTCACATAACTTTCAAGTTCGACTCTTTAGCTGGGCATTGGATCGGATTGGATTGTATTGGCTGCTCGGTTTCGGATTCCTTTGTTCCACAATGTTTTTACAACAGCATAAAAAGAGCAGCGGCAAAAATTAATGAAAATTGCTGTTGAAAACGAGTTTTAATTATTAATTGGTTTTTTGCATGTGCGAGAGCATATCTCCAAAAGGGGTGGCAGCGCCAGTAGTTCCTTTCAGTTCGTTCTCAGAATATTTTTTTATATTTTTTGCAGGGTGCGGCATTACAGCTTTTTCCTGCTCCACGTAAAACAGCAGGCGGTCCTTCTTCGTTCGTTCGTTCTGTGTGTCTTTGTCAGAGAGTGCGTGAAAATGTTTTCCCCCATTTTCGGTCTGGCTTGGGGGCATGCTGCACTTTGCTGCTGCTGGTGCTGCTGCTGCTTCTGCTGTTGCTGCAGCTGTTTTCTGTCTTTCAGCTGTGCGCGAAATTTTCCCTGAAAATTGCTTCTGTATCTTCTGCTTCGCTGCTCTGTCGATTGTTTGTTTGTGGGCGGGCGGTTGGCTTGTATCTTTATTGCAATTAAACATGCAATTTGGGGCCAGACCATAAAGCATACAACCATTCGCATTCGCATTCGTATGCGCACTCGTAGGTGCAGTGTCTGTCTATCCAAAGATACTTATGTACAAAAATGTATCTGAAATGAGTCACATACAGTTTTTACTTTCATTTCATTGTGTGGTGAAATGGGTGTGAAATCCATGTGTCTTTTACCCTCCATTGAGGGATGGATTAACTCCATTTGAATGCTTTCATTTCTGTGGAAAATACATGAATAACTTCCCAAGTTCACTGGGATGGGAAAGTGGGAGTTAACCCGAGGTAATTAACTTGATTTCATGGCAGCTAGCTGCTTCTTTGTTTCTTTGTTAGATTTATTTTTACATAATTCCACCATTTGAAATTCGTCGAACACGAAGCCTGTATATTATGCTTTTTTTATTTTTAACAGTTTTCCTTTCAAATTTTTACTCTGGCAAATTACTTGCCGAAAATTCGCTTTTCTGTTGCAACTTTCTGGCCCTTTTGTCCCCGTCTTGGAAGTCTATGATTTGTCTATAAATGAAATAAAACTCTGACTGACAGCTCTCCTTCAAGCGTCGTCTGCTGGGGCACACCACGCCTCATTTCCTCACACACACACACGCGCACACACGGCGTATACGCAATGTCGGAGCAGCAAGGAGAAAATAGAGTCTGCCACTCGTGGCTGGTGGATTATTTTTTGATGAAATCAAAGAGACATCCCATGTGTATGTGTGTGTGTGTGTATTTCTATGGATTGTATGATTTATGAACGATGCTATCCAATAGATTATTATGGACAAGTGAAGAGACGAGACGGCAGAAGGCCGTGGACAAATGTTTGGCTGAGCGACGACAGCTGCAATTTAGAAATTAAATTTCCCATGCAACATTAAAAAGAATAAGAGGCGGGAAAGAGAACAGAACAGACTGTGATTTCCACTTCCAGAGAACTCGCAGAAAACGCCTTCGCCTTGGCCAATGCCTTCTGACTGGTGACTGCCTGCCTGCTGCCTGCCTGCCTTCTGCCTTCTGCCTGCTGCTGCTGCTGCTTGCTGCTGTTGCATGTTGGGAAGAGGCGACACATGTTGTCGCATTCGCTAATATCCGGGCAAAAAAAAAAAAGAAAAAGCAGAGAGCCCAGATACAGATAGAGATTCGTTCTAGAGATACTACGAGTATTTGTATCTTTTGCTTCGTTTTTTTTCTGCTTTGCTGCTGCTGCTAATAATTCATTATCGCTGGCGCTTTTGTATTTGTAGCTGTACCTCTGCCCCGCATGTACACATCTCCCTGTGTGTATCTGTGTATCTGGTAGGTGTTGCCAGCCAGAATGAGAGCCTCCCTTCCCCTCCCTTCCTCCCTCCCTACCTGCTGCCTGCCTGCCTGCGCTTTTCTCTGCTTTTCGGTTCTCTGTTTTTGTTAATTAAGTGCAATAAACTGTAAAGCGAAGACAATGAACTTTTTGCCCGTCAGGGGTTGATGCGTTTTTTTTTTCGTTTGTCGGTAGGCGTCATAGTCATGCTATGACGTCATGAGATATACTCATTTCGGTGACTGTTTTTTTTTTTGTGGGTAGGGAAGGTCGCTATGAGTAGCTCCCCCTAACAGGTGTACGTACTCTCGTGGGGCCCTGCACAAGGCGATGTTTCCTCACGGAAGATTTGACAGGATGGGTATGACAGATCCTTCTGTAAAGTGGGAACTTATGTCCAATTTCCATCAACTATTTATCTATTTGAGCCCCAAGTTTTGTAGCTCTAGAGGACCCTCTGCTGCAACGCAAAATCCTTTCTATTAGTTTGCAGCTTAAGTTGGAAATGAGAGAGGAAAGTGAAAAGTGGAAAATGGCAAATGGAATGTGTGTCTGTGTGTGTGGGTGGCTGGAAAAATTCCATATATTTTCTAGAAAATTCCTTTGTTGTGTTGCGCGCAAATCGAAATGCCGGGTGCAAATCTTTTGAATTAGCAAAACATCATGTTCCACTCAAAATGGCACGCACTGTATAATATTCGAAGCATTCCAGCGATTGGGTGTGGGGGACAAGGGCGCACTCAAATTTACACAGTTGTTCCTGTGATTGGGGACACTTGTGGATCGCCCTCGTGCTGCCTCGTGCTTGGAGGAGGAACGCAGCGCCATGTTCCACTGAGCCCCTAATTTATGCCATTGACAAGCGACAAGCCAGCTAGCAGCTAGTAGCTAGCAGCAGCTGCCTGTGGCAGGCAGTCGTGTCCTTGTCTCTGTTTGGCAAAGGATTTTCCGAAGGCCCACCTTCGACCCCACAACAATTGACACCTAATCCTGCTACTCCTCCGCCTGCTCCTCCTTCCTCTACTTCTGTTTCATTGCCATAGGATCCCTGACGTTTAGGTGGGGGGGTGACTATTGCCAGGGCTCTGATTTGGTGCGGGGGGACAGGACCAGGACACCATTGCCAGTCTCATTGTCAAGTTTTATTTTTTATTATGGCAACATTGCTGCTGCTTCTCTTCTCTTCTCCTGTTCTCCATCCACGTCTCTCTCTATCACCTGTTTGTTGATGATAATTTTTTATGGCTTATTGTATTTGATTACACGTGTAGCGGAGGTGTCAAGAGCCCAACAACATCAAACAACAATCTTTCTTTCAGTCTGTTGCCATTCGTGGGCTTCCCTTTGTTCGGCGGCGGGCGACTCTCTGTTATTGGGTGGGGGGGTTTTTCATTTCTTTGAAATTATTTATATTTTTTTCACTAAATTAATTCTCGTTTTTTCTCTATTTCTCTTTTGCAGGTATGTATTCGAAAAAGGTGCCTGAGACGCTTACCATAAGTTCCCATAGAGTTCTTTAATTTGAGGTATGTTTAAGGATCCAAATTATTGGGGGAAAACTTTGATTTTAACGAGCTAGGAATATTAACTGAAGTAGGATTTTATTAGGGAAATTTCGGAATTTTTTTTGCATATCCAGTATCCAAAGTAGAAGCTATCAGACAGACCTATCCTTACTCCATTTGAATAATAAATTATTCTGAAAACGCAAGCAATCATGTCAAATAGTCAGGAAGAAACCCCCCTGGATCCTGTGGACAGAGAACTGGGGACTGGGGATATTAACAATAAAATATACGAATTAAAGGCAAAGGGATGGCCAACAGATCGGGACAAGCTCAGAAACAATTGCCATTAATTTAATTGTTTAAAGATTAAAAACATTGGGAGCATATAGTGAGAAAACCACTCGAACGTTTTCTTTTTAAAATTCCGATGGCAATAATTTTTAAGGATTAAAAAACCATTGAATATTTATGAATGCGCCTGCAGGGTTTTCAAGTATCCCCAAATTTATGAATGCCACGAAATTGGGCGATTTGCGGGGACAGTTTCATAGATTGGGAACTAATTTGACAAATTCAATGCTAATGGTTGGTCATGGATAGATAATATTCGGGGTAGTTTACCTGCCTGATAGCCTCAAATGACGCATAGCAAAGCTATCTATCGGTAGCATGCCCTTAACTGCTTTTAGTCAACTTTTTCAATGGCAAATCGAGTGCTGAACCATTGTTAGAGCTGCGTGGATAAGCTCCTAAATCTCTTTGGAAGTTTTGTGCCACAGAGAACAAGTTACGCTAACATCTGTTGACCGGGAGGCCGGCAGGCAGTTACCAACTCCCCAAAGGGGGGGGCCAATACTTGGTCTTGGCTGTTTTTATCAGAGCTATAAATCTAAAGCGGCATTTCCGTTTTTCATTAAGTATTGGCAAGCGGAGAGAGAACTCAGTTTTTGTTTCGCCCCCGTATGTGGCGTTATCTCTCTCTCTCTCTGTGTGTTAGTGGCGCTTATTAAAAAACTTGCTCCAAGCAATGCATTAAAAGAGTTAAAACTTTAGTAGCAGAGGGGCAGATCAGATCGGAATCAGAAGGAGGAATGACATTATTTGTATTTGCTTTGGATTTATAGTACGCACCGCCCCCCTGTTGTAGCGTAGCCCCCCTCTAACCCACACCCATGGTCGGTCATTCCACATTACTACATTCTACACTCCACACACTCCACTCCACCCCACTCCACTCCACTCCAGCAGAGCCGTCAGAGAGTCAGTCCCGTCCCGTCCCCACGTTACGCTTACGTTTACCCCTCCCGTCGTACAGCCCCCCCATACCCCGCTACCTGCCAGCACTCTTTGTTGCTGCAATGTGTTCCACTTTGCCATCGTTCCGCGAGAACATTTCTGTGGGCAAAAACACAAAAACTGCGACGCAATTCTGACGCCTGAACTGTACAGTGGAGGACATTGACATTTTGCATTTTCGTTTCGTTAGCATTTTTCGTTCGTTTCGTTCTGACAGAGAGAAGGAAAGAGCGCAACAGAGCGAAAGACAGAGAGCGCGAACCAATGAAAGAGAGAACGAACGTAAGCTGAGAACAGTTGGAATGATGGCCAGAACAGAACCAACACGTTGGGATGGTGTTGGTGGATCGTTTCGAGGGGGCTGCATGTGTGGCTGCGTGTGGTTGCTGCTAAAACTAATCTAAGTGGGATCATTAGGAGATCTTTTAGCATAAGTTTGACTAGGAACCAAATGGGAAACTCTCCCACACCATCCCCAACGAATTCCCTCTTTAACCTAAATGCCGAAGCAAAATTTATAATTGATTGCCTGCCTCTTTTTTTTATGGCAAACAAAACACAGCAATGTGGTGGCCCCCTAATGGGGCAAGTGTGAACAAAATTTAGCAAACTAAATATTTCTCCAGTCATTTGTTGAAAGCTCCCCCCTCCGCTCCTCCTTTGTGTGTTAATTAAAAATTGTGGATTTTGCTCTACATAAATAAATCTTAGGAGTGTGGGGGGGATGGGTGGGATGGGCGCCCTCATTTTTCATTAAAAAGTCTTTTGCCTGATTTGATTGGAACATTGAGATATTTATGAATGAATTGGTTGAGTGCGAAATTGTATGTTGGACAACATTTAATTGACTCTGGATGCCACACTCATTACGAATCTCTAAATTTGGGTATTTTGCTGCATCGGCTGTAAGTTATGATAATTTCCAATGCCCTCCCATTGCCAGAACTTTCCCTAACGTCTGCATAGTCCACGTAACATTATGACAAATCTTCGTTTTTATCGGAGTTCCTCCTCTGAATGACCTTCAGCGTCTCCGCTTAAACGGAACTTTCCCTAATAAATTCATTTGCATAGTGAAAGCGACACAGCTCGCCCCCTGCCATTAGCTGGCCATATAATTTTCACCCATAATCCACAATCTACAATCCTTTTCCGTAGGATGTTATTTTGCAGCCCCACCCCACCCTCCGAGCCTTTTCATTTCCTGTTTTTCCCGTTGGGTAATTTCAACATTTTGTACGGAGTGGGGGGCCCCAAGGAAATTTCCTACATTTCGTGTGAAATATGTTTTCTAGGACGGTTCCTTGGAAGGGGGGACGACTTCTATTAAGACCCTAAGCCACGCCCACATGGAACTTTTATTTAGGGAAAAATAAAATATACCCTATAGTATATATTGCACAATTAAAATATTTGGCGGTAGGATTTGGATTTGGATGGGTGGGAGTTGGAGGCATAGGAAAGCTTTTGCTAAACAAGTTTCCATTCAGAGCAAGCGACAAGGTGAGTTAATTAGAAGAAATTAAGAGACAGGGAGAAGGAGGGATGGAGAGAATAAGAACGCGATAGTGAAAGAGAGTGAGAGAGTCTGATGGGGGGGGATGATAAAGAGAGAGAGTGCATCCCACATGGGATTGTGAGACGGAGACCCTATCCCAACCGGCGTTTGGTTTCTTTTTTTCGTGTGCTGCTGCTGCTGCTTTTGGCGTCATCATGAATGGGGGCCCGAGATGACAATGAAACACTCACACACACACACACACACACAAACAAACAGAGAAAGAGAGAGACACACGCGGAGACACCAACACAGAGAGAGAGCGAGAGAGAGACAGCGACAAAGATACAAAGCTACAAAGCCACAGCAGCTGTTTGGATTCCCAAAGAAAAGCTTTCACCCAGGCCAAAGAAAATATTGTCGTTTTGCCTTTGCAAAGACAAAATGACGCAAGCTACAGAGCCACAAAGAAGAGAGCGAGCGCGCGAGAGAGCGGTCTTCTGCTGCTGCTAATTGGAGCAAAACAAACACAAACAAAATGGCAATGGGTCGTTTCATTCCCAGAGTGTTCCCTGCCCACTCTCTTTCTTTCTTTCTTGCTGGCATTTGTTTACGTAGTTGGAGCACGTTCTCTTCTCTTCTCTTGTGACTGCCAGCCTGCCTGCCTTTGTTTTGCCCTTTGCCCGAGGGCATGATGATTTTCAGATTATTTGGGCAGCAAATCAAAGGTTTGATACCTTTAAATGGAATCAGTATATCATAAAGCTGGAATGGGAAAATATCATCACAGGCTAACAAGTGAGTAAAAGATTATTTAATAGAGGGTATCAAAAGCTTCTATCCCCACGAAGCTACCCTGCCTTTCTTGTGTGTGTTCCCTTTGCTGTTGTTTCTTTGCTGCTTCCCATTGCTGTTCTTGTTGCCGTTGCGGACGGACTCTGCACTACTGGTCTGTAAAAGGAAACGTTGGGGCTGGGGAGGGGTGGCAGATGCGGTTGGTTGTCTCCTCCTGGTCCTTACACAACTGTAAATGTAATGTGTCAGGATTTTATGCTATGCTTTCGAGCTTTACACGGTGGCTCTTCTCCGGTTTCCTTCTCCCCCCGCTTCCCATCAGCCTGTCATTTCCTGCCTGCCTGCCTGCATTGCTGCTGCTACTGCTGTTCTCTGTCCCTCTCTCTCTCTGCTGCTTTCTTATCTCTTTGCATTGATCTCTTGCTACAATTTGAAAATAATTTGTTTGTCTGCCTCTGGTCGCGACAGTTTCTTCTTTCCTCTCTCTCCTCTACTCTCCTCTCCTCTCTCTCTTGCTTGTTCTCTGTTCTGGTGCTCCTCTTTTTGTTGGGGTCTGGTTTTGCTGCCTATTACGTCACGAGCTGGCTGTTGTCATTCTCGTTTTGTTAAGGGGGAGGGCAGCTGTTGCTGCTGCTGCTGCTGCTGCACTTCGTGGAATGTGTAGAACATAAATAATGCGGGAGGGAGATCTTATTTGCGCAAGGAATGATTAAAGCCTCCAAAAACTTTTCATTGGGCCTTCGTTAAAGCCACCTTCAACTTTTTGCAACATGCAACGTGCCGAAAAAGAGGCAGGGGCGGCAAGGCCTCCAAAAAGCTTCTGAAGTTTAGCTTTTATCGACAGGAAACTTCATTATAAACGACATTGGCACACACACACACACGAACACACGCACACATAGAGAGAGAGAGCGAGTCGACTAACGGCAAATTGCAGCTCCGGCACAGTGGGGCGAAACAAGCTGCCCCAACTGGTTGTGTGGTAATAGGCCGCCGCGTCTGCATTGCTGCCAGGGGCAGGTCTGCACCTACAAACAAAAACAAAGTCAAGCAGGAGAGGCAGCTATAAAAAAAGAGTGTGGAAAGGCGGCGGGGGGGAGGGAGCGAAAATAGCTGTGTGAAACAAATTACAGGAGGTGCAACGAGAGTAGGAGAGGGTGAGAGGGGAGGGGAGTCGTCGTCGTCGGTTGTGTCGTGTCTAACATTGCAACGTGACCATCGCGCGCGCGTTGCCTTTGCACTTGCAACATGTTGTTGGAGTTGCATTTTTTACCTCCACTGCCGGCCCCCCCGCACTTTGCGCCCGGGTCTCGTGTAGCTGTAAACTTGTTTGCGTTTGTGCGCAATGGCAATGCTGTTGGGCGGGGGGCAGCACCAAAACTGGATTAGAAGAGAGGCCTGCCTGCTGCCAGCAGCCTTCATGCGTCTCCGGCAAAAATGAACACACAAACAAAAACCTGAGAAAAGCTGCCAAACCAGACACGGAAACAGTGGAACCAAATTAGCTCCATTTTTTAGTTAAGAAAATATCAAATTAAGGTTAGCAAATGCTCAAATGCCAAATGTCGGTGGAATCCCAAAGATCTCTCCTAGATTCTTTTTCGTATGGTATTTCTTGGGATATATCAAGAAACTCTCCTATCATCCTCAAGAAAGTAGCTAATTTTTCCATTTTCCCACAGTTTAAAAAGTATTGTCTACAATAGTAAATTTTTTATTCAAATTATTCATATTTCACAGACTCTTTCATATTCATTTATTTATGGTCATAAATTTCCCCTCATTTGCATAGATATTCATGATCCATCTGTTATGTAATATCTCTGCCATAAATTTCTCATGCAAATCCCCCCACAACCACTGTGCGCACGTCATCGGCTTGCAATGTGCAATGTGCCTTGTGCTTTGTTTCGTTTCGTTTCGTTATTTCTGTATTGCCTTTGGGTGGCGTTGCATGCCTTGATGTGGCATCTACGTCTCCGGTCGTCTCCATCTCTCAATTGGGGGGGTTTTTGTTGTTGTCGCTGTTATTGTTATTGCTGTTGGCGCTGTAAAATAGGCAAAAGTAGTGAAAACTCGTTTTCATGCCATGCATTTTTTTCCCCACTTCACTCCACTCCACTCCTCTCCTCTTCTCTCCTTTATCGGCCTCTTCTTTCTGCTTCTTCTACGTTTGTCGGCTTTTGAAGTTTAACTACTTTTGGAGGTAAAAAATACAACTTTTTTTATGGCCAACCAGGTTGCTGCTGCTGCTGCTGCTGTTGTTGTTGCTGCCGTACCTTGCTTGTTGGCCATATCCTTTAACCCCCAACTCGTTTGGAGTCTCCACCCATTTCTATGCTGCATATCGTCTGCGAGGCATGCAACATAGAGGCGGCTGGCGGGCAGGCGGGGCTACAGGCCGTTTGAAGTCAATGTAAAGTTGCAGAGTAGGTCAGGAATGCAAACGGTTTGTTGTTGCCCGCGTGTACCCTGTACAGTGAGAGAGAGAGAGGGCGGACGAGAGGGTATTTATGGCTTTGAGTCAGATGAGAGCATAGAGCAAGTATTTCCTATTCCAATTCCATTTACATTTTCTATGAGTAATTGTAATTTTCTTTTTAATTGATAGTTTTCATAGATTTTTATTATTGTTTAATTCAGTGTATTAGTCGGCAGAGTTCAGTTTGGATACCCTTTATATATCCTATAGCTAAACCTATTTGCCTCTGAAGATATTCCAATAAAGCTTTGGATAAATCAGTTCTATGGGTACATAAATAATAATAATACTAAATATAATTATAAAATAAATAACAAAAATAGTCCACCATCGCTTGACTATATCCCATAGAAATATCCCATAGAAGTCTATGATTTTCCAGGGTATCAAATGCTTCGAGTCCGCCAAGGGAAGCGAATCTTTTTCTCTCTTATTGAAGTTGCTGTTAAAGCTTTTGTTGTGCTATTCGTTGTTGTTAACTGGTGATTGTTGTTGTTGTTGCTGTTGCTGCTGCTGTTGAACAAGGCTAAAAACAAGAGAGAGACGCGCCTACTTTGCGACTGCACTTGCCACAATACATACACTCGCACGTGTGTGAGTGTATTGCCATTGTATATGTCTGTCTGTGTGTGTGTGTGTGTGTGTGTGGCTCTTACGTGCACGTTCATGCATGTTTGCATTTCTGTTGTTCGCTCTCTTTCCCACACACTCTTTTCTCTGCTCCTCTCTCACTCGCTCATATTCATATTTACCGTTAGAAGCCGCTAAAGTTTCTGGCGTCTGCCGTTGCCAGATGACTTGGACTTGGGGCCTCTGGGCCGGGTCGCCTCTGGGGCTCTTTAGTTGCTGTATTTTGTGTTAGTTGGTTTGTTAGTGCCCGACGCCTTATCGACCAGTTTTTATTTTGTTGTTGTTGCTGTTGTAATTTGACAGACTGTACAGCTGTCATGTCATAAAATTAAATTAACAACAACAATACATTTATGTTATTTTTAGGGCTCGTTTTTATCATCCTTTTTTTCTGCCTTGTGTCGGAAATTTGCATGGTTATGGATGGGAAATGTTTGTTGTTTTTTTTTTTCGATGACACTGACAGTTTTGACATTTTTTTTTTGGGTGGGAAAGGGGAGTGGCACAGATTTAAAAATAGAGTTGAAAAATGTCAGAAGAGATTTTAGTTCAGGGAAGTGAATGATTCGAATGTGAAATGTAGATGCTATAGAAGAGTTTCATAATCGTTGATATCGATAATAATTCGATTATCGATTAGGCAAATGCTAACCTCAATCTTCGCCACAATCAACTTTGCCGCAAGGCTTAAGCCAACTCATTCAGTTATTTTTTGCAACTTGATTCAGAGATTATAAAGAGTACGAGGAGGAGTATTTCCCCAGACAAAAACGAACTCTGAGCCATGACGACGCCTCTTGTCTGCCATACAGTGTGACAGGCCATTAGCGAACGAGTTTTTGCACCCATCGGATACATCGCATCCATCGGATATGTACAGTACAGTACAGTACAGTGTGGGGCTTAACAGTAAGCCAGCCCCTTCCATATCTCCTCGACTTGTTCTTTGGCGACAAATGGCATTAAAACATAACTGCAATGCAATGCACTCTCTGGCCGTGTATCTGCTTTGTATCTGCCGGATCGTAGCTGTATATTCTGATGATGATGCTGCCGCTGCCGCTGCCACTGCCACTGCCACCGCTCGTTGGCTGTAATTAGACAAAACTAATTAATGTTGTATGCATGTGAAATGTGTGCCATGTTCATGGCACAGCGCATAATGCTGTGTACAACTATGCTATTAGCATCCTCTGAGAATCCCCTCCAACCACCCCATCCCGACCACCCACTTGCCCCACTGTGGGCCGCACCGTTAGTTTGAACTTAAAAGTTATTAATTTTGCAAAGAAAACTCCAGGGGGATTACAGACGCCCCAAGATGGTGGGGATTACAATAGAAAGAAAGAAAACTAATGCCAAAATATGCTTCGTGGAACGGCATGGAGCAAGTGAATCAAGTCTTTTGAGAGTTTAAATGAAAAAAGAGGTGTCTAAAATACATAATTCAATGAAAAGAGAGGCAAAGCAAATCGAAAGTACTTCTGGAGCCACATTTTAGCCAGAAAAGAAAGAAGAAAGCTAAAAGTTGTACCGAAAATTATGTATTAATCTATTTGGAGCTCTCAGTCACATTCTCGGTATATTTGGGTTGAATTTATGTTTCAATATCAAAAACCTTCCACTCTCCATTCAATTTGGTACTTCTTTTCAATTTCAAAGTACAGTTGCCAACAAAACATGACTTTCAATGACATTTCTGCCTGTCAAAAGATTATCCCAGATCTTGCCAGTTTCCTATTTAATTTCTGGCAATACCTTTCCATAGATGCTACACCCTTTGAGCACATAACCAAGTCATAAACTCTACCCAAGCCCATTCTCTTCGTCGTCAGGTTTGAAGTACAAAGTACAGTTGTGTTTTGGGCCATCAATTTCGGTGCTGCTCAGCTGTTGCTCTCGGCCTCATTTTGCATGCAGTGTAATATTCCATCATCAAATAAACTAAACGATTCAAGTACGTGTGTAATTTCCCTTAAAAAACGGTGTGTGAGGTGGGTGGTTATGGGGGGTTGACCCGACCCTTTAAGCCTTTTTCCTTCCCAGACAAGAAATTAGCATAAAGGGAAAAAATCACTTTGTTGCAAGCCCAAGACGAGAAAGCCCAAAAGCCTTGTGTACATTTTCTTTATACATTTTTTTTCGCCTCGTTTTGTCCTCTGGTGCTGCTACTGCTGCTGGTTGGTTCCTCTTGTGTTATGTTTTCGTTGGAGCCTTTCGCAGCCGCGTCGTCAAGTTCAAGGTTATTTGGGGCCTGCTGCGTGCTGCCTGCCACTGCCGCTGCCTTTGCCTCTCTCTCGCTTTTCTCTCTCTTGACGTTTTCTCTCGCACACGTTTCGCTTTTCCTTTTTGCTTGGGCAGATTTTTGGGCGTGAATTTTTACGCTTCGGATTCGTCGAGGATGTCATGTGCCGGGGACTTGGCTCTGGCTTTGGCTTTGGTTCTGGGTTCGTTTCTGCTCTGCTCTGCTTTTTGGGGTGTTGTCGCCCGACAGCAGACGACGATGACGATGACGACGACGACAACGACAACGACAACTTGCTTGCCCGCCCGACTGTGAGGTTATTTACCCAAACGTAGAATTCGTTGAACTTGAATTTGTATCTCCACCCCAGCCCGCAGCCCATCATTTTTGGAGGGCGTGTGGGTGACACAGAGCCTAGCAAAAGGCAGCTGCTCGAAATTTCCAAATGTTGGTAACCTTTTTATTTGGTCAAGTGTGTTTGTCCACAGCCAGAGGAATGCTCAAGTCCTTTCTAGCAATATTTACCCAGAAAAGAAAGGTCCTTTGAACAGTAGTGGGTGGTGGGGAATATGCATGGATGGGATTCTGTGTAAGGAAAGATTTAAATTCGATTGAAATCGAAATGGAATTTATTTTTGTGAATTAAATTTATAATTCTATTTATTTGGGTCCTCCGATTGGATTTGGAAATATATCTGGGGCTCTCCTGGCACTTAAGGACTGCCTTTTGATCCCGTTTTCTTAATCTTCCCATCAAAGGAAACTTTTCTTGCATAGAATCCTTTTGTTTGGCGCACAATATTCCGTCGTCGAAATTTCAATAGTCAATTAACTTTCCATCAAGTTTTCACCCGGCCGCCAAGACGCCCGAAAGTCGACCACAAATTTTCATTTAATTTGACGCACAAACAATGCAAAAAATATCAAATTATTATTTGACAGCCGCGGCCCAGCCGCAAGTCCAAAAAGCTGGCAAAAAGCTACCAAAATGTTTGTAATTTTCAACCAATAAAAGGAACAGCTATGAAGGGTGTGTGGGGGGGGGTATAACGACGACAATGCGGTTACCCTTTGGGCGGATTTTATGCTTGAAAGATGGCAGAAACTTGGGCAAAGGTTGAGTTAAATTTATATGCAATTTTAAGCAACACAGAAATTATTTGTCTCAGAGCATCTGATCTGCAGGTACCTTCTGCGTATGTAGCTTAACATCCGACGATTACAGGGTATCAGAATGATGTAAAGAAAAGAGCAAAAAAAACGAAAAGCAATAACAAAATGTGTTACGCAGCATTAAGAACAGCAACAAAATCGAAACGCTTTTTGGGACGCAGTTGAATGTCCGCAGGTCCTGAGTTCATTCACCGTTGAAACCAAAATCAAGATACAAAACAGCAGCAGCGTGGCAGCAGCAGCAGCAGCAGAGGCAGCGACGCCAGCGCCTGCATACGTAAGACGCAGAGCATAGGGCAAAGGAAGGAGAAGGAGAAGAGTGGGAGAGGCAGCCGCAGCCGCAGCAGAAACGGAGAAAAAGAGCACCGAAAAACAAAAGTAATACAACAAAATAAATAAGAACAAATGGCACAACAACTGAAACCCCGAACAAAAGCTTTTAACGCACTACCCAAGAAGTGTGAACGAGGGAGAGAGAGAGAGACAGTGCGAGAGAGAGAGCGATGTGTGGGTGAAGAGAGTAAGAGGTGCAGGGAGAGAGCGAGCAAATGTATGCAAATAAAATGCGTGTGCGAGTCTTTTTTGAAGTGGGTTAATATTAAAACAAAAACAACAAAACCATTAACAAAGCAACAGCAAAAATATGTAAGTAAAAAGACTGTAAGGAAAACAAAAACAAATTGAAAAAGGAAGATATCGAAGGATAGGGAGGGATAGGGAGGGAGGTGGAGAATGACCACAGGAATTAAGCTTTTATTAGAGCCTGTTTTTGGGCGTTATTTACGCCTCCATAGCCCTGTTTCCTCATTTAATTTAATTTATAAATATTTCGAAAATAATATTGGACATCCCTTTGCTAACAATAAACTTCAAATATGCCAAAACTCCTTCCCACAGCGTACTCCACTGCTTTCCGTAACGAATCTCTGTTTTTTCTCTACCAAAAGTCCCTAAAGAAATTCGCTGCACTCATTATTTTATTTAAAAATCTACTTAAAGTAATTGTACTCGTAATTCCCCAGCTAATTCCGTTCGCCTTGGCGTCCGTTTACCAATGGGAAATTCTTTGCCACAGTTTTCTCGCATTTCCTTCCTCCAATTGAATCCAAACCTCAGTCGTGTTCAGTGCTCGACTCAATTGTCCGTCTCATGAAAGGACATCGGTGTGTGTCCGGCTGTAATGGCCTGGACACGCGCAATCATAATTACACAACCACCAAAGCGACACAAACGCAATCAAAAGCAAACAAAATATCAAATTTAACGCCAGAGAAGAGCTGGAAGAGCATACAAAGGAGGGGAAAAGGAAAAGCGGGGTGCCAGACCAGAGTGTTGTGTGATGAAACGCTTGCTCACATGTCACTGTGATAAATGAACAATTTATTAAATCACCACGTAGCCAAATAGAAATCAAAGCAAATGGGACACATAGCCGCAGTGCCAGGAAGAATTAGATGGATGGATGGATGGTGACACAAAGGATGGGGGGGCACGGAGATGGAGACAGATGGAGAAGTGTGGCATAGCCTTGATTTATGATAGCCTGCAAGTGCTTTTTACAGAACAAACAGGAGGAGACTCTGAGGAGACTCAGGCCCATAGGCTATAGCTTGAAGGCAGCGAAAGATCTATCAAATTCATTGAACAGCTTAACGATAATTAATCAAATTAGTAGAGTTATCAGACCGAATCATCTATCGATTAATGGCAGCTATGTATGAGGGATAATCATCTGCGATTCTTTTTTAACAAAAGGGTGACATAGGCAACCCAATAGGCCATCGATTTTTCCATCCATTCGCGGAGTACTTTGTCGAAGCGAAATTGAGAGAAAAGCGACAACACGCACAACACGATGATAACTAAAGCGAAGAAGTTGGCCAACCCAAAACCAGTCCGAAAGAACAACTCAATGGCTCCCTCCGCTCTGCTTCCCACCAGCCGCCGTTCTCTCTGGAGGCACTTCCTCGTAGAGCTGCCCGAATGACGTCAGCCCATAACTTGAACTATTTTTATAGCCCAGCCTTAACGTAGGAGCTGCTCCACCTCTCCACTCCACTGCCTGTACGCCTCTACGCACTTCGAATAAAATGTGGGCATGCTTTGGACATTTACGCGTATACGTTACGTGGCTGGTGACGGAAACGCTGTATTATTCGCCGCTGCTGCTATTTTCTTTTCCTTTTCATTAGCCTTTTTTTTCCGCTGAGCAACAGTTCAGTGAACCTCGAGCCTCGTTCGTTCGCAGGACATTAACCGAAAATCCTTTTATGACTTTTATTCTAATTGATTTGAACTCCCGTGGATTGTGTGTGTGTGTGGAGAGAGCAGCATTCTGTGGCGGCCGTTGCCGCGTATCTAATCAGTTGATTAGAACTACTCCCCATTCAACACGTGCCCCCGGAGTTTCGCTGCCGTTCAACTCGATTGAACTCTGGCAAGAGAGAGAGCGCGCGCGAGATATCTTCATTCTGCTGCTGCGGTTCATTGGCATTGACACCTTTCTTCCGCTTTTCGCTTTTCCCTCTTCGCTCTTCGCTCGTTTGCTCCTGTGACAGAAACCAGAACCCAGAAAGAACTGTCATTGGCGGCTCTTTCAATCTTTCAATTTGATTGCATGACGCGACAGCTTTTCAGATTATCAAAAAGGCAAGGCAAAGCAAAGCAAAGCAAAGCCCCCCTCCGCCAAACGAACCAGTTGTCCGTCCATATGTCTCCCGTTAAAGAACGTTCCATTGGCTGGCCAATTTATTGGGGGGGGGATTAATTTTGTGGAAATTGGCTATCGACAAGAAAACATCTGTGGCGTACGGCAGGCAGCCGCAGACCTTATGAATGCATTTAGGCATTTCTGAAAATGGCACTGGACTTAAAAAAGAGGCCTTATATGGCAGGGATTTGTTTGAGCGAGGGGGAATATCATTTGGGAATGTAGAGTAGAGAAATCTGCGGAGAAATCTCTGCAAAATGTTTAATTAGTAAGAGTTCTAGCTACAAAAATTTGTCTCATTCATTATTTTACACATCTAAATGTTTGTCAAACATATTTGAACAACATTCACGCTCGATTGAGCCGCTTACTTAACCCTGAACAATGCCAGAGAGCGGAGCGTAGCAGAACAGATCACACGCTGAAATCTATTTTCATCGAGTTGACACACAACACACTCAAAAAAAAAAAAAAGAGCAGCAAAAAGGCAGAGGGATTCATCACGCGAGAGAAAAGTATTTACGAGTATTTATTTTATTTTTATTTATTTATTTATTTTTCGGCTTGAAAGTTGGGTTTTTTTTTTGGTACATCATGTGGTGGCCATCGAATGGGTCGAATGGAATGTGCTTGTGTGGGGGGGGGGACTCCGAAGTTTGTCCCAACAACTGAAAAAAAAGCAATAAAACAAACATCAGGCAGCAGCAAATTCGCTGATGGCCAAAAGATAAATCATTTGAACAGCGGGGTCTGCCCACTGCCACCCACTTTACAGCCCACGATAGACAGGCAAACAGTCAGAGAGACCGACAGACGGATGGACAGACTCTCCTCCCTTGAGTCAAGTGGCCTTCTGAGTCATCTGTAGTCAAATTAGTTAATTATAGCATATATTTTGTGATTGATTGGCTAGAGATTTATGAGTGCCTGGCAATGTTTAAACTTTGAACTAATAAAATGAATTTTCTTCTATCTTTGCAGGTAAGCACATTTAATGGTTGTCGAGGTCTAATTCGGGGAGTAAGTATTAAGATTTTCAACGAAGGGCTGACAGTGATTGGAACTACAGGATAGGCAGCTTAGAAAAGTATTTCCTGAGGGAAAACTCTGAATACCTAACAGGCTGAATCGAATTAATTAAAAGCCAACAAGCAAGGACTCACTTCACCTTTAACTCGTCTTAGTAATACCCAAAATCTCTTGAAATTATTAAGAACTTAATGGAAGAAAAACATCTTATGGAATTTATGGGAATTTGAAAGATTTTCTTTGTTAAAAGCGGGCCGAATATAACTCCTTTTTCTGCTCATTAAACTCACTTCTGAAATGCAGCCCCAAATAAATCAAAATTCGCATAAATTGTGGATGTCGACACGTTGTCTGACCCCCCATAAAATAAGAAAAAAAAAACCCTCTCCAGAGAAGGATCAACGTGCAAGTCCCTAATTTCTGGTCGATTGTGTGCCGTTGTCTACTTGATTCGTGTTTAATTTAGCTTATTGCCTTGTAATGAAAATTAATTGCGGTCATAGAAGACATTCTCCCACTTTTTCGTCCCTCCTTTTCGTGTCTCTCGGGTCTGCTGCGTCTTTGGGTTTGATTTTGATTTTGTCGTGGCATTAAGAAAATTGTTTGTCCCCAAAGTAATGTTTGGGCTGTGAGCTGTGGGCTGTGGGTGTTTTTCCCTTGTGTGTGTGTGTGTGTGTGTGTGTCTGCGTGTGTGTGGGCGAAGTACGTGCAGCATATTTACACAGCAGATTAATTGTTTTGCTTTTATTCTGCTGTAATGGACGATGTAAATGTTGTTTTGTGGATTATATGAGTGGGCGACAGCACGGAGAGAGAGAGATCGCTGCTGGTGTCCATGATGTGTGGATGAAGTGGATTTTGGCGTGGGCGTACCAGTAGGATATTAATCAGCAGGTTTTCAGCACTTGTAGTGCTTATTTGTAAACTTATTTTCCATTCTAAAACCACTTTCGCTGGCTGCCGCTCTTCGGTTTATTTCCAGCCACTTTTATTGGGCTATTTTCTCACACACCTCTCTGCCGCGCTATCTTTGCCTTTTTTTTATGGGCAATTACCCTGCAATGCATTTCGGATTCTAGCTAAAAAAGATATAGCCATCCTGTGTGGACGGACTCATTTTACTCCTTTCCTGGTAAAGCAGCCGCACAACAGATATCCATTTTACGACCCATTTAATTACACCAACTCGTTGACCAAGGGAATTCTGACTTGTGTGTGTGCATTTGATACACAAACAGTTAAATCGCCTGCAATATGGAAGGGAATATACGGAGATATATGTGTGCATCTGTATCTGTATCTGACATGTAATTTTACTTGTATTTGGCACAAAGTTATAACAACGCAGCGATGCAGAAGGAGGAGCAGGAGGAGGAGTAGGAAGCCCAAACCCAAACCGAACCACATAAACATTTGGCCAAGATATTCGTTCGTTCATTTGGCTTGGTGCGTGACTTGGCCAGGGGAATGGGATTGCGATTGGGGTTAGCCCCTAAACGACAACGACGCATTTCCTTATTGCATATTTGTTGAAAGATATTACCCTAACAGAGGAGACTGCACAATGGCAGAGAGCAGAAGGTTGTAAGCCGGAAAGAGCAGCATTTTCTGCACTGCTAACAGCCTGCACAGGGGAATCAAACTTACATTCATTTGATATATATTTTCTGACACACGTGTCATGCAGTAGCGCTCCTCGGTCGTCTGTCTGGGGTATTGGCTGCAAGTGTATCTCTGTCTTCGGCCTTTGCTGCTGGCCTTTCTTTATGGTTCATATATTATGTTTTTGTCGGAGGCGTGCGAGTCCAATGCAAATATTTGCCAATGAGGCAGTTTTCGGCTGCTCGGTCGCCTCGTACATTTATTAGTCATAGAACCACCGACCGAAAGTTCATTGCCCCACGCTGCAAGAGAGGAATTACATATATATGTAATATATATTATTAAATGACATTTAAAAGTTGTAAGTCCGTTAGTCAAATATTTGTTTGCTCCACACATAAATGGCAACACTCGAAATGGCATTTTGCTGGCTTATTTGTTTTTGTTTTGTTTGGTTTTATTTTGTTGTTTTCCTGCACTTTTTTCCAACCACAAATTAACGAGAGGAACGGAACATTTGGTTTATAAATAGCAGAGACCTTTGCCTGACTTCGACTTTTGTGGTTGGCCTGTGCGATAAGCCCCAAAGTCCCCTCCCTTCCATAGAGGAGAACAACAGTTCCCGTACTATATAGCGAGAGCCGATTTCGTATATATAATCAAGACTAGAGTCCATTGGGTGCGTTTGTTCTGGGCAGAGAGAGAGTGAGAGAGGGCTGGAGAGTGCGAAAATAATTTGAGAAGCGTGTTGGCAATTAGTGAAATGTTTGTGCAGCTTTTTTGTGGAGGCAGAGCGCTGCCTATAAGTAATGCAGTTGCCTGGAAAGATCTGGAATTCAATAGTTAAATTTGTTTGCTCAAAAAATGTATATAGAATTTAGTTAATTCCCGAATTGACTCCCCACTTTCTATTATTTCCTTCAAGTAATATCATTTCAAAAAGAAATATTTATTAAATATCTTTGGCAACTTCAATGAGTTTTCCCTCTTTATTTACGAGTGTGTCGTATTTTTCCACCTGCAATTCGTGTCGTTTCTCTTCGGCTTTGCACAACAATTGCCATGGCAATCAGCTTTTTATTTGATGCTTAATTTTCCACTTGGTTTTACTGCTGCATCGCAGCCATACAATTTGCAGTATAATTCACCGTTCACTGCCGTTAAATTTTCATCTTTCGCTTTACGTTGCACAAGTATTATATATGTATGTATTTCCCCCATCATTATGATAACTGTACGCGAGTAATTGTAAAAGGCAGTGGGGCAGGAAGGCAGGCAGGCAGGCAGGCGGGTGACAAATTTGCAACATTGCATGTTGTGGTGTGTGCGATTGCGATTTCACATTGTTTGTTGTTTTGTTTGCTGTTCATTCGAGAGGCAAAGTAAAGCCCAAAGCCTGCTACTGCCTGCATTGCGAGTACTACGAGTATTGTTTGGCGATTAGTTCCCACCTCTGTTAATGCGCTTCCCACGCTTCAGCTGCCTCCCCCCATCTGGCTCTGCCTGCGGTGGGGTATTGTGCCCCTAAGGGCACTCCAGTTTATTATTTGGCTAAATGCTGTGTGTGGCCCGATGGCAGCGATAAGTTTTAACAAGTAGTTTACGTCGTTTCGTGGCCAATTTGCATAATGGTTGGGGTGGCCTAGAGGTGGGTCGTGGCTTAGAGCCAGTCGCTACAATGGAGAACACTGTAGAATCACATGGCACATGGCACACGGATTTGTGGATTCATCTTTTTTTTTATGGGAAGTGATTTCCTTCTCTGCATCTTCTTTTTTTTTTTGTGGCCGCGGTGAGCATTCAGTAGCTGATGATTCGCTTTGAAATTTACGATTATTATCTGGTTTGTTCAACGACGACGACGACGACGACTGACGACGACTCTTTGCGTGTGCGTCTAATGGATTTGATTAGAGCCTTCGTTAAGCTTCGTTAGGTGTTTTGATTTATCGCCTTGATGAGATTAGGCTTTTTGTTTATACTCCGTTATGGATCTGTGGTGCCATTAAATATTTTCATGACTTTCGTTGAGTTTAAACAATTTAACTTTCGTTAAGTGTGGGTTTTGGGGTAATGAAAGTCCTGGAGAAAGTTATGGTCGAACTTATTGTGCTGGTAGATAAATTCCACAAGTTTCGTTGAGTTTCGTTGAGTTTCGTTAAGTTTCGTTAAGTTTCGTTAAGTTTGAATGTGTCTTTCCCGTTAAAAAGATTTATTCAAATTGCTTTATTGAGCATTTAGCACATTTTCAATGCCCCGCATTGAGCTGTCAAATCCGAAATCCAAACAAATTCGATTTCCATGAAGCTGCAACAGAACTTGACAGTTCCTTGACATTTCTATGATGAAGTTTTCGAGCCCGAGCCACCCCTTTGGGGCACTTCAGGCTCTCGATACCACATCCAAGGGTTCGTTCTCGCACAACTCCACACTGTCCATCAATCTGTCCAGGATGTCATTCCAATGCACACAATCGCACCATTCCCTCCCACCCCCCGCACTCTCACACTCCCATTCCGTACCCGATACTACCCCCTCCACATCCGACCGCATTTTCATCTTGGCAAAGTTTTAACATATTTTTGCATTTACGTCACATGAAATTACACTATGCGTGACAAGCTTTTATTTGTGTGTTTGTTGGAGAGTGTGAGCGGAGTGTTGGAGAGTGTACGTGGTGTTGTGTGTGTGTGTGTGTGTGAACATAACCTCGGCTAACCCAAAGGCAGAACGAAGATGCAAACTTCAACTTCAAAACAGCAGCAATGCTCCACAAACTAGAGCCAAAGGGTAGAGGAGCAGACTAAAGGATACCCAAAAGGTGGGATGAAATTATCGAATTAAAATTAGAATTAGAATTCAGAGTGGGGAGCACAGCTACAAAGAATTTGGAAAACTTCCTCTGAATATAATAATAATTTTAGTCCAGATAATAATTTAAATTGTGGAAGCCACAGCTTTTGCAAGGTCAAGCACAGAAATTCTCTATGCCTTTGCCTCTGCCTCTGCCATTTATACCCTCGTATCTGCATACCCTTGCACTGCAATCGTACAGGGTATTCCACTACCACAGCTGCAGATGCAGATGCAGCGGCAACAGCAGCAGCAGCGTAGCGGTGACATATTTCCGCAATATTGCTGCAGGCCAAAGCACAAAGCAGCAAACGGACAACTTTTCATTAAAGGAATAACGAATGACAGAGGCAGTAAGAGTAAGTGAAAGAGAGATGCAGAAGGCAGAGAGAGAGAGAGAGGGAGAGTATGTTGCACAATTGAGAATTTGTTATGCAAGTCTCTGCAGCTGCCTGAAGCGAACCTCAGTGCTGCTTCTCCTCCCGCTCCTCCTCCTGCGGAGTGCATTATGCTGCATTGCATTGGGGTAGGACTGCAGCCGACAGAACTTTCAAGTTCCAGAGCCTACCCCTAAGCAAATAAATATGCATGCGACGAGCATAAGGAAGAAACCCAACACGCACACACACACACACACACCAGGGGCTGACAGGATCTGTCAAAACTTGTTGCTGTACCTTTAGCTCCCACTCTTCGCTCTTTGCTTTTGATGGCTCTCGAATTTCTCTGCTACTTTCTTCTCCATTCTGTCCGTTCTGTCTCTCGTTTGCTCTTCTCTCCCATTGCCATGGCGAAGCTGAAAGCCAGCAGCAGCAGTGGCAGCGGCAGCGGCACACTGAGAACTTAACGAAGCATAAAATTGCGTAATTTACTGCGCATTTAATTTCGTGTTGCGCTCTGCAAAAGCAAAAGAATGAAACGATACGGCAAAAGAACCGAGCACCGAGAACCGAGAACAGTGAACAGAGCGGAACAGAGCATCAAAGAGAAACAGAGGTAAAAATGGTCGAAGCCGAAGCCGAAGCTAAGCTTTCGATACGGTTAAAGCTTGAGCCATAAGCAAAAATTATGATGGCGTCGTACCGTCAGACATTTGTAATTGGAAATTACGGTTGATGATGATAGCTGGGGAGGGTAGGGGAACGAGCAGCAGCAGCAGCAGCAGAGTGCCCTTGCGACAGAGAGCGTGGGTGCCACTCCGCTCCCAAAAGAATTACAGAAAATTACGAAGCCAAAAACCAAAGTTAAGCTTATTTCGGAGCGATGACGATGGTCGATGGAAATAGGGAGAAATAGAGAAAGATTAGGCATAGTAAGAATATTATTTTATCAATGTAAAATCTATCTTAAACCCACGAAAGCTGCTTCCACTAGGAACTATTTCACTCCGCTGCCACTCCGCATCCACTCCTCCCTGGAAGCCCCTTTTCCTTGCCCCTTGCTCGCTGGCATTGTAAACGTTCAGCCTCTGATCGACGACGAATGGCATGGCCTTTAGAACCGGTAGACAAAAGGTCTCTCAGTGGGAACAAAGGACGTCGGGACAAAAAGCGGAGGTAGCTCAGCTCCGAGCAACAACTAAAACAGCAAGCGAAGGGAGCGAAGGAGGCGAAGGGGGGAGCGGCAGCACCGTAATAGACCTACAAACCTACAGCTAAAGAGCAGGGCAAAAACCGAGCACAGACAACTTATCCATCCAACATCCATCCGCCCAGGTAAATCCAGTTTGGAAACAAAGGTTTGCGGGGAGAGGAGCGCAACAGCGGCGAGAGGGGGAACTGGAGACAGAGTCGGAGCCAGTTTAAAGCAGCCCTTTTTTTGGCTGGTGGGGAAAAGAGGGAGGTACTCGCAAGGAGGGGCGTTGGCAGCGTTGCTCTCTGCATACAACAAAAACATCAGCAAAAACTCATGAAAACCAGAAAAAAAAACGTGAGTCGAAGCTTAAGATACCCTAAAGGGGGAATTCGATTTTTCGTATTACTGCTGTTCCGATACAGTAGTAGTTCCGATTTATATATAACCAACCAGAGGTTAAATATTAATATTCAATATTCTCTTTCCCCATTGCAAACGACTGATGAAAATACGGGATACCCTGTTTCCGAGGGTATTAAAAATAAAAATGAATCTCTGTTGGCGCGCTGTTTGTTTGCCTGCCGCCCATACGCCCACCTTTCCCCAGAGATTTTCTGTGTAATTCCCCTCGCTCACTCTGTCCCTCTGACCATCTCTTTGTCTCTCACACTCTGTCGCTCTTTGCTCAGTGCGTTGGTGCAGCGCTCTGTAATTAATTTGGCAGCTACCTACACACACACATACAGAGACGCTCTTCCACAGTTAAACACACCCATTGGGACGGAGAGAAAGAGAATATCTAAAAGGCGGCGCAATATCGAATTACCATTGACGAACGAACGGACCCACAGACCTGCCAACCCATGCACATAATGTACAGGGTGTCTGCTGTCTGTCTGTCTATCAGAAGAGGTGAGCAGTGCCACGAGTGTGTTGGAGCAGGGGGGAGCGTGGGCAGCTACGATTGCTGGCGTCGCAGTCCCAAAAAAGCTGCTAAACAGATCATAATTAAATTTATAGGGAAAGAAATTAAATAAAAACTTTCCAAAGGATTGAAAAAAGTTTCATTTAAATGGGATTTTGAGTGGAAAATACTGAGAGCAGGATTTGAGAGTGGAATTGAGAAGGGTTCGAGAGCGAAAGTAAAGATTGGCAGGGCTGGGGCAGTCTGTGGGTATTTTCAGGAGGGGATTTGGGTGGAAAGATTACAGCGATTGGCATAGATTGAAGACTTCAGTCCGGATGAGATTCAGGAGAAGATTGATAGAGGAAAAGAGGATAGGGGCTCCTATATAAGATGTTCATACGGAATATTGAGGTACAAATGAAGATGTAGAGTAGAAATGAGGTCGTAAGTGCAGAGTACTCCCTCCGAATCCAAGTCTTGCATTTTGCCGCCTTCTCTGTTCAACTTAATTACTCTGCACGGTCCCGCCTCCCCTCTGATGGTGCCTCTGCCCCGTACCAGCTACCAACTACATCCCCCGCACTCATTCCCGCCGCTTCTCATCTTTAGCTCAGCTTACAAACAAAACAGAAATGGAATGAATTAAAGAGAAGTAAAGAGAGCGGCGGGCCAGAGAGAAAAAAATCCATTTAATTAAATTTGCATGAAGACAACAACAAAAACAACTAGAGAAGCAGCAGCAGCGGCAGCGGCAGATGAAGTGAGAGGGGTGGTGGGAGGAGTGGGGGAGTGAAGAGGGGAGGCAGCCAGCCGCAGTCGACTGCAATCTGAGCGACAGCGTCAATGCCAGTGCTTGTCAAACTGTGACAGGCGAAGCGGAGAATGGAAGTTTTTAAAGGATATAGAGGAAGGAGAGCGGAGATGAGATGAGAGGAGTAGAGTGGAGTGGAGTGGTGTGTAGAGGAGTGGCAAAGGGGGCAACGGAGTGACTGGATTCGAAATGAGAAAGGGAATGCCTTAATGAATGAGAGGAGAACGCACTGTAGTACAGTAAAAACTTAAGATATGTTGGATGCTGCAAAAGAATAATTATTTTGGAAGATTTAATTAAATATTCCCTTTGAGATTTATTCTTAAATTAAATCTGAACTCCTTAAATGATTAATTCCCAAAGGTCTCCCGTGGAATAAACTCCATTCGCTGCCCATGTCCAGCTCCCTGTTAAGGTTCTTCTTTTCCTAAAGCCAAAAAGAACCTGCCACAATGTGGAAGGCTCTTTCAATAACTGGACTTATTGCACCTGCCAACTGCCACATGCCACTTGCCACTTGCCACAGCACTGCAATCAAGTCAAACAAATGTCAGAAACTGTGCAACCAATACGAAAATCTATATGTGCATACCATATCCATGGCTCCCGATAATGGGAAGCAGGGAGTGGGGCGGGGCAGGAAGGAAAGAAGGCTCCCGCCCTACCTCCGCTTGCTTGCGCTCCTGCCTGCCTGCTGCCTCGTGCCTGCATGTCTCATGCCCCGCCATTATCGGTCAACAAGACAAACAGACACAGCAGGAAGCCGCATGAGCGGAAAATTGGAAAAACTCTGGAAAAATACTCGTACGCTGTACGCTCTGTGCTGTGCTGTGCTCTGTGTGCACGGGGGGAAAATAGAATAAAATGCTGGCTGACTGTAAAGTGAAAAGCATACAAAATGCTGGGCAATTGCGGTGCCTGGCGGGAGGGGGGACTCCGACTCTGCCTGATGGGTGGCATATAAAGTGAAATGTTAGACAAAGTGGCAGCACACATAGATACATTCTCACACACACACACACACAGGGATACAGACACACAGATACACACACGTGTGCAGAGCGGGGGACATATGCAAAGCGGTTTTGTGCCGTTGTAAACTTATACTTTGCGCAAACAACAAATGGAGGCATAGCCCCCACCCAGCCCCAGCCCAGTACCCCCCTTCACGTTGCCAGAGTTGCCAGAGCTCCTGTCACATGAAGACGCACAATTACACGCGTGTGCGAGGGCTTAAAAGGATATGCCATGGTTACAGGATAACCAGGGATTGGTGTGGGACTACTACGAGGACTGCGAACAATTGCAACCAACGACACACACAGAGAAAGAGACAGGGACAGAGACAGAGAGACAGAGAAAGAGAGAGACGTTGGAAACTGTGACAATGTTCAGTCGTGTGTGTAAACAATTGTAATCCGGTAGAAAAATCACAAGCACCCCCCCCTCGGGCCCCAGGCCTCAGGCCCCTCCAGCCCCAAAGCCAAAGGACAAAACCATGCAGCAGGAGGACTAGGCCTACGACCAGAACGGAATCACAGAGAGAACTGCAGAGAACCAAAGTAGCTCAAGCGGGGAAGGGTATGGGTGGGGTGCGGGTGGGGGGTCTATGCTATGGTCGTGTGTCCAGGAATCGAGTGGAAAACAATATTGGACACGTAATTGAAAAATAAAACGTGTCTCTTCGGCAGGGTGGGAGAGGGAGGGTTGATGGTTGGTAGCAACAATAACGAGAAACCGATGCAAGGAATTTATAATATTTATTTATTATTTATTTAAATAAATCTGGTGTTGCTGGGGAATATATATGCGAGATTTTGATGACGATACATGCAGTGGAAGCTCTTTGGGAACCCTCTTCCCACTTCTCTACCCTTTCCGCAAGCGAAAACTTAGCAGGAAGTGGAACTGCTTGCCTTAATCCCCTGCGGCTGTAAAGCTTATAAGTTTTAATCAATTATAGCCCCAAGTGCGCGCTTATCACGCATCGCAAATAACACTAATCGTATTTGCTGCCCTGCCTCTCTTCATTCTGATTACAGGTGAGTAATGCGACAACTTTCCGTGAGTTGAAAGAGCACGCAATAAGGGAAATACTGTATGCAATATTTCGTATATAAGATCACGTGCATATGCACATAGTATGCATAGTGTGTGGAGTATCGAGAGAACTTCACGGCTCACCTTTGCCGCACAGTCAGCGACATGTAAACAAAATGCAAAGTGCGCAAACCGCACAACAAAAACAGCAACAGAAACAGCGACAGCCACAGCCACAGCATTTTGAAGGTTAGCTTTTATATAAATTTTATTTACTCATAAATTAAATTTTTGCATTGAAAACGCAGCCAAGCCGAGCCAGGCCAAGCCAAACAAGGTAGAGGAAATCAACGCGTGAGATTTCTTAAAGATTAAACAAAAACATATCGTACACCCGTGTACTCGCAGTGAATCTCGCATTCGGGTGCGTGTGTGCTCGCTCACAGCGGGCAGACAGCCGAAGGTTTACCCCTGAAGCACATCTGACAGATACGCGTATCCTAAGTCAAGCTCAGATCGGTTGAGGCTGTCAGTTGGCACAGCTACTGTCAGGGGAGCAGTGTGCGGTGTTTTCTAGGGTATTATATCAGTGCAAAATGCTGGGAGATTGCACTGAAGCTAAGTCCATCAAGATGTGTAGTCTGTTCCCCATTTATGGCTCCTCCTCTTATTAAAATTCCCCCAAATAAATATGTTTAAGCCCCACTCCAAATACCGTTCCCTCTGCTCTGCATTTCTTCTGTTGTAAATCTTGGCGACATTCCTCCCACGAAGCACACACAAAAATGAATATTTTATGATGCAAAGTTGTGCATACAAATGCCTGGATTATCCCACTGGCAGCCCATCTATATGCCGCAAGTACGAGTCATGCAACACGTGCAGCAATGCAACCCGAAAAACCACAATTAGAATTCTTGGAGTGGAGTGGGGTGGGTGGAGTGGGGTGAAGTCTTGTGTCTGGTCTCGAATTAGTGTGTTAGCCTTAGCCCAGTTATTACAGCTTTTTGTGGGGGGTTAGAGAGAGAGCGAGGGGGAGAGGGTGTTTCCGTTCTGTGGAACAGCTGTTTTGACTGCTCGGCGAGAATATGAGCTAACCTTAAGCTATATATCGTAGTCGTGCACACACAGAGAGAAATAACAACAACAGAAATAACAGAAACAGAAACAGCAAAATGCTAAATCGACTCTGACCCACTGACATTATTTCTCATCGGAAAGCGCCAACAACTTAGACAGAAAACAACAACAAAAAAACACACAACAACTGTGCAAAGTGCATTCAGACTCAGTCCGTCAGTCAGTCATTCAGCAGGTGTAATAGTCAGTCAGACAGACAGACAGAGAAAGAGATTGTAGCTGAAAGAGAGAGAACGATATGTGCCGGAAAGAGATAGAGGCAGAGACAGAGAGAGAGATTTCTGGCTGTGGGAGGAAGAGGGCGGGGATTGCATAGTCACTTGGCCGCTCATTAGATGTTATCATTCCCATAGATTGCTGCAGTTACTGTCTATTGAATCATTTAGTTACAGTTCTGGTGTAATAGTAGACGTAGACCCCCAGCAGCAGCAGCAGCAGCAGCAGCAGCAGAGTCATACTCGATGGTTGGACTGTGGGCTCTCCGCTGGGGTCTGCCGCCCGTGGAAATTGCTATGGGAATTGCAGTGTGTGTGTGTGTGTGTGTGTGTGTGCTGGCTGAACCCAATCAAATCATGATTATAGATATCGTTAAATGGCTTTCAAATGATTGCAATTGCCCGAGCACCAAAGTGAATATTAAATTAACATTTATGATTGCTTGTGCTGGTGGTTATTTCCAAGTGTCGTATAATGATTATAAAGGGAAATGCAAGGAATGATTTCGCGTTTGTTGCACTCCTGACGGGCCGCTCTTTTTGCTCCACCTTTAACCAGAGATATATTCCATGAAAATACGAATAATATTGCATTTTATTACTGGTAACAATTCTTTGAAAGATTCGTTTCTCTCGCCCTGCCTGCCCCCTTGCCAAAAATCACCCTTAATTTGTTAATTACACGCGCATTTTAATTGCCGCAAATTAGTTTGCCTTTCTTTTGTAGTAAATACTCGTACTCGTAGTTGTTGCTTGGTTATTTCGATGGCGTTGAATGGAAAGTGAAAACTGTCGCCGTGTTGCCTCCTGAGCTGGCAATTAGTCAGTGAAAGTGTAGCAGATGGCACGAGTTTGTTTGTCTGCGTCTGCTTCATGGCTCTTTGGTGCCTCTTTCCTTGCGGCAATTAAAGTGCAAAAGAAATGATAAGAAATAAATTAACTAGGTGCCACACATAAATCAATGTCAGTTAGGTGATTGAAAAACTGATTTATAAAGTGCGAAAAATAATTATAAATTTCAACTATAACCGATCTATAAAATCCGCCAGGAAAAATCACTAACAAAAATATAAGTACTGTCAAAAACATTTTCACATCTTTATTGGCTAACCAATTTATGATCTTCGATGCGGAATTCAAAGTCAAAAAATATCAAAAGAGATAGACAGAGAGAGAGGGAGAGACACCTACCGATTTCCACTTCCCCAAAATAGACAGCGAGACGAAACCTGAATCATACATACATGAAATACACGAAATTTATCAAATACCCAATTGGCGGCTATGCTTTTTTGCAATAAAAAACGCACACGGACAAGACAACAACAACAAAATATATATAGAAATAAATATAAAAATAAAATAAGTATCAGCAAACAGCGGCAGCAGAAAAAAGAAACAAAACCAGCAACAAAGGCAACAGCAACATCAGACGAACGGCAATCGAAATACACTTGAACGTGAGTGAAACAAAATTCATGACCCACTTTATAAAACGCTTTTTCTTTCATCCATGACCCACTTTATTATTTGTAGCAGCAATGACTGTAGTAGAGCCACCGCGAGAGAGCGAGCAGCGAGCGAGCCACTCTCCAACAGCAGAGAGACTAAGAGAGACAGAGAGAGAGACCCCCGAACATATGTTTTATTCACACAATTAGTTTGCTAAAACTGCAGGCTTACCCACCATAAGAGTATGAGTACTCGTACTCGTATTCACACTACGATTCACATTCGCAGCTGAGTAAATGAGGTTGTGCGGCGCTTGTGGGGTGTCTGAGCTGAAGACTAGACTTGCGACTAGTTTTAGACACTGATTAACCAGCTGCAAACTCACACATAAGGCGAGACTTGTAGTGAATGTCAGCCCCAGGCTGATTGGCAAGACAACAACAACAAAAGAGACGCGCCAAAAAATAAAAAATATTTAATTTAGAATTAGTGGAGAGGCAGAGTTAGTCAGGTGTATATTTAGAAATGTTTAACATCTACCAAACGATTATAGAACCCTTCAAAATTTATAATTGAAGTTCCGATCTGGTCTCTAGGTACCATTCAATCAATCCGCTGTTTTTTTGGCAGTGTTTCCCACCTACTGCCGCTGGGAATCCCCCACAAATAAACGCGTAACCTTACATGAAGCCCGCATATTTTGTGTATTTTTTATTGGCTGATATTGAGTCACCATGAATGAGCATTTCGGCACAATTTTTCATTCAAATTCCAGTGGAAATGCCACGATAACGAGCTAACAAAAGTACGAATATTTATTTGAGTTTTGGGAGAGCCAATCGGAAATTGATGTCAAGGATACTTAATGCTGACAGAAGCGGAAGTAAATCCCAAATTGTCAATCATCTATGGCAAGTACATGTGGAAGTAGGAGCAGTCCAAAGAGAGGCTTAAACTAAATCAAGTTGGGGCACGTCTAAGTGAAGTTCTTTTAACGGGGAAGGGCTAAAGTTAAATGTCTCCTTGAAGCAGATTCTTCTAGAAGAACTTAAGTGTGAGCTGTGAATTATGAAATGGCGAATCTTCTACTCGCAGAAACATTTCATATCTTATTTAATAGAAGCCAAGAACGTTGATGATCCAAAGGGATTCATTTGCTGCAGCATATCTTTTATTTTGCCCAGAACTTCCCATTAATTGCTAAGCAGAGAACCTTGACAGCAGCAATAAAGCAGCAAAAAAGATACAAATTGTTTTGAAATTGCTTCCCAACTTTTATTTCTGCCACTGACATTGATGGGGCTTCTGCTTTGCTCTCATTTCCTCCCTTCCTGTTTGAGCACACAATTTCCACTCCAACCATTTTCTATCTCTATCTCCATCCCATTTTTCCTGCAGTTTTCTGCTTGTCTTTCAGACATTTTTGCTGACATTTTCATTGCACATTTGTCTGCTGGTTGTTTTTGTTTTTTTCTCGGTTCTCGGCGGTTGGTTGGTAAAATGTTGCCTGTTGTCGCTGTCATTGTCGATGTTGTTGGCTATTAATTGAGACTGGCGTATTGGCAACATGTTTATTTTGGCCAACAGGCAGCTGAAAGCAGAGGAGGATGCAGCTCAGTTACAGCCAATAGCCAATAGCCTGGATACTCGGGACTGGATACTGCGGCTGTTGCTGTTTAAGTGGCAAACTGTGTACGAGTTTAGATATTCTCTCAGCGGTTTGGTTTCTGCTTATAGATTCCTTAGTGCAGTTCGATTCTCTCTGCCCATTGCTTACATTGTGCGCAAAACTTGAATATATTTTACGTTTTAAGCATAATCAAAGTTCACTCCGAGTTCCGTTCCGTGGGGCGTCGAGCTAAACATCACGTAGACCTTCCAAAAATAAAAACCCAAAAAAAGCAGCTTAATTTTTGTAAGCTTTGCCCCCAAGCGTTGCTTCGGCTCCTCCTCTCTCTCTCTCTCTCTGTGCCCTATAGCAGACAGTGCGTATGAGTAATTTAATGCTGGCTCTTCTATTGCACTCTGCTCATCATCAGCATCACAGCAGCAGCAGCAGCAGCAGCAGCCTCACCATAATAATCGCCTTCGAATCTTGAGACTCGTGACTCAATTTGTCTAAGGCCCCCACGTCTCTCTCTGGCTTTGCTTTGGTTGTTCTCTCGTATATGGAAGTCAAAGCTCAAAGTGCCGCGGAAAGAAAACAAACGAAAAAATAAAAACAAATACCAAAACTCTGCATGACATTACGCGTATAATCAACATTAAATATAATGAGTAATTTACGAGTATTTTCTCCACACTTGGATTCGCCACACACCCCCCTCTCCCCTCTCTGCTGCCCGCAAGAGATGTGATTCATGGAACGAACTTCTCTGGTCTTGGAATTTCGTCAGGGTAGGGGTTTGATGGATGATGGAAGGAAGTGGGAATTTCGAGATCTAGAAGGTGGAAAGATCAGATTATCACGAAATAAAATCGCTGCTGGAATATGGAATTATTTCCATAAATCATTTTGATAGAAAACAAAAGAATTATTTCACATTTCTACGTGATCTAAGGAATGTTTGTTCTCCTAAAAGTATATCCCCAGCCACCCACCTAGAGCACTTTTCCCATAGAAATATTTCCTTATATTATGTATCAGGAAAATAACCAGAAATATTTACCCGAGCGCAAAACCACGACATTGAAATATCTTGCGGCTTGTGGGAGAGAGCGAAGGAGAGAGAGAAATGCCAGAGAGAAGAAAGTGAAATTAATTATTTGGCCCCGACAACAAAATTGGCGCTGATTCAGTTTTATGCCCCATTAAGATCAATGGGGGACACCTCGCCACCAACACCCCTGCCTCCCCCTGCCCCTGTCCCCCCTGTCTCTTTCCCGCTGATGATCAAACAAATGCGTTCCATTGTCCATTTAAGAGACAAAATGTTTGTTTTGCCACAACACAAGAGGGAGGGGAGGGCAGCGCGAAAGTGGAATCTCTCATTGGGTCTCTCTTGCTGAATATATTTCGCTGTTTGTCTATAAATACCTTACGTCTCTCTCTCTCTCACTCTCTCTCTCTTTGCCTTATGACGATAAATTGCGAAAATAGCGAAACAAAATGAGACGAAGAGACTGGGAGGGACGGGAGATTGAAAGCCCAAGCGGCAAAGTGCAAATTGATAAGCCCCACACACACAAACAGAGAATACAGCAAAAAATACTAAACAACAGTACCCACAAAAAGTCAACTGACTTGCTGCATTAATTGTAATTTAATTAATTTACGCTCTTTTGTGTGCTGCTGCTGCTGCCGCCTTAATTAATCGCGTCAATCATACGCCCTGTGTGGCACCAACCAAAAGAAAAACCCAAAAGAAAATTCGAGTTTAGGTCTGCAGCAGGAGGGAGGATGATCAGCAGAACAGGCTGCCACACTTAAGTGTCACCCTGTCAAAATAATAAACAACCAAAACAAAGAAGGGAGGGCCACAACAGAATGGACAGATGCTCTTTGGGATTACCAGAAAAGGGAAATAAGAGGAAAATCTCTGCACGCAGAGTTACCTGCCACGCACTGCCAACAGCTGCCCAGAATCATAATACCCCTCTTTAGAGGGTACCCTGCAGCCCTGCAAACAACAGAAGCAAAAGAACCGCCGCAATTATGGCGCTTGTTAGGGTGTGGAGGAGAGAGGCACTCGCAAGGCGCCAAACGCGGGGTGGGGGGAGCTTGTACGTCACTCATTTTGGCGCCCATTGCATTCACGTTTTGGCCAACTGCCCGTCATTTATTCCCATTGCCCTCCTACCCCCTCTCTGTGTTTCCCCATGGCACTTGGAATTGTGCCTCCTCCTGCTCCTCCTTCTGCTCCTCTTTAGCGTCGACGCTGATTACATCTCCTGACCATGTCCAGAGTTCTGTCTGTAATTATTTTTTTCTTGCCATTCTCAGTGGCCCAGAGAGCAGGGCAAGGGGCTGAGAGGGAGAATGGTAAAGGGCAAAGGGGTCTCATTATGCATATAATGTAATTAAAAAAGAAGAGGCATAAGCAGAAGTTGCGCCACCGGGTGGTCTGCAGCTCCTCACAGCTGCAACCGAACGCTAGGACTCCAGATCTGGGACTCTGTTGCACGCTCAACTGGTTGAGTGAGTCGCGGTTCTGGTCTCTTATTCATTCGGTTATTCAGATGCAAAGGTTTCGCTCAAAGGGGTTTCTCTCGAGTGGCGCTCGAAGAACCTAAAAATACAATTTATTCCACACTTTAAGCAAGCAAAGCAAACAATTAATCAAGCAACCAAATAAAATGTGACATGAAAGGACCACCCCAACAAACAACACGCAAAGAGAGGGAGAAAGTATGCAAGAAAAATGACCAGGATGGCCACTTGAAGTGCGGCCTGGACCTGTTCGGGTCTGCGCCATGTCCCAGCACTCTCTCCGCTCCAGCGAGGGAGAGACACGACGAGGCTGCGTGTTGCCCCCGAAAACTGACAACATTAATTTGACTAACGTTGCGGTGGCAACCCACTGGCACGACTCGGGGTCAGGTCCCCGCACACGCAGCAGAGTGTTTGCGCAAATCCCAGCTAACAAATGATTAAGGTTGAGTGCGAAAAGCAGGCAAAAGGAGACATAGACGTAGACACAGAAGAGACATATGCGTAAGCCAGGCATCCTTTGAAGTGGCTGCCCCAAAGTGAAGATGTCACATTCCAAAGAGCGAACAGAGAGCGGGGGACTGCTGCTGGAAATAGTTGAGATTGGCAACGGAATCCGCAGACAATGAACCAAACTGTGACTCTGCCTCTGGTGGCTGGGAGAATGCACCCATTTTTTGGGTAAAAAAAAAAACATACTGTAAAAATACCAAGCAAACCCCATAAAAGTACCCAATAAATACCCTGTGATATTTCGTACCATCACACTCGAGCGATTTCTTTCCTAATGCGCAATTAATCCAAGCCCCCCCCTCCGTCCACACACATTCCATCGCTCCACCCCAAGGCACAAACCACACAAAACAGAGAGCCCAAAAACAGCTGATTGCTGCTGCTGTCGCTGTCGCTGTCTCTGTCTCTCACGCTCCCCAAATGCAAATTAATTAGGCAATAAACTGTAATTGAGGCAGCACATTAGCCCCAAAAAAAAAAAGAGAATGAAAGCGAGTAGAGTAGGGTGGGGTGGGGGGGCATGGGCATGGGAATTTTGCATTTTGATAAGCGAACCAGGCCAAGCCACAACAGCCACAAAGCCCCAAAGCCAAGGCCAGCCATCCAACAGCGCGTGCAGGGGGCCAGCTGAGGCGGCACCTCTTTCCGCTCTATCCGCTCCTTCCGTTCTATCCGCGATTTTTGGAGAACTTTCCACTAATTTGAAATTCGATTTCCCTTCTTTCAGGCTTAGCCCAAGTGACTTACCAGATCATTGGGCCTCAGGCACAGCGAACCCCACGACATCCACCTCAAGCAGCAACAGCAGCAGCAGCAGCAGTAGCCTCCACCACCACAGCGGAGGCAGCAGCGGCAAGTACAACAGCAGCAACATCTCCGTGTGCAACCTGCCACGCTCCTCGCCGGCCGCCGCCACAGCAGCCGTCACCCTATCTGCGGCCGCGGGCGGCAGCAGCCTGCTGAGCGGCCTGCACCACGGCCTGGCGCTCGGCACCCACCCACTGCAGCGCGCAACGGCGGCGAGCGGAGGCGGCGGCGCTGGTGCCGGGGGCGTTGCAGGCGCCTCCACAGCGTCCTCACTCTCGCTCCAGCAGCAGCAGCATCAGCAGCAGTTGCAACAGCAACAGCAGCAGCAGCAACAGGCGCTGCTCTACCAACAGCAGCACCAGCAACAACAGCAGCAGCAGCAGCAGCTCCTCAACAACTCTCATCATTCTCTCCACAACAAGGCAGCGGCAGTCGCCGCCGCAGCCACGGCCAACATCGCAGCTGCGCTGCAGCGCTCGCCTGCCATTATGAATGCGGTGGCGTCGCCGATCTCAGCCAGCAGCGCAGCCAACGCCGCGACGTCAGGCCGGAAGATACGCCGCAAGACGGATTCGAAGGTTAATTTGGTAAGTTTTTGGCTAAGCAGCTAGAAAGTTCCTTTCTAGAATACCTTAATAATAAATAGCCGGGGGGGATTAACGAGGATATATCCAATAGTGGCCGAATGATCTATCACACGGAACCAATTTGCATAATTTATTATTTGAGTAATTTCACAAGGTTCCACAATCATAAGCAGAGAATCAAACAGTCAGTGTGATTATCAGAATTAATATGGAAAATATATATATTATTTGTGTAGCTTGATTGCTGGAGGTAGATCTAAGAATACGATTTAACTTGAGGAAGTTGCGCCAATAGACTGCTTGCAGATAGGTTGAGCAGCAAAGAATATCATTGAAAAGTACTCCCCAGTAGCATGTAAATATTATTACTAATTTTGTTGCATTTATCTACTCTCTTGCAGCCGCAATCACAAATCAACAAGTGCAACAATGAGAAGCGGCGTCGCGAGGCGGAAAATGGTTACATCGAGCAGTTGTCGGAGATACTAACGCTGAACAAGCGTGGGGATATGACCTCAACGAAACCGGACAAGGCGGCTATACTGAATCAAGTGGTTCGAACGGTAAGTCGATAAAACCCCACCCACCCAATCAATTCCCCGGCTCTGACGGGGCGCGGGCACACAATTACAGGCGAGGGAACTCATCAAACGAAACTAATAAGGCCAAAATCGCTGAACTACACAGAAAGCAATACAAGTTGTTATAACACCCTGCAGCTGGGGGACTGGGGACCGCCTGGCCTGTGCAGAATACCAAATGATCCATTACAACACAAACAGAGGCAGCAGAGGGTCTGCTGTGGTGTGCTGTGGATTGGTGTGGTGTGGTCTGTCTCCGAATTCCCCCATGTAATTTCCATTCAGTCGTCTCCGTAGTCTGTAGTCTCTGCTTGTCGTTTGGACACAGCCGAAAACGCGTTTCAATTAAAAAGCAATTAAAAGCACGGCCCGAAAAGAGCTTAAAAGAATTCGCGAAATGGATGGGAGCAGCATACGAAGAGAGTATGATGACTCGGACGGGGAGCCTAGACTGAACCTGACTACTGACGTAATTTAACCCGCCGCAGCACAATTTAATTAATATTTTTATTTAATTTACATAAATTTATGTATGTTTGAAAGCCCCGACGACCCGGGTAAACCAGCGGGCTTTATGTTGTTTTAGGCAAAGTTATTGTTGGTGTATTTCTTTTATTGGTTTCAGGTAGCCTAAGCACTTTATTATGTAAATTATTTGTGAGCCAAGCGCCACGCTTTGCCGCACAACAGCCAACATCCACATCCACAACCAACCAACAAAAAGCCAAAACAAAAGAGCCAAAGCCAATGCCAACAAATGGGTTTTTAAATGAAACGCGGCGGCGGCAAAAATACCACATACAAAATATACATAATTTTATTTTGTAATCCATACGGGCGAAAACTAAACAAGCTCCATAAAATGCAATTAAAGCACACACCACACCACACCACACATGAGCACATGAGCAGATGAGGTCCGTGTGGGCACATGAGTTCCATAACTAATAAATAAATTGAATTAAATGTGTTCCGTGCGTGGCATTAGCTAGTGGTTTTGTCGCTAATAAGGGGAAATCATCCGGGACGCTAATCAAATTGACGGCACCATAATTCAAAATATTACTACAAATTGAACTAAAATTAGAAAAAGAAAAGAAAAAAAAGAACTTTCACAGCGTTTTTTATAGGCCCCGACGAGATTCGAACTCATGATCTCCTGTTTACTAGACAGGCGCTTTAACCAACTAAGCCACGGCGCCCGTTGTGAGCAACGCGACGGGTCGCTTACTTCTACGCAACTCGCTCCGTCTTCTGCGTCTGATTTCACGTTCTTGGCGAGGTGTGAGTGAGGTCTATTTTTGGCAATTGTGTAGATAGCGGCAGAAAGAGATGGATGCATGCAATATCGGAAGAAATTTTGAATGGGAATGTGTAACAAAAAAGGGGTAAATATAAGAGTCAGAAACTAGCTATGGTTAGTCCAAACACTCATTAAGATCTCTCTGTCCATGGGTTTAATCCCTGTATATTTTATTTACATCTGAATCTCTACAATACGGAATATCAATGCCCCTAAATAGCCATTGCAAACCAGATATTTATTCTTTATTAATTGCGAGCTTTCTATTCCCTCTTCCACGTGCAAACCCCGTTGACAAACCCCCTTTTTCTGTCTCTGCTGCTCGTTTTCTGCCCAAAACTCACAGCTGCTGCTGCTGCTGCTCTTTATCTCACCTTTTACCTGATGCGATCAATTTTGGAAGAATCTATGGGCCAAAGCCCGCCAAAAAAAACAGACCAGCCAGAGAGATAGAGAGAGAGAGGAGGACAGAGGCAAAATCCAGACACGTTTCAGACATTTTCGCCATTGCACGCGCCGTGTACTCTCTTTCGGTGTGTTGTTCCTTTTGTTGTTTACTTTATCATTTGACTGATATTTTTCGGAGTGCCTTCACCCCGGCACGAAATTTGTGCTCGGGAGCAACTTTTCCTGGTCACACACAAACCACACACAGCAGACAGCACACAGTTGCTGCACAGAGAAGCTTCCTTCCAAAGAAATTAAAAGTCTCTCTCTCTCAGCTGATTCGCTCTCGTTCTGGCATTGTTGCTGTCCCTCTTCCACTCGGCTGAAAGATCAACGAACTGCTTTTTAAATGCTAAATGCTGTTTGGACGATGACGTCTCACCTCCGATGGCAATTTCACATAGTTGTGATTCTACGTCGTTCCACTGTTCTTGTTCTTGTTCTCCATACTCCTTCTCCTCCCGCTCACTCTTCTACCCCCTCCTACTCGCGCTGCACAAGGTGCAAACTGCAAAGGCAATGTGATAACACACACACACACACACACACATGCACTCACGTTCTCGCACGGCACAAGCCGGTAAACAAAAGCTGGAGAAGAGAGAGCCCATAGCAAGACATATTAAATGGGAGGTAAGACAGTCTCACCAGCAACGGTTATCAATTTAGCACAGAATTGTTTACAATTTCACTTCCGACCGAAAATAATGGAGACAGAAAATAGGAAGAACAAAGCTTGGCTGATTTGCAATTGCTACCTGAACTGCCGTACCTTTGGGCTTGTCATAGCTTGGCCCAGAAGCTTTATTGCTCCCAGAGCGGAAGAGAGAGAGAGAGAGAGGTGAAAGAGCGAGCGGGCGAGCGAGCCAGTTGTTGTGTATTTTTTTAATACAATTGCATCAAAAAATGTGCGCTTATTATTTCGGCAACTTTGTGACTGAACGAACGCGTTCCACGCTGTTTTCTCTGTTTCTCTGTTCGCTGTGTTCCGAGTGCTGTGTGTTCTTTTCTGTGATTTCATTTGTGGCACTCTTAAAAGTGAGTAATTTTTGGCCCACAATTGAGTCATAGACCGCCTCCAGACCTGGCTCTGACTGATAAGACTCCTCGCCCCCAGCCCCCTACAAAAACAACGAAAAACCAAAACAATGTGAAATGCCATTGACATTTGTCCCAGAACACACGCCACGCAAAGTGCAAGTTGATTGACCTTGAATAATGTGCCACTGAATTTCACATTCTGCTCCACTGTTGATCGGTGGGTGGTGTGCGGTGGGTGGTGTGTCGTGCCGTGGAAAGGTGTGTGCTTTGGAAATTCATCAAAGTCGCCGAAAAGGAAAGCCCAATAATAATAACAATAATATTTGAATAATGCGAGTGTGAAATGTGTTTCGAATTTCGGCATTTTCAGTGGCAAAGTCAATGGACTCGCAAACGCGCGCGAAAATGTTTGCGTGTCCGAACAAAAATAAAGCACAAATACGCATAGAGAACGCACACAAATGGCAGTAACGGTGTACTGTGTGTGTGTGTGCGAGAGAGGAGGTTTATTGCACTTCCATTGTGTCAATAATACAATGGAGCAGATCGGATCAGAACAGCCAGAATTATGGTGTTGTTGGTGTGCTACGCGACAAAGTGTGCCATAATAATATTCGTGAAGGGAATGGCTTCCGCATTGCACAAATACTGCAGTTTTAGTGTCTCTGATGATAAAGTGGGTCCCACATCTAATCTATCGATTATTAATCGATTTGCAACTCTTTATTAACCTCAAACTTCTCCCACTTGTTGTCTGTATTTTTGCAGTATCGTGAAATTTGCGACAAAGGCCAAAATCGTGATATATCCTCAACTTCAACCAATAACAACAACAACAACAACTCGACAGCGACAACCAACAACAACACAAACAATAACAACAACAATAGCAACAACAACAACAACAACAATAGCAAACAACAAACAACCTCAACGCCCCGCTGCAGTCGCTGTGCAACGGACAACTGCTCGATCCATCCGGTGCAACAGGGCGAGGTCTCGTCGACAGAGCCGCCGCTGGCACTGCCACTGCCGCTGCCGGAGCCATCGCTGCTGCTCGGCCAGGTGCCGGAGATCTCCGCCTACTTCGAGGCGATCGAGCACTACATCAGCGGCGTGGGCTGGGTCCTGCTGCAGGTGAACGCCAACGGCATCATTGAGTCCTGCACGCAGAACATCCGCGAGCTGATCGGCTATGAGAAGCAGGAGCTCTACCACCAGCCCCTCTACATGTACCTCTACGCGGGCGATCACGCCAAGCTAGAGCCGATCATCAACAACATGTACAGTGGTGGCGGAGCAACAGCAGCTGGAGGCAGTGCAGCAGCAGCAGCAGCCAGTGGAGGTGGAGGCGGGGGCTGGGGCGATCTGGATGAGCTGAACAACGGCAACGCGTCGCAGCAGTCGGCGGGGTCCAACTCCAGCTCGGGGAACGCCGGCAACGTGGGCAAGTCCAAGCGGAGTATCTCCACCAAGGTGCGCATGCTAGTCAAGAACACGCGAACGGCCACCCAGACGTCGTCCAACTGCGAGGCGGGCATGGAGCAGAAGCCGCTGCGGCAGTCCGGCCAGCAGGACAAGTACGAGGAGGTGGTCCTAATAGCGGCCCCCGTCAAGGGTAAGTGGCACACACTCTAATCCAATTGAATCAGTCTTTATTCAGTCCGGGCCCACACCCACAGATGATGCGGACGCCAGCAGCTCGGTGCTGTGCCTGATCACGCGGCCGGAGGACGAGTCGCCGCTGGAGATCAACATGCAGCAGCACGTGCAGCAGCAGCCCATCGAGCAGATGACCTTCAAGCTGGACATCCACGGCAAAATACTCAGCCTCGATCCCACTGCCCTGCGGGAGCCCTTCAAGCAGCACCTGCAGGCGTGGGTGGGTCGCCTGTGGCAGGACCTGTGCCACCCGCACGACCTCTCCATGCTGAAGTCGCACCTGCGCGACATCCAGGACTCGGCCAGCCCCCACTCGCCCGCCAGCGGCGGTCCCGGCTCCGGCTCCGGCTCCGTGCACATATCCAACAGGGTGTCGCGCCCGTTCCGCCTGCGCCTGGGAGCCCCCGACGTCTACGTGCATGTGAAGGCCAACTCGAGACTGTTCCTCAACCAGACGCCCGGCGAGGGCGACTTCATCATGTCGGTGCAGACGCTCCTCAACTCGGAGAACGACATGAACAGCAACAACACGGTGGCGGGGTCGGGCTCGGGATCGGGATCGGGATCTGTGTCCGGCGCGAGCACTGGAGCGGCAACTGGCGCGAGTGGCGCTGGCGGCGGCGGCATGGCCGGAATGAGCCAACTGTGCGCCATGTCGCCGGGCCCCTCGCTGGCCAACTCCCTGCTCAGCAGCCTCTCGATGGACGGGCTGCACAGCAGCGCCACCTCCTCGCCTGCGGCCTCCGGCATGCTGCCCACACACCTGCTGGGCGGCCTGGTGGGCGGCGGCCAGCACAACAACGGGAGCGGGAACAGCACGCAGACGACCAACGTGGGCGGGCCGCTCATGAGCAGCGCCATCCTCAACGGCACCGGGATGCAGCAGCAACAGCAGCAGCAGCAGCAGCGGTCCTCCTCCGCGTCCAGCTCCTCGGCGGCGAACCTGGTGAACGCGTTCACTGCCTCGCCGGCGCCCGGGGAGCACAGCTTCTACGGCAGCGACACCTTCGAATTCGACATTGCACATTCCTCCTTCGACATCGATCCCAGCGGCGGCGTCGGCGGCTGGACGGACTCGCGTCCCAATTCGCGAGCCTCCGTGGCCACGCCCGTGAGCACGCCGCGTCCGCCCTCCGGCCACGGTTTCAGTCCCGCCGTTTGCGCCTCCCCGGCCACGCCCTACCAGCTGTCCTCGCACTCTGCCGCCAGCCTTCCATCGCCGCAGTCGAACGCCAGTGCGGGCGGAGGCAACTATGGTTTCAACTTCCACTCCTTCGAGCCCGGCGACACCAAACCGGAGAAGGATCCCCAGCAGCAACAGCAACAGCAGCAGCAGCCGAGCAACAACAGCAGTAGCGGGGGACCCAGCAGCAACAGCAACGCGATGCTGGGAGGCCTGCCCAACGGTGTGGGCGGACTGTTGCTCTCCCAGCAGCAGCAGCAGCAACAGCAGCAACAGCAGCAGCAGACGGCGCCACAGCAGCAACAGGAATCGTCGGAGCGATTGCGGCACCTGTTGACAAAGACAATGGCCAGCGGTCTGGGAGGACTGGGCGATGAGGAGAAGGTGAGCCAGTGGGGATTGTAAACCCCATAAACCCTCCACTTATCCCCGATTCTTTGCAGTACTTTAAGCAGGAGAGCAGCGAAGACGAGAAGCTCAGCGGTGGACCCGCTGGCAGCTTCAAGATGGGCGGCCAGCCGGGCGGAGGAGCACTGGGGATGTTCGGACCCATGGGGCCGATGGGACGCAGTGCAACCGCCACGGCCACGCTGCTGCACAAGGCCGGCAACTCACAGAACCCGATGCTGCTCAAGGTGAGTGGAGTGCAAGAGTGCCGAGTTCCCCCTCTGATGGTTCCCTTTTGTTGGCAGCTTCTCAACGAGAAGACGGAGGATGACGATGGCAGCGGATCGGGCGGCCTGCCGGGAGCCATGAACAATGCCCGACAGAGCGAACTGATGCGGCAGCTGAAGAACAACGACGGAGGCCACGGGTCCGGCCATGGGTCCATGCACCGAGTGGGCGCCGGCGGGAACATGAGCAACGAGGACCTGAAGGCCATGCTGAAGATCCAGAGCGATCCCTCGCTGAGCCGCAAGCGCTCGCTCAACGAGCCCGACGACGAGCTGTCCTCCGCAAAGCGGTCCGAGGACAAGCCCAGCAAGCTCTGCACCCAGAACAAGATGCTCGCAAAGCTGCTGCAGAATCCGCCAAAGATACCCAAAGCCCCCAATGCCGAGCAGCCGCTGGTGAAGACGCTGCCCGACATCACCAGCTCCTCGATGTCCTCGGGCACCTCCCTCTCCGCACCCGGCAACCTCATCAGCGCCGGCAGCACAGGACCCAAGGCGGCAGCCAATCGGAACCGCAAGCAGCAGCAGCAGCAACAACAGCAGCAGCAACAACAACAACAGCAGCAGCAACAGCAGCAGCAGCAACAACAGCAGCAGGCAGCCAGCACTCCCTCCCAGCAGCAGCAGTCGCAGCCAAACGATGTCTACCTCAGCCAGCAGCCGCACCAGCAGCCGCACCAGCCCCCGCAGCTAGCCTTCCAGCAGCAGCAGCTGCAACTGCAACAACTGGCGACCTCAGCATCTACCTCAATTACCACAGCGGCCTCGACCTCGGCGGCTGCGGCGGCGGCAGCGGCGGCCATTCTGGGCGACGGCGACACGGAACTGTCCAAGCTGCTGGACAGCGTCATGGAATACTACCCGGACGACACGCCCATTGTGACGAACGCCCCATCGGCGGCCTCCGCCATCAGCGACATCCAAAAGTCGCTGATGCTGGACGTGGAGTCCGCCGCCTTCGGCAGCGACCTGGGCCAGCACATCCTCATGAGTCAGCAGCAGCAGCAGGCGGCGCAACAGCAGCAACAACAGCAGCAGCTACTGGCCCTCCAAGTGGCGGCCCAGCAGCAGCAGCAGCACCGCCAGCAGCACCTCCAGCAGCCGCCCGCCTATCCGGGCATGCTCAGTCTCCAGCAGCAGCAGCAGCAGAACCAGCAGCAGCAGCACATCATGCAGCGACTGGACGCCATGCGCAACCCGGTCTTCCAGCGACCGCCACCCATGTATCCTGCCCGTGGCCGCGGCCCCATGAATGCCGTGGCCACGCCCGGCGGCGCTGTGCTGCCCGCCCAGCAGCAGCTCCGCAAAATGCAGCAGCAGCAGCAGCTGAAGGAGCGTCTGCTGCAACAGCAACAGAAGCAGCAGCTCCTGGTCCCAGAGAATGCCAGTGAGTACTCACAATCTGAGCAGAGTCCTCCGCCTGTCGATTCCCTGAATAACTTTGTTCCTTTCGTTGCAGCTGGCATGAATGCGGGCCTCAACAACATTGGCTCGCTGCTGAACACCACGGTGGCACCCAATGTCTCCCTCTCGCGCACCAATCTGCCCGCGGACGCTCAGCTCAGTCCGGGCTATGCCCAGGCACTGATGCAGCAGCAACTGAGTCCCGGACGGAGTACACCCTACAGTCCGCAGCCGAATCAAGGTACAGGCATTAGCTATCCAATCTCGGAAATGGTTGCTCAAATTTGTGTTTGTTTTCCGCTCCCTTCAGGCTATGCGCCGCAGTTCCCGCAGCCGGGCCAGCGTTTGTCGCCGCAGCAGCAGCAACAGCTCAACCAACAGCAGCAGCAGCAGCAACAGAACAACGCCCAGGTGCAGCAGTTGGCCTACCAGCAACAGCAACAGCAGCAGCAGCAACAACAGCAGCAGCAGCAGGTGGGTGATGGAGGACGCTCCAACACGCCGTTTGGCTCCAATTCGGGCCTGCAATCGCCGGGCATGCAAAACAGTCCGCAGCAGTGGCCCACCGGCGGAGGCGGGGGCGGACCGGGAGGTCCGTTGCCCTCCGGCAATGCGGGGCGAACGCTGCAGCAGCACAATCCGATGCTCATAGCGCAGTTGCAGGTAAGTGCTGAGACTCGATTGCCGCCGAAGGGTCAACCACTAATGCCATTCCATGACGCTGATGCAGGGCGTCAGTCCGTATAATGCACGTCAATACCAACAGAACCAGAGACGCGGCCTCAACTCTCCCGGCGCCCAGGTGGGGCCCGTGGGCAGTGCAGCGGCGGTGGCGGTGGCTCTGCAGCGCCAGAACTCGTTCCAGGGACAGGGAGGCGGAGGTGCGACGACACCCGATGGCAGTGGCGGACCTGGTGTCGGCGGATTCGGCGGCCCCCAGTCTCCGTACGGCAACAATGTGAACGTGTTCCAGCAGCAGCAGCAGCAGCAGTTGCAGCGACTCCAGCGCCAGGGCAGCGTCCCGCAGGCCACGCAGCATCTGCCAGGTAAGCGATCTTCGGATGGAAGATGAGCCCCACCACAGGTTGCAGACGCGATCAGCAGATCAGAATGAGAACCAAGCCAGAGATTAGAGATTAGTAAATTAGAAACTGAAAAGAAAACCAGTTGGAGAAACTATTTCCAATTCTCAATCGATTCCCAGTCAAAAGTAGCAGAAAAAACTCTTTGGGGACTAGCTCGGGAGTTGTTCATTTATCGTTCAGTTAGGCGCCCCCTTAATCCATATACTAAACATCCACACATACCTAGACAGCTTCACACACACACACCTACACACACACACTTTAATCTCGATTAGTTTTAATCAAAGCCAAACCAAACCAACGCTTAACCAAAACAGGCTCGCCACGCTTCGGCTGCTCCCCGGGCACGGCCTCAAACAGCAGCAGCCACAGTCACAGCCACCACACAGATAATGCGGCTGCAGGCAATCCTTCCCAGCAGCAGCAGCAGCAGCAGCAACAGCAACAACAACACCAGCAGCAACAACAGCAGCAACAACAGCAGCAGCAGCAGCAGCTCATGAACGGCCTGAGCATGTCGCCGCATCCACATCCGCATCCGGCCATGATGGGCGTGGGCGGAATGGGCAGTGGCGGAGGCAATGGCATCATTGGCCTTGGCGGCGGTGGCGGCAATGTCAACTATGCCGCCGCAATGGCCGGCTATGGGCAGGCCCAGCAGCCGCAGCCGCAGCAGGCGAATGATTTCTATGGTCGAGCGCAGACCGGTAAGCCCGTGTGCTCTCTCTCTCTCAATCTCAATCTCCCTCTCTCTCTCTCTCAATCTCTCACACTCAATCGAAACTCCATTTCGCTGTACAATCACCATGCCTAAATGTATATGTAAATGTGTGTATATATCAGAGTGTATATCGTATAGCTGTATGAACCATTTGCCACGCATCGTAAAGCAAATTAAAATTAAAACTAAATTCTGGCCACATGAACATCCGAACGCCAAGCCGCTCGACACATTCTTGTACATACAAAAAGAAACCGAAATGACACACATCTGTAGTCCAGTGCAATCCACCCAATAACCCAGACATTTGCGTGTAAACCATAAATATCTGCCCCATCTGTCGTGTATAACTGCTGGCTGTATGGTCGAACTCCCTCCATCATTGTATATAACCCACCCGACCCGTCCTGCGCAAGCCAAGTCGCTTGATCTGCGCATATCTGTATGTAAATAATATCTAGAGACTAGTCCTAGGCCATGCTCCCCCTCCTGCCCATCGATGAGCAGTCGGTGTACTTTTATTAACCCCGTAAAACTAAATAAGCGACACGAAAGTGAGAGTAATCCGAGCGGGGAATCCCCACCTGTAATCACCTGTAAATTGAATATCCAAGAAGCATTTCCATTGGTCGATGCTGTAGGAACTTATTTACGTACACCCCTCCCAACCAACCGCCTTGTATACCCCACCCCCACACCTACCCCTACCCTCGCCCAAACCCTCCCAGTCTTGTGTGTGCGCCCTCCCACTTTTATGTTCCATGTTGTATTCTGTTGTCTGTTTGTGTATTTATTTATGTTTAATTTATGTTTTATGTCTAGAAACGATCAAGAAAAAAGTGTGACTAAACTTAGCTTAACTCCTCCTCGTATGTTTGTGGGAACGAGCGCCCACCGATCCCAGACGCCAGACGCCAGATTCCATGATCACTCATTGCTTCCCCTTTGATTCTTTCAGCTGGAAACGGAGGCGGCGGTGGCGCAGGCGCTGGCGGCAATGCCAATTCCGATTTCGTTAAGCAGGAGCTTCGGGAGCTGGTCAGTGTGAGGCAGCAGGCGGCTGCGGCGGCCACCGGCGGCGCCGGCGGGCCTGGAGTTGTGGCCCAGCGCGGCCAGACGCCACAGAGTCCGCTGCAGCAGGGACCAGTGATCGGCGGCGGAGGCGGCATTGTCGGTGGCCCAAATAGTACAAATGCCATGGGCAATGTCACGCCCACGGGCAGCAATGTCAGCAACTCCATGCTCAATACGCCGCCGGATCAAACGCTGGGCTTCAGCTTCGAGACGCGTAAGTGAATCGATTTACCAAACTGCAAAATTGTGGATGTATTTACAACGTTGTATTCCTCCGCAGCGGACTTCTTTACCAGCAGTGCCACGAGGTGACCCTAAGGTGCCTAAGGCACGACCCAAGGATCAAAAACAAAACCAACAACTTCTCTGGCGCACGCATTTATGGCTCTAAATAAACGACAAGTTAGCGAAAAGCAAAAGAATGAATGAATGAAGGAAGAAGGAAGGCGCCGTATGTAAATCTAATTTAAAATTATTAGCAGCACTATTTAAAAAATATATACATAAATATATTTATTTTCTAATACTAGCAAATATTAATTGTAAAGCAAAATGCAAAATGCAAAATGGGAACCTCGTCTAAAAGAAATTTGCAAAACCATAATTACCAGACAAGCTATAGTTAAATATTTTCAAAACGGAAACAGAAACAAACACGGAAAAAGCTGCAAAAGGAACACACACAAAAAAGATGATACAAGATATTTATTACGTTTAAAGATAAAGCTAAGGTCTCTGCTAAAGCTATCATATATACACAAAGGAGAGATAACGCAAACGAAAACCAAGCAGAAGCATAAATAATGAATGAGTGGAGCGCGTTCCGAGATGTTGTTAAATGGATATATGTATATTTAAACAAATATTATATGATATGGTGTAACATGTTTGGACAGGCATTGGCTAGGCTCTGGACTCTAACGACAAGCGGTAACAGAATGTATACAATTTGATTGGTGACCCATATACCATATACGACATACCACATACATATAGCACACAAACACACACACGCATACGTAATACGTATACGTACGTATGGAAATTGTACATTTAAAATTAGTGTTGAATTTTTTTCAGTGTGATAATTTGTTAAATTTTATATACTAAATGTTGCTAATTTGTTGCATGCCCATGCTTTGCTTTATGTTTAAATTTTTGAAAAAAATCTTGAAGCCGGAACTCCTTTTGATTTGCGACTAGGAACACAAACAAAATCCCTATATCTGTATATATTTCACTATATTTGTATCAGTTTGCTAAGTTGCGCCGTCTTAAATTCTAATTCGTAGTTTAGTTAATGCTCGTTTAAAATTGTAATTGTATTTGTAATTATTCTTAAATACTTTTATATCAAAGCGAGAAAGCAAAGCGCGCAAAAGCAAGTCGGCGTTGCAATTTCATGTGAAGGCTATTTTACAGGTTTTGTTTAAACTAATTTGTAATTTTAACCATTTTTATACTAGCTTGTACGAGTATGCATACACTATATACTATATACTATATATAGATATATATATATATATGTTAAATGTATTATTTAATACAGAGTTGTATGGATATGAGACACAATTTCAAGAAACACCTTTGTGCGCGAAGGCGATTCAAAAGGCAAAAGCTTCACGTTTTCTATTTGTAATTTTTTATTGATTTTGATTTTGTTTAAATCTATTAAGTCTATTAAGTTGGGTTCAATCGTTATAAATATTATTTAAAAGAAGTAGAAACGAAACAAATGCTATACAAATATTATTGATATAAATGTAGTTTATATTTTTATTAAATTACTGTTTAAACTGCAAAGCCCTAAATAAAAATTCACATATTGTAAATTATTATATTATATTATTTTCTTCTCCTCTGCTTCTAGTTATCTTTGTTTTGTTTTGGCAAATTAAAACACTGAAAAGAAGTGCACCAAAACAACGACAAACAACACGAATAAAACACATACGATACGATATACATATGTATAGGGACAAAAGGCGATATTAACACTTGGGAAAATAGAAATACCTCTCGTTAAGTTCAAAAAACGTATAATAATTACAAATTTATAAGAGTATTGAGCCATAACCGAATAAATCCGCGAATTATATACATAGCTAACGTGAATTGTAAATAGATTGCAAACGGTTCAGATTTAAGTATTCACTAGTTAAGAGATTAGTTTTATAGACGCTGCTAGCTAAATTTCAATCGTCACGCGTAAATAGATGACTTAACAGCATAGGATTCGGTTCGTCTTTAAGAGGCTACATTTAATGAAATTAAATTAAAAATCGAAATCGAAATGCAAAAACGGTAATCAATTTAGGGCCAATTTTTGGCCTTCCCTTCAGCTCTCCCTTAGTTTTTGATACTGACAAAACCTCAAACCAGGAAAGAAAAAAAAACAAAAAAGTAAATCAACAAAATATACACAAGTATACTGCATTTAGCATTATATATTATATATATACACCTAAATATGTATAGTTTTAATGCAAGTTATTCACATATACCAGCATATACATAAATATATATTTATATGGGATAAGAGTATAGCAAATTTCACACAGCAACACGAAAAGTACATATAAAGTGCATTAATGAATTTAAGCATTTAATGAAATTAATTAATTTATAAGCCTAACAAAGTATAATGAAATAATTCGTATATATTTGACAAACAAACAAATACAGAATATTTACAAACGGTATAAACTTCGTGGAGGAAGACCCTTTAAACCTTTAACCCTCTAAACGCTATCTTACTCTATGACAAGACATATTTACGTAAATGAAAAGCGAAATTCATTTTTTTTAAAGATACGTATACCTACTTACATAAGTGCATGTAAAGTTCTATAAAATTCAATAAGTTACATAGCACTTCGGATCGAATAGGTTACCCCTAATTAAGTGTACATAGCGAACATTCAACTCGAATAGTTGCTAGGATATTTTTTCAGTCTCGTACTCGTACCCGCTATTTGCAGCCTCTGAATTGTTTAACTGTTCAAAATTGAACGGTTAATTTTCCCAGTTTTTTAGCACCTAGGTGCTAAAAATAATGCCTGAGCGTATAATATTACAGGCAGGTATTTAAAGAACTTTTGGGTATTTATTTATTCAAAAAGGTACTATGGCTTACTGCCAGGCGAAATCAAGGTAAGGTATACTGCATTGTCGGACATGTTTTGCACAGGTTCGGACATGTTTTGGACATGAATCGGACAAGTTTTGGACATGATCGGACATGCAAAACAAATTTAGTTCCAATAATGGCCGTCAGTTATAATGGGGGCGCCACTGTGCAACAACGTCGTTTTCACAGTGGCGCCCCCATGATCACCGACGGCCATTGCTGGAACTAAAGCATGGTAGTTCCAAAAATTCCCGTTCCCATACGGGGGCGCTAGTGTGAAAACGACGTTTTGCACGTCGATTTCACAGTGGGTATTCATTCGAATGAATGAATGTATTCATTTGAATGTATGAACGTATTCATTCGAATGAGTAAATGTAATCATTCGAATGAATGAATGTATTCATTTGAATGTATGAATGTATTCATACGAATGTGTGAATGTATTCATTTGAATGTATGAATGTATTCATTCGGATGAGTGAATGTATTCATTTGAATGAATGAATGTATTCATTCGAATGTATGAATGTATTCATTCGAATGTATGAATGTATTCATTCGAATGTATGAATGTATTCATTCGAATGAGTGAATGTATTCATTCGAATGAGTGAATGTATTCATTCGAATGAGTGAATGTATTCATTGTATTCATGTATTCATTCATTCGAATGAGTGAATGTATTCATTCGAATGAATGCACGTCGATTTCACAGTGGCGCCCCCACGATCACCGACGGCCATTGCTGGAACTAAAGCATGGTAGTTCCAAAAATTCCCGTTCCCAAATGGGGGCGCTAGTGTGAAAACGACGTTTTGCACGTCGATTTCACAGTGGCGCCCCCTACGATCACCGACGGCCATTGCTGGAACTAAAGCATGGTAGTTCCAAAAATTCCCGTTCCCATATGGGGGCGCTAGTGTGAAAACGACGTTGTGCACGTCGATTTCACAGTGGCGCCCCCACGATCACCGACGGCCATTGCTGGAACTAAAGCATGGTAGTTCCAAAAATTACCGTTCCCATATGGGGGCGCTAGTGTGAAAACGACGTTTAGCACGTCGATTTCACAGTGGCGCCCCCACGATCACCGACGGCCATTGCTGGAACTAAAGCATGGTAGTTCCAAAAATTACCGTTCCCCAAATGGGGGCGCTAGTGTGAAAACGACGTTTAGCACGTCGATTTCACAGTGGCGCCCCATGATCACCGACGGCCATTGCTGGAACTAAAGCATGGTAGTTCCGAAAATTCCCGTTCCCATACGGGGGCGCTAGTGTGAAAACGACGTTTTGCACGTCGATTTCACAGTGGCGCCCCCATGATCACCGACGGCCATTGCTGGAACTAAATCATGATAGTTCCGAAAATTCCCGTTCGCAATAGGGGGCGCCACTGTGAAAACGACGTAATGCAAAGTGGCGCCCCCACGAACACCAGCGGCCAATGCTGGAACTACAGCATGGTAGTTCCAAAAATTCCCGTTCCCATGTGGGGGCGCCACTGTGAAAACGACGTTGTTGCACAGTGCGTATAACTCGGCTATTTCCTGTCCGATCTGGGCGTGCCACGCCTCCTCGTGATCAGGAGAATCTCCCCGACCGTTTGCAATCAGTTTACCATCAAGGACATCAAGGATTAAGGATAAAATTTTTATAAGTCCGCAATTTCTCGTCCGATTTTGACGTGATGCATGTCCTCGTGAGCGGAAGGATCTCCTCTATTCTATGAACCTATAAAGGACCTCAGGGATACAAGGATTCGCCTTTTACAAGCTATTTTGTAATATATAGGTCGAATAGACTAGCCTGAAAGTATGCCATACTTTTTATAATAAAGAAAACCCCAAAAGTATGCAGTGTTTTTTGCAAATGCGTGTGCAGGGCAGCTGGGTCGATACAAAAAACCAACATTTCTCGTTCGATCAAGATAGGACACAATTTCTCGTGATCGTGAGTGTACCCCCGATGGCTTACAGCCAGTTTGGCATCAAGGACAATAAGGATATTGCCTTTTGTTATGTTATAACTTGGGTATTTCTTGTCCGGCTTCGACATTTCTGGGTTCCCCTGATCTTTTGCGACCAGACCTACATGTCCTGAGCTAGGACCTTAGCTCGGCACTTTTGATGTTTGTACAACAGAGGTAAATCTGCTTAGTGGCTATCTCAAAATCGAGACTGTAGCGTACTTACCTACATACTTACTCCTTTTTATTGTACAGTCATACTTACCTTTGAATTTATTTCCTTTTTATGCAACCTAGTACCATAAAATTTGTACCAAAATCACACACTGATGAAAGAGGATTATAACCGAAAGAAAAGATACAAAACAAATAATGCAACGCCCTGTACCCGTGCATAATGCCTACAAAGATTTGTTAAAAACTTAATATTACAAATAAAATACTATTTACGAAATACAAAATACAAAGATGCCCTGAACCGCAATGAGTAGTGCCCAAACATAAGGATAACGAAATACAAAACAAATATATTAACTAGCATTTAAAAAGTTATAACAAATTCTAAAGCAACAGAATACAAAATTAGTTGTAAACGAAATAGCAAAAATAGCACAATTTTGTATAAAAAGATTAGAAATTTGTACGAACGCAACATGAACCATAACATAACAGAACCGAGAGCAATACAACATAGAAAACATAACAAAAGCAGTTACATTATCTCATACGTATGATCACATAAATTCATTGGTCTTTTTTATATAATTTATTCATTATTCTGTACAGGAAAAAATGGAACGAAAAACGTTAGTTGAGAAGGAGCAGAAGGCTTTGTTGATTGGCTGTGTTAAAAAAAAAAGGAAATAAGAGTTGAATGACCGAAAAACGTACGACGAAATAGGCATACGATAAACCCGAGAAAATGTGAGAAAATAATTTTTCTTGGTGGAGGCTGGAGTAGCGTAGTTAGATGCGTTCACGGAACGTGTGTAGGATCGACACTGATTATTGATTAGGTTAGAAGCCGGTTGAGGGTTTGATTACGCATTGTACGTGAAGCAAACAAACTTAAGTTCAAATTGTCACATATGAATTCTCTATTCTTTAACTATTGAAGATTATTTAATGCTTAGGAATATGTATTATCCACTCATTCTTCACATATGTCTTTGTTGGGTATTGTTTATTCGTTATGGAGGTGTCCGGAGTCGAGATCCAGGGCGTAGACTGTAAAGAAAAAGAATTGAAAATGGATTATTATGAAACATTTTTATATTTAGTTGTACGCGTTTAATAGATTGGCGCGACTGTGGACTACCTTGAATCATTTATATTCTCGAAACATTTATAAAATGAAAACCCATCCATACAGAATATTTACTCCGCATACGAGAAACCATAATGAATGTTACAAAATGAGAAAAACTAAGTGTTATGTTGTTGTCACCCGTCACCTGTTCGTTCACTGTCCCTGTCCACTGTTTATATGATGATTGTCTTTGTCTCTACAAATTGTATGGTATAATTCAGTAATGTAAAGAGAAAAAATAATATTTTAAGTCTCTATATATGTA